>OY783197.1:26481655-27681655 GCA_963678675.1 Xiphydria camelus | reverse complement strand
TTATTCCGGGTTATTGCGGGGGTTACGGCGTGCACTTTGGTGATCCGTATATACGCACATTCGTCGGCGATAAAATCATTTATGGACGATATTCGGTTCTCTCGGAGAGACGAAGAGCTCATCAAGGCTAAAGTTGTGGTCTTTACTGCTGCCAGTTCTTGTACCTCAAATCTATACATGTAAAAGAACATGTTTTGACTGACTGATTGGCTGACTGACTGATTCATTTAGGCAGAAGGTTTCTTTTGCGATGTAAAATTCCATACTGAGAAGGCAGTTTATTTGTAATTAATATTTTATTATGGCGACAAAAAAATATTTCTTTGGACCAAGTAAGTAGAATATTCGCGTTAGCTATTACTCTATTTCTGTTTCAGTGAAAGAGATATTCTAATAATTATCATATATTTACTTGGCCCAACGAAATATTTCTTTTGCCATGATCAAGCATACATTTATCAATTATACATAAACTCTTCTCTCAGTATACTAAAAAGGATTCTACTAAATTCTCCTTCTGAGGTGGTAAATTTTTTGAGTTCGATCCATGAAAATTGATATTCGGCTAGAAACCAAGAAATACGCTTTTCGGGATTTTTTAAAATTTATCCCTTAAGGAGGTAAAGTAGGGGATGAGATTATTTCAAGATCCATGCAGACGAAATCGCGAGCGGATAGCTAGTATAATACTTCATACGGTATCGTATATTTCGACGCTTTACGACCCCGGAACGTGACCCGACGAAGGTAGCAAATTCTCATAAACCAACTATGCAACTTTTACCGATATGAGGACGCTAAAAGGAAGGTAAGTACAGTGTAGTAGAATATAAGGGAAAAAAGAGAGACGGAGGACAAAGGGAAGAAGACGCGAGATAAGAACAACGACGCGGACCTTGGACGATGCGGCGTCGCGCAGTCTCGCGCGTGCTGCAGTTTTAAGAGCTTAGTGAAATACGACGACCATAATGCACCCGGCAATGTATATATACGAGCGAGGCGAGCCACTCGCGCTCCCTTTCATCCCCCTCGAGTCGTGTCACGCCCTCGTACTTCGCGCGCCTCCTTTCCCGCGTCATCCTCCTCCATCCCCTTCAAATCTTTCTCCTCCCCCCCCCCCCTACTCATCATCGTCGTCGTGGTTTCCTTTGGCAAATGAGCTCCTTAAGAGGTATACGACTCGCACACAGAACCACCACTCATACGTATACACCCGCTGCTTCATATTTATATCGCGAGGCGGGCGTCGGTTCGTTCCAATAACCAACCGACCCCTGCCTCCCTTCGCTCACCCCTCCATCGGCTATTCCGCGCTTGTTATCCGGGAGGAGTTGATGGAAGTACGTTCGAATCGTGAAAAGGGGGAAACCCGATGGACGCCCCGAGGTGAAGGCCGTCGGATCGACGGACGTACTCGTCGGTAAGCGCAGGGTACTTTCATCGCGATGATGCAGCTGGCTCGCTTCGAATTACGTTCGTCGTGGGAAATTAGCGGTACGCGTTTCACGAGCTTCGGCTGCGGCGAGATAAACTCGTCGGGATAATTGCGGTGTGTAGTATCATATAGGGTTGTTTGCGCGTACCGCTCAGAAAGTGGGTGGTGAAATTTCGAGAACATTTCCTGGGTTTCGTGGACGCGTGGCGATTATAATTATTTCCTCCGAATGGATTATATACACTGAGAGAAAAAAATTTGTTTGATCGAAATACACACGTTTTTGGAGAGTCCTGGGAACACATTCATTCGATTGGAAGTAAAATCGATTTGATTCAAATAATATTCAATTAGATCAATAATATTTATATGCGTCCAACCGATATTCATTGCAGTAGAACGAGCATGCTTTTAGGATTATTAAAGAACACGTTTAATTGACTCGAGCAAATTTTTCTCTCAGTGAACGAAGTGTGCGAAATTAAAAGATCTATTATTCCGGAGCGGAAAAATTGGGGCGAGCGACTTTCCGGTTCACCGCTCCGCGCTCTCTGCGACGTTTCGAGTTTCTCGTTCCGCAACCCTCTCGTCTCGTAACGATCGTCACTTCTAACCTCGATCCACCGGCGGCCCGACGCTATTCCAAAAAGAAGAAAGCCCGGCGAGTAAAGTGCACGGGAAGAGATGAAAGTAGACGGAAACAAGGCCGCCTCATTGTTCGCCAGTGACGCACGAGGGCTTTTCAATCCCTCTACGCTCCCCCAGTCTTCCACCCCTCCAACCACCGCGGCCGAAGCAGCTCTCAGCAAAGCGACAAAAGTTTGGATAACGTCACACCGAGCGCCGTGCGCGCCCTCGCGCGCACGGGGGTATGTCCAGAAAGTCCCTTCCGAGGATCGAGTTGTTGGATTCGAGCTCTCTCGAGGCGCGCGGTGCGGCGCGGCGAGATTGCGGTCAACAACGGCTCGGGGTGGCGGCGGGAGAGGGGTTGTTAAAGAGCCGTCGTCGTGCCTCGCGCGTCGCCGGGTCACCCTCTCACGACCGGGAGAAACCGAAAGGGAGAAAATGCGAGAGAGAGGACGCCCGGGCGAGGAAGGGGATTACCGGGGGTTGAGAGGGTGAGGACCGTGGCGCGCGGGAGAATGGAAAGAAGAGGAAACCCGTAACACAGGTGGGGTGGGTTGAGTCCTGCGAGGTCTGGGATCACCCTCTTTAAGCCAATCTGATGCTGTGTTCCCGACAATATCAAACTCGCTGCGCTACTTCCCAACCCTCCTTTCGTCCCTCATTTCCGTCCTCGGGCGAGCCTAATGTGCTGGACGCTTTATGCAGCTAATGTTGGCGACCCCCGGGGCGACTGTTCCGCGATGACGAGTAGGGGAGGCGGGAGACAATTCGTAAACTAACTTTAACCCGCTCACACCCTTCCGAGCTGCCGGGCTTTCCGACTTTCGCGTTGTGTTCTCTCCTTGGCTTTTATTTGCTTTGGATTAATGCGCCACCCTGCCGCGCGGATATAAATTTAGTACCGCTTTGTATTGTGGGGGAGAGTGGCTGAATTTGGAACGGCGTCTAGGTTCACCGAGAGAAGAGCTTCTTAATAATTAATTAATTTAATTTTTTAAATACGGCGAAATAAATTTTTCATTAGGACGAGAAAATGTCTGTTTATTATTAAAATGTTTATTCAATTCAAACGGTTGTCTCGAAGGAACAAATTGCACCGAATAAGTATCGGAATTTGTCTACGAATATTTGCTTGGTCTAATGAAATGTGTATTTTGTCATATTCGAGCAAAGATTTATTAATTACAAATAAATTGTTTTCTCGATGTTAAACCACCTCTGCATCTACCTCTGTAATAGTATAGTTACAGCTTTGTCAGCTTCAGATATGGTCGTGAAAATTAATGGAAAGGGTGCGTCATCCAACTCTAAAGTTTAGCATATATATATGTGATGTATGCATATCTGAATATCCAAATAACACAAAATATCCCTACCATTCCAAATACAGAGATGGTTCAACCTAGACACCGGTCCAAATTAGACGATTCTCTACTACGTTTCAAAGAACGTGTATGATAATTCCGCCGTATTTCGTTAACAAGAAATTATCCATTTGAAAAATTAAAACCGAATAAAGCCGCCCCTCCCGACAATGTATTAACGATCGCTCATTATTAGTACTCTCTCTAAACCGTAAATAGAATTCTAACGAGGTCGATTGATCGAGGGGGATGCCTGTATTTATTTTATCCGGCCCCAATTAGCGGTAAATACCGACCGAGAGAGAAGGGAGGGAATAGAGAGGGAGGGGGAGAGAGAGAGAGCCTCTCTGTGAAGCCTGCCTATTTACACAGGTATACGCGTAGAAGAAGCCGAAATATAGGTCTGTTTACGGTTTCCGTTTGTCGTTCGGTACACGCGTTCCACCCCCGTCAAAGACAATATTGATATTGCTACAACGCGAAACGGAAGGGTTTCCCTCCGAAGCGTCAACTTTTTTTTTCCCCCGCCTCGCATCGGTCGGTCGCTGTGCGCGTTCTCGCGATTTACCGAAAGCTCGCTTCAAGGGCGCACCGTCATCCCCACTTACTTCGAAAGAGACGGAGCAGGCGGAGACGTGGACATGAGGCTACTTCGGATCTGCAACAGATGAAACGAACACCTTCGTTTATTTCTCTCCTCCGCATCCCTCTCGCGGGAGATTCCCGAATGTACGCACACACGTATATACGCAAGCAACGCGCGCGAGGGCTAAATTCGTCCTTCTCGCACTACATCCGCGCGGCACACTTTGCCAGCGTTGCCCCCCGGGCGAATTGATTTTTACGACCCTCGTCACACCTTTTATTCCGACAATAACGCAGAGAACCGCGCGCGGGGAGTCAAAAGATCGAGCGGGGGTGGGACGCGGCGCGGGGTGCAAATGGGTCGTTTCGCTGTCGGCCTCGACTCGCTGCGGGCCGCTCCTCGATGATTCAAACTTCGCTCTCGAACGTGTCACGAACTTTTCTTTCGGAAGTGGAGAACGTCGCGAAGTGGTACGACGCGGGAGTAGTATTCGAGGGAATTTGATAGCGCGCGTAAAAAATTGATTCTACGCGAAGACCCGACCCACTCAGCGAGCCGCCGCTGAAGTCAATGCGCCGTCTTCTTCTTCTCCTTCGTTGTTCGGGGAAGAAAAGAAAAAAGGAAAACGAGCGGGAGGAAAGGCCGACGAAGGCGAGTCGTTTTAATTGCATTTTTTATCCTCTCGTTATGAACTTCGCACCCGGTTCATCTTTTTTTACCGCAACTGCGTTAAAACTACTTTCGACCCCCTCCCCTTCCGCATCCCGGAGGTTCTCATTTGCCTCGAAACAATTTACGTCGTGGGATTCTTTGTATCCCGCTCTCCCTCCGCGCGACTCGCACCAACGACGCGGGTTGTGCTCCGGATACATACGTAATCAACTTCCTCCCACGCGGAATTAGCGGCGCCGCTGCGACGGATACGCGCGGTCGCGAGAATCGTCGTGAGTCTGAAGCAAGTCGATGCTTCTTCCGGCTCCTCTCGACGCGCGGAGTCGTCGGCTCGAATATCGAAACGTCCCTCGCGTGAATGTGTTATCGCCGATCGTAAAGTCGCGCGAGAGGGAAAGAGGGCGAAAAGTTTACGGCACCTCCCGAGAGACGATTTGGTCGAGACACCGCGCCACGCCGATCGACTAACTGTTAATCGGCCGCGATCCGCAAGAAACGTTTCCTCGCGTCGAGGAAGTTTGTCGGAGTCGATGCACTGTACAAAAAATCGGGAGTTAATGCGGAGTGATTTGCGGAGAGAATGCGGGGTGGATGATGTTTAATTAATTTAATCCCGTCCGGAGTGAAATTCACTCCGACAAGGATTTTATTTAAATTATTTGTAAAATTAACTCCGCTGAGAGATGAATTTCAGATAGGAATCGTTCACAAAATATTAAACTATAATACAAATAATAAAATTATATTATTATTATTTTTTATTGTTACTTTAGTACTAATAATAATATTTTTAACTCTATGTTCACTCCGTCCGCGGAGTGCTTTTTTTTTGACACTGCGAAACTCCGAGTGATGGGAGTGAAAATTCACTCCGGATTCACTCCCGATTTTTTACAGTGTGGATACCTCGTCGCGGATCCGCGCGACGGCGTAAAATCGGAGGCTTAATTATTATTCGTCGACCGGAGAGCGAGGTGACGATGGAAAATCGGGGGATGACGAAAAGCGACGCGCTCAGTGCGAGGGAACGTGATTCGTGGATCGCTGAGATATTACGCGATTCTCCTACGTACCACGCATTCCTCTCCGTGGCATTTCTAGTTGTACGAGCGTACGTGTCGCCTCGATTCACTCGCGACACGACGTGATGCAATATTCAGATGCCCGTAAACCCCGCGTCTCGCCTCGTTTCTGTCGCACCGCGTTTCTAACTGGCTCCGCGGCAAGGCGAATGTCTAGCGTCTGACCGTTCGTCGGGAGTTTTCACTGGCGCGAGTCGAGCTACGCGTAGGTACCTTAGCGCGCGCCTGACTGGAAATGCGGGTCGAAAATTGGTTTTCGCTCGCCTACAAAAGTAAAAGGAACTGCACGGTTTACAGTTTGATTGGCATAAACTGCGATTTCCGCGCAGGAAGTTTTACAGAGTTATACAGTAATATGGTATTTTTTCTCGGAAACCGAGAGAAATTCCTGTGCTAATAAATATTATATCTGGGTAAACTAATATCATGTACAGTTGTAAACAGTAAATAGAAATGTGTCCTCTGTACAAATTCTTGGAAATAAGCTCGAGTCTCAGCCCCTCTAGATGAAATGGTAAAAAAATTGCTAGTTTCTTTCTTGCGTAATGGTCGTCAGTGAAATTACGAGTATGAGTGCTTTTCGTTACGCTTCGCGATAATAGGAATTCCGTGTATTCCTCTTTTTATTTATTGCCATTCGACGCTACTGCATCGCGTTTCTAACGGATTCTTGGATACGACTACCGCGCGCAGTCTGACCATTCATTGATTTTTCCACTCCTTTCATCGTTCCCTCTCGTCGATGGGAATTCCATGCGCATCCCCTTTATTTACCGCGCCCCGATGCCGCTGCATTACTAACTGGCTCTTCGACGCGCCGGCTGTCCGAACACTCGCCGGGACTCTCCACTGGCACGAGAATCTTTATCATCGCACGCCTCACTGGAATCGCGCGTCGGCGACTTCCTTTTCCCACTTCGCAAAGCGAATACGGGATACTTTGCGCTTGTTGGAGAACTTTTATTTGAGATGGAAGGAAAAGCGTTTCGCTTGCGAATAGTAATATCATCGAAACGGTAGTTTTGCGAAATATGTATTGCCACGCAAAATAGAAATCATCCTTTTACGACTATTTTATTACCTCACGGATATCTGTATTCAAGGATTCTCAGAGAAACAGCCGGGGTCCGACCACACCGGCGATTTTCTACTGACGCGCTACTATACTGGCTCCGCATGTCTGACCAAACCCATCGAATTTCTACTTCGCGTCGTCAATCGCGCGTACGGAAAACCAGAAGAACGGGAGACACTGATATCTACACCGAGTACTATTCAAATGTATATTCCCCTTAAACCGAAGTACCCGCATCCGCGCGCCGATGCAAATGTATCCGAGTGGGATAACCGCGAGGAAGTCGTACTCGCGGCGCGAAACTCGAGGAGCGTTCCCACCTCCCCTGCGTACATATATGATACATCTCCTTTATTTACCATTCCCATGCCGTAACTCAGAAGCGCGGCACTCGGTGAACACGTACGCGGGTGAACTCACGTGCCGTCGGATAGTTCATATTCAAGCAGCCCCGGCGCGACGGAAGGGCGCTTGAAATTCCGCAGTGCGCCGTGCAACTCGCAACTTCCGCGGTTAAGATCAACTTCGTATGTATTTTGCGTCGCGGTTTATCGTCCCGGCGCGCTGACCTAGCCCAACGTCCGCCGCAGCCATCTTCGCGGGCGTCTCGAGAGTAATTTTACCGATCCACGCGATGAATAATGCGGCGCTCGGTCGAGCGATCGCTGCACCCTATTAGAATACCCACCCGATCCCTGCACCCGACCTCCGACCTGACCTTCCTGCCCGGCGCTATTGCTAATCAAGCCCTTCGATCGCGTGCATGAATTATTGGTACACCTCGTGGTGGCTGACTCTCGGACGTTGACCTTGCCCTTCGTACGGAGATGGTAGGTATTGCGCGATGCGATTGTCTAATTGGAATTGTAATTGGATCCACCGAGGAGAATTAATTTAGGTACAATTTGTAGGTGAGGAGTAACACGATTACGTTATCGAGTTTAATAGTTTTGCCGTTGAATATTTGATTCGCCCCAACATTTTACGACCATAATACGGAAAGGTGCTAAGTTCCAAAAACCTAAAATTTCAGTAATTATAATGAGTAATTGTAATTAGATCCACCGAGTAAAATTAATTTACAATTTATAGATGAAAAATAATACCTACGATTATGTTATCGAGTTGAATAATTCTGCCATTAATATAATATCATTTGCCCCAATATTTGAAGAATACAATATAGAAAGTTGTTCAGTGCCACGAACCTAAAATTGCAATATCTATAATGATTTTTCTTTAGAAATAACCTATTATGACGTTTTTCGTGAATAACTTTTTTTTTTTCATATTTTGTACACCTCTTATAGCTATATCATTTTCTCGCCCTTATCGGCTCCACCGAAGTGTCGGCTAAATTTGACGCGCGTTAAATGTGTGTCACCGTAGGGTCGCCGGGGTTATTAGGAGTACACAAAGCCGCGGGTACGTGTACACGTATATAGATGTTGTACGAGGTCGTCGGCGGGATACCGTTCAGCTGTTTCCTCGAGGCTAGGTACATACAATCAGCCGTGTTTGTCGGGACCCCGGCTTGTTATCCCATTTGCACGGGCGTGCGCGAGCGCGTGGGCTGCTGCAGCGTCGCGATAGATTTATGGCCGGGCCTCGCACCCCCTCTCGCGCCCGCCGTACGTATCCGGCGTCGCGCGAGAAATATCGCGAGCGACTGAAATTTTGCATCGGAACTCGCGCGTTCCGACGGGTGTTCGCGCTCGAAAAAAAACCCGCGACAACGTTCGTCCATTCCGCGACGATGAAACGTGGAGAAGGCGTCATTTTTCACGGTTCCCCGCCCTTACATTTCGAGTCCCTCTCGGTTGTTGCGGCGTCGAAAAAACACGGTGACAATTTTATCCCGCGCTCGCACGAACTCTTCCGTCGTCGCTCGCGTCGAAGTAACTCGACGAAAAATTATTCGCGACGTTTTTTTCGCCCGCGCGGGAATAAACGCCGTCAACGCAACGACCGTATTAACGGTCCGGGGAGCCGCGCGCGCGCGGGACGTTGCGACGCGATCTAATATGGCGGACGAGATTTTCGAAAATCGACAGATTCACGGCAAATTTGGTACAGGGGAAATTTTTCAGTCGCTGATAATGAATATGAAGTTATGGTTACAAAAATTCAAAATTTTCGAAAATCTCGTCCGCCGTATTGGATCCGCCATCTTGAATGTTTTAAACTGACTTCAGATTCATGATCAGCGATCCCAAAAAAAACCCTTACACCAAATTTGGCATGAATCCGTCGATTTTCAAAAATCTCGTCCGCCATATTGGATCCGCCGTCTTCAATTTTTGAAATCCGACTTCAGATTCATGATCAGCGAGCCAAAAAACCCCTTATAGCGAATTTGGTTTAAGTCCATTAACTTTTTGAAAATCATGATTTCTTGGTGGTTTTTTTGAGATTAAAAATAAATGTGACGTGATGGCTAAACTTTGACACCGGATTCATAATCAGGAGGCAAAATTACTACGGATAACATATATCGCATCAAATGTACACCCCACTTTTTTTTTGTGTGACTGTGTTATCATTCCACTGGTAAATTTTGAAATTACGATCCCCCCTTTCCATCCTCGTAACGCGAAGTACCCGTTCGCTCGTACTCCGTATAAACTCGAAGAAGACGATAATTGGGACTCGCGCGTCGTCCTCGGTGATCCTCGCGGCGGCACGCGGGGGAGCGGTTCGCGTAAGTGAAATTTTCCGGGGCCGATAAGCCCGCGACACGTGACGCTGCAGTGTGTACGGTGACGGCGTCGGTGTTCGGAGGGTTGGAAATCCGCGTGGGTATATCTATATAGAGGGGCGTGGGGGGAGCTGTACTCGGTGTGCGGTTCGGCAAGGCGCGCGGGGGAGGGGTTAAGCGAGGATGCCGGAAAAAGGAAAAACCATCGGGGAAATTGGCCCGTAATATAAATCAAGATGGGCGATCCTCCCCGCTCGGCTGGTCCCTTTCACTTCCTATTCCACCTTGCTCTCGTTCGCTCCCTCCCTTTCTCTCCCTCTTTCCGCCTCTTTCTCACCCCCCTCCTCTTCCCCACCTACCTCGCTCTCTCAGCGCCTCGCGCTCGACACGCGTGCACACCCCTGCGCCACCGTTCGCTCTTCCGGAACCGGGATCGAAGTGGCGGTCCTTGGAAAATCGCGGGAACATCCCTAAAGGACCCGCTCTTTGCTCGTCGCACTTTCCGAGGGTCATTTTCGTGCTGGGGTTGCGATAGAGGGTGTTTTCCGGAGCAGACATTCTTACCGGGACAAGGGAGGAACGATTTATCGAACTCTTTGAAGTGCCAGACACGCGCGGAAGTTGTTCATGATGATCTAATGATGATGTAAACCGATTGCATATCGAAAGCGAGCAAAATGCACCTTAAAATAGGCGAATCCGATAAAATTGCGATTTATACTCGTTATCGCGAAAGATATTCCTTTTGTTATTCTTCCCTTTTATCACTCCGAAGACTCACACCGCAGAAACGAAACAGCGCCGTGCTCCCTTGCGGTTGTTAGAATTCTACGCCGACGATAAATTCCTAATTCGATATTCGATTAACTGCGGATTAAATCGCCGCGTGATTGGACGATCTCTCGGTGTACCACCCCATCGCATACGCACACCCGATACCCCGTGTCGAATGCTTCAATGGTGTATATAGGCTCGAAGAAACGGCGCCAATAGGATCGGGGGATGCTCAACCGTAAGCGCGGCATCCCCCGGCCTCGGACCTTAAGGTGGTGTAATTTGCTTTTAAATTCACCTCCTGAATATTCATCGTGCGCCCAGAACTGGGGTAAACCCCCACCGAAGCCCCGTCCGAGACCATTAAAAACACTTCGAGAGCAGATGCGGGGAATCCGAGGGGTGGATTTCGAGTCCGGGACGGTCGGCGGGATGATATTAGATAATCGAACGCGAAAGCCGCGTGGATCGTCGATTATCGCTTCGTTAAATGTGCTCCTCGTTCCACCACCTCCGCGCCGCTTCGAATCTCGTTGCTCTTTCATGACTGATAACGGCGAGGGTAAAAGGGGGAGCGGAAAAAGAGGGGGAATTACTTTCCTCCCGCTCCGCGATGGACTGTGAATAAAAAATGTGGGCACGAGTCCGAATCGTGTTATTTGCAAGGGCGTTCGCGAGTCGTAATTTTCTTCGATTCTCCTTTATCATCAAAACAAGATTCGCGCTGATCCTCAATATTACTCCTCAAAGACTTCTTTGTAAATGAGCAATTCCAGTGTACTAAAATTCCCTTTCTCTCCTCGTTATTACTGTTACATATTCTTACGTTTACTTATTTTTATTTTTACTTTTACTACCTTTTTTAACACACTTTTACTTATTTTTACTCTTCATCATTTTATTCGTCATATTATCATTACTTTTTCGTTATTTTCTCCGTTCTCTTTGTGCTCTTAGGAGAGACGCCTGTCTTAGAGGCTATTCAATAAACGCTCCTTCTTCTTCTTCTTCTTCTTTTTATGTACCCGAGTCGTTTATTCGCAAGGGCGTTCTAATCGTAATTTTTTTCAATTCTCCTTTATCATCAAAACAAGATTCGCGCTGATCCTCAATATTACTCCTCGAAGACCCCTTTGCAAGCGAGCGATTCCAGAGAGAGTGCACTAACTTTCCCTCTCCCTCTTTCTATATACTCATCGAGTACATCGACTAGATGTACTAACTTGCTCTCCCACGCTAACGAGACTCGCTCGCACCGCGATTCCCGACTATGTATTGAGAGTACCGGAGTTCCACCTCGTTATCGTACACAGGGCGACTGTGTTCAAAGAGGATCTATAGCCGTTACAGCATAGCCATACGGATGCGCGCGATATACCCATGTAGGAGATTCGATTAGGCGCGCCATGGTATACGAGAGAAAGGGAGGGAGGGAAGGGTGGACAGAGAAAGCAGTGTGGGAGGAAGGGGTGGAAAAGCGGACGGGCGAAATGGTTCCCAGTGGTGGCCTCTCTCCGCGCGCGCACGCCGCACAGTGGATATATTTTTTCTCTTCTCCGGCGGTGGATATAAATTTACGGCAATTGTGTGGCGGCGTTAAAAGCCCGATTCTCTCCTCTGCAGGCCTCCGGTTCGGGAACGGACGCGCTGCAGGGACGGTGGGTCGGAAGAGGCTGGAGGGTGGAGGGGCAGGATCGGAAATGAAATACGACCGTGGAAATACGACGTAGCGGAATGGCACGCCTTGGTGGAGGTGCGGCGGTATACACATAAATATATAGGACTAAGATCTAATAATATCCGGCGAAATACATCGCGCGCGATATATGTACGCAGGACGAGGGAAAACGAATGTTTCGGTATCTCGAGGGTTCGCGCGCGCGCGCGCGCGCGGGGGGAGAAGAAAGGAAAAGGGGGTTGGGGGTAGGAGACATCGTTTCCTTCGCGGCGGAGATCTCATATAAGCGTCCGCGATTAGAATTGAAAGTAGATTCGAGCGCGCCCTTGTTCGAGAATCGGTCGAGCGGCGGGAGGGGTTGCGGTGAGAATTCAGGGGAGAAGCGCCCGTAGGGGATTTTTACGGGGCGAGACGGGCGAGCCGGATTGGCCTCGGAAGGAATATATCGTTATCATCGCAACTTTGAGAGAGCTTGGAAAAAATTGCAACCCTACATTTTTTCGAGAGAAAACGAGTTAACCCCACTTTCGAGGGTGTAATCGTGTTTCGCACCACGCGAAGCGCGGCTGGGAAAGTTCGTCCTCGAAGACGGTGCGGACGTGGGAGAGAAAAATTTCATAACGGAGCCCTCGAGCAATTAAATTTAAGCGTCGATAAAAGGAATGGAATCCCCTTACGGCGGGTACCTAAGTACGAGGCCGCGAGGGGATATCGATAACCTCGATGGATTATCGATTCCCGAGGCGAGGCCGATAATACGGCCCGCCTGCGACGCCCCAAACTGTTATGACGACGATCGAGTAAATATATAGGTTTATCAATATTATCGACGCCCCGGCGTCATCCTACTTTTGTCGACGGGGTTCGGCGTTCGAGGTTAGCGGATTGGTCGTTCCTCGCGATGAAACGGAGAAGAGGGGACGTCGAGATATCCTCGCGGCGAAGGGGCGGATTATCGCTCGAGAAATTATATGGCGATATTTTCGGGATGTGCCCTGGTTGTGTATAGGGTCCTTCTACGGAGCTGTGGGTGCTGTGCTTACATTTCCAAAAAGTTGACGAGCCTCGAAATTATCATTGGCTCGTCCATTTTATGACGAGACTGGAAGACGAGGCTCTCATTGAGATGGTATCGTTATTTTTCCGGTTATCGGGCCGTCGATGAGAGGGTGAATGATCGTTCGAAGAAAAACAAGGGTTATGGGATATTCCGAAGGTACGTCGAAGGAGAGTCACCCCGTTGTGGTAGTTTTTATAGGTCACGACACTCTGAGTCACATCGAAGGTTTGCGAATAACGCAGATTTATGATAAAATAAATTGTTAACTATATTTTAATGCAGCTCTCATTTCGTTCTCGCACGAATGATAGGACTAAGGGGCAATTACTATCCTTCTTCGCAAGAAAAAAAAAGTAGGAGCAGTAGACGTCAAGATTAGTATGGAGTCGACTCAATTTCGCGTTCATTGTAATACCACTTACCGCCAACTGGAAGTAATTTGACACCAAATGCAGTCCGTCTATACAATCTGTCTCTTTCAATACACGCCAGCGTAGCGGGTTGCATATCGGTTATCCGCCTGGCGCCGGACACAGGCGCATGGCCCCCGCAGCGGATCGGAGGTGTCAACCGATATGCAACCCGCTACGCTGGCGTGTATTAAAAGGGACAGATTGTATTATATGAAGGGCTTATTGGAAAAACGTGACAAGCCACATCCCGTTCAAAAATAAACAGTTTACTTTGTAGTAGTCCTCTGCATTTTCTATTAATACTTTAAGATTGTAGACGTTAATGTATTAACTGGAATATATCTGTTAAGAACACTGAGGGGTTATATTAATCAAATATGCATTTTACAGATTTGTTTGGAACTTCAAAGCTCGTCTTCTCAATAAAATGATTTTGCGGCTTGTCACGTTTTTCCAATGAGCCCTTCATATGTTCTCCAGCTACAAGTCCTCGCTATATATAGCGAGATATTACCTTCCTTTTTTCCGTGCGTTATACGCGCAACCCCCGGCAGCAATAATTACATTACGACGAAGCCTCCCGTCACACGTCTCGGCGATAAACAACCGCGAGCCGCAGAGTTCCTGCGGGAACGCGCGGTCGACTCGTTCGCCGGGATGGAGAGAGGGCGCGTGGTGGCGGAGGAGGAAAAGGGGGGCGAGCCACGCGAGGAGAGCAGGGAAGATTATTATGGAAGAGGGCCGCGAACGCACGGGTCAGCGAGAGCATCATTATTTCTGTTTTTGAGAGCTTTATTTGGAAACCGGACATCGCCGCGCCGCCGGGGTGGCTTCATTTATCAGAGGCCGACAAAGAAGACGTACGACGATTTTCTTTTCATATTTCATTGCTCGCCCCCTCCCGCCGAATCCACTCGCCCGTCTCGAGTTACTTTTTCTCGCGAGCTCGCCTCGCCGGCAGCGCCGCTAAATCCTAGAAACTCTCCGCGGACGTACCACGGATTCTATCATGGGTGGAGGGTGGAAAAAAGAAATTCTCTCTCGGGAGGGGGATCGAGTTTAGCAACTGCACGGAAACCGCGCGGAAGGACGAGCGGTTGTTGCCGACGGCAGGTGCGCCAAGTGCTACTCCGGGATGTTCGTTAACGGTAGAGTGTCTGCTCGCGGAAGCCTTTATAGGTCGTAAACCGTTATTACGAGCGAGCGGCTTATTTTTCAATCATTATTTTTTGCGATTTCTTTGATCGGTACGAGGAAATCCACTAAATGGAATGGTCGAGTGATCGATTCCAGAGATAATGATTTCTGTCACAAAATCTTAAGGGAAAAGATACATATTTGTGATTCTACGTGGAAACCATTTTTTTTTTTTTTTCATGTCAGAAAATCATCGATAACTCCGTGTTCCTTTGAGATTTCCTGAATAAATTCATTGTTCTGAAAGTCAGCGTGAACAAGTATGCGAGATATGATGGCCGAGCGACTGAGATTCAGGAGATTTCGATTTTTGCGAACCCCTTGACATTTTTTTTTCAATCTTTCGCAGAAATCGTAATCTTTGGACTCGATTGCTGGGCCACTCTATTCTGTGTATGTTTTTTACGCTGATTTCGAAAATCACAGATTTATCGAGCGAGTCTCAAAGAAACACCGAAATATCGATGATTTTCTAAAGAAGAAAAAATCGCCCCTACATGAAATCGTCGATTATATGTATTTCCCTTGAGATGTCGACCGAATAACCGTGCTTCTCGTGATCAACGTCAACAAATATACAAGACAGGATGATCGAGCAATCGATTCCAGCGATTCAAATCCCCGTCGAAATCTCCAGTCTGAAACAACCAATTTTTCCAAACCCGACGAGGCGCTATAATCGAGCCGAAGGGAAAAAACACTCGTTACACGGAGAATAACGAGCGTCGAGCCCTCTCGTATAACTGTCGAGCCGAAAAGCCCCGTGTCCGGGCTGCGAGTTAAGTTTTAATTTCCAAAGTTTCCGTCTTTAACGACGTTGATTTCGAGGAGGCGCGAGCGAGCGGTGAACCCGACTCAACTTCTCGCCCTGAGAAGTTCCACGGCCGACTTTGCGAGTCCGGGATCGATGCCATTCGGGTTCAATGTTAAATATGGAGAAATTCCGGGTGACGGGGACCGATCAGTCAACCGCCACTTAGAGGAAGGTAAGCAGGGACGAATACAGCCGCGGCGGATGAGAAATTTACGCGGGAACCTTTGACTTCGGGAATGAGAGATGACGGAGGGGGATGACGGAGAGGGATGGCGACAAAGTGGAGGAAGAAGTCGAAGACGAAGCACATGGCGGTGCGTCCAGCCTCTTTGATTTATCAACGGACCGAGCCGTCAGTGCGGGAGGCAAATCCCTTTTTGATGAACCGCCGAGTCGAAAGCGAACCATCAGGGACGACCGCGGAGACTCCAGTGTCATCTCGCGCGGGGACAATTTTCCGAGAAGGACGAAAAGCCTTTCGCGACTCACGCGGGACGGAGTGACGCGCCCTTGCTCATTTGGAGAAAGTACATCGACGTGTCTCGGTCGTAAAGCCCTTATTTCTCGAGGATAGTGCTATCTGGACCCTCTCTTTACTGCCGGGGGTTGTAAAACTTATCGCGCGGATGTCTCCGCAAGAGTTGAAAGCACTCTTTTTTTATATCGGCGTGAAAGAATAAGTCAAACTGAAAATGGCAGAAAGTGGCTAATTTATACAACTTTTAAATCAATTCTCCTTCCCTTCTTCGGCGTTAAATCAAGTGTTTCGGTGCGTTTGTTGCAGCGAAAAAGCTCGAATCTTTCGGGGATAAGAAGTCGTAAGATGCTCACGAAGCAAAGTCACAAGTTTTTTGTGCACGGTTAAAATATACAGAGAAAAATAATTTGGTCTATTTGAGCAAAGTCTTGGAGATGATGACCAAACTGATCAGCGATTTATGGATCCTCCATCTGTTTGGTTAGACTGACCATTTTTGGATTAGAATAACTATACATTTGGTTAGAATAATTTGATATCTGGTTCGATCGATCATTATTTTGATTAGAATATCTAAACGCGTTTTCTGTGATCTCAATGAAATTATTTTTCTCGGTGTACGTATTGTCCATACTGCGAGAAATAATTGTTAGTGCCAACAAATATTTTCTTCGATCAAAAACATAACATAATTTCAGGATCAGGCTATGATTTTCTTCGTGCAGAATAATATTTGATGGGCTCGAATAATTGTTTTCTTTTGCGCAGAAAGAATTTCTTATTCTCTCACGACGGTATTCTCAAATCAAAAATACATGTTCTTCAATCAAGAATCTGTATTCTTAAAAATTTGTAAGATCATGTGTTTTTCATTGAAGAAACATTTTTTTAATGCTAGCAATTATCTCTCTCAGTGCATCGAGCGCCCAATAAGCGACTGGCCAATTCTTTCGGTTCCCAGGGTCTCGCCACGCGCGCGCCACTGGAATCCAGAAAAACTCGACGCAAACAGCAGTGTTATCATAAATGCCACTCTCTTCCGGCCGTATCAATCATGCTCCAATTCGCACCGGCGCGCGTGAGGATGACGACGCGGAATTCCTTACCGGAAAAAGGCGCGACCGTTTGCGATGCAACGGCTATACTTTACTCGTGTCTCTCATTGGTACGCAGATCATGGACCACTTGTATACTAATAAACGCAACGTCTCGCCTTCACGTCTCTCTCTCTCTTTCTCTTTCGCCGCTGCTCGCTTCGCCCCCCTATTCACTACCGAACCAATGTTAAAGCAATGCTCGCGCGAATGCCGTAAAGTCGATCCATTCACGCGCGCGAATACCAACCACGGTCCTGATCCAGTAGCGCAGCTGGAAAAGTCACAAAAGACCCGAGCACAATGCCGAACCAACTCGACAACTTTCCCCGGCTCGTCTCCGCCTCATTTCCTCCCCTTCCGCGTCTCTCACCTCGGCGACGAGAAGACGCGGCTACGTGTCGCGCCCGATATAAAAGGGCGTCGGCCAACTTCGCCCCGGGTGAATTCGCAATCGCGGCGCTTCGACGCGCACGTGCCCCCCTCGTCAACCTAATTCCCCGGCGGAGACGCGGCGCGGAGGTCTCGTCGCGGCTCTGGAAGCCGTCCAACGGAAGCGCGGAGGGTGCGTGCGAGCGTTCGGCGTGCGCGCGACCCGGAAGAGAAACGACGGACGGAGAATCTCCGACGAGGACCGAACCCCGCACCCCTCGGCCACGCCGGTCCCGCGCGAATACAGGGATTCGCGTAGCCGACCTCGGGGGATTGATTCCGGCCGATCCGCTCCCACGGGATACCGGATAAAGCGACGGGTGAGATCCGGGGTGCGCGCGCGCCGGGCGAGAATCCAGACGTCGAGCGAGAGGGGGAGAGCGGCGTGACGCGCCGGACCGAAGGAGGATTTCTTCTTAATGAAAGTTTACCTTGATTCGGCGTCGGGCCGAAGTTGACGCACGAAGGGGGTGAAAGATCGCGTGGGATATTAATTGGAAGGGTTGAAATGGGGAGTCGTGGCGCGACGGATGCGGAAATCGGGGAGGCTGTGCCTATATACAATTATACGTATGCGGTTTACAATTTGCATGGGAGAAGCGAGAGTCGAACAATACTTTTCGAACTCTACAAAGAATATCGCACCGAGGAAACAAATTATTCGTAGTCGATAAATATTTCTTTGGATATGGTGAAAGAACAACTTCAGTGAACCCCAAATAAATATTCGTTAACTCTATTGCGATATTTATTCGGCACAATTTGATTCTCCGAGGAAACAGTTCGAATGAAATAGAAATTTTAACAATTGATATTAATATATGTACATTTCCTCGCACTAACGAAATATTTATTTCGCTGTATTTTAAATTACATGTATTAACTATTAATAAGCCATTCTCTCGGTATATGGAAAGCAATGGGGAGGGGATGCTGGAGAGGATGGAGAAGGATGGCAAAGCGGACGAGTTTCGTCGACTCGTTACTTCGAGGTGGATGATTTGAGGGGCTGCTCCGTTGTTTCTCGAAGCTCGCTATCCTTTATCATCCCCTTTAACGCGTCAGAGAAGTAGAAGTATACTCTTTTCGGAGTTCTCTCTTAAAAATATCCGCGAAGGACATTACAACGATAAAAACTTCGATTAAGGACAACCGCGGTCCCACTAACGTTCCATTTCTGCATCAATCCAGAGTATGGAAATAATCTCGCGCCACGCCGCAGAGCCGGAATGACCCAGCGAGGTCTGCCTGGATATTTCGATGCTCTTTCGCGGCGGATCAATACGGTGCGTGCGTACAAACGAGTAGATGTACTCTGAAATACCCATACACGCGCGCGCGGTATAAATTACCACAGGTGAAGGCGCGCTCATATAAATATACACGCGTATAACGTACCTAATATATATAGACACACCCGAGCCTCGGATGCCGGAAACCCTTTCGTTTCGGCGAGGGAAATCCTCTCGACTACGCGGCGGAGCTTTCCCGGATGGCGCGTCGATATGTGCGATTTCGAGAATTCGGAGATCGAGACCTGGAGTTTCCCCCGCATTTCCAACAGGCGGGCTCCTCTCCGAGAATCACGATTAACCCTTAAACCTGAGCCGGGGCGCGTGGACGTCGTTAGGGTCGAGAAGGGCGCGGGAGGAGAGGAGCGATGCGGAAGCTCGGGGGTAGCGCAGTCACTCGTCCCGATGAGGGGCTGGAGGGAGAGGGTGGATTCTTCCTTCCCGGCAAATGAAATAACTCGACCGGTCCATACGCGGAGGAGTGGAAAACGGAAAGCAACCACCCTGCTGGAAGGGAGGGGCGGGGCGCAGAGGGGATCTGTTTTTATTTTATCGACCTAACGCTGGGCGCACGAGAGCGGCGCGCGTACCTATAAGGTGCCTGCGTTTTATGGGGATCGTACAGCTTCTCGAGAAAATACGAGTTTCGCGGAAACTGAAGTCGGGCGCGCGGTGCCCCTGTACCGAGCACGCGCAACGGTCACCCGGGACTGAAATATGTCGAGGACGATGAGGTTTCGCGAAAAATGTTCACGATCGGATTGAACCTTGACCCCCGCGTCGACGTCCCCTTCGCAATTTCTTTTCCTCGTTGCTTTCAATTTGAATGACACGCTGAAGGGGGGCGGGGGTGACCGTGGTTCGCACAGCCTCCCGTTCGTCCCCTCCTCGTGCCGAAAGTCCTTTCTCCCCGTCTCTCTCGTACCTCGATGTATAATATGTAAGCACAAAGAACGCCGCATCCCCCGGTCGCGAAATTAAATTCCCCTGTTACACTCCGCGCGAGATCTCCGGAGCTTTCGCTTCGACCATTGCCACCTTCGCTTGGCTCGCCACTTTGCGCGTCCCTTCTTAGCTTCGAGGTATTTTGTAACCTCGGGTTACCGGGGATCAGCCCCGGTGAAAAATGATTCCGTATATTAGATGTGGCGAGAGGAGACGAGCAGGAGGAGGAGGAGGAGGAGACGCGGGAGACAGTACGGGGGAGGAGGGATGGAAATAGGTAACGCGAGACTGGGAGAGGGTGAAGCCGGTTGCGCGTGACGCGAAAACGAGAGGGACGGGGAGTGATAAGTTGCATGCGAAGTGAGGGAAGAGAGGGATAAATAATATCGGTGGTGTAGCTGATGTTTTTCGTGGAAATTCCATCATTTTTGACCATTTTAACGAGTCATTGAGGTCTTTACTTTTTCTATTTTTTTTTTTTTCGATTTCAATATCAAATTACTATTCGTCGATCTTAAATATCGATTCTCTCTGATATACTTGATAAGACATCAGCATCGGGACCTTTTTAAAAGGACCTCGAGTCGCGCACCGCCGGAGATCCGAAGTGACGCAAAAAAAGCTCTGCACCCTGATAACGTTTTTCGAAGGTGGGGAAAATTTTTCGAACGACCCGTGATCGAATCGATGTCGCGCGATTCTCAATATTTACCGAGCGTTCTCACCGTGGCGTCGCTCCCTCAATTCCCTCCGTGGCGACGAGGAAATGTATACCGAGAGGGAGCGACGGAAGAAGAGGAACGAGACGACGGCGGGAGAACGGAGAGAGAAAGAGAGGGGGGAAGCTATCCGAAAGTGGATGAGATTCAAAATAACGTCCCTTTGAGACCGGCGGGCACGAGCAACCGGGCTGCACGGTATGAAAGCTTCCGGAATATCGACGCTCACCCTCTGGACACTCGACGCGATGGAGAAAGAACGCGGAGAGCATCGAGGACGCTCAGATTCGATGATCGATCGATAAGGAGGAGAGAAGGTTAGGCGGGATTATATTTTCCGTATTCCCATTTTCGACAAAAAAAATGTGCGCCCCGCAAATTGAACGAAGAGAACTCGCTCGATTAGGTTACCGATGCACGTACACATATCGAAGCCATCGAGAAATTCGGTATCCGGGTGATCGGAATGCGATGCACTGAGAAACCTAATTCGGTTGAAATGACAAAGCGCATTTTGTCAAACGAGTTTAGTTGTTCTAACCAAATATCTAGTTAGGTATTCTAACTATTATACGTGTTTCGTTGTTTTAACTACATGTCTATACGGAAAAAAAAATTAATTTCAGTATTTATAAAGTTTGTGATAAATTTCGGCCAATTTATCGTTACGATGACTGCGATTTTAGTAAAAATTACAGCAACGCTTGCAGCTTCTACAAGTTTCACTACAATTTTTACTAAAATTATAGTTATCACGTAATAATAAATTGGCCTTGTCCCGATATTTATCGCAAATTTTGTAAATGCTTCAATTTATTTTGTTTCCGTGTAGCTAACCTAACCAGAAAATGATCACATCCAGGGAAAAGGTCTAGTTGGATACGAAACTGACAGAAAAATTGATTTCAGATGAACAGGAATTAATTCACAACGAGCAAAAGTCTATTTGAATTTGATAGATGTCCTACTAGATTCGTACTCGACTAAAAGGATGCGTAAAACACCTATCCAATTCAAATAGACTTTTTGTCACTCAGTGTCAAATACTCGGTTTCATGATCGTCCTCGATGCATGTGAAATCATCTTTCACACACCAATTCGTGAAAAGTTGCGCAGTGCGTGAAATATCCTGCGCAGTGCGTGAAATCGTCAACCTCGTATTTGACACTTAGTGACAAAAAATAAAATTCGTTATTCGGTTGTTTCGCGCCGTTCTAACGAGTGTGATTGCCGTACTCGCTGCGCTCGTGCGGCAAACTTCACACTCGTTAAAAACAGCGCTTCACGCCCTAATAACGAAAATAACTATTTGTTCGATGTGAAGAAATTCCTATTTTGTCACTCAGTGTCAAATACTCGGTTTCATGGGCATCCTCGACGCATGTGAAATCATCTTTCACACACCAATTCGTGAAAAGTTGCGCAGTGCGTGAAATAACCTGCGCAGTGCGTGAAATCGTCAACCTCGTATTTGACACTTAGTGACAAAAAATAGAATTCGTTATTCGGTTGTTTCGCGCCGTTCTAACGAGTGTGATTGCCGTACTCGCTTCGCTCGTGCGGCAAACTTCACACTCGTTAGAAACAGCGCTTCACGCCCTAATAACGAAAATAACTATTTATCTCTGATAAATTTTTCCATCAGGTTCGTATAGATCATTTCCCCCAGTGCAGTTTAACCAAACAGCTGATGAATCCATAATTGAAGGGTCCAGTGGAAAAACGATGAGGGTCCATATTTCTAAAAGTTGAGAAACACGACATTTAAAGTTTCACAACGCACGGGAGTCCACTGTGCCGCCTATTTTCAACCACAGTTTTTAGTGGAATCTCAGTGTTCGTCCCCTGTAAGGTTTGATATGTTGATACTTCATGTTACAAGCTAACAGATGTCGCTAAAATATCGATTTCGAAAAAAATGGACCCTCATCGTTTTTCCACTGGACCCTTCATATTTCACCAAACGGTTTGGTTATGTTCTCCAGGATTTTCGCTAAACTAACCAGATTATCCCAATAAAGCCTGAATAATTTTTCTCCTGCTGGGGAACAGCCGTTAAATAAACAATTGAAAAATGAGCTGCTTTGACAAATGAATACGTAAAACTTTATATATCAACACAAAAATATATTATATCCACGAGATTTCTCACAAAAAAAAAGGATTTTTTTTATCGGCGTTAGAAACATAGTTTTAATTTCGAACATATAGCCTCCGTATGATAAATCGTACGACAGGCTGTGTGTATTGGGTTATTATATTTTTCTCAGTACGAAGAAACCAAAAACTTCTGCCAAATCTCACCGAACAATCACGAGAAACCGCGGCGAAGGGAAGTTCCAAGTGCATCGAGGCGTTGCTAGACAAACCACCCGTAACACGCGTGCATAGTTGAACGTGACGTCGCGCCGTCGCCGCCAGACTCCCGTGGTTCTCCGCAATTTCACCCGTTACCTGCAACGTCGAGTCCTCCGCGTCAAGCCATTAAGCGATGTGTGCCCTCTCCGCCTCCGTACGGGTTCCCGTCGCTCGAGCATGCCCCCTACACGCGAGAGTGAGCGCGCCGAACTCTCGATGCACGTACACAGGATTATTATCACATCTCGTGACGGCGGTGAGACGCGAGGAGAAAGAAGAGAAACGGCGGGGGCGTTTCGCGCGATCCTGGAGAGGCTCTCGAGGTGGCCCCGGCACACTCGGTGTACTCGATGCAAACAAAGAGTATAAACAGCTAATATTAGCACTCCGGGGCCTCGCGAGCATTTACCGCGGTGTAGGTACGCACGTGCACCGAGGGGGAGGCGAATAGGGGGTGTCTTAAGTGGCGAGAGGGAGGGAAAGCGTTTGCGTCGACGTACCGAATGCGTCGGTGCCTCGGATGCATTTTGGAATTTGTTTTCCGGGGCGCGCGTCGATTCCTTCTTACTTTATTCACAGCTGGGGAAAACTAGGGGATGGGAAAAAAAAGGGGGGGCGGGGTGGTTTCGTTACTTCACAGGATAAAAATGCACTCGTGGAAAGTGTACTCGTTCGAATACGCTTCCCGGTAGATGTGCGCGGCTCCTCGCGAACGCATCCATGCACGCGTGCTGCACATGT
This sequence comes from Xiphydria camelus, assembly GCA_963678675.1. Classification (NCBI taxonomy): domain Eukaryota; kingdom Metazoa; phylum Arthropoda; class Insecta; order Hymenoptera; family Xiphydriidae; genus Xiphydria; species Xiphydria camelus. The sequence continues at coordinate 27,658,120 of OY783197.1, read as the reverse complement.
GTGTGCGAATATCGCTCGCGAAGAACCTTTCATCGGTGGATCTCAGGCTGGCTTCCGCGCCGTCGCAAAGCCGATTCGCGGTTTGCGTCGCCACAAAGCTCTTGTTACCGTTGATCGGTACCATATAAGCACGTCTCGAAGTTTAACCAAAGTGAGGGGGGGAATTAACGAGGGATTTGCGTTCGTGGCAGAGCTACGCGTCAGATTTGGCATTCATACTTTCAAGAAGTTTATGCGGTTATTTATCGCGCGACCGTCTTTCGTATTTCGGGATTTTGTTTTATGTGGAAAAGGAAAAAAATTAACGTTCCTCGCGGCTGCATCCAATTTAAGATGAATGAATTTCTTGTTATTCTCCCCGCTGTTATTATATTTCTTCGTCGACACGACACGTGTATTTCGTCGCGAGAAGAAAAAGTGGAACAACGAAAAGTGGGCGTGGCGCGTGTCGAGTTCCAAATTCCCCGGCTCCTGCCTCTCGCCGTGTCTCTTCGCGGAACGAACGCGACTCGACGCGTTCTCCCACGCCGGGATATTTTCTTGACAGTGGTAATAACCAGACGCGCTGGCAGTCGTTGCGCCGCGGGGAAACGCACCTCGCGCCGTCGTCATTGAGACGCGCGCGACCTGTCGCGCTCGCGTCTCCTGATGGAAGTACACGAGGGCGAACAACGTCGCGTCGTCCGCCGACTGGCTGATTCAATGCATAAAATCAAGGGGTACCTGCGTTGCCGCCGCGACGGCTAAAATAATTCGGTTAAAATCACGAAACGCATCTCGTTAAACGAGTTTAGTTATTCCAGCCAAAATATTAGTAAATTCAACCGAATATTTAGTTATTTTAAAAACGTTTTTAGTAACTGAAACTGTATATCCAATTATTCCAAACAACTGACAGTCTAATCAAACGGATGGAAAATCCATATTTCTCACCAAACAGTTTGGTTATGGCCTTTAGGTTATATTTCTTAATGTAGCGGAGGTTCAGTGGCGAGATAATTTTTTTTTTTCCGGCAAGGAGAAAAAGAATCCATGCTTCGAGTGTCTCTCAACTCCCAAAATAGGAGAATCTAGTCACAAGGACTTCCTTTCTTTTCACTTTCCTCCTCGTTGTGTTCTTTCCTGCCTCTCTCCCCTCAACGCCATCTCAAATATCGCTAATCAGAGTTCTTAACTTCCGAATTAAGTTTCACGGCAGCTCACCCAATCTCCCCTCTCTCTCATTTATCGAAATAACAACGGCTCCTTATTATTACCACCGCTGTTATTCCCCGGCCGCACAATCCTCCTAATTATGTCTTCCGGCGAAGTTCCAGCCAAAAACCCGCGGGAGTCCCAATTAATTAGCGATTGTCGAATGACGTCATCGCGCTTCGAGATCATTCCGCTGTTCTCGCGAGGTCAGAAGCACGAGGACGATCCCCAGGGACGCGCGATCGGAGGGGTGGGAGGGAGGGTATCCGGTAATTAGGAGAGGAGCTCGGCGAGGCAAATCAATGTTTTCCCAGTGATCTTCCCCTGCCCCTCGCTTCCTTTCCCCCTCTCGTCCTTCGGGATCTACGAGAAAATCAACGCGCGGCAATTGCCTCGCCCTCTTCCTCAAGGGGATCCTTTGATCGTGTCGTCATCGTCGTCGCTGTCGCCGCTTATCGCGCGGCGGTATTTATCGACGCGTAGCAAGTGGTCGCGACGAGGAGGGAGGCACGAGCGGGGGGATGATCCGAGGGCGCCGTCGAAACTTTCTCGCGCAGAGTGTAAGAGCCCTCGCGAGTCCAATAACCAAAAAATGAGAAGGGCCTCGCACTGAGAAAAATAATTAGGTTAAAATGACAAAACGCATCTAGTTTGACGCGTTTAGTTATTCTAATCAAAATACTGGTCGGTTGAACCAAAGAGGGGAGAGTTGCCTACATTGAACCGGTACCTAAATTGAACTTCCTGGCTATTTTAAGTAAATGGGCATTTCTACTGATTCCAGAGATTTCGATTTTTGTCAAAATCTTAAGCGCTGATTCTAAAAATCATGCACTTATTGACATACATATATGTGCTATATTATATTGACTATATCTCAAAGGAAATATCGAATATTAACGATTTTATGTACGAGAACATTTTTTTTCATGGAACATCATCGATATCTGCGATTCTTTAAGATTTCATTAATAAGGGCATGATTTTTGGAATCAGCGCTGAAGATTGTGACAAAAATCGAAATCTCTGGAATCCAACTCTCGACCATCCTATCTTATGTATTTTTTCGCGCTGATTACGAAAATTATAGATATATCGAGGATATCTCAAAGGAAGACCGAGGTATCGATGATTTTCCGTGAAAAAAATCATTTTCTGGTACATGAAATCATCGATATCTTATGTTTCCTTTGAGATATCGTCAATATATCTGCCATTTTCGGAATCAGCGCGAAAAAATACATAAGATAGGATGGTCGAGAGTTCGATTCCAGAGATTCCGATTTTTATCAAAATCGTGAGTATATGCCTTAAGATTTTGACAAAAATCGAAATCTCTGGAATCGAACTCTCGACCATCCTATCTTATGTATTTTTTCGCGCTGATTACGAAAATTATATATATATCGAGGATATCTCAAAGGAAGACCGAAATATCGATGATTTTCTGTGAAAAAAATCATTTTCTGGTACATGAAATCATCGATATCTTATGTTTCCTTTGAGATATCGTCAATATATCTGCCATTTTCGGAATCAGCGCGAAAAAATACATAAGATAGGATGGTCGAGAGTTCGATTCCAGAGATTTCGATTTTTGTCAAAATCGTGAGTATATGCCTTCCCAGGTAGCAGTGGCACGTCAAACTCACGTCAATATTTCGTCACTCGATTCGTCGAAATAACGTGATTAGTTCGGTTATAATGTCGTCATAAATGACGTGATTATGTCTCGTTAAAGAGACGTCATACTTCGACGTCAATATGTCGTCACTATAGTCACGTTTTATTTACGTTCGTTTTTATTGATTCGGGTCGTCATATTGACGTTAAAAGTTACGTGATAATGCCATCCTAAAGACGTCACACTTTAAAATCTTATTCTCAGTGAAAAGCTTTGCAATATTATTTAAACTCAAGGAAATTTTAAAGAAGAGTGTAAAAAATGTAAGTAAAGCTCTAGTCGCAATATTGTTAAACAGTGAAATATGATCATTAGAATTACAATAATAGGCATTGAAAAATATTAATACACAATTGCATATTCGAGAAATAACATCTACATATATTTGAGAATATACATATATATGTACGTAATACATATTGTATGTTAAAACTTCTAACGTACGGTATGTGTATAACTTCTAACGTACGTGTTATGTATTTCGGTACTATTGAAGGATATTATACATTAATTATTCCTAAGTATAAATCGAGTGTATTAAAGGCAACGAAACCCAACAATCTTTATCATTCTTTTGAGTAATAGGTAGAACTAGACATTTAGCAGTAATAACGTTGATAGGCCATGTTTCATAATCATTTGAAATTCCTGTGATGACATAAATATCTAATTCTTTAGAATCTATTGGATTACAATATAATGATGTATGAAATGAAAATCGTTTCCCGACTATCGTAAAAGAATTGTTGTGATCCATCAAAATATTATGAATTTGCACAACTGATCTAGATTCTTTTATAAGGCAATACGAATCAGCTTTAGAATATGCATGGACAGAAATCTGGAAATTCTGCAAGCGTAGTTGTTTAAATTGTTTACTGTTTCTGAAAATAATATTTGTAGGAAGAGGGCCACAGTTATATTCAAATTTAGGAATTATTGGTCCTTTTAATTTGATATTTTCATTAATAAATGCACTTTCAATTTCACTTATACGGCGGCAAATTTGCTGTAGTGGTCTATTAGGTGACTTCACTAAGCGTTTAATTTGTCCTAAAAAGTTTTCGAAAACAAACGCTGAGAAATTATCCAAAGGTCCATACATTTCTGCATCATCGCTGAGGTGAGATAACATATGAATATTATGAATTAAAAATTGTTTGCCATACAATTTTTCACAATGCTTAACAAATACGTTTAAAACATTGCCAGCAGTCCTGCAGCCGAATGTGGAAATGTGTTTGTATGAAATCAGAATAGTAATAGCAGAATGAAAGAGCAAGAAATGTTCATATATCGAGGGATCTACGATATTTCTTAATACAATCGGACCTAGGTATAATACAAAAGTTCTAAATTCTGTTGCTTTCCAGCGTGGCAATTCTTCCAAGCTGCGGGGTTTGCGGTTAAACTCTACAGGAATGTAAAATCGCGATGACAATAAGCGTTCTGATAATAGATGAACTGATCTACTGCCTAGGCGGACTTGTAAAGAACCAGAAATCCAAGTATTTAATAACTTTTTAGCAACACCTAAACATACATTATGCATATAATCTATGGGGAAATTTGACACTAATCCTATTGTTGGAATTTTCGATAAAGGTGAAACGCCTAAGTGGTGGTCGCTATCTATTTGTAGAGAGAATGAAGTATCAGTTCTCTTAGGCGCATGAATACCTTGCAATGTAACTCTTCCATCGACATACTCGCCAGATTCTGTACATTTTTCACAAGAAGAGTATCCGCCATGAGATTTTATACATTTTAAGTATGCCCTAGCTGGAGCATCGCAAACGAAGCTATGTAAAGTGACAATATATTTTTTGTTATCAAGTTTAATGCCATTTTCCAATAAATGACTAAGATCATTTACAAAATTTTCTAAAAACTCGGTTAGTGGCTTTGGTTTGCCGTTGCCACAAAAAATTCCAACAACAAAAGGTTGACATTTTATTTTTTTTATTAACCCCAAAATAGGCCACAACTGCGTTTTCGAACTTGCAAATAAGGGCAAACCATCAACATTGAAACTTATTTCTATTACATTACTAGAAATATCCTTCAGATATGGGGAAATTACTTTTTTAATTCCATTCAATAAACCCAAGTGGCAGTATTCCCCGTTTTCTAGTTTCTTAGTGTCTATATTTAATTTAGTTACTAATAAACTTCGTGAATCAAGCGGTAAATCTGGATGATAGGGCGAAAGAATGTGTAATAGATCATTAACTGTCGAGCGAGGTACATTCCTAGTTATTGCCCAAAGTCTCAGCTTCTGAGAGAGATCAGGTGTTTCAATCGTACTGCTACTATCGGAAAGCATTTCAAAAGTATCATTGTTATAGACTAATTCTGATGTGGTAGCACTGTCATTCAAAAATACGCGATTCATGTGGGTACTATTTTGAAGTAGCGGTGAAACATTGCTATCACAATCGCTTCTATATACATTTTCGCTTTTATGATTATGTGCAATAGACTCCTTCGTTACTTGAATTCTATTACTTTCCTGTTTTATTTCATGTAATGCATTTTCGACAGCTTTTGCAATTTTTCTATTCCGCTGACGTTTCCCTGTAGTTGCATTTGTCGTCTTTCTGCTCATTGTTTAAGGATTCTGTTTCTTCAATTCTTGAATTTTGTACCGTTGAGGTGCGTGTTTAAGCCAAATTTTGATACTGTCGTTGATTTCTTGTTCTGAACAATCAGTTGAGTTTATTGCACCTGGAATTAAACAATTTCAAACAAGTTTGTTAAACATATTGCCACTCAAAATACAAGAGTAATCTGTTCCACCACTCTGATGTGTAATGGGAATTTGTAGCGGCACGCAGCATAACTCATTCTTCAAAGTATGTCAGAATACTTACGAACGACGGCAGTCTTCAACTTTAGTTGTGAAAAAACTTTCTTATCTGCACGCTTGCCAAAGAAACTATATTCTTTTGCGAGATTGTCTGTTATGCATCGACGTAATATATTATTTACTTTGGATGATGTGTTTTTACCGCCCAATTGTGATAGGTATGTAGACTGAAACAAAACGTTATTCCTTTTTTGTATAGGCTTATTTATGTCTGGAAATATGTTGTGATGTGACTTTTGAAATTGAGTTAAAGTGATAAATTGAATTCTTGAATTGCGGTATACGTATATGTATGCTATTCATATGATTTACGAAGTATGATAATAAAAAGAAGTAATCAAATATAGAGAAGCTTGAATCAAATTATATGTCAATATGTTTATAAGTAAAGAGACAATTCTTACGAAGCCAATCAAATTTTCTTTTTCTTCTAAATAACGTTCGAATCCATCTAGATCATCAGTAGTATTAATCGGTAAATTTGATGGTAAATGTGCTGCTTGACATTGGTTTAACGTGGCAGTTGTTGACTGCTTTTCAATCCATCGAAGTATTTGGGTATTTTGTTCTTTTATAATAAAAATTTCTCGTAATAACTTCCGTTGAAACACTACAATAAATTAATCAAAGTATTGGTAAAAATATATAGACATACGTCTGTTAATTTTCCTACATAAAATCTGTATATTAGGTTGGCGGAAACGTTTTGTCGTATTGCAATATGTGCAGGCAATTTTACCCGCACATATTGAAATATTGGATTTCAAATATAATTACCATAGGCTTACCGATATTATTAACATTATTTGCTGCTAGGTCATCTAAATCATTATTCAAAGTACCGGTAGATTGCGATACTTTTGAAAGATGAGAGATCGTTGAATGAGATGGTTGAACTGAATAATCATCATCATTTCTTGTATTAATAGAATGTGGATCGGAATTAACTAAAAAATATTCAGATCATACATTTCTAATTCATACAAAGATATGATACAAAACTGTTAAATAGCTTATTTCATGTAATAAGATTGCTCGTAATTGTTGGATCATGTCCATAAAATGATACAAATCAAGTTTTAAATTTCCTATAATTATTTAATGAAGGCTCAATTTGAAAATCTTCTTAAATTTATCGAAATGCCAGCGCGAAAAATATAATCAGCCATGTTCATTAATAATTCTTCAGGTGTACGTACCATCCTCTCCCAGTTTCAATCTTTTGCACTCAGAACCAGACTTTTTATAGATTTCTACCTTCGGTGGTCTAGGAAGAAGACTGATATTTTCTTCGTCACTCGAATCAGACAAAATTTTGCGGGTAGCAGAGACTTTTCTCTTCCACGATTGCTTTTTTTTTGGTGTTTCAATACCTGACTGTATATCTGAGGTTACTTCGGCTTGTTTTATTTTATACGAAGCTTTTTCAAAATCATCTGTATAGAAATATAATGATTATAGTTTTTTAATATCGAATTGAAGAATCTGATGAAATAAAAAAAAATGTTATCGAACGATATCTCGTGCATTCGTTCAGCGCTCAACCATATCACAAAGAAAAGATAATGAGGAGCTCCAAAAATTCGGCTTTACGTTGTTATCCCCCTTTTGTTAAGAAGGAATAAGCATATGTGTGTACTTACCGCACTCAAAAAAACGACGGCAAATACCATACACTGTCCAGGTCTCCTCATCTGGATTTTCCCCACGTTTTAATAATTTATTGTATTCATTTTGCGTCTTGCATGGTGGCCACAAGACTTCTTTTTTTCGTGGCGTTAACCAGCGGCTATTTACTACAGCTATGCCGCCTGCACATTCCTCGGAAGCAGAAAACTCGACGCCTACATATGTCATTATACGCGACGTCTTATACAGTCACTCTTTTTTCGCTCGCTCTCACTTTTATTTTCCTGTCACTTTGCTGCTTTAAGAAATCGTATATGCACTGCACTGAAAATGCCACGAATGTTCGAATATCGTTTGAACTGTACGGGACTACCGACGTGACTGAACCGAAATTTTCAAACTCAAAGAAATAAACCGTTTCTGCCGTGGTGACGGTACGTTAGTATAGGGAAAGACCCACCTCGGTCTACGGCATTTGGTCAGCACATGGAACTCATTAAACGCGGATACCAAGGAAAGTGGCAGGTAACACGGGTACCCGCAATGCCGTGATTTTCTATTCCGTTGGAGTTCTTGTAAAAAGTATCCCGCAGAGGTATCAAGGGAAAATCCCGTTTATTTCCGTTATTTGTAATTTTATGAAAATATATTTCAAATAAAATTTGTTTGGTATTGAAAGATACATATGGTAGATGCAACAGATTTTCAATGACACGCATTATTTACGAGATATGAAGGTTACTTTCATCTTTTTAAGTGGAATTCGGTATTTTAATTCCTACAAAAGTAGTAGAGCTCGTCAAGATGAACAAAAAAAGGTAAAAGGTGAAATGTCCATTCGCTGAACCGTTTGTGAGATATTTCCGCTCAAAGTACAAGAGTAAATTTCGCTGGGCGCTGGAAACTTAGTCGCACGCAGCGCAATTTACTCTTGTACTTTGAACGAAAATATCTCACAAACTTTTCAACTGATGGGTATTTCATCTTATACATTTCTTACAGTTACACACCTGATTATGCGTAGGGAAATAATAAATTATGTGACTGTTTCGTCAACAAATTACGTGAAAAAAACGTCATTTCAATGACGTCATAATATGATCTTCAAATAACACGTGATTAAAACGTCGAATTTAAGGCATATGACGTCGTCGACGAACAATCACCTTCAAGCGACGTGAATATGACGTGTCACTGCTACCTGGGTTAAGATTTTGACAAAAATCGAAATCTCTGGAATCAAACTCTCGACCATCCTATCTTATGTATTTTTTCGCGCTGATTACGAAAATTATATATATATCGAGGATATCTCAAAGGAAGACCGAAATATCGATGATTTTCTGTGAAAAAAGTAATTTTCTGGTACATGAAATCACCGATATCTTATATTTCCTTTGAGATATCGTCAATATATCTGCCATTTTCGGAATCAGCGTGAAAAAATACATCGGATAGGGTGGTCGAGAGATCGATTTCAAAGATTTAAATTTTCGCGAAAAATTGAACTCTCGACCATCCTATCTTATGTATTTTTTCGTGCTGTTTACGAAAATTATAGATATATCGAGGGTATCTCAAAGGAAGACCGAAATATCGATGATGTTTCGTGAAAAAAAAAACATTTTCTGGCACATGAAATCGCCGATAGGTATATTATATTTCCTTTGAGAGATATCGTCAATATATCTGCCACTTTCGGTATCAGCATGAAAAAATACATCAAATAGGGCGGTCGAAAGTTTGATTGAAAAAATTTCAAGATAGTTAAAAATTTAAATCTCATGTATTTTTTGTAGGCATACTGACCGGTACTAAGGTTTGAATTTCTACTGATAGATGACGTGGAAATGCTCATTTACTTAAAATAGCCACGAGGTTCAATTTACGTACCGGTTCAATATAGGCAACTCTCCCCTATCAAGTTACTCTAAACAAATGTTTAGTTATTCCAACTAAACTTTTAGTTATTCTAACCAAGAAGTGGTCCAGTCTAACTAAATAAATGGAGAATTCCTATTTCATCAAGCAATTTAGTCTCCTAGTCTCCAGGATTTTGGTTAAATTAACTAAAATATTTTTCTTAGTTCGGACACAAACTCAAATATTAATCCTTGTTTCCTATTTCCCAGTCTTATCGATCGTATCAGGGCGCGATATTATGTTTCCGTCCCCTTTGCGCTGCGCACGCGGGACTACTCCGGCGAGGGTGGTGATACGAAGGTGGAAGAAGAACAAAATGGGAGAAAGAGAGAGAGAGAGGCTCTAGGAGTCGGAGAGAAGCAATAACGAATGTATCGAAGCGTTTCCGCTTCGCTTCCATTATTTTTCATTTGCTTTGCGGCGCGCTCGCGCTGCGTCTGAATTATTCATGAGGTGCGGAAACTTTTTTTCGCGATATAATTCGCGGTGGGATATACGCGCTCAATATGGGTAACTAGCCCTCGCCTGGGACTGCGGCGAGCGAGACTCGGCTGCTGGCAATTTGCGTCGTTATCGTGACCGTGCTGCTAATTGTAAGTGCTCGTATACTCGCGTATTATTCCGCCGCGAGGAGCTAGAATGTCCTGCAGCGAAATATTGATGGTAACTGCGATATTGTGGAATTGATTTTCAGATAAATCGTACAATGCTGCTATATCGTAGTTTGTACGAATTTATACGTATGTATATCGCGATTAAGGAAAAATTCTACGAGTTCAAATTATTGTAAAATGTTATTATATCGTGATTTGTACACCTACCGAGAATACAGTTTATTGTAGTTAATAAATGTTTGCTCCGCGGCAATAATTTTAATGAAATGAACATTTTAATAATTAACATAAATTTTCTTGGCCTAACGAAATATTCATTTCGCCGTATTTAAAATTACATTTATTAACTATTAATAAACTGCCTTTTCGGGGTGCACGAATTTATACGTATATCGCGAATAAGAAAAAGTATTGCGATTTCAAAAAATTGAAAGAAATACGCGATAATTCGAGAATCCGAAATGTTCACTCACGAGTAATGAGTAATATTTTATCTGAAATATACAAGCGACTGCGCCGTCAGCTTCTGGTTTATAGTCCGCCATTACCGCCGTGTGCATCCGCCGCGCGCATCGATGCCGCCGTCAAAGGGGGAGACCGAAGACTAAACTGAAAAGCTGCTCGATCCGAAACGACGGCGGTTGAAACGCCGCAAAGGCGTCTCGATGCTTTTGAAGTGCTTTAGAAAAGGCGCGCCGCAGCCTCTCAACCGGTGGCGAACGGCCACGAAAACGGAGAAGACCCTTTCGCTTCCACCCCTCCTACCCTCGCTGTTTCTACGCGATTCCGCACACTGATATCGCTTTTCTCAATCTTTCTCGAATACACGCACGTACGTCGTCCCGCGCGCGAACTCGTACGCGTTGAAATATGTCTCTGGCGCGCGAAAGTGCTACAACTAATGGAACGTCGAGCAAATCCTCGCGCGGATGCGTCGTTGTTTTCAACGACACACGTTCGATCGCACTTCATAGCCGTCGAAGCCCTGAACGAATTTTGCAGCCTGCATATCCTTATTCCCCCTCGACTAGCTTTTCGCTCGCGACTTCCCCTGTCTCATCCCCTATTAAACCCTCTAAGGCCCACTTGTTCAATCTAAGACATTGAACAAGTGGGCCTCTCTTAAAGGATAAATTACCAAAAATCCTGAAACTCGTCTTTCTCAATTTCTAACCGAAAGGTCAAATAGCAATTTTCGTGGATCTGACATGAAAAGTGACGAATTTTCATATAAACTTACAGCCCCTGAACGGAGAAAAGGGACATTAGTAAATGTTACTGTAAATTTCAGTAACAGGGCTCCTCGGGAGATGAAACTACGTACTTTTTGCAGGCATCAGTTTATGCAGTAAAATGTGTTATGCACGCGACGCATATTAACGGGAGATCGGTAAATTTTACCGTGTCAACTAATATTTATATTGTTACGAACTGTAAAAAGTACGCCGTTCCACCTCCCGAGGATCCCTGTTACTGGGAGATTTGCTTTAAAAATTACTAATCTTTTTTCTCCATGTATTAAACCGCCTTAGAGAGGGGGCGAATTTTATAAAAACCTTTCTTAGTGAGTGCTTACGTCACAAAAAAACCTACTCTCTAAATTTCACGTAATTATTTAGCTTCAACGGTCTCAGTTCGACGTTGATGAGTCGCTCATCGAGGACATGTTCATTCATATAGGTACATACATACATAATTTCTCTTATCGACGAGATATCAATTGCGGAAGAAAAATAACGCGCCGCGCCAACCGCTTATCGAACCGCCGAGATCATTTATATGCGTTGCGCGCATCGGGCGCGGTGTTTCTATGGCTTTCACGGGCGGTATATTCTTTCCTTCGCCTCCCCCGAAAGTGGTACGCGAATTTATGCGCGCGTGACTCGAGCGGCAGCCGAATATCACAAACTGCGTAGATTCTTTCTGGATTCCCACGCAGCGCGGTAGTCGATCGCGATAAGGGGTAGGTCTCTGCTCGAAAGTTTCTTCTTATTTCCAACGTCGGTTAATCAACCCGTAATCGGGTCAACTGCGACCGAAGTAAATACGCCGGGGTCGGAAGTTACAAACGCGTTTTAACGTCGAAAGTTTCCGAAAGCGGGAACGTTAATCAGGGTACTGCGGGACGACGATGGGTGCCGTTGCCTTCCGCAGGATGCTATTCGGGATGGATACACGGGTCGGAAAAGCCGCAGCTGCCGCGCAAAAATGTTTCCTCGAGAAGTTGGTCCGGTGGGATGAAGGGGGCGGAAAAAGGAATGTTCCAAGTTTTAGATGTCAGTTGCCGGGAAGGTCCGCTCTCCCTTTCGAGTTCTTGCTCCTTTCTTTCCGGATATGCCCCCCCCTCTCTCTCTCTCTCTCTTCCCTTCTGCTCGCCCTGACAAATGGAGGAGTTCGAGCGTTTTGGCGGAAGAAGAGGGAAAACGTGAAGTTGACGAAGATGAGTTCCTAATTGTACGATTTCTTCGGAACGATTATTAGTATACATTTCGCGTCGATGGAGAAACATTATTTTTCACCCCCGATGTTCGAATGCTCATTTTCAACGGCACGGAAGACGGACTTTTGTCACGAAGTTTCCACTTCTCTCTCGACTCGAACCTTCGCAGGGCTCATCGCGAAACGCGCTCGCGCGCGAAATCAGAGCTTAAGGGTGAAAAGCTAAGACGCGCGGCTCGGAGCTAAAGGGGTCGACCGTGAGGTGGGCGGGTGTAGGTGTATTTATACGAGTACGAGATAACTGCGATAAATCACCGTTTCCATTGGAGATAATTGAAACGGAGGAGGCGGAGGAAAAAGAGGTAGACGGACAAGAACGCGGGGGGGAGATGGCTTCGTGAAAATTAAGTTCCATCGGAGAGCGTTCGGTTGCTCGTTTGCCTCTTTTCTCTTGCCTCCATCTCCTCCTCGCTTCCTCACGATGCTTTCTCTCTCTCTCTCCTTCTCCCGTTTTATCTTTCCGTCGCCCATTGAATTCCACCTCTGAATATTTGCAACGTCTGAGCGAAACGCAATTAGGATCGAACTTCGCTCGGTAAGTTCATTCGATCGTCCGATTTTATAAAGGAGTTGAACGCGAAAGTTGGTTATAAATACAAAATAAACCAAAAGTAGCAGGCAGCTGTGATGCAATACGACTATCTATCCAGACGTTTCTATAATATAATATACTAGATAAGGCTAAATTTACTCGCCAGGAAAGAAATTTCAATCACTATTATCTCGTTATCGATGAGCTTTTGGCTCATATTTATGTAATACTTTCTTGAAGATTACAAGTTTTATCTAGAATAAAATCTAGAACATCGATGTAGGCCAAACATTCATAAATAATGAGATAATAGTGGCCGAAGTTTCTTTCATGGTGAGTAAGCTTAGCCTCTCTCTCCCTCTCTCTCATGCGATATATATATTTCTTTGAACCATTATGTCTGTGCGTCAGTCACTCGAAAACTACGTATTATTCATATGATTTTTTTTGTCAAATTACGTAACATATCTCCGAGAAGATTGAAGACACTATTTTATGGTTATGAGATAAATTTTTTTTTCCATTCCAAAGAATAGTTGAAAGGAATGATGAATAAATGGACGAACTGACAGACTTACCAACGGACATACGAACAAGCCTAAAGACTTTGTTTAGATTTAAAATTTTATGTTGGTTTTTTCATTTTTTTTTTATTTTCGGATAGCAGGTTTTCTCTAAACTAAATGTAATCGAATTTTGAGAATGTAGATGCGCGTATATTTCGCGCGAAAATCTCTGGTTTAAATAATCGATCGTACACCGAGAAAAATAATTTTCCGATTCAAATAACCGTCGACATAAATAGTGCCATAAACATATTTACGTAAGTCAGACATATTATCGTTGAATAAATTATATATTATTAAAATAAAATCAGATATAGATTCGTCTAATTCAATGAACATACACGTGTGTCCTAATTAAATATATTCTTGGCACTATTCATGTCGATCATCAAATTATTTTTCTCAGTGTCTCGGCACGCGTAGCTACCGATACGCGTAAAAGATCGGAGATAACTCGTATCTCCGTGAAATCTCATCTCTTCAGGCGAACGACTCCGAGTCTGATGAGGTCGGATAAGGTATACGATCGGATCACGAAGCGGAGTTACAGTTCGCCGACGAAGCAGGGTACCGCACTCGGAATTCATTCTCTCGCAATCTCCTTTCAGAGAGCCTCGTAATGTTCATGACATTCGAGAAACGACGAACGTATTTCACGGAATTTCGTGCGCGGATCGTCTCGTTACTCGCGCTTACGCCGTGCTGCCGGTGTCTCCGAAAGGACGCGAGTAGAAACGAGGGCGAAGGTGCGACGGCGCGCCGAGAAGTCGAGCGCAACTTTGAGAAGAAGTGCTGATCAAAGTGGACTCGATAAAAAGAGGAGCCGAGCATGGACAAAGTCATTGCTTACGTTCACGGAAGCCGACGTTGCTCTTTGAAACAGGTACACATAGTGGCCTTTCAGGTACACGTCGTCTGCGCCTTCCACTTCCCCTCTATTCGACGCGTTTCCACTTCTCCGGTGTCCCCTCCTTGTCATTCCCTTTGCGCAACGCGGAAAGAATAACCGAGCACTCGCGCGGGACATTCGACGCCTCTTCGGCAACCCCCCGTCGTCCCTTCAACGTCGCCCCCGCGTTTCGACGTGCCGAACTTTCGGAATTTTCGAGCGAAATAAGGTAAAGTTACCCGAATATATAGTTTTCGCGCCCGACACTCGAGTCGCGGAAAGTTCAAGCGGACGAGCGAGAAAGTTCGCCCGCTCGGTTAACCGCTTTACGAGACGTGAGCGAAAGGCGTCCTCTCGGCTATTCGCGCGCGCGGTAATCGTTTGCCTGATGGAATGAGTCTCCAATGGTATCGATGTACGCGAGTCCTGTGCTGAGAAAAGAATTTGGCCAATCAAATCAAAATCTTGAAGACGACTAAATTGTTTCGCGAAATATGGATCTTTCATCTGTTCGATTAAACTGACCACTTTTCGGTTAGAATAACCAATCATTTGTTCAGAATAACTAAGTATAATACTTGGAAAAATCTCTTAACCTGAACCAAGTAAGTATAATAACTGAGAATCAATGCATTGAGAAAAAAATGTACACAATCGAAATAAATGTATTCTTGAATAGTTCCCACATTTAATAGAGCACATTTATTCGATTGGACGAATATAAATATTATTGATTTCATTGAATATTATTTGAATCAAATCGATATTCATTTGAATCAAATAAATGTGCTCTCACAGGACCATCCAAAGGCAAGTTTATTTCGATCAAGCCAATTTTTTTTCTCAGTGTGTATAGGCACTGAATTGTGCTGCGAATATAAGGTTACCTATTGTAATTTCAGTAACCTTCAATTCTCTGGATTTTAATGACTTTTCGCTAATTTTTTAGTAATCTGCACAAATTTAAATTAAGGGAGCAACGTTTTGTTTGAAATAACTGAACGCATTTAATCAGATGCGTTTTGTCATTTTAATCTAATTATTTTTCTCAGTGTGCACTCGCGAAAATGGTCGTGGAAAAATACAATCGAGATGGCGAGACCCGAATTCAAATTTCGAGAGAACAAGAATAGAAGTACGGAAGAGCAAAACGAAACCGCGGCGTTACGACGCGAGCGGTGTGCCTCTTAAATCGAGGATTATTAGCACGAAACTCAAGCTATACAGTCAAGCAGACGGTGGCTGTACCGAACGTAAGGGTTGGAATACGTGCGGCTCTTTACTGCATATTGCCGCAGTTTTATATTTCAGCCGGGCTAGTGGTAACGGTGGCGAAGTAGTCGGGCGCGGCATATCGCTTCCGTCGGCCAACTGCAGCAACACGGCGAGACGCGAGAAAGCCTCGACTGTCCAACGCGATGGCTCGTTTCGGTGTTCACCGCGCGGCGGCGTTTTATTTGGGAAGCGCGTGCGCGCGAGAACGTGGTTCGATAGGGAATTAAAGCAAAACCGGCGGGGAGAGAATTGCCGGTGCCGGAAGCGAGGCATTAACCGTAACCGCGCGTTGCCTGTAATGACCACGGTGGTCTCGTTCTTCGCGATTTTCGATTCGTGCCACCGCGGGCGAACGAGAAGTCCGATGTAACGAGAGGGAAGGTCGCGTTGTAGCGGTGTTATTGTCACGTTCGATCGTAACGTTATATGCGCGATGAATGGGCGTACATAGGAGTAAAATGTTAACACGCGACTCTTGACAATTTGCCAAAAATCGAAATCTCTGGAATCGATCTCTCGACCTCCCAGTCTTATATATTTTGTCGCGACGATTACGGAAGACACGAACATTTCCCATGGTTATCTCAAAGGAAATATAAGATCGATGATTTTATGTAGAAGAGAATTACTTTTCTATAGAAAATTGCCGATATCTCGGTGTTCCTTTGACGTCTCCTCAATAAATCCGATATCTGCAGAGCCAGCACGAAAAAATACATCGAGTAGGATGGTCGAAAACCGAATTCCAGAGATTTCGATTTTTCTTAAGACTCCGAGGATCATTTGACATTTTACAAATTTTTCGCGAAAATCCAAATCTCTGGAATCGATCACTCGACTACCCCGTTACATATTTTGTCGCATTGATTACGAAAAACATCGTTGTTCGATCGATATTTCGAAGGAAATATAAAATATCGATGATTTTACGTAAGAAAAAAATTACTTTTTCATCAAAAATTCACCGATATCTCGGAGCTCCTCTGAGGTTTCCTCAATAAATCTGATATTTTTTGGATCACCACGAAAAAATACGTCGGATAGGGTAGTCGAGGATCGAATTCTAGAGATTTCGATTTTCAACAAAATGCAGAGGCTTGACATTTTTTTTCAATTTTTCACGAAAATAGAAATCTCTGGAATTTATCACTCGATCACCCTATCTTATGTACTTTTTCACCTTAAAGAAAATCTATTAATATCAGCGATTTTATTTTGTTTACAATGAAAGCTTATAAACGACTATAAAAAATGCGCCAGATAAATTCGAACGCGCCGTAAAAATGACTCGTCAAAGATAACCCGAAACGCACTCCCGCTTCTTGAGATCGACAACGCGACCCATCCTTCCGGCCTCACCGTCAATTTCCGGTCCCCGCAGCACATTGTTTCGCCATCCTTATTTTCACCCGGGCCCGCGCTGCAGCGTCGCCTCGAACGATCGTCGCGAGAGAACGACACGGAGGATCCGGTCGGACTCCCGTCCGATAAATGGATATCCGGACAAAAAGTCCGTTCCGCCCGCTCGTAAGAGGATGTGGTCGCGAGAGGGCGAGTCGGCGAAGGGGGTGGAACCGACGTCGACGGGAACGACGATCCGTGGAAGCTCGGGAATAGGTATCGCGGTAACACCCGTGCTTACCTATAACCTGCTCGACCCTGGACGACGTATCCACCGAACCACCCCTCCCCCTTCCACCCGACATACTAGAACCAGCCCGCGGACACGTAGACGGGGGTGGCGGGGTCGTATCTGCACGTGGAGGAGCGACGGTGGAAGGCATTTGGTATTTACATTAATGCAATGCAGCCGACTGAAACAACCCGTCCCTGAAAGTTACATCAAGCCGGGATTACAGGGTTTAATTGGCACAATCTGCCGGGTCGAGAAAGGAAGGAGATGGTACGCGGGTGGTTGCAATTTTACGCGGCGCATTTCGACTAATTACGACGCGGACGACCCTCGGTCCGCCCGTATAAATTCGCTCGCGAACCGCGCGGTTCCGTTCCTCTTTTATTCCTCGCAAAAAAGGAAAGTCTCGCTCGCTCGAGTCTCGTCGCGAGACGCGGTAGGAAAGGCTTCGGAGTTCTTCTCAAACACCGGCTTCGATATGTACATATGTAGGTATGTACGTGGAATGGATCCCGAGTCGGATGTATAGAGGGCGGTTCGTTGTTTATTTAATGTATTTCTTCTTGTGTTTCGGGCAATTTACTCGAGTGGGAGGGACCCTTATTTGGAGAGGTTAAGGGGGCCCGTATAAGTTTCTTCGGGAACTTCCCGTTCGGGGAATCAACGGTCCACTTAGTCCCGACTGATCCCGGCTGCTGTAGCTTGATATTGCTGATATGGTTCCACTTGTTTCGTTATGCGATACGTCGAAAGTGGCGTGGTATGGGAAAATTTGACACGCTATCTTTCGGTTATAATATCGATATACGGTAAACGCATTAACGGTTCTAAACAGTATATATAAACAATAACCCACCGCGTTTTCCATTTCACCCTTTTTGATCACGAAAAACAGGCTCTGCCGTGCGATCCGCTATTTTGCTTTCATTGCAAATCGTGGAGCGAAACGGTAGACCCTCATAAACTGCATATTTCACTGTTAACGTAAAATCAACACAAACTCCCGGTACCGCATCGTATATCAGCCATCGATGCAACTACCTGCAGCTGGATGCCTTTGCGTAAATAAACACCACGATAAATCCGATGCAACGGTTATCGACAATTCAAAATCGAGCAAAAGTCGAACGATCATTCGGTTCGGTGATTTTCAATTACTCGCGAATCCGGAAAAGCTTCCTGGCAGACCGATGGAATATCGATTTTGGCTGTTATCAAGCGGAGACAAAACACGAATTCAATCTCGAAGTTAGAGAACAACAAGAAAATTCGGTACACGTATTCGTTTACTTCTTTCCACTCGAAATAAACGAGACATCCCCTCCGAGAAATCTCGTCCAGCCCTCGAATCGAAATCCACACTCGTTCCCTCTATAACCGATGTTCCAGTTTGTCCTGCGAGATGTCACGATCCCACCGCGCGCAACCGGTACTTTTCCACGTAGTACCTCTCGTCTCGCGTAAGTTCTGGGCACTTTTCTCCCTTGGGTGGCTAGCTATTTATTTAGTTTATTTGGAGCGGAGAGCGCAGGTACAACGATGTTGCAGCGCGCCTCGAGCGACTGCTTCTCCTCGTGAGCCAGCCGCACACGCGAATTCTTCCACCCCCTTCCATCCACCCGCGCAGTTTCTCTCAGCGTCTTAAGAGATCCTCGCGAGTAGTTCTGCCAGCGGGGGGGGGGGGGATCTCTTCCCGTTTTATCAATATTTATGCCATGGGATATGTGTCTCTCGGTGTGAGGAGCATATAGGCTCTCATATGAATACATCTCCCCCGTGATAAAAGTTGCGCGTATGCAGGCATCTTTGGAAATTTTGAAAATCCGGGGAAATACATTTTTTCTTCGCGCGAGTCGATAAACTGTTGTAGGAATCCATGAGAATGGGTTTGCCGCGTTAAAAAAAAAAGTATAGCCAAAGTATGGCGGAGGTCTGGGAAAAATTGAAGCGAAAAAGTGAGGCTATGGATCGTATCCCAGACTTTCAGCCGGTAAATGATGCGCTCTTTAATTGGACCGCGTTATGCAAAAGTGGATTAAGCGACATTTTATGCAATAACGCTTAATCCGTTATTGCATAACACGGTCCAATTAGAGTTCAGTTGTTTGTACGAGGTTATGCTGTAATTGATGTCTGTTCTTATCAGTTAACGTTATTATATTTCAATTTATTATGTTATTAAACTCTTTAATTATTATTATTATTAATAAACTAGACTTTAGTACCGATGGAGTTATTATAGTTTTATAATGAAGAACCCATGCAACAGAATTAAATCAAAAAGGTACAGATAAAAGTCGAGCAAATTTTACTTTTCAGCTGATATGAGAAAATACATTTTTGGTTTAACTATTCCCAGACTTCCGCCATGCTTTTGCTAAACATTTTTTACGCAGGTTCTCTAATCCCCCGAGTCAAATCTTTCAACGAACTCGAGGAGATGAACTTCGCTGAGTGATTCGACGAAAAAAAATTGCCCGCGCCTCCGTCCTTCCCCCAAAAGCGGCGTCCGGCGTTCTCATCTCGAGAGCGCGAAGGAACCGGAAGGCCCCGCATAAATATTCAAAGATGGCAAAAAATCTGCATTTCCATTTCGCGGATTATCATGTCAAAGGTCGATCTTTGACGCGCGGACGAGTCGCCGATCTTTCCGCGCGCCCGCCTCCGTGGACAAGCTACCCGGTTTCAAGGGTGGAGGGTGAGAAACGGTTTTTCGGCACCGCTTACTTGGGCCGCATAATGCATTTTCGACAGGCAATTCTCGTAAACACGACAAAACGCGAACCTCGCGATGCGGCGTCTGAAAAAGCGACGATGCGGCGGCGGCAGTTCAGACAAAACAACGTCGGCGCAGCGACTGCCGCGCTGAAAGAGTCGACGAGTGGAAGGGGGGGGAGAAAGGCGGAGAACAAGTCGAGTTGCGCGCACAATGGAAACGTATTAACTGCAACAACGGCAAACATTTAAGGAGCCGGTGGGCGGAAAATGTACCGACAAATGAAAGCGTCCCTTCTCGCCCCCCCGCTCCACTCCACCTCACCGCGCGTAACGTCTTCCGACGTTGGTACAGCAGCGTTAACGCCAGTTGCGCCGTCTGTGTTTCTTCGCGCGACTGACAACGAGAGCAAGCGTTGCTCGCGACGCGCGTCTTCCTCGGGTGGCGGAGGCGCGGGGATGTGTACACCGGAAGCAGGGGAGGAATATCGAGAAGGGGTGAGGAAGCGACGCGACGGGAGGGCAGGACTCGTTTCCGCCGGGGCGACATTGCCGCTTGGAGACTGCGAGCCGCGCGGAAAGAACCTTGCGTCGCTTAGCTTCGTTTCTCGCGCGCGACGGAGAGAATTAAATCTCCACCGCGGAGGGGGGATTGTAGTTGAGGTAGACGCGGCACGTGTATACAAATGCGACCGGCGACTGCGAGGGCGTGCGCGGATTACGTAAAGCGCGCGGGGGTGGCGGGAGCGAGTCGAAGGATTGTTTACGACGTCTCGCGTCGGGGGAGAAGCATTGAAATCGTGTTCCTCTCACGAAATGTTATGATTTCGCTGTATTTCGCTATTTCGTTGAGCGAAACTGTGTTTACGCCGTGTCGCTGTTACAATCGCTCTACAAGAAAAAGGTAGCCAACGGAGGGAAAAGTCGTTTACTGAATAGGCTATGGCACAGCATTTTTCAAATACAAGGAATCGTGGCGAATGAAAAGTGAGTTCGTCAACTCGTGGCGGAGCGTTTCGTCCTGGAGCCGGCCCGTGGACTCGTCAGTAAGGCCAGGCCGACTCCTGCGTCTAAACGCTCAGTGACTCCTCCGTGAGAGACGGGGCTCTTATATACCTGTACCGTTGTCGGACACTAACGAGAAGCCGAGAGCCATGGGCCGGGAGCCGCGGAATCGATGGCCGAGAGGGTCGGCGCCATCTGGCGGCAGGCCGTCGTACTGTGACGGGTCGCCACAAAATAAAAGGTAAGAATAACAAAGAGTGACACGGCAAAAATTAACGGTAAACGGGAAGTAAGTAAGTGGTTGAAGTAAGAAATGGTAAAAGTAAATGCAGAGAAGTATAACAAGAGTAAATAGTAAAACTAAGTAGAAGATCGCAAAAATAAATGGTAAGGGTAAATAGTAAAACTAAGTAAGAGTAAGTAGAAGTAAATTGTAGAAGAGTGAGGCGTGAGGGTAAAAAGTGAAACGAGTAAATGGTAAGAATAAGTCAAAATAAGTAGCAGAAGAGGGACTTTGAAGAGGGAGGAGGTGGAAATACGATAAAAACATTTCGATTATAATAGGGTAGTTGACTGATTCCTTTTTACCGATGATTCTGAAAATTTAGATAAAATGATCTACCCTGTATTTTTTCATTTTTCATTTTCGGCCTCATTCAAACCGGAAAACGATATTTCGAAATGCGGCACACGTCACCGCTTAATAAATCTATCCCTCTCGCACTCGTTGCTCGGCACAAATGCATCACTCATGGCTCTTCGACGACGTCATAACTCAGCAGAGAGAAATTTTTTCGAACATTTTCTTTTTCGTGCGATATTAAAATTGAATTTATAAATATGAACATTTTGTTTTTTAATCAAATACCGTATTTCCACCCGGGACATAGGAATGCGATATCGTTTTCACGTTTAGAAAGCGAAATCCGCAGAGAATAGTTACATCGGCGAAACACGACGAACATTCGTTTCCGAGAAAGAAGCGGTCCTTGCCATCGAGACACGGCAGGTTGCTCGCGCATCGGGGTCAATAGGCTGGAAACGTCGGGGGTTGAAGGAGCAAAGAGGGATAAGGGGAGAGAGGGAGAAATAAAGGGTGGCAGTCGGAGAAAGCGCGGAAGGAGGGACAACAACCGCGAAGGATAAGGGTCTTCCAGGAGAGAGAGAGAAGAGTAATTGTTTCTCTGATGTTCCCGGAGGACGGAGGACGTCAGGATACCCTCGCCCAGTTTCGACCGGCTTCGCTGGTCGCTCCTGAGGGAAGCGCGGAAGGAAAGGTCTCGCTGTTTGTTCGTTCCCGGAAAAAGGAAACTCGTACCTTCCATTCGCCTTGATCAAACGACCGGTGAGAGGGATTTCATTTGCGGAGGATCGAGAGGATTCGGTCGCGGAAGCCTCGTCGCGAGGAGGAATTAATCACGAGGAGCGACGGACGACGAGGACGTTTCCGTGGGAGTAAATCGAAGCGCCGCTTGCCGTACGGAGTGAATTATTTTGTTATCCGAGAAGATATTGGCGACGTGGTTTCCTCGCGAAAAATGAGGGACGATAATCGCGATAAGGGAGTAAAATCGAGAAATCGAGAGGGCGTCCAAATGCGGAGGAAGGAATGATTTATGAGAGACGAAGAAAGAAAACACTTCTGTAAAAGCGTGATCGAAACGACGCTCCCTTGCGACATGACGCACCCTTGAAGCAGGACACAATATACGTATGACACTCGCAAGGAGTGGCGAAGGAATACCGTACGTCCCGTTCTTCGTGAATTCAAGACTTTAAGCTCGACTTATATGCATGGGGATATCGCTTGCGACCCAAATCCATCCGAGCGCTCGTTCCTCGAATCCCTCCACGCATCTCCCCCTCCCCTATATTTCATTGCATCGTTCCTTCCGCTCGTCGCTTCGCTTCCTACTTCCCTCCCATATAAGTGCAGATTCATGTTTACATCGCGCCCTCCGCGACTGGAGTTTACGTTCGTGCCGCACGTATCTATTCATCGCTCGCCGTTACCGATCGATCGGGGAATACGATTTCCCGCATTGTATGGCATTCGAGAAAATTCATGGGTGACTTTAACGATTGGCATAATGAATAACGAGCTCGAATCTATTCGGAGCCCAGATAGCACGGAAAATAGACAATTATACTTCTGCTTACGTTCAGCTCTAATAATTTATCGATAGAAATCAGCTTACAAAAAAAAGTACTTCGCAGGCTCCGAATATCAAAATAAAGTAGCGTGATACTTTACATTGTAAAAAAAGTTTGTATTTTTAATCTCTACACTTTTACATAAAGCTTTTCTCCTGTGCGTGATTATGAAAATTGATATACTTCCTTATAAAATTTCTCTTCTAAATTTCAGAATGGAGTACCTATATAAATGTTCATAATCACGCACGGGAAAAAAGCTTTAATAGATGATACACAAATGTATTAAGTTTGATCCAATTTTTTTACAGCATACGCCTACCTGCCGGCAAAGTAAATTTTTGTTTTCATTAAACGTCTACAGTTGTAAGAGAGTAGGCAAATCATAGCAGACAAAGAATGCGATCCAATAAATTTTACTATCTATTTTTCAAAGCAGAATATTGAAAAAGGATCCAAGGTTAATTCAGTAGGTACAACGCATAGTGTATTTCGCTTTTGATATCTTCATCCAATAAGTTGCTCGCAAACAATGCATCTATTTTAAAAATATCTATTACTAACACCTAATGAATAAGCTACCTGTGCTATAATCTGGGGAAAGGGAAGCACACTCCAAAGAAATTATCTTTACGCTCGATTTCCTCGAGCGACATTCGTGTACCGAGACAATTCCTCGGGGGAAAATCGCAGCGGAAGCGAGATCGCGCGAGAGAGGGAAAAATAACGTTTTCCTTCCGCAGAAATTGAATTTCCCGATACGACGTAGCGGCAATTAACGAGATCACCCCACCTCAGCCGCGCGCGACGTTCCCTCGGCTACCGTAAACACTTATAAGATAATTTCAGGTACGGAAACACCGGTCCGAGTCCCCGAAGAAGGTCAGCGTCAACATTTGCCCGGCTCCGAAATTTCCGGTCGACGGGAAACCCTTCCGCGCGAGGTAATCGAAAAGACGAGGGCGCAAAAAGTTGCGAGGTTCGTCCCACGCCCTCGAACCGTAACGAGAGCTCGGAAAGACTCGAAGGGATGATTAATACCGCGAAAACTACGGAAGAAGTGCCGATCAATTTTCATAAAGCGAACGCAAAGAGAAGCAGACATCCCCCGGTTAAAAATTGAAGAACTGCTGCCAAACTAAAAAGAGGGGTTGCGACTGCAACCGTCCGGACGTCGAAAACTCGGATGATCCTCACTCCAGTGCACCGCACCATCTTGCAAAAATAATTACGAGGCGCCCGGAGGGCCGACGCGGACGGGGGGGGGGGGCACCTACTTATATCTCGTACCTCGCGGGGTAGAACGGGGGATGAACGGATCGCGTAAAGAGAGACGGAACATCGGGCGAGCTATGAAAAAGTTTCGCGCGAGAAGGAGCTCCCGGATGCAGCGAGCCGCACGCGAGGCCGACGCGGCCGCTCGTGAAAGCTCCGTCGTGTTTATCTTTCACAGCGGAGAAAATAAAATGGGGTTGGAATAAAATGAATATGCATGTTGAAAAAGGACGAGGAGCGAGCGGGAGAAGGGAGTGAGAGGCGAAAGAGCTCCAAGAGGGCGCGAAATGAAGAAATTAAGTGGTCGAGGATGAGGGAGCCGAGGAAGGAGAGGACACGGAGAACTGCACTCTGACGCTGGTGGCATTACCTTGTGTACCTAATATGTAAAGAGTCGGGGGGGGGGGGGGGGGGGAAAGGGAAGTTGACTCGGGTGGACTCTTTGATTTTCTTCGCGCGGAAAATATTTCCCGCCGAATCGGGGTTGATTGGGAGCACGGAAAGAAAAGACGGCAATTGTTACCGGTTTATCTAGTAGCGCTGAGAGTTGAGCGCGTTCTCAAGAATTCGTAGGGAGGAGATATTTTTATTTGCCGCTGTCAGCAGTATATACAGTGGGAAAAATAATTAGGTTGAAATGACAAAACGCATCTAGCAGTTATTTTAATCACAATACTGGTCAGTCGAACCAGATATTTAGTTGTTATAACCAAACATTTAGTTATTCCAACGAAATGTTTAGTAACGAGTATTCTAATCAAAAAGTGGTCAGTTTGACTAAACAGATGGAGGATCCACATTTCACGAAACAGTTTGGTCATTATCTCCAGAATTTTTATTAGATTGACCAATGTACTTTTCTCACTACAGTACAATTTCCTCTGTACGAAATCTTGAAAATAAGCTCGAGTCTCAGCGCTACTGTATGAAGCGGTAAAAATTTATGTTTTCTTTCCATGAAAGAATGAAGCGAATCCGCGACGATTTTCCAGAACGCAACGTCCCTCCGGCTCTTTCGAAGCACGCGGAGGCGAAGGCCGCGACGCGGAATCTCAGCCGCGCGCGATTCCAATCGACGCATCCCTCCGGATACCGCGTAGTGCGACCATTAACGAAGACAACGTTATCCGAGAGACGAGACATGCGAATTAGTTTCGCGTCTTAACGCCGCCGCGTTTCCGCGCCACGCACCGTCGCTCCCGAAGGACCCTTCCTCGGAAAGGACACCCGCCATCCGGCACGCGCCTCGCCGCGTCCTCGTAACGACGTTTCCGCGTCCGCAATCGCGTCATCTGCGGCTTATCCGCGCGCCTCGCGCTCTCCCCGACGCGACGGTCGGCCGTTCTCGGGGATTCGCCAGGTATTATCCGCAATCCCCTCGGCGTGCATCCCTTCCGCGTCACGATGACTGGGTTATCACGACGAACTTTGACACTAGACACCGGCAGACGGGGCAAGAAGCAACTGCAAACCTCGTTAAGGACGCGGACGGGGTCGGGTTGGGCCGCTACCGCATTGCCTGTGGTTTGGGCTGGATCCCGCGTTGGGTTTGGGATGCAGGGAGTGAAAGCTGCCGCGCGGAAGCTTTGACGACGCGAATCGAGATTCAATGTACGTGTAGCTTTCGCTCATCTCTCCGCGTCATTTCATTGGAGATATTTCGAAAGGTTGAACGAATGATACAAGTTTTTGAAATATTTAGATACATTGTACAGAAATTCGTATTAGATTTAATATAATTGAAGAGTTGAAGTAAATAATGGGCCAAGTGCCAAAAATTCTAGTAATTTTGAAATATATATATTTTTATTCTCTCTCTCTCTCTCTCTTTGAATCGAAAAGAGTTACATATATTGTAAAGTAAACCCATAATATTATTATTCAGGTGGATAAATTTACATGTGTAAAAAATTAGGGAGAAGTTTCTACATGTTAAGTGTTATTTTACGCTGTTTTTCTTTAATATAACTCGGAAATACTTATTTGCCACTCAGCCCCTTATTTACCTCAACTCTTCGATCGTATACGAAGCTTTTATTCAACATCGCGAAAATAAGAGTGCCGTGTTCTCCGAAATTGAAGCCGAACCCGCGTGGAAATCGCGACGGTCAGCGCGAGCGCGAGTCGCGCTTATCGACGCTTTTTGCCATTTATGACAAATTATCCGTCGCATTAAAAAGCAAGATTAATCGTCGACGCGCGCGAGTAACGGCTCGGACGTTTAAAACCCCGCGTCGCGCCGTTGAACGCGAACGACCCGCGCGCTGAAGAGGCGCAAAGCGGCGACTCTCCCCACCCCTCCGCTCCGGGGGCGAGGATCTTTATAAGGACCACCCCGCACTCCAGACGCCGGCAGCGGGTCTTTCGGTAATTTTTCCGCGAAGATAAAAGCCACGCGCGCGTTTTCTCCTTTTCGAGACCTTCTGCTCCGCTCGAGTGGCGCGCGCGACTCGACAAAGGGGAGCCACGAACCCTCTCGCGGCTGTGCATCGCGAGTTCGAGAAAGGTCGACTATATATCGCGCGAGAAACGTCGTAAAATTCTTATCCGCGTGACGACCCCTGCACGGCGCGCGTACCTATACATATGTACACCTAGAGAAAAGTGGGTGGTAAAATCAAAAGTAATCGCAAGGTTGACTTTTCCTGGTTGCCACAGCACCATATTTATGGTCAGACAGATCATGAATGCAGTCGAAATACTCCAACCGAACGCTTAGTTAATCTAATCAAAAAATAGTCGGTCAAATCAAAAGCATTTGACCGAACGGTTTGCTCATCGTTTACAGAATTTTGGTTTTATCTCGACCAAGTTATAATATTTTTCTCAATATGTAGAACGCCGTCGCGCGAATTTTCTTCGTGAGTTTTGCACGCACGAGTTTGCCGATGACCTCCACGGACACGCGAGAGGAGCGTGCCGCGATTGCATCCCGCCCCTCACCGATAATTAATTAACCGTTAATTCCTCCAGGCGCGGAACGATAGACTTCCATTAGCGCGATTGATTAAAACGTTGCGGTCGCGCAACGCCACAATAGCGATTTCAGGTTATCACACGCCCCCTAAGGGGATTCGTGTACGCGCGTACCGCAGCGGCTAGGTAGACGCCCGTAAATTGTCTCGGCCTCTTGATTTCCTCGGTTATTATTCTCCACGACGTCGAACGTACCGACGAATGGCTTTGATGGGTTTCGCTCGGATTGCGGATCGCGTAACGGGAAAGGGGATGGAATAACGTGGAAGTGCGTTTGTTTTGCAAATTAAATGGCGCGGATCACATTGCGTATATCGCACGTATGCGAGAAGAGCGTCACAAGTCAAGTCAACATTTCAATTTTGAGGTTTTGGTGTGTTTCTATGCAATTCTGAGGTACAATCATTTTTTAGAATAGTGATCTAGCTCATAGTTATTTTTAAAAACATAATACTAGCCTTAAATCGTTCTTGACGAAATCAACTTCATACGAATATTTGCTTCAATAAGGTTACCAACGCTATATGTGATAATATTTCACTCTTATGACAGTCTTGTCGCAAATGTGCGATATATTGGATGGGATGTCGATGAATGGCGGAAAAGGCTTAGAAATACGTACGTTCCTTTCGCAGATCCATGTCGATCGCAGCATATCCATTAGATGAAATGAAAATTCGCGATGGAAACGTTGAGCGTTTCGTAGTTGGAAATGGAAAGGTGCACTGAGAAGACGGATTATTATTAATAGTTAATAAATGTAGCTTCAAATACAGCGAAATAAATATTTCCTTAAGATACGAAGATTTGTGGTAATTATTAAAACGTTTAAGAGAGATTTCATTCAAATGGTTGCCTCCGTTGATTATTACGGAAGCCAGGTGATATGAAATGAATTAAATAAAACACTGTAGTTGAGTGGAAGTGATAATTTTATTAGTCAAACGCGACTAACGTCTTTAGTCTTAGGAGAGCTCCGACAGACTGACGCACAAAGAAAGATTTCTAATGCACTTGGTCCTTAGTTCTTTCTCTTTCTCTCTAGGTGTATATCGTTTCATGTAAACATTTATACGATATTTCAGAGCGGACCCTACGCGCTGCTTTCTTAAGAATAGTTTCGTCGTGACATCATCAGTTCGCCTTACATATCAGATTATTTAATAAATCTACTGAACTGATTTTTGCTAATACCAATAGCTTCGAAGGATCAAATCGTGCTGAATAAATATCGTAATAGTTAACGAATATTTATTTGGTCCAACGAAATGTTTGTTTCGCCATATTCAAATAAGCATTTATTCACTGTAAATCATTGTTTTATCCGTGTAAATAATGGTACATTTAGACGCGATATCATATACCTACCGATCAATAGCGACGAGTAATAAAGGGAAACCCAGACGAGAACGACGTTAGTTTCGATACGATTCGATATTAATGGAGCACCGCTCCAGACCGCAGCCCTCTCTCTTCCTCACTTTCCCTCGCAAAGCTTTGTGTAACGCACCGGTAGCTATCGAAAAGTCTGTAAACGATTTTCTCTTCCTACACGGTTTAATTCCTGCTGATTTATGAACGGAGTTACCGTGGGATTCCCTCGCGGAGCGGAATACCATAGTATTCGAGGTGAATTATGGACGGGACGATGAAATTCGCCTCGCGACTCGCGAATCCTCTCGCTCGAGATCGCGTAGAAACGCACTCGAAAGTCCGGTGACTGATATTCCCCCATTGACTACTTAAAATTGCAGTTCTCCAAGTTTTCCGCGTATCGCTGGATATCTTTTTCAAAATCTTTATACCAGAACTGAGTAGCTGATAAAAATTGACATTTCTAATATCTCCACCGAGAGAAAAGTTTATTTGTAGACAATAAATGTATACTTGATTATGGCGAAAGAAATATTTCGTTGGGCCAAGTAAATATGTGTTAATCGTTATAATATCTCTTTCGTTCAAACCGAAATAGAGCACCTGATAGCTAACGAATATTTACCTCACTGTGAGAAATAAGTGCGGTTGTGACAATAACTATTTTAGACTCAACTGCTCAAATTTGGTAATGAGCGCTAGCTTTCATAGCTGTCGTAACTATTCTGGTTACCGGTACAAAAGAATTGTTGCGATAACTATGCAAAACTGGTACTGATTGTAAAACTGGAGCAGTCGAGTTCAAAATAATTGTCACGGCTACCTTTTTTTTTCTCAGGCTTGATTCAAAGAAATATTTATTTCGCCATAATCTGGTACTTCGTATATTAACTACAAATAAACTCTCTTTTCAGTGTCGATGAACTCCAAAAAAAAACCGTGCTTCGCAAATATCGAAGTTATGCACGAGTATAAAATGATTGTTTGAAATATAAAACGATCCACGCCTTCAATTACGATCTCCTTTACGCAGCCAACGTGTAAGTAAAAAAAAAGTGTATCGGGAAGCAAGCGAAGTGCTCTTTACAGTCGCGCGCGCGAGGTATAAAGATAATTTTCAAATAAAACCACCCGCCACTAAAGCATTACAAATTGCCGGACGTCGTGCGATAGCATGCAGCTCCTTCCATCCGTGCCGTCGACATGAAATCTTTATTGCCCCGTTGCGACCGAGCCTCCCCCCCTCCCCCACCCCACCCACGCGATCATCACGCGATTCGCGTGTCATCCCACTTGCCTGTATAAGTATATATATACGAGGTTCCGATTGGCGTGCTGTGTGGCGTTGCCGTTTCTTCTAAACGTTAGCCACGACAAAAGACGTTAGTCGCCGCCGAAGAAATCTTCATTATCGCGCGGCACACTCGACAACGACATAACTATCGCATCGCGTGTCCTTCGCCTTCGCGTCTCGTGGAATGTCCTCGCCCGTCGCCTTGTTCGACGAAATAACGATGGAGGAAAAAAGGCCAAGCCTTTCAATACTCCCTCGAAATTTATGTATAATGTTTTTGTCCCTTCAAAGCGTTCTTTATATGTGTCTACCGTTTATTTCCGAAAAAATTCCTCGTATTCAGATTACGCGTACGGATATGGGCGCGATAAAAGAAGTTCGGGACGTCTTCGAGGGTCATTCATTCTCGTTCGAAGATCGAAAGGTTACGCCCCCATCTTTCCTCTCTTTGGCGTTCTTCGCGCATGTCACCCCTCTCGCGTCTTCCGGAAAAACACGCGCGCCCAACGGTCGTGTCGCTTGCGAGATAATCATCGACATATTTCACGGGACTCGAAATCCGCGGACGCCCAGGCGGAAAAAATGTTATGTATTATAGATTTGGTCCTATATGTGGACCGTGTGTGATTTCTGTATAGATCACATGTGAACTGTACCGTGTGTGTGAGGCTAAGTTTATTCTCCAAGAATGGGACTTCAATCGCTTATCTCATGATGTACCTACGAATTTTTGGCCTACATCGATGTAAAATTTCTTTATAGATAAAAAAAATATAGGTAAGCTTCAAAAAAGTATTATACAAATACGAGTCAAAAGCTCGTAGATAACGAGATAACAGTGATCAGGGAGTTTCTTTACTGGCGAATAAATTTAGCCTGAATATGTTGTATGGATTATGCAATAATTTTTAAGATTGAAATAACCCACATACCTATAATCCATATACCTATATGGTTTATATCGAAATCACATATAATCCATACAAGACCAAATCCATATACAAACCACACAGAACTTTTTCGCACATAAAGCAGCCGGTAAATCACGCCAGGGGTTTATCACGTTACGAGCGATCCACCGGATTCTGATTCTTACCAGAGAGGCGGCGGCGGCGGCGTCCGACGCCCGTATCTCGCGACCGCGAACTCCTCGCGAGTCGGAAGCGCGCGTTAAGCTCGCAGGGATTATTCCTAACTCGGCGGGATACGCCTGCGTTTCTGGTCCGGCGCCTCTCTCCGCGCGGTTATAATCGCGGATGCGCCCAATATATATAACCCGGTGGCGGCGCGCTAACTTCCGAAAATGGATAGGAACTTTGGGTAATGGTCAGCTGCGCGGGGTCGAGGTTTACGGCGGTCTTGGCCTCCCGATCCCCTTCCCCTTCTAAAGGACGACAACCGCCATTGAGCGACGACCCGATAAACTTTGAAGGACTTTGCGGCTCCGTCCCCTTCCACACCTCGCGTTCTTATCGCGTTCGGGAGACGATAAGAGGAAGACGGTGGACGTGGCGCGCGATTTTAGATTTGGCTCGTTGGCTCGGAGCGATTTTTAAGCGCTATTTTTGCGATGCTGAGGTTTATGGGCGGATTATCATCGAATCTATGCCCCGGATAGATTTGCGTAATCGTCACGATGTTCGTACAAACTGAAATACTTGATCGTTTTAAAGTTTAAATAACTATTCTCAAATAAATTATTTAATTTATTTAATACAAATTAATCGCTGTGTTTATCGTAGCAACATGTTCACGAAAAATTGTGCACATATTCAATAAACGTATAGCATTTTATTTGTGTCAGTTTGAAATCATTCAATCCCAGGCGGAAAAATTCTATGTATCTTGTATATAAACCACATGTGGATTTGGTCATATGTGAATCATATATCGATACCTTACTTTGAAAACCTCGTAAGTGCAATTTTTGACAAAAATGCCATTTATAGCTTACTGTGTTCAGATTTTAAACCTTAACGCAGTAAGCTATAAATGGCACTTTTTGTCAAAAATTGCACTTACGATGTTTTCAAAGTAAGGTATCGATATGATTTCTATATACAGTCCATATATAAATTGTACAAACATTCAAAAATCCAAATACAGCCCTTACATAGTTAACATAGAAATAATATATATAATCCATACCTGCCTGTATGACCAAATCCACATATTGACCATATACTTGCATAATGACCACTCATAAAGTGCATAGCATCGATGCGTCGGATAAACTACATAATACTACCTTTAGTTACTCTACAATTTACATATATTTGTCTATCCGGGGCGCATGAAAATTTCGTATCCAGAAGAAATCCGTACGATGTAGGTATCGGCAGGATCGCTTGTCAGGCGCCATGGAAGAAGAACCCTCGAGTCCGCGTTCCGCGATGGACACACGGGAGACATCCCGAGAAGACGCATCGACATACTCCGACGGCAATAACTTCCTCGGGCGGAATCACATCGATCGCTTCGCCCCCCCGGAGCTGCTATCGAAATCGGACCTCCCCCGAGGGTTAAGGGTCGTTCGAGAAACCTTTCGGGGAGAAATAAACTCTTATTCGCCTCCTCGACGACTGCTGCGCGTGGAGTGGCGAAAAACAGCCACGATCTTCCGAGCCTCTTCGATATTCATAACGACCAATCCTAACGACAAGAGCCTACGTTCGAGCGTACACGTCGAACCTTCGAGACCCGGAGACACCTACGTATGTTTCGAGGGTATCGCGAGAGGAGGGGGCGTTGCGAGAGGGAAGTCACGTTCGCTTCGGGACGCAGGGATGCTCCCCGAGTAGATCGTATCCGGAACGGGCCTTAATAACGATATAGCACCCCTTCACCTCTCGCTACGAACCTGCTTCGTCTTCATCCACATATCGATGTTGGGGTAAACGGGGGAAAAATACGTTCACCGCGAGAGGTGCTCGAATTTGCAAGTTTATTTCGCTCGAAATAAATCGTCGAATGCATGATTCGTCGATGGTTGTAGTCTGAGAGAAATAATTGGTGGTGGGAAAAAAAAAATTTGTTTCAATCAAATACAAGACGCAGTCCCAGAATCTAGCTACGGTTCTTTTCGCGCAAGAAAATATCGAATGGGCTTGAATAATTGTTCTTTTATTGCACAGGATGAATCTCTCGAATGAAAATATTCTTGAATCAAGAATACACGTGCCTGAAGTACCTACCGAACGTTCATTCTAACGAAAAATGTTGACTTTTTGAGAGACCATGGCTAACGTTGATTTTATTGATCACTCGACCTGCAACGACATTCTTGTGAACCGCGCGACCATTGAAAATAAAGTGATCAATAAGCTCAATATTCCCATGGTCATTTAAAATCCAAATTTGTCGTTCAAATGAATGTCCGAAACTTTAGGCGCATAAGAATATATCTAGGATGCTCGGGAAAAAGGGTACAGGTCAAAAAATGGTATTGCTCAGAAAACACCTTTATTTGTTTATATTGAAACACAAACTGTTGAAAAAATGTATAAAATGAAAATAACACCTCTCATAAGAACCGTTAAATGCATGTAGGATGCAAATGCAAATATCTCTAGGAAAGTAGAAGAAAATTGTAGAAGTGTTTTGGTAGGCGACTTTGACTTATACTCTTTTTCCCGGGCATCCTAGATATATTCCTCGGCCAAGGAATCGTATTCTTAAATATTTTCAAGGTCTCACATATTCTCGATTCAAGAAATATACCAGTAATTTTACTTCTTATTTCGACACCGGTAATTATTTCTCTCAGTGTACAATTATTTTCGTCGTCAAGTGTGGCGAAAAACTTCCCCGCGAAGGATATACACGAATAACCGCGCGCACAGCGATACCAAAATAATACGAAAGATGACCGCGACGTCGCGAAATGTATTCCAACCCTGTATTGCCCTCGCTTCGTCTACCTCGCGGAGTTCGGCCCGCTGCTGAAACCACTCTCGACCGCTTCACGCGGAACAGAGCTCCTACGCGCGCGATCCCAGATGGCCGAGGTGGAGGACGACCTCTTTAAGGGAATTCATGGCGGTACTTCGCGGCTCCCCCGGGAGATACGGCGATCCGTATTGATTCCAGAGAAATTCGTTCCACGAGATAGAGCGTCTGCGTATGCATGTAGACGCCAGCGATCAATTCTCGGTACCGCGCGTGAAACGTATGAAAAAAATAAAAATAAAAATTGGAAAACCCACCCCGTAAATTCCCCGCGACTTCG
Source organism: Xiphydria camelus (assembly GCA_963678675.1). Classification (NCBI taxonomy): domain Eukaryota; kingdom Metazoa; phylum Arthropoda; class Insecta; order Hymenoptera; family Xiphydriidae; genus Xiphydria; species Xiphydria camelus. The sequence continues at coordinate 27,623,792 of OY783197.1, read as the reverse complement.
AATCGTACATTCCGGCTCGAGCATCCGACTCGCCGTGTGAAACAGCCGTTAAAGCCATCAGCGCGTAAAGCACGCGAGCGCCGAGTAAAATGACACAGTTTAAAATTCCAGCAACACACCGCACCGGGGAGCGCGAAGTTTCCGCGTCGTTTCCCACCCTTTTCCGCGAGTTTGCCCTATACATTTTTGCGATTGGCCCGCTTCCAACCGCGCCGCTTTCAAAGGGTTACCTACACGTGCCGCGGCACCGGGCGGACGGCAACACCACACCCCGCCAGCGAGCGGATTCGAGTCGAGACTCCGTCGCGACGCTGTAACCGACGCACCACAACGAATCCACCATCGACGAGAGAGATCATCGCGGCGAAAGCTTGCAGCACTTCCGAACCGCAACCGCCCGGCCGCTCTAGCACGCGGCAGTAGCAAATCACGCACTTGGTCAGACGTACTGCGCGCTCCGCTCGATCGCGTCGGTATGTATAGCTGCGATAGATTCGCTCCGGTTCATTAAAGCGCGGTTTCTGGATTAACCCCGTGCGCACCGCTGCAGCGCCACCGCGCGCCGATGCCACCGGGAAGTTAGGGCAAAGCAGCGCGGTAATCCGCGCGGAGGGGTGGGGGCACCGAGCGCAACGCAAACATGCCGTCGGAGTTCGTTAGATCCGCAAACACGATCGAAAATGTACATAGCTTTTCCGCCGCGAGTTCCTTTTTGCGTCTCATCCCTGGACCGTTCCTCGCTTCGTTTCGTTTCATCCCCCCTCGCGCCCTCGGTCGACTACCTGGGGTGGGCCTGGATCGATGTATACGCGTACAAGTGCAGAGGGTGAACGCGAAGATGTATTTCCGTGTTAGTCTTTGAAGACCGCGAGAATGGGCGTGACCTGATTCAATAATTATAATGTACCCTTCGTTGGTCGACGATCGTAATAACAGGCGAACGTTTAATTCCGTACTCTCTTACCGTTTCTATATTTTATGCATCGCCCTGGGGAACGCTACGTCGTATTCGATTCGTAACGAATGCATTGCGCTACCTATACGTAGCGAGCGATGTATCTTTCCGCCTCGATTTACACGTATAACCAGCAGTAAAGACTGGTACGAATAGGTATACGTTTCAGGCGCTCGTAGGATTTACCGCAATCGGATATACCGCATCCGCGTGTAGTGTGGCGAACGTGGCCAGATACACGGTGAGATAGAGGGGAAGGTGCAGTGTATTAGCAATGAAACCCACTCGATAGAAGCCGCTTTAGTGCCCGTTCTAACTACCCGTGAGATCTGTAGAGGATGTACGCGTCATTCGCCCCCTCGCTGCGCTCGTGCGCGATGGGCGTGTGCGCGGTGTGATCGGGAGTGGATTATCTTGATCTTCAAAGATACGTTTGACGAACGGTCGTATCCTATTTAATCATCCGTTAGCCCTCTTGCTTTATTTGTCGTTGTTTGTCGACTTTTAATCATATGTGACATACCCCAGGCGGACAAGTTCTATGTGTAAAGCTAAGTTTACTTGCCAGGAAAGAAATTTCAATTACTGTTATGGGGCTATCCCCCCCTAGGTGAAAAAATTCTATATATTTTATATATCCATGTGTGATTTTGGTCACGTATGGATTATATATAATTTCTATATTAACCATATATATACCTAGAACTACATGTGGATTATACAAACGTTTAAAAAACTGTACATAGTCCTTATATGATTAATATAGAAATCATATATAATACATATATGGCCAAAACCACATATGGATTATATACAAAATATATACCTAGTACTTTCCCGCCTGGGATTCAAGTATTACGTAAGCAAGCTTCGAGGCAGAGTTATAATCGTGTTAGCCTTTGGCTCTCACTGTTATTCATGGTAACTTGGGGCAACTAAAGTGTGGCAACTCTCCTGGAATTTACTGACGTAATACTTGAATAGTCCCTATCTTATTATTTATCAACTTTTGGCCTACATCAATACAAGATGTTGTTGTGGATAAAGATGTGATATTCGAAAAAGCACTAGACAAATATGAGGCAAAAGCTCATAGACAATGAGATAATAGTGACTGAAATTTCTTTCCTGGCGAGTAAGTTTAGCCTCATATGATATATGGTTCACATATGGATTACATATGATTTCTATATAAACCATATATGGAGTACTTATGTATGGATTATACAAAAATTTTTAAAATTCAATAATCCATACATAGTCTATGTATGGTTTATGTAGGAATAATATATAATTCACACACACACACACACACACACACACACACACAGAGGACAAAAAATCCATATATAAAACTTATAGAACTGACACGATACAGACTACATTTCTCGACGAAATAATTAAAATCTAGATTAAAACCGTTTTTTCTCCTTTCCGTACGTTTTCCCGTCATTTAACGTTTCCATCGCGGAATTAAAAGAATATCGCTCTGATTTTTTCCGATGACGAATGTGAAATTCGTGTATATTTACCCGTTGCACACAGGATCGCTCTCGCGTTAATGCGGATGATACCTCTCGCCGATTATATACATTCCAACGAAGAGGCTCTTTCGCCGACCCTTTGCCGGATGAACATTGCTCCCGTCGGGTCACAATTCTCGAGTGCGTTGAAATATTTTCCATGGAAACATTTCAACGCAAACAGATCCCGATATGACGGAGTCTGCGTCGGAAGCGAACGGGACTCGGATTAACCGAATTAAAGAAATCCCCTCCACGTCGACGCGGCCGGCGAGGCATCCGACTCCCTTTCACTCGAAGGCTTCCCGCATTAAACACCGTTCGACTCGAACCGCCGTCGCAAATTGTAAATTCGATATCGATCTCACCGTCGATCGAAAACACTCGAGCGCTCGATTACCCGCGGGCCACCGAGATAATCAAGTTAATCGGAAACCTGAGCAGAAGGCGATCGATTCACGGGTGAAGCTCCCCGTGGTATTCCCTCGAGTCGCGTTTTTGATACTTCGTTGCAGTTCGCCCCTCGCCGCGTCAAGCGTTCGAATACCCGACAGCTCGCTTCAACTCCGATAATTACGTTCGTTGAGCTGTAGGGAAAGGAGAGGGCGAAGGGGAATGTCGAGAATTTTCTCCGGGTTCGAATTCGGCATTATAACGCCGCCGCTTTATCGTCTCGCCTTCGCCACTCTCCCTTTCGTTATCGCTCGACTCGGAGGACGAAGCTAATGATCGAAATTTTGTCGCGCTGCTTCGAGAATTAAGAAATTCTTAACCCGTCGTCTCCGTTAAAGTTTTGTAGAACGCTACAGGTGTGTGAAACAATTGTATATATTTCCTATATAATCCGTATGTGGTTTTAATCGTATACCTATGGATTATATATGATTTCTATATTAACCACATAAGGACTATATATGGATTATATGAACATTCAACAATCTATATATAGTCCTTATATGTTTAATATAAAAATCACATATAATCCATATACGACCAAAACCACATATGGATTATATATACAAAATGTGTATAACTTTTCCGTCCGGGGCATTTCAGTCGACAACGAATCTTCTCATCAGTGTGGGAGAAAAGTTTACGGCTAACGCGCGCGCGAGATAATCTTGATCGAAGCGATCACGTCGACTCCGACGTCCTTTTTTTATCGGTGTTCCAAAGTGCGAATACGATTACGCTTCGAGAAGAAAGGGAGGGTAAACAATTTCGCTTTCACGAAGCGGCGCGATAATTCTCGGAAAAGTTGATTCGATTTCCGTCGCGGGAGAAACATTTCGATAAAGTTCGTCCGAGCGAATCGTGGGTGGAAGGGGAGGCATTGAGCGTACGAATCGATGGATGAGGAGGGACGCGCAAAACGCGCGCCAAACCTATCCCGCCGAAGCGCTCGCGTCAAAACCCCTTCCACCCTGGATATAGGGCTCTAGCGTACTTCCACAAACGTAGCTTTTGTTTGTGTTACACATGTCCATATAGAGAATGTACATCCAAGTTTCACCAAGAAATCCAGCTTGGTGGCGCTGCTTGTATTTACCTTTTGATAACGATTTTCCACGGAAAGAATTTATTTGAATGCTTTAAAATCCACATTCTCTTATAATTGAGGCCATGTTGATTAAATCTCATAGGTAAAACACTTCGATTATTACCCAAAATAACGTGTAAACAGCGCTTATACCACGGGCATCTGCTTAATGCTTGGTGCGTGCCACAGATGGCACTCTATCTGTTTTGTGCAGTTACCCAATCGCCCTATAGCCACGGCTGTGTACGCCGTACGTAGGTAGCCGCCGCGCGTCTTTTCCCATCTCCTCGAGATCTCGGGAGACGCGGATTACGCCTGCGATAAATCGGAATTATTTTACAGCGCCAACGGTATCCGTTTAAGGACTCTTCCTATTTCGTTTAAACTTTCGCGGATCGATTTTAATCCCCCGCGTCGCGAGACCAGAGCCGCGATCCCGTCCCTCCCATTATCCGCGAGTTCTTTTATCACCGGGGCGCGCCGCTTTTATCTCGAGGAAGGAGAAAATTGCCGGAAACTTTTACTCGGTCGTGGAGTCTAATAAATTAACGGATCCTGAAATGAGTTGGATGAAAAAAGATGAGCAGGCATCATCGTAATTCGAGCCGCACGCCTTGCAAGGGATACAACTTGTTGATTTGTATGTACATACTCGATTGTAACGAGAGTCGATAGGTATACGCCTCACGGATCGCCTTACCTATAGATATATACCTATATATGTATATATTTCTTGTCCTCCTCTCTCGTCGCGAAGCCTTCTCTCGTGCCGCGTGGTCGTTTTTTCCGAGCGATAAAGTCGAGCGGCTCGTCGCGCGTGGCGGCTGTAGGTAGACGCGGCGCGCCTCGCCGACGCGAACGAATCGAGGTTCGACGAAACTTTCGAATTGGGGTCTCGAAGAGCGCTTTGCGAGAGAAAGAGAGGACGAAGTTGGGTAAAGGGTCGACGCGAAAAACGACCCACAAACCCACTTTATCATATATAATATACATGTAAAAGCAGAAAATACGGGAGCAACGCGAGAGGGAGGAAACGAGAGGAAGAAAGCAACGAATCCGTTCTCCCTTTGCATCGAGCGCATTTTTTTACGCAGCACGCGCGTAAGCGGCAACTCGATCGAAAGGCACTTCGGCGCGTTAATTGAAAGCAATAATTAAAGCTCCTCGCACAGCGGAGGCCCTCCATTGCCCATTCAAAGAACTGACTCCTCGCCGTCATTCGAAACCCCCTCCGACCCTCTAGCTCACCCACCCCTCAACCACCACCCAAGAGATTCTCTTCAGCAATTCGTTTCCGTTGCAACAGTTTATTTGACGTTCTAATTGGCCGAAGAGTAGGTAGCGAGGCTTTATATAAACGCGCTAATGAACCTCCTCGGCCGGAGGAGGGGGAGGTTTGCAAGTGGTGTACCGAGAGGCTGCAGCGGCACGCTGTACCGCGCCTCACCGCTCGCGGAGGAGTCGCGCGCTTCGAAAGGGGCGGAAACTTTAAAAAGATACGATCCTCGACAAAGAGATCGGATGCGGGCGAATGGCCTCGCTCGGTCCATTCGCATTTCCTCGTCGACAATGGAGCTGCAGGATGGAGGGAGGGGTTGAAAAAAATCCTTATTATGTGCAGTAGGTATATTTTGCGTTCCCTCGATAACGTCGTATAATGAGCTATTCAAATTCCCCGTTCCCGCTACCCCTTCCCGCCGTCCATTCGGAGAATAATTTTTGCATTTATTCGCCGCCTCTCGTATCGCTGCAATTGCGCGCGGGAATTGAAGCGCGGCTCGTCGGGCGCAACTCCGCGTTGTGCGTCTTTATGTGTGTATGTAGGTTACGAGAGATGTCAGCGAAGAAAATCAGAATCTCTCGAGAATTTCGTCGCGGTTCATTTTTGTTTTTTTTTTCGCGTCGTTGTTGGAATATGAATGTTGCATATAGGGAATGTCACGCTGTTAAAAATGATTTGAGTCTTAAAAATTGAAAGAACCTGAATTTTCAATAGTATTCGAGAATACTTGTATCAATATTCCTCCTTTTCGACTAAGGTTTAAAAAAAACGGGCATTACAGACATGGTAATTTATTATTTTGTATGACATTTTAAGTTTTAAAAATCGAGAGACCCTGCATTTTCAATAGTACTCGAATGCTTCTCAATAATCGTTTTTTAAAACTAAAATTCAAAACGAAAAGCTATTACAGACATGATAGTTCATCATTCTGTGTGACTTTTTGAGTCCTAAAAATTATTCGAACTTTCAAAATCGAAAGAACCTGAATTTCCAGTAGTATTCGAATACTTGTCCCAATATTCATTTTTTTTTAGCTAAAATTCAAAACAAAAGCCATTACAGACATGATGGTTCATTAATGTGCATAGCAATTTTAGATACAAATGTGATTGGTAATCGCTTCAGTTACTTTCACTCGAATTATCTAACGAAACTTTTAACGTGCACAATGAAACGTTTTCGTACGAGGCACTTCAACGCATCCAAAAAAGAATTTCAGTACACCCGCAAACGCAGTAAACTTCGTGAGAAATTGACGACAAACGATTACCCGTGCCAAACGATATCTCGGCTTTAGCGACGCGCACCAAGAACGCGTGTCGCTCGCGTGCAACGAACTAACGCAATTACATTAATGCATAGCAGCTACCGCGTCACTTGGGCGCATCCGTCGCGTCATTATCGCCGCTGCCGTTACATCGCGTCCTCCGTACTCATTTCCGAGCGCAACCGCGAGAGGTCGACGAAATTACAGCGATGCTCCAGCTTCCCACCGATCCGTCGATTAAATCTGGTCGCCGTGTTCCGGCGAGCGAATCATTACGTCACCGCTCGCTATAACAGAGGAGCCTCTTGTGGACCGGACCGGATGACGTTTCCTCTTTCGTCGTACGGCGGGCCACGCGGGTCTGGTTCGAGGGGGGGGGGGGGTGCAGGGGACGCGTAGGCACTTACGGATACGTGCTTACGTTAAAGAGTGTGTTTCGAAATTCTATACGATCAGATACTCGTATGTATACGCGAGGGATTCTCGTTACGCTTAGGCACGTATGTATAGTGGTCGGTTGTGATTGCGTCTAAGCTTTTTCTATTCGCGAGCCATTCTATATCTTCTTCCTCGACTGCGGCTCCTTGGTTAGTCAATTTTTTTCCAGTTTCACCTTACAACGACTTCCTGTATGTCTCACTCTTCCTTTTTCCCCCGTTCTTCCCCTCGTATCTCTATACTCATCCGTCTCCTCTCGCCGACCGACAAGTCGATCTCGTTGCGCCCAGTGAGTGCTTGCTTATCGGCACCGCGCGCGCGCAAATATCGCTATACGTACCTACAGCCCGTGACAAAGCGTCGCGGCAACAAAAGCACTCCCATTGTACTCGCTGCAGCGTATCCAGTTTTTTTTTCTCGTTTTACGATATCACGAGTTGGTCGTGCGCGATGACATTGCCGGCCGACTGGTTCGCAATGTTGTGTAAACAGTGTTTCGGTATGCAAACGATGGAATTGAGGCAATCGCGAGAAAATAGCTCCGACGAAGCTTGAGATGGAAATGATCTATGCGTGAGACGCGAAGCTCATCGAACTATAACCGCGATCACCTCCATTGAACGTTTTGATGTAAGCTACGGGTTTGCTGCAATTCCATGACATTTTGCGAAAAATCGAAATCTCTGAATTAGATCACTCGACTATCCTGTCTTATGTATTTTTTTTTGCATTGATTCCAAAAAACCCGATTATTAGGTAAATATCTTGAAAAAAAAAAAAGATCGGCGATTTTATGCACGAGAATTTTTTTTCGGTTTTCCTTTGAGATTTCTTCAATAAAACCATGATTTTCGAAATCAGCGTTAAAAAATACATCGAGAGTTCGATTCTAGAAATTATTGTTTTTTTTTTTTCGAAAAATTCAAAGAAAAGTCGGGTCATTTTTTCAAAAATCGAAACCTCCAATCGCTCGACTACCTTATCGTACATTTTATTCGTCTCCTCGATCGGTCGGCTTTCAAAATGTATCGAATTATATTCGATTAAACGAACGTTCCGTTCGTACAGTGATGTCATTCGAACCGATCGTCCCGTCCACCCACGAAATCCAGGCTAGATAAAGCGAATGCCATCTCGAAATTTACCCGGAAATTTTCGGGTGGCCCTCACTCTATCTACCCTGAAACTCGTGGATGGACGGGTGCGATTGCACGCCAGCCTACAGTCATGTACATATGCGCGTGTGTGTACATAAAGCATCAACAATATTGAACCATGCATGTACCTCCGGGCAGCGCATCGATGCAGATATGTACCGAGCTCCGCGTACGCGCTAGGCACGACAAAATAAGCAAAGAGCAGATGAAACACGATACACGCGTGTCTCCGATGTCCACGCCGTGCGAAAGGAGCCTCCCGCTTCCGCGTTCGCTCCTCGGGTTCAATCCGGAAAGACGTCACGTCCCCGTTCCGTGTAGCGTTACACGGGTACCTGCAGCTATACCAACCCGCGCAAATGCGATGCGCTACCGCGAAACTCGTTACACGCCGGTTGCACCGCGTCACGAGCAAAGGGAGAACGCGCTCTTGTGACGTTTTGCGCCCCGCCTGTTTCGTGATTCTGTGAAAGAGGCGAAAGGGAGGTTTGCGTTTCTCTTCCATTACGTGTCACGATACGCGAACCTCTCTTCGTCGTTCGAGGGAACTGTTGCAAGCGGATGCACAGCTTTGAGTGTGAAATGTCCTCCTCTCTCAGTATAAAGATTGAAAATAATTAATTAATTTTACGTCACCGTCGCATTTCTTGGAGGCTGAGAATCTACCTATATTACTCGTGTGAATTCAGCACCCGACGGGAAGAAAGAAATTGTTTAAAAAATGCATGTGGTAGCTCTTTAAATTGTACTTAATTTTACTGCAAGGGAAATTAGTTGTACCTCGGAGAATAAGGCGAAAAGGAAATTTTTTAAAAGTCAATAGCCGAAAAATCGATTACGGATCAAATAGGTTAAGAATCTTTGATGATTTAAAGGAGATTCGATCACAAAATGTCTCTCGATCCCGAGAAGATCGTCCGTACGATTCCGGGGAAGAATCTACATCGAGAAAAGGATTTATTAATGTAATAGTTACTAAATGTTATCTCAAATACGGCGAGATACATATTTTGACGAGATAAGCAAATATATGGTTATCGCGTCAAAACGTTTATTTCATTCAAACAGTTGCCTCGGGGGATCCAAATTGTGTCAAATAAATATCGCAATAAGTATACTTCACAAATATTCACTTGGTCCAACAAAATACTCATTATTTCACCATATTCAAGCAAACATTCATCAACTACAAATAAAATGTTTTCTCGGTGTACGACCCGAAGGACGATGACACCATCCTAGAAATCATAAATCTATCGCTCGCCTCCCAATGATATCAATTCATTATCGAGCAGAAATCCGCAATTATAATATCAATCCGCCGATCACGCGGACCATCCACCATCTCGCGCGCGGAAAGGATCATCGATGCGATTACCGGGCGAGACTCCGGAAAGTAGAGCAGAATAATGCGTTCCCGGCTAGCGCATCCCTATCGCCCGCCTCCAGCCTCATTTTTCCCTCGCCTCGCGCTCCCTTCTGCGGGAATCCTCCCGCACCCGCCTCAACCCCTCCCGGCAATATCGACTCATTATTAAGGAGGAAAACCATCGTCCCCGTCCCGCCAGACTCGGTCTCGTTCGCGTGGGTCTCTCCCCCGTCCCACCCCGCGTAATATTAAAACTGATGACAGCGGCGTCGCGTGATGGGTGGCGGAAACGGGAGGGGGGGGGGGGGGGGGGCGTCGAAAGGACGGCGAAGAGGTGGAGAAACGGAGAGGGCGAAAAGTGGGCGCTGGATATTCCGCTTGCCGTGCATTTCTTCCCGCCACATCCCCCGACCACACCGCGCCATCGGAGAGTTAACGCTATCTTCACACTCGGCGGCACAACAGACTCCTCTCGGCGTCCCTGACGCATCGGCGAGACGCGGCATTGTTGAAAAGTTCCGTCCGCCGAGGAGAGTTCGGATAATAAAAAAGCTCGGCGAACCCGTTGCCGGCGTGCAGCGATTCTCGAGTTCTCTTGTCCCGCTGTTTTTGCTGGTGGTTTTTATTCGGCGATGGCATCGGGATCAGCGCGTTATCATCGGCTCCGCTCTCAGCTTCGATCCTCTTCGCGGGTTTTAGCTTTTTATCCGTCCGCGCAGGAACGTCTATCGGCGATATAATGGAAACGCTCGGTATTAAATCGTGGCTATTACGAGAGAGGCTCCGTTCGTTCGATCGTTCGTCGGCTCGATCCTTTTTTGTCCCACAGACCGATCGTCCTTTTCATTCCGATTCGCCGCCGAATTTCCCCCGCCGATGTCAAAGTCACTCGGATCCGCGAATTACACGTCCAGTTCGTTTTTCCGGGGTGTCACCCCATTCACGCGCACCCCGCGTAGTCCGCGCAAGCTCGTTCGATCAAGGGAAAAATTTATCTGAGATAAATAGGAATTTATTCGCACCGAACAAAAGTCTATTCGAACCAAATAGATATTTTGCGTATATTTTTAATCGAGTACGAACCCGGCATAACATCAATTTAATTCAAACAGACTTTTGTTATGTGAATAAATTTCTTTTCGTCTCGAATAAACTTTAAATCAGATTCCTCTATTAAACTAAATCTTTTCCCTGGGTGCAAAGTCGTCGAGACGAAAGCGTATACGAATCGTACTCCCGATTGCGATCTGCAGACCACGGTTGAATACGAACCTGATGGAAAAATGTATCTAAGATAAATAGGAATTTATTCGCATCGAACCAAATAGACGTTTTGCCTATATTTTTAAACGAGTATAAACCTGGCATAACACCAATTTAATTCAAACAGACTTTTGTTGTGTGAATAAATTTCTTTTCGTCTCGAATAAATTTTAACTCAGATTCCCATTAAACTAAATCTTTTCCCTGAGTGCAAAGTCGTCGAGACGGAAGCGTATACGAATCGTACTCCCGATCGCGATCGAGATCACTCCACTCGCATGTCATCCGACCCCTCTTCGCTTTCGCGATGGACCGGGAGAACTTCATCAACCGCGCGCGCTTTTCGCGAACCATTTGTTTCGGGGTACCAACCACCTACTTTGCCGACGTTACGATAAATTTGAGAAAGTTTACCGTCTGCAGCCAACTTTATACCGTCTATCGTATCTGGGTCTCCTCCCGCTCTCTCGTCTCCGTTTCTTCTCCTTTCTTTGGTTTCTTTCGCTCCCGAAAGTTTCCGGGAATGCGCGAAGAAGGGAGGATATCTTGCGTTGAGAACAGTGTCATCGGGACGCCGCGCTCTCTCGCTCGCGGGTTGCTCCCTAACGTCACTCTGTTCGCGTCGACTTTCGTGAATCCTCTTTTCATTTGAAGAGTCGTCGTTGAACGGTCGCGGAAAAAAATAGCGCTATAAATAGCGAGCGATGCGATTCAATTAACGAATATGAAGCTTTGAAGCCCGACCCTGGTTTCGAGGGCAGAGAGTTATCAACAGCGATAACAATGTTTGCTCCGACTACCGCGAAATCATTATCAAGAAACTCGCTCGCGACCAGCTCACTCTCATTGTAACTACATCGCACCTCGAACGCTATCGCCACGCTGCAGTTATCGTCTGCAATTGCTCCAACTCGCTCGTTCAATTTCAATTTCAGAGACTTCGTACGTGTGTACGTTGCGTTCGTAGCTACGGCTCGTCTCCGAGCACGTGCGACCCATTTGGAGACGACTCGACTCGCTTATCGAACGTAGAAAATCCACGCGAATGCGAACTCGATTCGGCAACTCGTCGTCGTGAAATAAATGCGATTCGACAGGTAGAATTTCGCATCTCGGAGAATTGGAAAGAAATTGATTTTGAAATTTTACCAAAACTAGGTTTTGCTGAGGTTTTGATAATGGCTTGCCATTTACAAAAATGTTATCCGTGGCTGCGAGAAATGTGTCCGATAATGGTAAAAATATTCGCTAAGATAACACTTATTTTTACCGAAAGAAATCTCACTGTGATTACAATAAATTATACTTGCTGCTATATATTGAATATATCTTTTGCTACCACGGACGATATTTCTGTTGCGACGATAAAAAGTTCCCGGCAAAACCTAGTTTTGTCGAGACTGCAAAATCCTTTCCCTCCGCGCAGATTTTTCAAAATTAAGGTCCCTCGTGCCGTGTTTGCGAACCATTTAAAATTGGTAGCGCTATGTTGGACATACCTACGCCCTAATGACACAAGAAAGTATATCAGACGATATCTCCCTTTTTGAATATTTGTACATTATGTACTTATACGAATAAATCAAAATCCATCTAAACGATCCTCTGCAAATCCCAACGCATTGCTTCGTAAAAAAATATAGCAGACTGAAAAAAAAAATAACTCCTACAGAGTGAAATATGATAAAAAGCCTGAAGTAGAGAGTTTCACAGATAAAACCGCATACTTAAATCAGTAATATCAGTTCTGTTACTGATTTTGGTTTGCATAGCACTGCGATATTCCGAATAGTATAACTACTTATTTCCTTCTTATAGTAATAGGATTGATAGTTTTACAAACTGTTTGATTATACAGCTGACAAAGCTACCTATATTCCTGTACGAAGCGCTCTGATGGCTATCATACATAGTTTGATGTACCGTTGTGACAATTCCACGCCAGATAATGCTACTCTCATTGGGACACTTCGAGAGAGTGATTCGTAGATAGACTTCACAAGCTATCAGTATACCTGACGTACGTGTATTATCTCACCCAACAGTTACCCTAGCACTGCTGTGACAAGAATATTTCATAGCTAACGGTAGCTAAATACAGGATAGGTAGAAAACATAGTTGTCACAACTGATCCATCTGTACGATTCATACTTTGTTGCCAGTGTATACCAAACGTATTTCAAACTTGCGATATTTCTCCTCGGAATCGGAGCGCAGATTTAAGCAGGACACCCAACGCGATCGCGGATGCGGTTCAAAGCGGACGATCGCCCGTGCATAAACGTCGATCCGTCACCGCGGCCACTCCGTCGCGTTACGCGGCAAAAAATCGTTCCCGCAGTGGAGCAGGTCAGGCATCTCAACTAACCTTGATTGATGCTCTCTACGTCCGCCCGGCAGCTCGCTACGGGACACGACGGGCCTCTGCCCCGCATCACAATCGCCGCGGACCTCCTAGACGTCCGTCATCAGAAGCGCTGCTCCTCCGATCCTCTCCGTCCCACCGTCGGATCCGTTCCCCGCTCTCGCTTCCCGCGGCTCCGATACCGCGCGACTACTTTCGCGAGATCGTCCGAAAGTCGCACCTCGTCATCTTCGTATCTCTCGTTCACCGCGCTCGAACGGACCGATAACGTATTGGCGAACAGCGGCGAACGTGACACGTGCGTGAGATATCGTATGCAGCGATTTCTCAAATGTTGCTGCGCTCGTCCGATGCACTCAGCAATTATCCTTATCGAGTCTCGTTCTCGCGATAGTAATAGTACGCGCGAATTTCGCCATTGATGACGACGCGTCTCTCAAGGACGATCACTGCAGACCGCGACGACCGACCACGGCGCTACGCGTCCGACTGTTCCGCGATCCACGACTCCGATCTCCTCAAAAGGTCGGAATTCTACACATCGCACCGGTACAGCCGACCTCTGCAAAATACACAACACACACCGCGCGAAGAGTCGAGGAAATATCACTGGTCCCTCTCCGGACTCCCCCGCCGGCCGAACGAGAATAGCGCCGCGCGCAGTGACGCGATTAATTCACAAGGTCGTTCCGTCGCTCCACCTCCTACGCCTCCTCGGCGATCCTCCGGCGAGGATCACCATCGTTCCTCCGACACTCGCTTCCCCGCGCTGAATCGCGCGCCCCCGAAGAGACGACAACCCCGAGAGGAGATCCCTCTCTCGGGCTCGCGCTGGATGCTGGATCCTTTTTCTCCCGCCGCACGCGCGGTTCCGCCTACGCGATCACACCGACGCGCGCCCACGGGACGTCGGCGCGGGGCACATGGTTGCCGTACTCGCGGTGATGGGGGATCGAGGTTGCCCGTTGCGCGGCCCGTGGTAACCTGGCGGGCCGAGGCCGCGGCTCAACCTCGACAGCCTACGCGCGCTGGCCGCCCGTCGCAGAGTTTGCGCGCGGAGAGATCCCACCGGCCAAGTTCGGTCGTCTTCGGAAAACCCGCGCAGCGCGCTTCGGCGGAAGCTCGGCTGCGCGCACCATCGGTGCCTCTACCGCCGCCTGGACTGACTGTGGGTGTATGTCGGGTGTATCGCGGCTACGCGTCGAGCGCCGCGTGCGCGCGGGCACCGCGACTCTCTGGGTTACTAGGGTTGACAACTGAATTTATAAGCCGACCGGAGAGTTATGGTAACCGCGCGCGCGCGCGCGTTGCCCCGAAGATAGCCGGTCGCGCCGGGTGTAGCGGCCGGACCGAAGAAGCCGCGGCTGGGCGCGATGGTGGTTGCGGTTTTTGGAGGGTTCCGCCCGAACGAGAGTTTCTTCGGGTGTGGGTGCGGTATTTATATCTGGGTCCGTCGACTGTCTCTCTCTCTCTCTCTCTCTCTCTCTCTCTCTCTCTCTCTCTCTCTCTCTCCGGTTACTTTTACTGTTTATTATTATTAAACTTTATTACCCATTACTATTGTGTATGCTACTTTATTATTTTTATTTTATTTTATTTATACTACTTTATCTTTCCCATCAGCTCTTAGAAGGTACGCCCTAGAGCTTAACAATAGATATTTTCGTTATAAGGGCGTGATGCGCCGTTTTTAACGAGTGTGAAATTTTTTGCACGAGCGAAGCGAGTGCGGCAACCACACGAGTTAAAACGACGCGAAACGCCCTTATAATGAATTCTATTTTTTGTCACTAAGTGTCAAATACGAGGTTGACGGGGTTGAGGACGCCCGTGAAATCGAGTTTTACGCACTGTGAGTGACGAAAATACTATTCTATTCTATTCTCGGCTTTTTCGTTGGTTATCGTCTGAGGACTAGTTAGTTTTACTCCGTTATGCTTGGGTATGCTTCTTCTTTCTCGTTCACGTATTGCTTTCGTGTTTACGTTTTTGTTTAGGCGTACCATTATTATTGTATACTCCATCTTTTACTTTATTGTGTTTAGTCTAGCCCGTTCTATTACCGACTTTATTGCTTTTTTACTTGCTTACTCATTTACCTGCTTAACTACTTACTCAGTTATTTACTTTTCTAGCCATTTCCGTTTCTTTTTATCTTTTACCTATTACTTTTGTGGCGACCGACGGGTGATGACACTGTGGCGGCCTGCTTTGGAACATTCTAGAACATCTTGGAACAGCCTGGAACATTCTGGGAAAAAAGTAGAGCACTTGAGATAGTCGCTGGAAGAAGTCCATTGGTGGGCGGCACCATTTTAACCCCTATGTCTTCTGAACCAACCCCTGCAGTTCCAAAACAAAGACTTCTTCGTCTAGCCGATCGCGCGTAAAATAATCATGAGAAGTATTATTACCCGACTTTTCCCTGACTTGTCCCTGCCCTAAGTACATGAGTCCCTGACAATTCCAGGTTTTCCAGAATTCCCTGACCGCTGGACACCGTGATAACGATTCGACGATATCGCCGTGAGTGCCACCGCGCGTAATGAACTACTGCATTGCAAGATTGCGTAATCTAGGGTTTTGGTGTGCGGGTATCGCGCGTCGATTAAATAGCGGAGCGCACAATTCCGGTTCGGGCAGCGTCTGGAAACGGTTCGCCGCGGTTGAGAGCCCGGCGCGTGCAGCGCGTTAATTGCTCGCTCAATTTGGTTCGAAGGTCGCGAGTAATTTAGCTGCCGCAGCATCCACCGTGGTAGCAGCGATGCCAGGTGGGTAATATCTGCTTATCATGGCACTCGCGCGTGCTACGTCGTCTCTGACAATCCGTATCCGCTTCGCGATTCTCTGTGGCGAATTTTGGGACGAAGTTCTGATGTAGGTACTTCTATCGAGCATACCAATGTTTAATTAAATCACCCTTTGTACGTAGAAACGACGCATCGCATGGCATTACCGTGATAAGGAATCTCGAAGTTTCGAGACGATCCGAATAGGGGTACATCGTGTAGTTCATCACGACTCCGACGCAACGCGAGATAGTAATGAGTTCTAACGAGACTTTATCGGATGTAGGATGTACAGTAGAACAAATGAAACCGATCCATTTATCTACCGCTGTGCAGAGTTGTTCGCGTGAATTCGCAGATATTATCTCCCAGCATCTCTCTCAAATGACTCTGGACACACACACACACACACACTTTGGCAAGAAACCCGCAAGAATGATTAATTTATCCAAAATTAACTTACTTTGCTAACACTGTACACGGAAAAAAATTAATCGCGGCATTTACCAAGATTGTGATAAATTTCGGGACGAGGCCAATTTATTCTTTGGATAACTACGATTTTAATAAAAATTACAGCAATATGCTTGCAACTTTTGAACAATTTTACTATAATTTTTACTAAGATTGTAGTTGCCATAAAAGATTGTAGTGTACTTGTAAATGCCGCGATTTATGTTTTCCATGTAATAGGTACATGTAAAAATTGATGTCAATGAACCTAAGTCTAAAAATTTTCGTATCCGCATCAATCAGCCGTATGCCGACGTCCTGCAGGGAGACGCCACGAAAGACGAGTCGACTATCGATCGACAATGTCGAAGTTTTCCAAAAACTCAGCACAAAGACGCAGAATTGATAACTTCTTGATAGAAGAAAAAGCACCGCCAACGCAAAAGAGCCATTCATCGGCGTTCGCGCGCATTAGCCGTATTCATTCGCTGACAAATCGACCGCGCCTCGATGACTGATGTCAGTATTCGTGGGAGGGGGAAAAGGCGGGAGGAAAAGAAAAATGCCTAAAACCCCCCGGTCCCTTTATTAATAACGAACTCTCCATCCGTAATAAAGTGGCTCCTGACAAATGTACGACGATCGATCCCGTCACCCGTTTGTCACTCGGAGCCGACTAATATCGAGAGAGAGAGAAAGAGAGAGAGAGAGAGAGAGAAGCGAGATCGAATTCGCTAACTGGAAATTTCTTCTCATTTCAGTAGATTCTTTGTCATTCTCGCTATCTTTGCTTCTGGTTTAGTTCCTATTAATTTTAAGTTTAAGAGTTAGACTGATATCTCTTTTCCATTGTTTCCTGGTATTTTTAAGTTAGATTAATTTCTTTATTGCTGTATCTATTCTGTTGTTTCTTTCGGTACAGGCACTTAGAGGGCCCGCCCTAGTGCCGAAATAAAGCTTCTTCTTCTTCTTCCAGCTACATATCCGGCGAGAAGAGGAGGCGGAGAGTGTTGATATTTTCTCTTTCTCGCATTCTCTCTCTCTCTCTCTCTCTCTCTCTCTCTCTCTCTCTCTCTCTCTCTCTCGCTTTCTCTTTCTCGTTCTCGCGCGCCGATCCCACAAATCTGCGTCTCTTCCGATGTAATTTGCTAATGGATCTCTCGTCAATTCGCGGCCTACTCGTCGCGGAAAGCGAGGCGTTGCTGGGGCGAGGATGAGAAGCAATGTGGAGAGGTACGTGGAAATGTGGCTCGTTTACAACGAGGTACTCGAAACGTAAGATTTTTCTGAAGCCGCCTTTCCGTAATTCCGACAATACCTGTAGGATCGATCAAAGAAATATCGAGCTACCTATCAGTGATCTTATCAGACGGAAATGATTTTCTCGTACATACAAAATAATTAATATCTTGCATTTCCTTCGAGATATCGACAAAATAACTGTGCTCTTCGTAATCAGCGCGAAAATATACATACCTAACATATAGGATGATCGGACAATCAATTCCAGAGATTCTTATTTTTGAACAAATCGTAGCATTTTTTCCATTTTTCGCAAAAATCAAAATCTCTGGAATCGAACTCTCGATCACCCTATCATATGTATTTTTTCACGCTGATTCCGAGCATCGTAGATTGACAAAGGAAATCTCAAAGGAACACCGAGATATCAGCGATTTTATGGGATAAAGTAGACAGATGGTATATAATCGTACTATTTTCGAGTTTTCGTAAACAACGTTTTTCAGTTTCGAATGGCACCTCTGATAATGCAGTGCAGATCTCAAAAAGACGTAGTTCGCATCAAAAGAAACTACTTTAGTTCCGATGCTCCTTTTTACCCTTCTGCAGCACAAAATAACTCAAAACTACAGGCTTCAAAATCGTTCCAGTGGCTTGCTCGAATATTTTCCAACGCTACTGTACACCTATTGCACCGCATCCTCTCTTTTTCTCTCTCTTTCTCTCCCGCTCTCTATACTGCAAGCGTATGCCACGCGTGCAACTCCCACACCGCGCCGAGCTCGTTGCTGCAGATAACGAATCTGTCTCGCCCCCCCCCCCCCCCCCATCGAATCGTTGGAAAGTGACAATTTTCGTTCGAATGAAACGCAATCGCCGCGATATAACTGTACAAACTAGAGTCGTTTCGCAACGTTCGCGCATTGCTTCGCTGGAGCGAGGTGCGCGGAACCGAATGCCGATGCAATTATATGGTTGGAATGTCACTATCGGCCGGCGCAGTGCGTTCATCATGTAACAGCTTGAAAACGACCGCTCCTCCGAAGTGCATAACTACCTACTGCTCGCAGCCGCTCTCGCAACGTCCACCGAGCTTCGAAGCGATACACTTTTTTGTTCCTCCGATCGATTTCTCACGCGGATGATATAAATATTCCAAGTGGTCGTTCCTCGCGTACGAGTGTGCCGCGGGTACTCGAAATTGCGAGCGGAGCCGTGATGAATCGGATACCGGGTCGTTTGTGAATCGTTTGTGAAACTTCGGTCGGTGTAATTGCCACCGTTACTACTTTATTCGCGTTGCTGGCGACATTCGTTTATTCGATGCTGAAAATGTTTATCTCTTGGTCCTTCGAAAATTTCTAATAACGATTTTTCTTTTGGACATTTTATTCGGCGTGTTGTATACTGAGAAAAATAATTCGATCGATCTAACCAACATTTTTGGAGACGATGACCAAACTGTTTGGTGAAATACGGATTCGCCGTCTGTTTGGTTAAAATGACTAAATATTTGGCTCAACTGACCAGTATTTTGGTTGGAATAACTAAACGCGTGAAGCTATATGCATTTTGTCATTTTAACCTAATTATTTTTTTCGGTGTAAGGATTATTTAAATCAGTGAAAAAACGTTACGTCTTTCGTGTATCGAATTATATCGAATTTCAATTCACGTACTTTTTCACGCATTCTACAGCTCCGCGAAATAGCTGCACCCCTTAACGCTGCAACGGTCGATGCAAGCGTAACCGCAATAGCACACCGCGGTAGCATTGCGCGGAGTCGTCGGTTATCCAGAACAGCGAGCGCTCCTGCCGCAAGGATGGTATAATCACTGTTTTACGGTCTCGCACCAGCCACTGTAATAGTTTCCGCGCGCAAGAACCGGATTTCTTCGTAGTTCCTTCGCTTCCCATTTGCGATCGTTCGTTAGACTCGCCCTGATGCCGCGACGTAAAAAGTGTCCCGTTCTTGGCCAAAACGAAAAAACTCTACACTCGATGTCTCCTCCTCCGCAAATCCCCACAATTGGTCCACCGAAACATCGATAAGAGAATGTGAGATTGATATCCGAATAAAAGGATCTAATTCTCTTGATACACATTTTGCAACGCTTCGACTGTACTGCAGCTACACGGAGAAAAAGAATTAATTGGATCTATTCAAAATGATGTACCTATTTGCAGGATCGCAAGTAATTAAATACATAGAGAAAAGGGATTAGTAAAAAATAATGAGAAAACCCATTAATTTTTACACTATATCCCAGTAACAGGGCGCTTTGAGGTGAAGCATTGAATTTCTTAATTGACAAAACGTACTTTTTACAGTTCGTAACGATATAAACATTAGTTTATACGGTGAAATTTACCAATTTCTCGTAAATATGTATCAGGTAAACTGACGTTTAAGAAATACGCTGTGTCTATTAAAAAAACTTAATATTTCACCTCGAGAAGCTCTGTTACTGAAATAAACTGTAAATACTACCAATTCTTTTTCTCCGTGTATTTATTTACATCAATGACACATGTTTTAATACATCAATTTGATATCTCTTCTATAAAAACATGTGGAACAGCAATATCAAATTAACGTGGAAAAAGATTTCATTGATATAAATAAATAATTACTGTCGACCCCGCAAGTAATTTTTAGTTGATCCAACTAATTCTTTTTCTCTGTGCACATGTCGCGCTTACTTGCTTCCGCAGTGTTCCGGTAAGAAATACAGGAAGAATCTACGTTTACATTTAATTAAGTCTGCGGATTTACGACTACCGTCACTATTAATTCTACGGAGCTTAGGGAAGACCGAGCGCAATTTACACAACATCAGCTCACTCCAACTTCAGCGACATCGGAGCAGCGTAAACACGCTCGGTGCGGCGCGTGTCGAACGTTGACCGCGATTCGTTTCGATCCCGATGAAATGCCGGTGAAAATGTCCGCATGAGGAATCGTGCAATTTTTCCACGTAAATTTAATCCGCGCGAAAAGTTGTCCCGACACGTGCAATGCAGAGCCGCCTTCGCCTGGTCGGTACAGCGCTGCAAGTAGTAACAGTCCCGCTGTGGTTCGCCGTTCCCAGTAGTACGACGCGTACCATCGAAACCGCTCCGCTACGCGTGAAAGTGCAAGAGCAGCGTTTTCTTCTGAACACTACCATCCGAGAGACTGAATTTCCTCCATCAAAAGCAATAAATAATTGCTCCATAAAAATATCGTTCATCCAACTATCATGCAGTGCGTCGAAACAAAAGTTTTAATCGCACAGCGTGTCAAAATGGTACACTAAATTGAATAACAATCCGGACGCTCAATTGCCTCGGGAATAAAACTTTCCTCCGGCGTGTTACACGAACGTCCGGAAGCGTGTCCGCGCGGTCAACCTACCGGACGGTGGTGTTTTGCCGCGGGTGAACCACCGCGGCTCGGTTCACCGTTTTACCAGCACGGCACGGTGCGTCGACACGTTTTGTCCCCCTCGGTAATTAATAATATTCATCCCTCCCGCCAACGCGAATGTTTTGTCAATGGTTTGCATAAATTAGACGATGCAGAACACGCGGTTTCTCCCGTACTCTCGCCCCGGTACACGGAGAAATTATGCGATACATCGCGTCGCAATGCGCCAGGCTCTCTTTCTCTCTCTCTCTCTCTCTCTCTCACTTCCCCTTCGTCTCTCCTTTTTCCTCTCTTCCCACTTTTCTCTCTCACTCTCTCTATCTCCCCGCGCGCCTTCAAATCCATATCGGCAACCGGAGCACGTAACGGTCATTGAATAATTTTATCAATTGCGTGCGCCAGAACAGCCGACGGAGATTTCAGACGCTCGCTTCGCGTTTCGCCCGTGTGTCACACATGCATATCGCCGCGACCGCGAGCGCTAATTTCGACGCGCGTCAAACTCTCGCGGAGGAACTCGGAAAACGATTCGCGGCGGAGAGGGAGAGCGTTAAAAGGGTCGCTGCTTCGAAAAACTGGAGCGCCATGCGTTACCCACCCTCGCGCAGGATGAGGGCCCCACTATCTCCGCTTCCAATCGGTCACTACTCGCGCGATATCGACCGGAGCACGTCCGAGTGTACGGACGTTACGACGTATACTCTTCTCGTATATTTTCTCCGCTGATACATGGGTTTTATCAGTTCTTTTTTACTCGTCCGCAATAGAGGCTATAAGGAAAGACTGATACCAGTCAATTTTACTGTATACACAGTAAAAGAGCACACGTGAGGATTTCGGATGTTTTTACAATCCGGTATGGTAATTTTTCTCCGGAAAACATTAAATCGTGACGGTTTACATAACAATTTCACCGTTTTTAAGCATTCCAAGGTTCGGAGAAGCTTTGTTTTAATTTCGAATGAAAAAATTAATTTAATCCACTTTTTAATCAAATTTAATTAAATAAAACTAAAATAGAGAGAAAGGCTATTGTAACTTTAGAGGAGAGTAATTATAATATACTTTCTTCGATATTTTCTTTTTCGAGTGATACATATATTGAATATGTACGCGGACAACAAATTCAATTTAAAAATATGAGTATTTTTTCATTCAAAGATCGAATTCCTCTCGATCCCGCGCGCGACGCGTTCCCACGGTATGCTTCTCCGTGGAACACTTTCCCATTCATGGCTAAGGGAGGCAGTGTAAATTCGGATAATCCGACGTGTAGGGCCGCCGGAACAAGGAAGACCGTTGTTTGAGAAGCGACCGCGTGCCGTCGCGACCGAAATGGGAAGCGCGAGAGGCGAGGGCGGCAGCGGGACACGAAGTGCGAACAGTCACGTACGGCAAACTTCACGGTATATCTGGACGACTGTTTTCATCAACCGTACAAAGGCCCCGGAGCGCGAGCCCTACATCAATGGAGCACAACGACGGTCAGCGCGCCGCTCCGCTTCGCACATGCGATCCCGCAGTTCACGATGCGGTCTGAATTAAAATGCATTGTTGCGCGCGGTCACGCGGGAGAGCTTTCGGACTCGCGGTGTTTTTCAGCGGGACGAATCAATGTACGGCGATGCAGCTGCGTCGAAAGTTTCGGCCGTGGGTGTTAGTTCGTACGTGATAACGGGAAAGAATTCGACGAATTTTTCTCCCGCGCGTGTAAATATTGAATGCGCGAGATAAAATTGTCGATAAGAACACGAGTTAGGTTTTTTTTTTAAATTATAGTACGCATCAGATCACGTGCATCATGAACTGGGAAGAAAAATAGCCGACAAAATAATTTTGTTGAATCATCAAATTTGATAACCTAAAAAGATTTTTATTAGATTATCCAAATATTTAGCTCTGCCGTCAACGTTTTCGTGAAATCAACCAAAGACTTTTGCGATTCCAAAGAAACGTTTTGTTGGCTCGTATCTATTCAAAATATTTTGTTCTTATTATTGTTCTTGTTGTTATTATTATTCATTAACACGTTGACTGCCACGCGTACTTTAACCCGGCAGCGTTGGTGGCCGGCAGTCTCAACGTGTTAATGTTTATTTTTAATTATAATAATAATATATTTATTATTAACCCTTACTTGTCACACTGGGGTTCGAAACAACCCCATGGTAAAATTCATACTTGTGTGCCACACTGGGGTTGACTTACACCCCAGCAAGAAGAATTGTTATAACAAATAAATTATTGCATATTTGTACTTGAAAATTTTATCAGCTCTCCTTAAGAGCGCACTTTAAAAGACCGTGTAATTTTTATATTTTATTTTGTTCACATACTTAATTTTAAGTTCTGGCTATACAAGTTACACGGCCTTTTAAAGTACACTCTTAAGAAGAGCTGATAAAATGTTCAAGTACAAATATGCAATAATTTGTTTGTTACAACAATTTTTCTCGCTGGAGTGTAAATCAACCCCAGTGTGGCAAGTACGTGATTCTATAGAAGTGTGGCAAGTAAGGGTTAACAAAGTCTTACATGGATATAGGCCAAAAGTTCATAAATAATAAGATAACAGCGATTAAAGTTTATTTCCTGGCGAGAAAAGTGACTTCTACGTCGCATCAAGGAAAACATGAAATTCATCTCGAGACACGTTTATCTCGTAAAAGTTGCAAGTTCCGAACGAGACGGACGAGCGTAATCGCGAGGAACGCCCGATAAAAATGACTTATCATTTCGCGAACATCGAAAAGCCGCCGCGCGGGCTACCCCGCGCGGGGCTCTTCGCGGATAAACAATTTCATCGAGGCTGAGCGCTTCGTCGTCGGGCGCGGGATAAAACGTAACGACGACGTAGCCGTGAGTCGCGGGCATAAATAGTCCCACCCGACGCCTTAACGACGCCGTAAAACGCCCCCGACCCCGTGTCCGTATAGCGTCCGCGGCGTCCGCAACGCCCGTACCCGCTGACCCCGGCGCTAAATTACCGTCCGGCCAACCTGTACCATCCACCTTCCGCGAGTTTATGTATCGACGCTCGCTTCGGGGCGAAACTTTGCCCCGCGATCGTCGAAGAAGAGCCCCGAAGTCGTCGAATTAAACCGTAACCTCGGTCGTGGTCGAGGGAGGCGAAAAGGGGGGTGGGTATCGCTTTCGGATCGAACGAGGTTGGAAGATCGTTCCTCGCATCCGGTTAATTTTGGACGCGATGCTCGAAAGTTTATCCGTCGGTGCACCGGAAGAACGGTTTATCGAAAGTTAATAAATGCAATTTCAATTATGGTGAAATAAATATTTTTTTAGGAGAAAAAAATATATGTTAATTATATATATTGAAATGTTTATCTCATTCGAATTACTGCCTCGATGAATTTAAATGTGCCAAATAGATATTGCAATGATTAACGAATATGTATTCGGCCCAATAAATATTTCCTTCGCCATATTCGAACAAATACTTTTTAGCTGCAAATAAACGGTTTTCCCGGTGCGCAGAATTTCGGATGAGCTTATCATCGTTATCGCAGAAATGAATTAACGAGAAATTCCTTGGAACGAATTGTCGTTCGTTGCACCGTATAGGATTCGCTTTCCTCGGGGGTGCTGCGTAAAATACCCTTCAAGGGGGTACGTGTAGATATGCATGCGACTATGCGAGTGCATACCTATTGTAGGATCCCTCCATCCCGATAAGGGCGAAGTTACGCGACTCGTTTACGCGTTTTGTTTGCGTCACAGATGTTCGCCGCGCGATAAGGCGGGTGTTACGAACACGCGATTTACGGGCGCCTCAGGGAAAGGAAGCGCACGTGAGGTAGCGTGAACCACTCGCTGGTGCTGGTTATCGCCGGTTTATAAATACAGGACAGTATTTTACATCGAATCAGGAGGGTCGCGTGACCGAGGGATCTTTCGCGATCGTATCTCGCCTGTATGCAGTCGCGGTTAGAGCCAGTTCTCCCGAATTGTCGAGTTTCGCGAGTACTTTCGCTTTCGTTCGCGCGTAACATTTTGCTGATGGAACAACGAATTCGAATAAAACGAATTCCACTGAGATATTAATACAGTTGTACCTCAAATCGGATACGAGTAAACGCTGTAAATAAATTTCACCTGCACCCCCTTAGACTTGAAAAAAAAAAGCGTTCTAACCTCGTACAAAGTTCGCGTGTGCGTCGAGGAGGACGCTAAACATTTTTTACTCCTCCCCCTTCTCGTAAATTTGCTTCTTCATCTTCGCGGCATAAGCGTCTCGAGAACTCGAGTATACCGTGCGTCGTTAAAATTTAACCGCAGCGTCGACGATCTTAATTAGTACCCGCGCGCGGTATCGCAGCGCCGATATCCATTTCTGATGCGATATACGACGTGGAACGAGTTTCGCCGTACATAATGCCCAGGGGTTGTGAATAGGGAGAACGAAGGGATCTCGCTAATAATGGCGCCCCGTTGACAGGAATTCCTCTGTCGTCTCAACAGTGGCACAGATACGTATATATAACACGCTACCATCCCCCGTTCCTCGAGGAATTCAGACACGCGTAACGGAGTACGTATACATTAGCCCCTACCGCTGCAACGACGGACGGAGTTCCGGCAACCGGAGAGGATCTTCCTCTCTCGTTCATTCCCGTTGCCGAGATTGCGATGCAATCTCTTTCGCAGTCGTTTTACGAGGCACCGTTTACTCGACACTTATTAAATCTCGACTAACTATCGCATATACGTGCGTGTAACGGTAGCGGGACGTCGATCGAGATTCGCAGCATCCGTCGTAAAAACGCGCGCTCGCGGGCGCTCGAATTGAAAAAATCGCTATTTCGAATCGCTCGACGTTCGCGCGCCGTTGCGAGATTCGCGCTCGAGGTCGAAATGAAACTTTATATAGCCGCCGGAGGAAGATCCGAACCGGTCCATTTCTATGCAAACTCGAAGATACGACTGCTCGTCGTCGGATCAGCCCTGACTTTTTTTTTATTATTCGCACACGGGCGGCTGCTTACGAGGGAGGAACGACCCTTCGCGATTGGGATCGCGCGCGAGTCGCGCCCGCCATCGCACCCTCCGCTCCCCCCGCACCTGACGTCGCGCGACCCGGGAAAAGTTATTTCGTGTCAAGCCGCATGTGCCGTTGTCACGTATGGATTCGGGACCGAACGAAATTCCGTCCAGGCGACGAGGCCGCGCGTGACGTTGCGCTCGACGTATTCGTTCCTTCGGCGCTCTTTTTATCGGAGCGATCGTCTCTCGGGGCGCTACACTTCGCGCTGGCTGTCGCCGACGTGACTGCGGAGATGGCCACTCCGCGCTGAGAAAAAATAACTTTGGTGAAATTACGAAACGCGTTTGATTGAACGAGTAAAATAATCGCAATCGCGATTTCGCGCAAATTTTTTTCGCAATTTCTTACATAAGTTTGAAAGCTCAATGTTATTTCCTAAAAGTAGGGCAGTTTTTGGCCTCTCCTGAAAAAATGCTAATATGAACAAACTACTTTTTGAAAGTCTGCTCCTCAATTATTCTAACCGAAATACTAGAAAGTTGAACCAAATATCAAGTTATTCCAACTATTGTAGATACATGTTTGATTATTCCAACTACCTACTTGTGTCTAGTTGTTCTCACTAGAAAATGGTCAATCTAACCAAACATATAGATGGAGGATCCGTATTTCACCAAACGGTTTGATTATTGTCTCCACTGTAATAAAAAATTGTATTAAATTTAATACATTTGCGTATAAAGCTTTTATCCAGAAATGCGCTTATAACTCAGCGAATAATTACCTTTTCGGGTCTTTTCTTTTTTCCGTGAAATTTAATTACAGGCTACACACAAACTGAATGAAAAAATAGAAATACTTTTTCACGCGATAACACCGAATTCCTGAACTTAAGTCTTCGTTCGCTCAATTTCAACATCAATCTATTAACGATTCTCGAATTTTTTGTAGACTTCACCACAGCATCGGACGAAACTTTCAGATTTTCATCGCTCGTGCCCTTTCGTCGTGACGCCATCGATCTACACCCGAGTGTGATCGAAAAGAAGCCGCGAAACATCCCTCTAAACCAATTACCGCGAAACGAAGCACTTCCGAGCACCCGCCCCCCGCACACCGCTCCACGTCGACGAAAATGACATGTATTATAATTGAGCGCGGTGTCGCACGACAACGGCGCGAAGGCGAGGCGGTTGTACCCACCGGCGCGCCGTAAAGAGAACGAATCGGGACTAAAGCGTAACGTTTTCCGTTCACGTCGGATCCGTTTTCGTATCCCACGTCTTACGGTTCGCGTTTACGGCCTCTCCCTCTCGGTGTAATTGCCTCTGGCGTCTCTCTCGCCTCCCACGCGCGTCGTCCCACCCCTCCCTCGCGCTCCCTCGTCACCGCCTCTCTCACCCGCGCCCAGAACAAAGTCAGAGCGCGCGGAACGTTATGGATATCCGAGAAATGCGGAACATTAATCTCGAAGCTCGCGGAGTCTCGGCTCGTGGCGAACCTTTGTAACGATATATATCCTTGGTTAATTATCTTGGCATAGTTCGCGCGCGACCACGCGACGGCAATACCGGAGCGATAAATAGAAGAGGGTGCGCCGGGGGAGAGTCGTCACCGCACGGTCGAATCATCGAGGTTATATCAGTGCACTCTGGCTTTCCGCCCGCGAAATGAATGAAAATAGACATTTTCGCGGTTTTAACTACAAAATAACGAAATTCCTATACAAATTTTCAACTCCCATTCAACCCCCTCAAGGGATGAATTTCTAAAAATCCTATATAAAACACGTATTTTTATTTTCTAACCGAAAAGTCGAATACTGATTTTCATGGATCAAACTTCAAAAATGGCAGATTTTCATGCAAGCTTACATGCCCTGTTCTACCACCTCAGGGGAAGAATTTCGTAAAGTCCTTTCTTAGTGGGTGCTTACGTCATAAAAGAAGGCTACTGTCTAAACATGTCGAAATTTTAGACCTACTCTTTCAGGCTTGTTAAGTAGGTCGATTTTCCATTGTATCGAAATCCTATTTTGAGCCTAAAGTAATCCGTTCATGAACTTTTCACCAATTTTAGGTTAAAAATAGGAGCTTGCAGGCTGAGTAGGCCAATGGTAGGCCGAATTAGTATTAAAAGCATCAAAGCAGGGGTAAAATTTGGACTCTCTCTGATAGCTTCAGCAGTTTCAGCTCGGCTTTGATGAATCAGTCAGTTGGGACATGTTCTGTAACATGTACAGATCACGCTTTGTGTCGTCGGGAAGTTTGTTTCCCCGTGAACACGAGAGGGTCGTACAGCGCGGGGATGACGTATGCGCCTCCTCGTTAGCGGGTAAACAAGATCAATCGCGAGCCTGAATAATTCGATGACTGAAGAGGTGAGTGCCGGGCGAAATATATTCTAGGATTTCGAAACTTTGCTGCCGGGTCGCCGAGGGGCGGGTGGATTCCTTCGAGACTGATTATGTAGGATCGCTCGTGTCTCCGTGTCGTCTGCGAGTTTGAGGATAAACCCGTAGCGTGGAAGACGGCTCGACTGGAATTGTGTATTTCCCATCGGAGCCCGAACTATCGCCTGTATCGACATTTCCCCTCGAGTTCCTCTACCTCGAAGGTGACGTGACGTGGAAACGTGGAAATCTAACGCACGCCAAGAGAAATAATTGCTGGCGTCAAAAAAACCTTTCTCGAATCAAGACCATATGATCTTACAATTTTTTAATATTAGAATACAAACTTTTAATCGAAGGATATATACATATTTTTTTGTTTCAAGAATACAATTGTGGGAATAAAAAATTCCTTCTGCGCAAAAAAAAACGATTACTCGAGCCTACGGAGTAAAAAAAGTGGTGTTAATTTTTAACACCGTTTCGTCGATACCTGTGGATCTACACCGTATGAGGCTAAACAGACTCGTCAGGAAAGAAACTCGAATCACTAGTATCTCATTATCTGTGAGCTTTTGACTCTCGCATTTGTATAATATCTTTTTCGAAGATCACGTTTCAATCCATAATACAATAAAGTCTTATATCGATACACGCCAAAAATTCATAAATAACGAGATAATAGTGATCGACCTTTCTTTCCTGGCGAGTAAGTTTAGCCTCACCTGGTGTGTATTATATTATAATATGTACCACATTTGGTGTCATTCAGCCTTATTCCATCGTTATCTAACACGAAAAGTGTCATCTGCATAAGAAGACATTTAAACGCCACTTGTACACTCTTCCTTCTCTTCTCAAAATACTCGCAACTCCTCGCAATCTTCCGCTCGGCAGAGAATGCCCCTATTACACTCGGATGCTGAAAAGCGGATTGCCAGTAACGATTTACGACTCGTGGCGGTTTCTACGCCCGAGGAGTAAAGGCGAGGCTCGCGATGAGGACGTCTCGCGAGGTAACGACGAAGAAGGGAATCGGAGTTACCGACGAAGAAACCAGTCTCGATTTCCCGCGTCACGGTCGAACGGAGCGCGAGACGCTTCTCGGCTCGATTTTTATCGAATTTAACGCCGCGGACGTTGAGCGCGATTACGCGCGGGAGGGCATTGTATTTTATCCGTGTTCTCGCTTCGTTAACGCCGCGGCCTTTGTGCTACACCCGAGAAGGCACGCGCGCGCGCGCGCGCGATAAGGCCGGGGAAGATCTCTTCAGCCGTCGAGCAGCTGTCGGAAATTGTTTGAGTAATAGACCAGCGACGAACGCCTCGGCGTCGAGTTGAACCGATTTACAGGGGAGGTTCTCCCGGCGAATCCGATGATCGCCGTCGTTTCCGCCGCCTCTTCCCGCCGCCTCCTCCTCCGGACGCAGTTTTAAGATGGAAGCGGAAGTTGGAGAAAATTCGCGGGGACGTGGGTACCGCGAGGAGCACTCTCCCCCATCTCCGCGAGCGACACGAAATCTACATTATCCCCGGAAAACCCCTAGATTGTCGCGCGGGTCGTCGAATCAGCGACACTCGTCTCCGTCCGCGAGCCGGAAATTTCAATCCGAGGAGGTACCTCGCGCGAATTCGATAAGAGGCCTCGTTCCGTAAATTCTAATTCGTCTTTCTCGATAGCAGCCGCGGAGAAATGTGATTTCCCCCTTTTTTTACAGCGATAAAAATCCGCACGTCTCTGGCTCGTCGGAAAGTGGGAGAATTCGTAGATAGAAAATGTCGAATTTTCCTGTCCATCACTCGACGTGCGCTGAGAAAAATAATAATTAGATTAAACTGACAAAACGCATCTGGTTCGACGTGTTTAGTTATTCCGACGAAAATACTGATCAGTTGAATCAAATACCAAGTTGTTTCAACCAAACGTTTTGTTATTCTAACTAAATATCAGTCAGTCTAATCAAATTCATATTTTACCAAACAGTTTGCTCATTATCTTGAAGATTGTAGTTAAACTGACCAAGTTATTTTTCTCAGTGCAGACGCGCGTACCGCACTCGAGCTTGCAGCGCGCACGTGGACCATCCTTGCCGCAGCCTCCGCACGTCTGGCATCGACCAGTGTGTACCTCACTTACGCTTCGCTCCCGTATGCATATCTCGCTGCCATATAAACGATCGTGTTATTTGAATAATGCTCCTTACCGGCTAAATTGCTGCAGCTGCATCGATTTTCCCGTTTATCGCACTCGCTTGCGACCGGCAGACGCGCGGTAGGCGCTCGCTTTGTTTGCTCTCGCGCGCGTTCGTCGAGCCAGATCCATCCGCGTGTCGGATACGCAGCGTGGCACCTCAATTTTCCAACGACGATCTTCCCTTTCCTGTTCCTTTGTTCCTTTTCGCCTCTCGTTTTCCTGGATTTTTTTCCCTGTACTAGAAAGAAAGAAAACCTGCAGCATGGTCGATTGATGTTCCCGAATTTTTTTTATATGGTTAACACTGTCATACAGTAATATTATTCATTTACTTTTGTAGTTAATTCAACCATGGTCCACGGCTATCGTAAACTACAACTACGTCGTTATTATAACCATGCTGCAAAAGTTATTTCGCCTGCATTTATGATCTGTCTAATCATAAACATGATATACAAGCAATCAGGAAATTTCAACTTTGCAATTATAGTTCATTTTACTAGCAACTTTTCTCTCGGTATATACATAATGTGCTACGCGAAACACCTTATAACTATACGATAAGACCCGATAATATTTGTTTTTTCTCCAGGTAAATTTCTTTCCACGTGCACCGTGCATCGAGAAGTTCAAATTTTACTTGAGGTATTTACCATCCCCGATGCTTGTTTGGAGCGCAAATATGTACCTCTGTAATTACTTTCCATTGTTCGAGTTTCGATTCGATTCCAATTTCGTTTCAATTTGAATGCGCGGACGTATTTATATTACATATATACGCTATGCCGACAAACACACGCGTGTCGTACATATTGCATTTTATATTTTCATATCAAATATCGTTACATCGGCGCGCAAAAAACGAGCCGGAAATTTATTCGTTATATAACTACAAGACATATTTATCAGATAACAGATATTCATCGGAATCAAAAGGTCTCCATAATCGTTGACTTTCCTGATCCGGCGCAACAAAAAAAAAAGGAAGAAAGAGCCCCTCGAGGCTTGTTTTCCCAGTACATCGCCTCCTTTTTACCAACGCCACCGCAGGCTCCCTTTATCTCTTGGCGAGCTGCATTCGACTCTCCTCACCCCTATCTCACCAGCACGACCCACCGGTATCACTACCACTATTGTCCGCCTCGGCAAAAGTGCCCTAATTGCCGTGCGACTAAATGCCGTGATTATCTCGCGAGCGTTTCCCCGTTGTTTTTCGCCCCGTGAATAAGTACCGCCTTCCACACGCGGCGCACACGTTACACGGGCCTGTGACGGTCGAAACGCCAAGAGCGAAACGTCGAGTGGCGCCTGCATAGGTACTATGTGTACTTTCGATGGCAATGGTTAAAGGTCCAAACGTTGCACTCGCCTTGTTGTATACGGAGAATCGTCGACTCGCTACATTCCGAGGGAAATTGCAGGACGAGCGCAGACAATGGACGACGAAATTTCAATCGCACCTCATCCATTCATTCAGCGATTAAGCAAACCGCGTAGTTGATTTGATTTGTTCCGAATATTTCGCGATGAAGGTGTGGCGATCCGTCACGCTACGGCGGCCTGCCGCCAGATGGCGCCACTCCTCGACTCGCGACTCCCGGCCCACGGCTCTCAGCTTCTCGTTAGTGATCCAACAACGGGCAAGTTACAATACCGTATGTCTGACGGCAAGCGCAACAAAACTCCGGCAGTTTTTACCGACGATGGTCGAATCTTGCATTAGATCCAAAGCAATTAGATCCAAAGCAATTTTCGATCACCGTCGGTAAAAACTGCCGAAGTTTTGTTGCGCTTGCCATCAGACATACGGTGTAAGACCGTAACTGCCCGTCTCTCACGGAGGACCGCAGGAGTGACGAGTCCACAGATCGACTCTCCGGGACGAAACGCTCCGCCGATTAGACGGCGACCACACATCTAGCCGCCACGAAGGGATTCCATGATTTGCGATCTGCGGAGAGACAAAAGGGGTCCCGCTTCGAAACGCGCCAAGGGGCGTTCGCTTTAATAAATTTAGACATTTCCGTCGGAAGGAAACGAAGCGAGGAGAACATCCGCGATCGCGTTCGGGGCGTATCGACCGGAAGGACGACCCGTAGCAGCGACTCGCTTCCGCCAGAACGCACCGATACCGCATCCTGCCGCGCTCGTCCACGTCACCCTCGTTGACTTTTCTTTCGCGAAGTATCCCCGTAATACGATTCCCCGGAATCGCTGCCACGCGGAACCGTCGCTTCCCGGACCAAGTGCACTTTTGGCAAGGTTGTCGATCGTTGAATCTATTATGCAGGGTGCAGCTTCCCTTGCTAGAAAATGCACAGGGAGGAAAAGATCGGCAGATCTGACTAAATCGGCGGTCACGGGCGGGAAAACGCCGATGTAGTTGGTCGAATTAAATAATTTGATTACAATGATCGCGGCAATTGTTTGACGGAAACCAGCGATATTCAATTTTACCAAATTTTTAGTTGAAGCAGGGTAGATCGTTCGCATTACTTCGTTATTCTCCGCTAAAGTAATACGAACAATCGATTATATAATAGATCTACGATCCGTTTCGCCCTGTGATCCGATTCGCCTCGATCTACCCTGAGTAAATCTGTGTTCCCCTCGCCCGCTGATAGCTAATTTAATCGGTCTAGGTTCTACATTTTTCTTCTCAGTGCTAATCTAATTACGTACCGAGGAAAAGTCTTATCATCCGACGGATATTTTCCGTGCACGAGTTTTCGGACATCCCTGCCCATAATGACAACGATCTTTCTCTCGCCTCAGTTGCAATGCATTTTCGCCGGAACTCACCGACTGCAACGTATAATATATCCACAAAAAGGTACACACGTCCCGAATTAAATTTTTATTTCACCGAGAATCGCTATATCGCAACTCCTACACCAGACGCTACACGGCGTCACGGTATCGCAGCTTCCCGCAGGACCACACTCGTGTATACATGTGTGTACGTATGCGCGTACCACAGTCGGTCCTACGGCGCCTGGCGCGCAACGTCGTTACTCGTTATTCGAAATTAATTTTCTCGACTGTGCCAAGAGGCGTGCACGCTCGCCGACAAGCTAAATGTACAAAGTTTCCGCGGGCCACACAATCGCACGCGGGAACAATGTTCTTAACTTTGAGCCACCGAGACGACGCGCGCGCGCAACTGGGACGCGTATACGAGCGAAACAAAAAGCCCGAAACTACCTAATGGGAATAGTTGGCCGTAACTTCGAGGGAAATTAGACGAGAGCAAAGATGCTTAATGCAACGAAGATCCTCTGCGAGAATGCTTCCCCGTCCTTCCCGGGCGTGCGTGCGTACGTATCTATACTCCTGATCCCGCCGTCGCTATACCCCTTGTGGTTTGGCGCGGGACGGGCGCGCGGTGACGAACGAGACGAGTGTGACGCGTTCCTTGAGAAATGCGAGGATCGTATTTTTTTGGTATTTTCCGGAAAAAATTACGAGGAGAAGAATTATTAGGAGAGTTTCGAGTCGCACTGTACACCGTTATTTATGGCACGCCGTTTTGCTTTTTAATGGCGACTATTTACAAATGTAAAATGATAAATAGATTCTTTATTTAAAAGAAAATAAGCAATTGTTTGGAAACGCTCTCACGCGTTGGTTCACGGTATAAAAGAGAAGTGAGTAAAAATTCTGTACGAGTGACGTTTTCCCTCGAATCTTACGTCGATATACCGCCACCTTTTTTCCACGCGGATCCCATATCTCCGCGGCAAAATTATACGGGCGCTTTTCCCTCGCTGCGACGTCTGCATTAATCGCGGCGGCGGAGATCCGCGCGAATGCAAACACCGGATTTTACGGGGGAAATAAAAAAAAAAGAGGCGCGGAATT
The DNA here is from genome assembly GCA_963678675.1 of Xiphydria camelus. Classification (NCBI taxonomy): domain Eukaryota; kingdom Metazoa; phylum Arthropoda; class Insecta; order Hymenoptera; family Xiphydriidae; genus Xiphydria; species Xiphydria camelus. Next base: position 27,589,286 of record OY783197.1, on the reverse strand, counting down.
ACGAGGCTCGCGACGGGTGGTCCGCCGCGCGCGAGAGCGTCTGGTCAGCGGCGGGGCGCGGTTATGACGTCGTATAAAAATGCCCGACGGGGCCATAACCGATAACACTCGTCATCGGGATGGGCGCGCGAGCGACGCGATCGCGATTTTCGACGGATATTTCGAGACACGCACCGAGGCAGCAGTTTATTTGTGTAATAATTAATAAATGTTTGCCCGAATACGGCGAAATAAACATTTTACTGAATCGAGTAAATATTCGTTAACTATCGCGATATTTATTTGGCACAATTTGATTCTCTGAGGCGACTGTTTCAATGAAATGAACATTTTAATAATTGACGTGTATTTTCTTGTCCTAATGAAATATTTATTTCGTCGGATTTAAAATGACATTTATTAACTATTAGTCGACTGTCTTCTCAGTGCGCGGTTAAGCCTCTCGGTAATGATCCATCAGTCGGTGCGGTTTTCGTCTCACCCCTTTCGTTCCGCCAAAAAGTCATAGCGTTTCATCCCTTCGAGCAATTCGGCAAAAACTTCCCGTGCGATGATTTATCGAATGCCGCGGGGTTGGTCCAGACTAGACGGCCGCGGGACGCAGCGGAGATAATGCTGCGAATCCAGTTCTCGTTAGTCCTCTCGATTCTTCTCTTTTTCGCTCGAACGTATGCCGCGAGATGTTGCATTTTACCAACATTATTCAGCTTAAGTCCAGATGCCGTTGTATCTCTTCGCGTTCCGCTCATCCTTCCATCGTTTCCCCTCCATCCCCAACGATAAGAAAGAACCGCGGAATCCGGTCCAGATCGTAGTCGCGATTTTGCGCAGCCTCCTTCCTTTCACCCGTCCGCATCCCAAATTATTCCGTCACTGCGGAAATCACCGAAAAATGGATATCTTGTACTGAGAAAAATAACAAAATGCATCTGGTTAAAAGAGTTTAATATCATTCTAACCAAAATGCTAGTAAGTTGAACCAAATAACCAGTTATTCTAATTATATGTTTAGTTATTCTATACGGCGAGAATTTTTTGGCAAAAATTACTCTGAAATTGGAGTAATCGTTGGACATTTTTTGCAAACCATAAAATTTGTATTGTACGTTAGGATAAAATTGACTGTTTTATCGGAAAATATTGTAGGTGAATCAGTAATTTTACCCCAATGTACGATAAAAATTTGGTTATTGAAATAACGTCCCACGATTGCCTCAATTTCCGTGTAATTTTTCCTAAAAAATTACCTCCGTGTCTAGTTATTCTGACCAGAAAATGGTCAGTCGAATAAAACAAATAAAGAGAGGATCCATATTTCACTAAACAGTTTCATTATTATCTCCAAGATTTTGGTTTGATTGACTAGGTTATTTTTTTCAGTGCATTTCGCAGCAATCATAATGAGAGTCGATCGCGTCGCGTCGATTTTCCATAAAGCACGCGAACAACCCTCGGCGCGCGGAGGAATATGCTGCGGAATATCCCCGCGGGACGCGTGCGGGCGGATCGCAGCGTTGAGCCGTCGACAATGCCGGCGAGGATTATGCAAACGAGGACAGAAGCGCCTCGTCCATCAAGCGCAGTGACTTAACGCAGGTATCAGCTCGTACGAGTATTAAACTTATATCGTAATAGATCTCTCTCGCCAGGATATCTCGCGTCACCCGCCTATATCGCGGGCCTTGCGTCGGCGTCGCGATATGCTTCTCGGCAGGGTGGAGCTTTGCGCTCGAGATAACACCCCTGAGCGCCCTCTGGCCAGGGCGAGATAACGATACGTCCACTTTCGGGGAAATGTGTGCGGGTCATCGATATACGGGGCTTTTCCGATCGAGTCGAAGCTCTTTCTTTGTATTTTGAGAGGAAATTATTATGATTATCGTCGATTTCTATTGTACATATAAGTAAATGTTGAATATTATTTGAATAATCAACAATTTCAGGCTTTCGCGGCCATTGTCATTAGGAGTAATTATTACTACTTTTGATTACAGCGGTTACCATCCAGAAGCCAAGAGTGGAAATACTCGCAACTCTATAATTACTTGAGAGAGAATAATTGAAAAAGTTAATTCACATACGTTTCACCATTATCGCGGTATTTCACACTACGATGCACGACTCTCCTTACTCCTGGTGTTTCTCGGCAATATCCCGTCGCTATTTCCTGGTAGGTATTCATGCTCTCGCTGCTGCATCAGTAGCGAAGGGGGGGTAGGGCTCTGCTCTCCCCCCGGAGAAAATATTCCGGTCCATTCCTCACGTCTATCCTTCGCGTGTGCGCGTGCACATGCTGATACATACGCGCACACGGGAGTACGTGCATAATAAAAGTCCGGTGCAAACATACCGCATCGCGCGAAAGTGCACGGCCGAGAATCGCTGAGCGCTCGGCGAATCTGAGCACCTCTGTGCGCGGAATCGATCCTTCGTATTGACGTCGCTGCGAAAATTTATGCGCGTTGCGAGGTGCGCGCGATACTCTCGACGGGGATAAAAAGAGCGTGAAAAGTACTCGATTTTCTGTATCAGTCGCGGACATTCCCGCTGTTATCGCTATCGCCGGTCCGAAAGCTATACCGCCAGAAATTCGCCGCTCGCGGTTACTTGGCCGTTAACGACAATCTACGGCACGGTCCATTTACCCATAACGATTGCCATAAAGATTAACGCTGACCGTTATTGTAATGCTTTATCGATGCCCGGGCCTCCTAACGCGCGTTCACGTACGCCCACGCGCGCGAACACGTGGGTATGTGTACGGCTCGGTTCCGGTAATCACCGCACGGGATAAAACCACTCGGTCTATTACCGTATCTTCCGCTCGCGTTACGGCTGTAGCGGCGGCGAGAAATTGGCGGGTTCATTAACGATTCAATTAGAAGCGTATTCGCGCTCCGTGGATCGTATGACTCGTTATTTCTGTAGAATTTGTTTCATATGTGGTGTAGTTTTAAATTGTTGTAGTTTCTAAAATATTTTATACTTTTCGTTTATTTCTATTACTGCTCAATGTACTCCTGGCGACGCGGATTCTGTCGCTGGTGACATTTGAAAATGTCATTTTTAAACGTAGGCACTAACTAATGATCGATCAATTCTCATGCTTTTATTAACGCGGGTAATAACCGTGGTAGCTCGTAAGAGAGCATGAGAATTAATTGTTCATTGACTGGTGCGCTTAAAATTGACGTTTTAAAAAATTCCCCAGCGACAGAATCCACGACGCCGGGAGTACTTTTGAGCAATTTGCATTAACGTACACGGAGAAAAGGAATTAGTGAACAATCACGGGAAAACCTATGAATTTTTACAGTTATCCCAGTAACAGAGCTCCTCGAGGTGAAATATTGGAGTTTTTAATCGAATACGGTATACTTTTTACAGTTCGTAATAGTATATGTAAATATCAGTTTATATTGTAATTTTTACCAATTTCCCATTTGGGATTTTACGGGTTTATACTGCTACGAACTGTAAAAAGTACGCCGTCCGTTAAAAAATTCAAGTTTTCACCTCAAGGAACCCTGTTACTCTGTTAAAAAGCCCACAAAGCCGTTCGACGCGCGGAGGCCGCGGAAATTTCCCGACATTTTTGAGTGAAATCGCATCCCCTCGTCGGATCACGCATCTGCATGTTATCGCGGTTGCGCGCGAGCGTCGTTGCGGGAAATCAAACACCGTGCGCGATCGCGAAAGCGCGAGTGAATATTTCGCGGTCGTCCTTTGTTCCACGCGTTTCCAATCTCGCCGGCTTCCGCCGGAAGATGGGACGTTATCGATCTTCGTTGAAAAATTGACGAACAAATTGGGAGACGAAAGCTCGGCCGGCTCTGCGCTCGGATTCTGGAGAGAGAGGGCCGCGATTTTTGTTCCGAAGGGGAGGAAAATTTATCTCGCGCGATTAAAATAAGGAAATTTTCGTACGGCTCATTTCCTCGACACATCCCCGACGCGCCACATCCGTCTCGTCGTCGCAGACTCGCGCTCGACTGCTCCGCGCGTCCCACTCGTCGATCGGTCATCGATCAGAATTCGTCACCACGGCTTATACAGCCACTCCATCGGCTCCGAGCCGTCATCGCGCGAGTTCGAAAGGCCGGAAGCGCCGCGAAACCACGGGGAAAAAGTCTACGCGCGCTGGATGCGAAGATACAAAAAGGACGGCAATATATGAGTGAGATCGAAGAGAGGGGAAAGCGAAAGATGAAAGCGCCACCTACGTATACGTACGTCCGATCGATTTCGCCGACCAGTGACTCGCATCGCGCGACAAGAAACCTCCAGGAGTAGCGTCCCGATATTCAATTACCGCTTAGAAAAAGGTCCCGCGCGACTCGCTCGACCGAGAGAAGGGATATCACAAATTGATGAGCGCGACCGCGTCTTCGCGGGCTGATTCCGAACGATCCATTTCTCCTTGGAGCTGTCGCCGATTCCCTCGCGGCGATTTTCCACCCCCCGAGCCTCCTCGTCGCCCTCTGCCACTCGTATCGATGGGGAGAAAAAAGGGATTTCATGGAAATTTCGACGGAAGAGATCTTCCGTTCCTCCCCACACCTCCCCTCGACTCCCTTCTCCCTTATAACGCGTCTATTTATCTCTTTCGAGTGTCCTCTCGCGTCCTTTCCGCCGAAGGCCGCTCTGGTGGTTTATTCTCGCATTACCGGAAAAGAGTCGAACGGACGCGGGCCCGTCGTGATATATACACACCCGCACCCCCCGGAACGCCGGTTCTAAAAACAAAAGCCGATATTCAATTTACCAAGTTCCATTAACGGGTTTCCGCGAATGGGCGCGAGATAAAAACGTTCGTGGAAAAAGTCAATCGATAAACCTTTCCCGTGTATACCGCCTATTCCGTAGTAAATAGCCTGGCCGATCGTATGTGGGAAGAGTTACTCGCACGTTCGTCGTATGCACGGGCGATGCGCGGAGATGAATTAACGCGAGATGAAGAGAGAGAGTATCGGAAGGAAGAAAAAGAGACGGCAGCACCGAGGAAACGGTTTGTTTATACACTACAAAAAAATTCGCTTTATTCAAATATCAACGAGGCTATGTACGGCGAATCTCACGGTGCAATTGAAGGGTTTCTTTCAATTGTTTCAATACCGTAAGAGTGTAAGTTGAAACGAGTGAACAGATGAATGAATTAACATACATTTACATTTACTTGAGACCCAACGAAATATTTTTTTTTTCCCATAATCACAAGTATACATTTATTAACACTACGAATAAATTCTTCCCTCTCAGTGGGCATTATCTCTCCCCAGGCGGAAAAGTTCTATATATTTTGTATATAATCCACATGTAATTTTGATCATATGTATATGATTTCTCTATATTAACCATATAAGGACTCTATATAGATTTTTGAATGTTTGCATAATCCATATATAGTCCTTATATGGTTAATATAGAAATTACATAAAATCAATATATGACCAAAACCACATACGGATCATATGTGGAAGATGTATAGAATTTTTCCCCTGGATCTCTCGCACGCAAGCCCGCCTCTCATCGCGAAATAAACTGCAACGATACTTTCACGACACTCCGCGGCATTCGGTGCCCGAAGCTATACGAACTATCGAGACCGTTCTCAGCGAGCGGGATCGCATTTTTAGACGTGCCACACTTTGCCGAAGCGGCCGTAATAGTAAGTTCGCGCGGAAGAAGTTGCGTCACTCCCCGGGGAGACTTTTGTCGCACAGATATACGCGCAGTTGTGAGCACACCCTTCCCACGGGACGTCGCGTCGTCATTTCCTTCCATCCCTTGATATTACTCCACCGACGCCATCTCGCAGGACTCGCGTCCTGCAGCGAGACTGAGCATGTATACCTGAGTACCTCGGCGTCCAGGCGTTCCTCTCAGCCGCTGCAACGGTGCACTCTCGCGCGACGTCCGGCGCCCGACCGAGCGAAACGGACGAGTAGCGAAGTCGCGTTCAAAGAAAGTCCTCGAAAGCTCGGAGAATATCTCTCTACCGCGACGCGCAGGATTTTTCTTTCCTCGCATTTTTGCGTCGCTCGCGAGTCGTCGACCCTTTCGAGATGTTCGATTCTCGGCTACGCTGTATAAATCTTCTTTTAAACCTAAAATTGGATTAGCAGAAGAGCCAGTGATATTTTTCAGTGATTATTTAGTTAAGGCCTATTTTTTGAGAGAATGTTGTCGGGGGCATGTCCAAGTGCCATCCGTGAGGATTAACTCTGATAGCGGTATGGAAGGCAGACGGAACGCCCCCAACTTTTAAAAAATAGTGCACAAAATTACTATTTAGTTAAGGCTGCAATAACGAATAATTTGTAGGCTCAACGGAGAATTCGGGTTCCGTCGTTCTACAGGTTTACAGTAGGTCGATTTTCCATTTAACGAAAACCTACGTTGAGCCTGAAAATGGTCCGTTACTGGGACCGGCTCGTCCAACTTTAGTTTCAGAAGAGGAACTTGCAGGCTGAACAGGCCAATGATATCCCGAACAGAGCGTTAAGGCAGGGTTAAATTTGTCGACTCGAGATCAGAAACGAAAAGCATCATCCCTTCCAAGCGACGCCGAAACGCCGTCAATCCCGGCACGCGAACTACTCCGAATTGCCGTGTAGTGCCAAGAGAAAGAAATCCCTTACCGCGCTCGCAGAGCGAAGGAAGTGGGGAAACGCGAAGGACGCCCGCGATGTAAAATGGATCTAGACTCACGCCGGCAGAGGGAGACGGGAGCTTTGAAAGCGAGCGGAGCGAGAGGGAGGTACAGTGCGAGAGAGAGGGGGGGGGGGGCTTCGATGGCTAAGACGGGGTCGGTATATCACAGTGATGCATGCCTCCGGCGATCAGTTCTGCCGTCCATGAAAAATTAAACCCCTCGCACATCCGACCAGACCGTGCACGCGTATCCTAACCCCGCGTTTTCCACGCCGCGCGCCGCCGATGCTAATGCGATCTGAATTATTTCCAAATTAGTTATCTCGAGCCCCTCGGGGGTGCGCGACGGGGTTCCCGCGCCAGATTTACCGCTTACTTCGTAGATTCCGCCGAATAATAATGAGATTTCGAACCGCGATTCGGACGCGTTTCGCGTATCGCGCTTCGCTCCCGCGCGATCCCAGGGCGAGAACGGGGGCGAGGGGGGTGCTTCTCGGGACGGAAATAAATGCGTCGCGAAAGAATACGTCGCGAAAGAATACGTCGCGCGTATCTTCCGGCCAAGATGAAGAAGCGGTAGTTCGTTACGGAGGGGCGAGTCCTCCTCCACCCCCTCCCCTCCCTCGACGGCATTTTATACCTCGGAGGGGGAGGAGAGAAAGCCAACCCTAATTTCCTATCGACTCGAGAGCCGGGAAATATGGACGCCCGAAATACCCTTCAGAACGCGGCAGTTACGTAGGTTACGGGATTAGGCTTGTAAATTATCTCTCTCTCCCTCCCTCTTTGCGACCTATCGCCGGAGGGGAGATACGCGTAAAGTTGCTCGCGCGTGTCCCCTCTCTTTCACGCCTTTGGTCCTCCTCGCCTTCGGCTCGCTTTGCGCAGCGATTCGATTTAACGCCTCGCGGTCGACCCTGTTTTATAATTATCTCGCGAAAGGTATTAATCGAACGGGGAACCGCACGCTTGTGCGAAGATGGCCCCCCGAGTTTCGAAAATCAAATATTCTTTCGACGTATTGCTTGCGCTTCGTCAGCGCTCGATCGCGTCACGTGCCACGTAGAGCATCCTTATCGATTTCCACCGAAGGATTATCGCACCTTCGGTCGTTCGAAATATGTATTGCGATTTCAAGTTCTTCCGAAATAATTTCGGTATTACGCTCAGTGTCGACGCGGGGCACTTTAAAGTGCCATGTGAAGCGTCCCTGTCAAATTCCACCGAAGGATAACTGCACGTTCGGTCGATCGAAATATTGAAAATTGTCTTGCTCTCTGATCTACCGAAATAATCACCGATATTATGCTCAGGATCAATGCGGAGCACCCTAAAATATCACGCGAAGCGTCCCCGTCACATTTCGCCGAAGAATTATCGCACCTTCGGTCGTTGAAAATATTGCAATGTCAATTTCTTCCGAAACAATCTCGACGTGCAAATTGGCGAAACGGCAGTGGAAACGGACGAAGAGAGACGGACACCGGTACGGAGAGGTGTCGACAAATATTTCCCTCGCGGTTACGGCGTAGAACTACACCGCGGTCGCATCTACCGAGGTCCAGACTGCACTGGGACTCGCGGAGTCGACATGACCACCTGACGACGCCGGATGTTGATTGCCTTCGGGGCGGTGGGTTCGTAATTACAGGCGAAGTACGTGCCAGCGGTGCCCGCCCTCCCACGCTTCACTGTCTTCCTCGGACATCGGAAATAGCATTTCCGCAAGGTGCGGCTTCCGCGTGGCGCCCGCGCAGCCATGGAAGCAAAACGCTCCTCGAGATCCACCGAGACGAGACTCGATCGGATTTCCGGGGCGAGCCGCGGTGCAAATAGGATCCTTCTTACGCGCCGTGAAGACGAAGGCGAAGAGATGGTAGGAGGAGGAGAAGATTGAGGCGCGAATAGAGAGAAACGTGCAAGCTTAACTCTCACGTTAATGGCCGGCTTCTTACACAACGACACGGTTTGGTCCTTTTGATCGACCCGCTTGCATCGCGTGGACGGGAAGCGAAGTAAAAGCGGATTCCCCCGCGGTTCGTATAGCGACCAGAGGGAAGAAAAAGGCGTTTATTTTGCTCTAGGGCAAGCCCTCTAGGAGCACACAAGAAAGTACAATAATAAAGTAAATAACTAACAATGAGTAAGTAATTACTGAGTAAGTAAGGCACAAAGATAAAGTCAATAACTAAGTAAGTAACTAAAACGTTAACCACTTATAACGGTAAAGGTAAAAAAATGAAAAATAGACGAATAAAAGAAATAATAATAATAACGAGTATATGAGTAACAAGTAGGTAAACAGTAACAAGTAAATAAGTCTAAAAGAAACGAGTAAGTAAACGTTGGACATATAAAAACATCAGCAATATGACAGCATAAAACTATGAGAAAATTCTTCTTTTTTTTTTGCATTTGAAATCTCGAAAAGTATCTCACTTTTTCGTGACAGTAGGAATCCTCCTAATGCCGGACGGCATCTATTATGGTACCGGACACTGGCAATATCTTTCAAAATAAGCGTAACGAAACAAAAGTACCCCATAGTTAAACCGTTTCAGGTGCGAAGTATTAATTGCTAGTGTCGCGTAAATTATTTCGCGCGTCGTTCGGGAAAATCGTAGCTGCAGACGCGGTTTTCGGATGACCCGTCGTGTCGAGTGAGATCGCGGGGGAAAAAAAGTGACACGGTTCGAACGGACGGAGTGGTTTCGCCCCGAGTTTCTCCATTAGTAACTTGGACGTCAACACCCTCCGTCTACCGTTAGTTTCGCCCGCAGCTGCAGACACGATCCTACTTATCCCGCATATAGGTAGACAAACCCCCGGTACGCTTTGACGAGCCGACGCTGTAACTGCGAGGTGACCCTAAGGTCGACGTTGGTCCTTCAAAGTGGGTCCAGGCTTCTGTGTTTGTTGGACGCGCGAGAGTGCGGTTTCGCGCGAAGCTGCAGCTGCGCAAGCATCCCATCGCGCAAAACGGTGATGAATTAGTGTACCTCGGAAAGAGCTAGAGATTCCGCTCTCTCTTGACATGTATATATTATTTCCAAAACTCGAAGTCTCTGGAATCGATCGCTCGATCACTCGATATATATATATATATAATAATTTAGTAAATTTATTAATGTTTAAACATATTCATACTCATGTTTTCGATTAATCATTCGTACAAATGATCATGTAATAATCATAAAAAGAAATATTATATTAATTAATTATGAAATTACATATTAATCGTTATTTTAATTGATTCATATATATACATATATATAGTAAAAGTGGGACAGATGCCGCAGTCTCTGTTTAACTTTGAACTCGATTATCTCGAAACGCAGTAGAGATATGTGAAAAATGCGTAGTAACTTTTTTACAGTAAAAATATAGATAAACACTTTTTATGTAAACTTTTCTTCGATACCTGCAATCGATTTCGAGATAATCGATTTTGAACTTGCTCTTCAACCGCAGCGTCTATCCCACTTTTACCCTATATCATGTATTTTTTCGAGTGGATTACAAAAAGCACAGTTATAAGGTCGATATGTCAAAGAAAATCGATGAGACGGATAGAGCGTGACGAGAAAAGGGGATGATATTTTTCCCTCCCTTATTCGACCTTTTCTTTATCCTGAAACTCCTATTACTGCGTCAAATTAAAATTCCTCCAGTGAAAATATTCAATAGTTGTTAATCAGTGAACATTGTTGTATAAACCCTATCCATCCCTCGAAAAGACTTTAACATACCTCGACCACCAAATTAAACGCAGATCCGCAAGCCACGCGAATCACGATCACACGCCACCTTTGCGGAACCGTTCATTCATCGGAGCAGATGCAATTGTCAGCCTTCGCTATGGAACCGAGGGAGACGAGGGTCGACGTCGAGCGCTGCAACTACCGCGCAAGCGACGTTGCACGCGACGGGGGAGGGTGCTGTGTTGCATGTTGCCAACCGTCCGTGTTATTGCATGCAATCATCTGAATAATACAGTGAGCTTCCTCATTCCTCCCTCGCGAGGGGAGACCGATGCTCCTGTCTCTCTTCGATCAATCCGCTTATCCTCACCTCGACGTTTGCGATAATCCTATCGTGGCTCTTCGAACACGAATGCCGATTCGAGTGAAAGACGAACGAGGGATGCCTCGTGATTTTGTTCGTTAGAGGCGACTTAGGTTTATTGAGGTAGATCAGTAATCGTATGGTATAATAGTTCATATACACACTGATGTGTACTTTTTTTTTTATTGTAAATACAGTAAAATTTACTGGAATCAGTATTTCCGTATAATTTCGATGCGAAGAATAATAGTTGACGTCAAAATTACACGATTTATCGATCCAATCGAGAATTTTGATATAAAGTATTATTCTTCGCAGCAACATTATATCGAAAAATTGATACCAGTACATTTTACACATCAGTGTTTCTAAACGTTTTCACAGTGCGGTACAGTAATTTTTCTCTTGAAAACATTAAATCGTGATTACACTGCAATATTCACCAGTTCCCAAGGAAAAATTGTTCTTCAGCACAGTAGGAACATCCGAAAACCCTTATATGTATCTTTTTTTTTATGATAAATACAGTAAAATTGACTGGTATCAGTCTTTCCGTGTATTCGAAACACCGCTTATCGATGGAGCAGGTACTCCCTCGATTCAAAAGATCAGAAACTTTTGTCGCGGCCAATTTGAAACGCGCCCAACGGGAAAATTGGCCCGATACAGCGCGCACCCTCGACTCATCTCGACACGCCCAACCCTTGCGCGATGGCCCCCTTCGTACCGAGTCGCGCAGAGGGCGAGCATGCGCGCGCGCGCGTTCCCTTTAAATTATCGCTACAATGCGCAAATAACTACGCGATCCAGGCACTGATTCGATGCATTGAATGCCCCACAAAACGCAGCCGCATCATCGTCCCCGCGCTGCGGCGCAAGGAATGCAAACTAATCACTATCGGCACACGTAGGAGTAACGACCTTTGACCGCAGGACCGACGAGTGTCTGTATAGGTACGTAAATACTGCGCTTTCCCGTCGAACGCATCCGACGACGGATGCATCGTGCGCGTGAGAGGATTCCGAAGTTCTACGTATGAATGCATTGACAATGTATGAAGTCATCTCGAATGTGAATTAATCAAATAATCTGCTCCATAACGGGTTGATTGTAGCTCATATCAAAATGAAGGTAGATTAAATTACGTACTTTAAATAAATAGCATTCATTTAACGATCTAGCTTATATTAATATTTTAATTAAACGATTGCAATATACTGTAGGGAATCCGTAACGGGTTGATTATAGCCCATAATTATGTGATATCAAAATGAAGTGCGATTAAATTATGTAGGTACTCCCGGCGTCACGTATTCTGTCGTTGGTGACTTTTTAAAATGTCATTTTTAAATGCACTGACCAATGAATAATCAATTTTCACGGTTGCATTATACAGCCAGAGCAATCGCCGCCGTAGCTAACGAGAGCATAAGAATTAATTGTTTATAGTTTAAAAATGACATTTCGAAAAATCATCAGCGACAGAATTCGTGATGCCGGAAGTACTTTAAATGAACAGCATTCAATTGACGATATAGCTTATATATTTTAATTAAACGCTTGCAATACACTGTAGGAAATACTTATTAGAAATATATTGTCGATTGCTCGAGTACAATTTTTTCACATTCCGTGCATACAATCCGTGATATAACCGGATGAAACCAAAGTAGACCGTCCAAAGTAAACGGGTCGACCATTAGGCATGAATAGAGAGTAGGTGTACTCGAATTAGGAGGGAAATGGGCGTCCAGAGGACTAACGATCCGCGCTCCTCGCGAGTGAAGCGTTAATCAACGCGACGGTCGTGATTTTCGTGTACGGAATCGCTGCAGTGTTCCGGTATCAACGCGCCGATAGCCTTCGGCGTGATTTTTCCGGCGGAAATTAATTTTCCGTTTTACTTCATTTACCAAGGAACGGAGCTTTCATCTAAACGCTGCGATAGAAATCTCCGCGAGTCAAACTCCACCAGTAAATTCGACCGTTACTAACCACCGCTGAGAAAGGAGAGCGTTACCGGCAAAGCCTGAAAGCTCCCGTCGGATAGAAAGCACAAAGTGAAAGAAGAGAGTCGCCGGAAGCGACACGGTGACACTGGTCTGTCATACCTACCCCGCAGTTGACCCCGTTTCCGCTTCAAGCGTTCTCCCGACATTTCGTATCGATTCGGCACGAGTCCTCCATTTCTAGAGAACAACGATAAAAAAAAAAGGTCAATTCTCTAGCTTCGCCAGCGTGGAAAAAAATGGAGATTCGAAATGATCGCGGCGTTTCGACCGGCAATATTTAACGGCCAGGTGAATAATATTTCTTCCCTTTTTCTGCTCCAGGAAAAACTCCTCCACCCCCTCGTTCCTCTCGCAAGCGGCACGAAGCCGGAGGGTGCGCGTTGGAGATCGATTCCCATTTTATACGATCCCGGGGTCACGCGCGCGAGGCTATCAAAACACAAATTTCTCTCTCCGATTCCTCCGCGTTTCATTTGTTTCCCTTTCGGCTATTTTCGGATTGAATTATTCACGAGTGTCGCGAAAAGGATACGTCGCGTACCTATCTGTTTTGTGGGCGTGCATTCTTCGGGCTCGACGAAGCGTTTTTACATTACATCGGCATTGGGACGAATTTCAATTGGTTGAATTTATGCCGAAATAATAACGAGTGAAACGATATTCGTACGACTAAAGGGAGAGCGTCGAATATTATCCAGACGAGGGCCGATCCCACGGAACTCGCCGATGTTTCTTTCGCTTCGTTCGACCGGCGGTAATCGAGCGACGAATGAGATATATGTAAATATTGAATTACCCCCTGCGAGGGTTTCTGTGTAGAAGATTCGATGGACAATAATAAAAACCAGGTTAAGACCCCGAGCGTATCAGGGTGCGTTTTATTTTGTTGATTCAGTCCCCGCGATTCTCTTTGACGAGGAGCACAAGTAGGGATTTCATAAAATTCGAAGTGTACGAGCATAGCCTTTCGCCTTTGACGGCAGATGTATACCAGCGCAGCATCCAGAGCCGAAGCGATCAGTCGTTTCCCCTTAATTAAAGCCCGCATGGCGCACAGTAAAATCCTATTTTAATCGAGGATATATATTATTGCATGCAGAGAGAATTTTATTTGAATACGAACCTAGTAGAAACATTTTTTTGCGATGAGTAAGGAATTTATTTTAAAGGAGTAAACTAAAGTTTGAAAGAAATAAATGTTCCACGATGTATCCAAACATTTGTTTAATTCAAACAAACCTTCCTTCGATATGAAAAAAATGCCTATTTGTGACTAATTAATAAGTTCGTATATAGTATGAGGCTAAACTTACTCGCCAGGAGGGAAAATTCAATCACTATTATCTCACTATTAATGAATTTTTAGCCTACATCGATACAAGACTTTTTTCCAAATAAAAATATAGTCTTCAAGAAAGTATTACACAAATTCGAGCCAGAGCTCATAGATAATGAGATAATAGTGATTGAAGCTTATTTCCTGGCGAATAAGTTTAGCCTCATATGGTACAAATAAAATTTTTTTCAACTGTGGGTATCGGTGACATTTGACCTTATTTTAGTGTCGGCTATATCTGTAATTCAGATATACCGCGTTACAATTTCTAACGTTATTTCGCGAACTGGACAGCACACGTCCTGAAGGAAAAGTTAAAATATCCTGTATCTCTCCGAGAACCGAGGGACGTCTAGAATAAACGTCATACTAAAATGCAATGTCGTAAAGTGCATCCGAAGCCTCATCTCGAGTACTGCGGACAAGAATCAGGGCAACGTACCGGACGCGAATATATGCACCGTAGGTATATTCAGCACGTGCAAGCACGGCGGTCCTGCCATCAGCGGGAAATAAAATAAATTCTCGAAAGAGGTAGAGGATGAGGCTTGGATATCTAGGACGAGGGTAGGTCAGGGGGTTCCACTTCACTCGGCTAAGCTCCTCGACTCGCTCGGCCAGTTATCCAGGCACGAAGGAACCGCGCCAGAACGGAAGCCTCGCAGCATCCGAGTGGTTCGCCCATCGCGCATTCCCCCGGTTTTATATACTGTTTGGAAAGTGCACGTGGCTGCATCAACGAGAATCGACCCACAGGCGCCGATATATAGTACAGATCTTGGGTCTAAACCTCTTCGGTATTGAGAGCCAACCAAGTACTCCAAATATGTACCTACATATACTACACCGAGAGAAAAATGTAGTACATAAATTGAATCGGTCATTTTTAAAAGGAGCCATCTCCATAGGAATCCAATAGAAGATGGCCCCTTTTCAAAATGACCGATTCAATTTGACTAAATCGCCGGTTACGAATGGGAAAATGCAGATCGAGTTACTTGGATCAATAATTGACTCGATGGACTACAGCCTGTTTTCTTCAAACAGCCGCTAATTGTTATAATTCTGCATTCCCTCAACCGTAAACGCAGATTTAATCGAATATATCATTTTTTCTCTCAGTGTAGCGGGTCCGCGCGGAAATTCCGCAGACGACAGAAGATGGGGAACATTGATGCAAGAAATCTTTATCAAGATTCAACTTTTACCTTCGATTCTTAAACGAATAATACAATGTGCAATTGGAATTGTAAATTAACAATTCGTCAAAAGCGGAGAAATTAATCTTTAAAATGATACCTACCTCATTTATCGATTTTGGTTTCGTACGAAAGGAGAAAAAGGGTTTGTCACGAAAAATCGTCGCCTTTCAAAAAACAAAATATATAAGATCTACGTATATATTCACTATTTGCGAAAATGAACACACTAAAATATATCCACTTGTAACACACGATGAGATGGTCGACGAGTGACTTACCCTGCATACGTCAGAGTATTCCCACGTCGTCATCCGGTTCCGCCTCGAACGACAAACTACGTAAGTGACCTCCGCCGTGACACGTCTTCGACGCAAAGACGCCGCGCAATCGTCCATAAGAGAATCCGAACGAATGCTTCTTCTCCTTGTTTTCCTTCCATCTCAATTCCGGCCTTAGCCGTGCAAATAAAGCGATAAGAGCCACGTTTCGGGCTATCGATTCGATACCAACGTTCAAGGGGAGTTGGATACACGTAGATATATCCTCGCTTTTTATCTCTCGTCGTCTGAGCGGCCTACATAATGCCCGAATGCGATACATCAGTATTGTCTTGAGAGAGCCGCGGGAGAGCTTTCCACCTTCTCCCCTCCCTCAGCCACTGCTACACAGGTATTCGCTCTCGCTCGGGGTTTCCTCCCTTCGTCCTTTCCCACCTCCCCCGTCTTCCTCTCCTCTTTCAGCTCATCCCACCCTCTTTCCACGGCCGTGAGTGTTTCTTGCGGAGAGAGAGAGAGGGGGGGGGAGAGGTACGGATTTCTTGCGGCCTGGGAGATGGGTTCTGCTGAGCCAGACCCCGCGACTGTTTTCATCCCTGATTACAGTGTTTGCCACTCCTGCCGAACCCTGAGTAAGTAGGAGGACCTCGCATAGATCCACACATCCGGATCTATGTAGCGACAAGAAGGAGAGACGGTTGACACGAACCACTCCGGGGAAAGCTCGTCGGCGAGCAAGACGGAAATGCGCGACGAGCGAAATGGATATTCGCTCGTCGGGGCGCGGGCGTCGATCATCCGAGGAGTTCGAAGTGGCGATCGAAATTGTCGAGATCGTTATTATCTCGCGGAGTACGCGGTGTAGTTTGCCAACGCGAAAAGGGGCTCCGATATCACCTCGACTTAATGTGGTTTATCGGCATTTTCGCGTGAGAGGTTTCTCTGAATATAGCGCGCGCGCGTTGCGCCGTCTGAAACCCCAATTTAACACTTGGCGAGGTGCGTAATTCTCGCCTATTTCTCGAGATTATACGCGCGTGGAAGATCTCCCGGAGTTTAACGAGCTTCTCGAACTTTCCGAGGTTTGCCAGGTATTTATTTTCTAACTTCAGAGACACCAACGAGATTAAACCAGCATCGGCAAGCCGTTCGTCGCTTCTGATAAGCGATTCTCGGAATAAATCAAATTTCCCTCCCGACGAAAATTCGCCCGACTCGCGGATTTTCGTCGAAATGATCGATCGGCGTGGAGCGGAACGAAAGCTCCCGCCGAAAGAAAGAAGCGATCTCGACGCTACACCTACACTTGTCGCACGGCGCGAGACTTTGGAGATTGCTGTAATTCGTTCAATCCTTTAAGAGCGCCGCGGAGATAGTAGCTCTAGAGGTGAGAAGATTTTTTTTTTCCGAGACAGCTATATAGTTATAAATGTAATCCCGGTCTTACTTCACCACTCCGCCGTCGAGCCGGCGCGAGGGCGAGAGAAGAGAACGAGCGCGTCACATCCTCGGCTGGCTTTACACCGGGATTAATAATCTCGAAAAGTGCGCACACGAGAGTGTCGACGTGTAAGCGCATTTCGGAGTTCGCGCCCGCTCCACTTTCGTCGTGGTTTAATTTACCATTAAAGTTGCCAGCCGACAGTTACGGAAGGAAAACTTTATACGACTTCTCTCTCTAATTCCCGGCTAGATTTCACGGCGTGTAGAGTTGCATGACGCAGGTACGCAGAAGTTGCATACGCGGTGCGGCGAGAACTCTGTAGGCATTGAAATGTGTACCTTTTTTCATCAAATCGACCGAAATATAACCGCGAGTAACGCAACGCAAAGGATATTCAACTTATAAAGTTTATTGCATCGTTACTAAAAAATACTACTGCATTAATTTACGCAAGCGATTAAACGCTATACGACGCAACGATAATCAATGAAAACGGGGACGTAGCGTGATCGTCATCTATACATATTATAATTTACATCACTCGCTCGAGACTCGGTGTATAATTTAAGCACCGCATCGGACGGCGATGTTGAAATTCATCGTCTTGCTGACGGACTTCTGACTGTAGTCGGGGTTGGCGCCCTTGCGTATGCGCTCGGCTACCCTCCGGGCGGTTTCGCTGTTGGACACGCAGTGCATCTCGACGTCCTTGCTCTTCTTCTTCTGCTGGTTGCACTCGGAAGCGCAGGTAGGAATTGGTCTCAGGGAGAAGCAAATCTCGTCTCCGTCCTCGACGACCTTGGTGAGGTACGTGGTGCGACAGCTGTGGGAGGACGAGTCTCCGCCTCCGCCGGCGCGACGCCTGTAGAAGCTGTTGCCCCAGTTCTGGTTGTACTTCCTGTTGCGCCCGACATCCCTGTCGCTGACGACGTTGCCGAAGCGGTACTCCTTGCTGGCGCAGTAAGCCTTCTTCGCCTTCTTGGCGTTGCTCTTGGCGGGACCTTCGCACTCCTGGTCGGTCAGGGCGTAGCTGCCGCTGAACTCATCGGGATTCTTCAGGACGCAATTCTTCGGGCCGGTGAAGTCGGTGGCCGACTCGCCAGTGAAGGTACCGCAGAGACCACGAATGGAGTCGCGGTATTTGTGGGAAGCCTGCGAGAGAAAATGACATCGTCGGTTAATACGACGAATATTGGTAGCTGACGAAGATTTCATCTCGGCGAATACTCACTTGAACCTGGATGCGAGCTCCGTCATAAGTGGCGTCAAGGTCGTACATTTCGGAGGTGAGCTTGACCGATCCATCGGGAAGTTCGTAAATCTCGAAGGCAATTTCGCCGCTGTAGTCGTTGCTGCTGCCACTTCGGTGGCTACCACTGCCACTTTGGTGGCTACCACTGCCACTTTGGTGGCTACCACTGCCACTTTGGTGGCTACCACTGCCACTTTGGTGGCTACCACTGCCACTTTGATAGAAGTGGTAGTAACCCTGCTGTTGCGAGAAGCTGACGTGCTCTCCGTTGACCTGGACTTCGGCCTGTGCTGAGCCAGAGCCAGAATGACCGGATCCATAACCTGTACCGGATCCATAACCTGTAGCGGATCCATAGCCAGAGCCGGAACCGGAGTGGGATTTCGAATGGGAACCAGAGTGAGATCCCGAGCGAGAGCCGGAACGAGAGCCGGAGTGAGATCCGGAGTAGGATCCAGAGTGAGATCCGGAGGGCGATAGGCGAATTTCGTTGTCACCGAGGGTGATCTTCACTTCCTTCTGGTCAGCGCCAACGTCCCGGCTGACAATGCTGACGCGCATGTCTTCGGGTATGTTCAACTGGTCGTTGTCATTATCCGGGTCATCTTCGGGATAAGTGGTCATCATCACGTGCCAACAGTTGCCAAGTTCGACGGGGTAGGTCGTGTTGTCGAAGGTATTGGCCTGGTTCTTGTCGAGGACACAGGTAGCTGAACACACGAGGAGCAATGTTGTTCGTTATTGGTCGACGAACTTCTCGAACGGTCTTTACGAAAGATACGGTGAAAGGTGACACTACTTACGGTTGCTTTGTTCGTGGAAAGCCTTCATTCCAAGACGCTCGACCACGGAAACCGAGGGGTGATCGGCGACAATGGGGATGGCCCATTCGTGGAGCTCGACGTTGGTGAATCTAGCGTCTAGACCAGGTGCATTGATGGACAGATTGGCGTATTTGAAGCTCGGCGACATCTGAATGTCGATGTCGATCTTATTTTTCGCCTGTGATTGAGGATCGATCATATTCTCCGAGGTATAGGGATAAGCGACTTGCTGAGCGAACCTCAAAGCCTTGGCGGTCCAGTTCTTCGCCTGAGGTGAGACATTGTCGAAATCGATGGATATGCGCGCCTTGTCCAAAAGATTAGCCCTCATGGTGACGTTCTGGCAAGCTGGCAGAGCTTTATTACCCTCTTGCATCTTTTTGTAGCACTCTTTGGCGAGGGGACGGTTGTTGAGGTACTCCTTGCGCTGTTTACTCTGTTTGCCCTTGCCCCGAATGTTGATCTTGGCGCCGGATTTACAGCTGTCGCCGTAACGGATGTCAACCTCGATTTCGCTGGTGGGGTCTACGTCCATCGCCTCGGCGAAGTCCAGCTCGGGCACGTTCGGCCTCTGGGTTTCTGCGCCGACGCAAACTTCGTAACCCTTACCGCCGTTATTGTTCCAGTAGAAGAGAGCGCGAGATGTTGCATCCACGTTGCTGCTAGCGAACGCCGCGGTAGCCGCGAACTGAGCGTCCTGCTTTCCAAGGAAATCCAGGCCGAAGTCGTATACGGTGGCCCGGGCACCGCTGATGCCAGCGGCGGCCTGCTTCAAAAATTGCTTTCTGCGTTTAGCGCTGTCCGGTTTCTGGCTGGAAGGTTGAGGAGCCTGCGCGCTGGGAGAATCATTGGAATTGTCCGAAGACTGAGAAGTAGCGTAGAGTTCGTCACGGGCAGCGGTGATCATGACAGCTTTAGCGCTGGAGCGACCGGAATCCAGATAAACGTCGTAATGCCTGTACGCGATGTCCTTCTGGTGCCATGGGTAAATGGCGTGGGAGACAGCATCGTGAATTTCCGCAAGATGGGAAACCGAGGCATACCAGTTTTTATAGGGATTCTCGTCAGATTCTCCTTGAATGCGAATGGCTACACCGGTAGTCTTCTCTCCGACAACAAATTCGCTGCGGGTAGGTTTGCGCACATGTACGGCGTGCGTGTTCTTGCTGAGAGCAACGGGTCTGAGGTTCAAGATGTCATCTTGCGAGGTGAATGGCTTTGTGCTGAAGTGCAATAGTTTAGCGTTTTCGTGTCCCTGCATCGGCTGAACCTTGACGCGGATGTGGTCGTTTTCAGCGTCGACGTCGACGCTAGCGCTGATGGGCAAGTTTATCATCATCTGTGAGTCCACACCAGCGATGTATTGTTGATGTTCGAAGGGGGCTATGAATCCCATCCTGCCTTGATATTTAACGGCACAAGTCAAGTGAAGGTCGAAGCTGCCATTGACGGTGGAAGGCGGCTTAACGACGCTGGATGATCCACTGGCCATACTCGGGTGGCTCTTGGCACTGGCTTCACCGCCGATTTTTATCAGAGTAGGACTCTTTATGCTGTAGTAAAACGGAAGACCGGTCGCGGTAGGGAAACTGAGGGTTAGTTCGTTGCCAGAGAATTCGGTTATGTTGAAGCTCTCTCCATGCTCCAAAGCTTTAGCGACCGACTTCAGCACTGAAAGAGTGAAAGGAAACGTTTGAGCACTGCGTTCATTAATCTACAACACGATAAAAAATATCTGACGTTACTTACTGGCTGGAATCTGTTCGATGGTGTGGTTGTCAAAAGCGACGAAGTGATTGGAGTATCCGGTGTTGATATAAACGTTACCCTCGAGCTGTTCACCCTCATCGGGTTCGATCCCGAGCATCTGAGCAATATTTTCGGCGGACCATTGAGTCTGTCCACCCTTGTGTCCACTCTTGTATCCACTCTTGTATCCACTCTTGTGTCCACTCTTGTGTTCACCTTTACCGTATCGTTGCTGTCCCTCGCCCTCGATCTCTACTTGACCCCTAATCAGAGAGGTGAGATCTTCGATGCTCGATACCATAGCACGGACCTCGACAGGTGATGCGTTGAACTCTCCGATTTTGCGCTTGAGATTGACGTACGCCGCCTGTGGGACGATGCTGTCATCGCTGCCAATGTAGCCGGCCGACATTTTGTAGGCAAGGTTCATCTCCTGAACAGCGTAATCCCTCAGGTAGCTCTTTGAGTACTGGAGGCCGAAATCGTCGCTGTTCAACAAATTCTTGGCTGCCTGAGCGTTGTGAGCCAGTTCGCGCTGATCGTAAGTTTCCAGTTCGGCGGCACTCTCGATGGCAGACTTAACCGCAGCGTTAACTTGATCACTGGCGTCGTAGTTAGTGAATTCAGCCATCCTCTGGAGCATGCTCGCGGGAGGGTTGGTCTTCATCAGTTGGAACACAGCGGCGCAACGTACTTCGTGGGCATCGCCGGTGTTCTGGTAAATCTTGTACAGCACGGATCTAGCGAGTTTGGGATAGAGATTGGCCAAATTGTCCATACTGGCGACCATCATGAGTCGTTGGAAGGTAGAGGCGTCTTGTTGACCTTCAAGGAAGGGCTCGAATGCCTCCAAAATCTTGGGGTGACCGGTATTTCCCAGAGCGCGGATGTAGGTTTGAATCTTGGGGCTATCGGCATTCTGAACGGCACGTTTCAGTTGCTGAGCCATGTAGGGGATATATTTGCCGGTCACCGCTTTGTAACCCTTGGGGGAGAGACGGCCGAAACTATGAACGGGGTAGCGATTGTGCGCCGATGCGTTGCTAACTTGAGATTCGCGGACGAGACTGGCAAATACGAGGATGGCGGTGGAGTTCAGGCAGTCCTGCTTCTCTACTCCGGATGCCGTGGCCATGCTCTGTACGAATGAGAAAATTCATTAGATGTTTCATAAACAATGTAGACAGTGCAATTGATAGCGCTTAAGATCATAACTTACGAAGAATTCGTCCATGTACTCCGGTGTGGGCATACGCGTATTCTTGGCCAGACTATTGACGACATGAGCAGCTTCGTAGCCCTTTATCTTCTTGTTCTCGATCCACTGCTTGACGGACACCAACGCGGGTCCAGTTCCAGCTTGAGCAACGGCATCGCGGAAAGCAGCCCAAGCGTTGCGACGAACGCTCTGGGATTTGCTGTTAGAGTCGGTCTTCGAGTCGGACTGGTACAATTCTTGCTGCACTTCGGCGATCTGCCTTGAGTTCATGGTGCGAATGAAGCTAGCCAGAATGCTGTACTTCTCGAGGGACTCCTCCTCCGGTATGGAGCTGGGTTTCTGGATTTCGCCTCCAATTTGAACGGCGAGTTTCTTCGCGGCTTCAGTCGGATTGATCTGACTGGAGTGTTGGATGGCACTTCCCTTGTAGCCGACGAAGAAGGGCAGCATTGGAATTTCGGGTGCATCGTTCAACTTGGGTTTGGGTTGCATGTACTCCTCCTCGCTGCTGCTGTAGCTGCTGCTTGAATCGGAGCTGGAACTGGAGTCGTCACCGGAGCTGGAGTCGTCGTGTCTTTTGCCATGCCTCGCCGAATTAGGGGAACGACGATGACGTCTCCTTCCGCCACCGAAACCTTGTTTCTCGTCGCTAGCGCTGCTTGAACTGGAGCTGGAACTGGAACTGGAGCTGGAACTGGAACTGGAGCTAGAGCTAGAGCTAGAGCTGGAGTTTTCCTCGCCACTGTTGAGATTGGGGCGCCTGTGCTCGTTTCCGGAGAAAGGACTGTTGAAACTGTACACCAATTTTCCGGTGGACCCAATGTCGGAGGGCGAGGGAATGCTGTCGCTGGCCGATTTCACATCCTCGAGCGTCAGATTCATCTGGCTCACTACCATACCGCTTTGAGTTTCGTAGAAAGTAGGACTGACGATGACTTTGTTCGTGGTCACGGACGACTGAATGGTGTAACGATTCAAACTTCCGGCAATGATGACTCGACTAATCGAGGACCTCTATCGATGAAAAAAACGCACAATAGATCTCCAAATGAACAATAAAATGAAATTTACGTCGAGCTTACTTACAGCGAGGAACTTTCCATTGTCGTTCGCGCCGGGTTCCCAGTCAGTCGTTCCGGTGAAACCGAAGTGGTAGCACATGCGTTGCTCGCAGTTGCTGAAGTTCTTCGTCTTGACGATGTCGATGATCTGTCCATCTCCGCGCAAGTGCGGCAGCGGGGCGAGTTCCGGTTTGCTCTGGAGAACGTAGTCGGGCATGGGGGAGATGTCGTAGAGGACCTCGCACTCCCCGCTGACCGAGTCTTCCATGGTCTTGAATACCGCGTTCGGCGCGTCACCTTCGGGCTCCTGGTTGTACCTGGATTTTATCAGATTCTGACCCTGGGTGTCGACTTGGAGCTGACTGGCGATACTCTTCAGCACGTTGACCTCCCAGGTGGGCGCTTTCTTGTCAACGAGCATATCCTGAACGACGCCGTTCTTCATCTTCAGCTCGAAGGATTTGCTGGATATCGGGAACTGCTGGAAGCTCAGCTTCCTCTCGGGAATGTCGCTGTCGAATCCGTCCGGAAGCTGAGTGTGTATCTGCGCGTACTCGGCCTTCGAGATCTTCCCTCGTAGCGAACTGTCGGAGTTGGGCTGAAGAATGAGTTTGGCCTTCATGAGAATTCCGGTGTACTGGTCGGCGACCTGGTGAAGGGCCGCGAGGGTACGGCCCTCGACCTGGTAGTGATATTCGCTTCCACTTTTCCATCCATAGTGCTGTTGATCGGCAACCGCCGCTCCGACTGTGTTGAAGAACAATTATCCTTTAATTTGTCTATTTATGTAGATACACAATTTTGATCTCGAGTAATTTAGAACTAAGAATTTCATGAGATCGATACAGAATGTAGGCGAGTAATTAGCCATTTTCCTCACTTAATCAAAACTGAATTCCCGATTGTCTTTCTCAGTTGAAAAAATAAATAAATAAATAGAGATGCAGGTTTGACATACCAAGGAGCACGAGTACCAGTGGAGACCACATGGTGTTGAAAGTATCCCACCGTGAAGTGAAGAGCTCTAACTTTGGTAAAGCATTTATACCACCGCGGTGCTGTCTCAGCGTGACCCATGATCTCTGATCGTTCGTTCTTGCCTGCTTCTCTTATCCGGTCGGCTTTGCAACTTTGTAATATCTATATTATACACGTGTCGCTAATTTTTCATGATCTATCACCCTTTCCTTTTCTTTGCCGGCGATAGGAGTTGAATTAGTTGACAACAGTAAGATTCCACAATTTCATTTCCGCTCTCGATTCTTTTTCGCGTAGTCCGCCTCGTGCGATTTCTTTCAGTCTTGATGCTTTCTGCCGATCTTACGCTTTCCAACGTCATTTCCGTTCGATTTTTGATTACTCCTGATCGTACCATATTCTGCTTTTGATACCAGAATAGTTTCCAAGTGTGCTTCTTTCTTATAGTTCTTAGTTTTCAATTTTAGAAGTGTTTTCAGTGTTATCAGTGCGGTTACCTACAAAACGGTTCTCCGAGTAATTTAATGAAAGTTACAGAAAACGACTAGCATACAACAAGGTATGTGTAATACCGAATTCACTTTTCATTTGCTCCGCGGTAGATGTATAATTATATTAAAATACCAGCTTACGTTCGTGGTATGTCTACGTATCACGTTTAGAGGATTGATAACAAAATTACAGGCTACATTTCCTTCACAATGGATTAGAAGGATACTCGAGAACTTTCCCATCGCCCGAAAAGTAAATTAATTTGCTCCTGCTTATCTGATCATTCGTGAATGACATCGGGAATGTAATTTCCATAAATTAATTAAGCGTATTAATTTGCTGTTGTGGATATACGATCATTATTCCGCAAACTTTAGAGAACTTTGTAATTAAAATTTGTATCTGATTTAAACGGCATATATATAATTAAAGCAACGAGAAATGCGACTAATAGTGGAAGTTTGATTCTTTACTTCTTTATAGATATGGCCATATAAACTTGAGAAAATTCCGTAGTTAAATATTTCCTCGCATTTGCATCAGAGGGTTGACAAAGGGAGTAGAGATTCGCTCGTTTTGTTCCAATATTGCAAGGATGGTGCTTTAAAAATCCACATCGTTAAAAACCTTCGATTCCTTGATTATTTCTTGGATTACTCATTAAATAAATCATTTCTCTTTCTTCTTACACATTAAAGAAAAACACAGCAAGAAAAGGGAAACTCTCTTTTATTTTAATATACTAAAAAATATATATATAATTAATCTCTTATAAATAATTATAAATCTATGGTCAGCCCTCCAATAACTCCAGGTTAAAAAAGTTGGTATTTACAAATACTTATTTACAAATTCGTCGAAATCATAAAAGCGCGTCTACTCGGTAAAACGCACACATAATTCATCTGTACAAAAATATTTCACGCCACCCTACCGTACCGTCGTTAAAGTGTAAAAATAGTTGAACCTAATAATTGACACGCGCGTCGAATACGTTTTCTCTCCGATCGGACAAATATCGCCCAGTCCGTTAACGATTAATTAGCGCGAATGAGGAGGGGCTTATTCGTCTCAACCGTGGCCACAGGCTCGACGTCCACCGGAGATATCACCGCCTTGAGGATCATCGGTGGTTCCGGAAGCTGCAACGAACGAGAAACACCGCGTGTTAATCTCGACGCGTATTCTTCTCTCAATATATGAGAAGAAAAGAAATATCGAATCGACACTCACCTCGTCCTCGTCGACCTCGACTTCCTGCAGAACTTCGTCCAGGACAGCGACGAAGTGATCGGCGTTCTCCATGCTGAACACCATCGGCGGCTTCAGCTTCAAAATATTGTTGTCCGGTCCGTCGCTGCTGACCAAGATCTTCTCCTCCTTCATCCGCGACACCACGTGCTTAGCCTCCGCCGTCGCCGGCGTTCTCCTCTTCCTGTCCCGCACCAGCTCGATGCCGACGAAGAGACCGACCCCGCGAATGTCGCCGATGATCGGCCGTCGCCTGCCGATCTTCCTCAGCTCGGCCATCAAGTGATTGCCCACTTGCAGGGCGCGCTCCGGCAGCGCCTCCCGCTCGATCACCTCCATAACGGCGTTCGCGATGGCGCAGGACACCGGATTACCGCCGTACTGAAACCGAGCGCAAGGATTAATCCCGACACCGTTAAACCGCGATCCTGGCGGGGACCGTACGTCACGCCGACCTCCTGATAAATAACCTCCCGCAGCGCCCGACCTCGCGGCACATGCGGATCCGACGATCGAGGGTGGAGGGTGAAATGGTAGCGAGTGAATTTTCGTTGGTCCCCGATTTGCGCCGTGCATACATCGTAAATTTCTTCGCGCGACGAATTCTCACTCGTTGCAAAGATCCAAAATACGGGGTGGAACGATCTCGGGGTGGAAGTGTGGGAGAAAACAGCGGAAGAGAAAAAAATGCGACCGCGCGACGAGCGTAGGTTTTCGTTGGGTTTTCCGCCGGAAAAATCCTTGTCATCGCGAGTTTCACGCGTAAAAGTTACGTGCCGTTAGCACCCGATAACGACGCGTTGCACGGGGATGACGGCGCGCCGTGTCGAACGCCGGCCGCGAGAACGAGCGACGGGAGAGAACACGGCTGGATGAACCGCAGCACGGGCGATCGTTCGCGTTTCCCCGACGGATGAACCGCGGCGATTGTTATCGCGCAGGTGGGACGGCGCGGGACTCTCGGCGAGAAATACGCGTACGAAGGTTCGTCCCGGCATTTTTACGAGGCGACGAGGCATTATTAAATGGGACGCGTTCGGGAAAACTGCTACACGGATGAGGATGTATTATAAAAACCAGTTGCGCTTGAATTCCTGGGTGCTCTACTTTTGGAAATCAATATTTTCCTCTGCATTTCCCTAATCATACGTGAAAAGGGGAATTCGCGTTGGAGTTCACTTTGGAAGATGTTCGGGAAAAAATATTTTAGATGTATTTGATCTAAAATATTTGTTCCCGGTTTGGCTTCTACATTTTGGAGCAGATTGTTCTAATGAGATCTAAGCAGATCTCATTAGATCTAAATAGAGCTCGCCAGATCTGAGCAGATCTAATATTGCATTCCACCGTTTATTCTAACAAGATCTAAGCAGATTTCGTTACGTCTACATAGAGCTCGTTACATCCACGTACACTCGAATCTAGCAAGCTCTATTTAAATGTAACGAGATCTGCTTAAACCTCGTTGGAACGAATGATCGAATCCAATATTAGATCTACTCTCGGATCTAGCCAGTTCTATTTAGATCTAACGAGATCTATTTTTATTTCGTTAGAGCAACCTGTTCCAAAATGTAAATCTAGCCAGATCTGGTCAGACCTAACCAGATAAAACTAGATAACACACACACACATTAAATCTAAAATATCTTTTCCCGGGAATGCCAAGTCTTTTCGCGTGGATTTACAAGCTCAACGCACCCGCGTTGAAAATGCGTGCACCCCCCGCGCGTCGCCGCGAATATGTATATGACGAGAGGGATGACGCGCGACTGGCGAACGCGATTCGCGGCGTAGAATAGATCGACGCCGGTTATAGACAACGATGAATGCGCCGATCGGATGGTCGGCCGGCAAATAAAGCCGGTATACATAATGCATGGACCGCGAGATACACTCTCTCGCAACGCTGCCTATATTCCGCGCGAGATAAAGCCGGCGCTCATAGTTGCACGCGCACGTTCGCAGGCTCGCGGATGGACGTGTTGGGAAAATGCGCGCGACACGTTTCGCGTTCGCCGTACTCGATATCCGCCACGCGTCATTTTCTCGCGTCCGCGTGTCGCGCGTGACAAAGCCGACACTTTCCAGCGCGAGTCGAACGCGCTCTCGCAAAGCGAGCGCGAATCGGTAGAGCTCAAAAATCCCGCAATTTGATATTCAGCCCCGGAAAGAAATGGTTTAACCACTAATAGCGTCATATGTCGATGCCGTACTTTGAAAACCTCGTAAGTTCAATTTTTGGCAAAAATGGCATTTATAGCTTAAGGTTGAAAAGCTGAACGCAGTAAGTTATAAATGTCATTTTTGCGAAAAATTGAACTTACGAGGTTTTCAAAGTAAGGCATCGATGTGCAGTGACGCGGCGAGAAGAAGAAGAAGAAGCTTTATTATGGCACTAGGGCGGGCCCTCTAAGTGCCTGTACAGAAAGATACAGTAGGATAGATACGGCCGGAAAAAATTAATGTAAATTAGTGAAATATCATAATAACAAAAATGAGGAAATATAACTTAAGAATAATAGGTGTAGTGATAGAAGTGAAGGTAATGAGAAAGAAAATGATAGCAAGATGGTAATTATGGCAGCGACAGTGGTAAATGAATAGTTAGGGAAGAGTAAAACTAGTCTTGGGAAAGCAGCCAGCAAAGAAGGTTTTTCCTGAAGGCGAAAGAGAGAGAGAGAGAGAGAGGGAATGAGAGATCAGAGCCTCACTAACCGTGTTGAAATATTCTATGCCGGTGTCCCGGAAGCTGCGGGCGATTTCCGGCGTGGTAATCACAGCGGCGACGGGATGGCCGTTGCCCATTGGCTTTCCCATGGTAACGATATCGGGAACGACGTCCTCGCCGTAAAGCTGAAAGGCCCACATGTGGCTACCGACTCGTCCGAAGCCCACTTGCACCTCGTCGGCGATGCACACCCCTCCGGCCTCGCGTACGTGCCTGCGAGCGCGACGGGGATGGATTGTCATCGACAGACGATTTCGCGCGCCTCGAATGGCGGACGGCTTCCACCCGCGGGACGGGCGCGACAGCCTTGAATACGGAGGGGGATGACAAGCTCACCTGTAGACGTTTTTGAAGTAGTTCTCCGGCGGCAAGATTTGCCCGCCGACAGACATGAGACTCTCGGCGATGTAGGCGCAGACTCCTCTGCCCTTGGCTCTCAGATCGTCGCATATGCGTCGCACGTCATCCGCGTACTTCACGCCGAGGTCCTCTCCCGGATAATCGACGTCGCGGTACTTACCGCGGTAAACGTCGGGGCACGGTGCCTGAAACGGACGTGGAGAAATTCACGGTGAACATGACTCCGGTGCTTTTTTCCTCATTTAAAAGAGTTTCGACGGAGTGATTTAATGAACGCTACACTGATCCAAGCAACATTAACACGAATAGTGCCGAGAACATATTGACTCACAGTACTGACAAGTAACAAAAATTCGCATTAAATTTAATACAATTGTATGTAAAACTTTTATTCGATGCGTAATTATGAAAATTAATATACCCCGTTATGAAACTTATAAGAGAAATTTTATAAGAAAATATATATTAATTTTCATAATCACATATTGGGAAAATGCTTTCTGTAAAAGTATAAATACAAATTTTTAATTGTGTATATTCATCGAATTGATTCAAATAACGTATACTTGATTGAACGACAATATGTCAGACTTAAATAAATATATTCCTGGCGCTAATATTATATCGACGGTTACTCGGATTGGCAAATTATTTTTCAGAGTAAGGTCTATGAGTATTTCTTTTATCGGAAGATCGAACCGGGACATGGTCCGTAATCGGGGCACTTGAAACTTGTACATCGAATAATTCATCGGATACCCACCACGTGCACGTGGTCCTTCTTCCCCGTTCCCTTGGGTTGGTTGAACTTGAAGGGCGAGATGTCGATCATCGAGGTCAAGTGTCCGTGGTAGGCGCTACAAGCAAAACGTTCCACCTCAAACTTTATATCACCCGATCCTGAGATATTCGTGAACGCCTATTCGTAACGGGTAGCACCGTCTAAGCGAGCACAAGCTGAAAGGTCATTTCTCACGGAACCGCATCGCATCTCGTTGCTTCATTGGTGCTGTCGGTGTGGCCGTTAACGCGATAGGGAAAAGATTTATTCGGTCCAGGAGAGAGAAGCGACGACGGGTGAAGCGAGAGCGCGGCGGTTTCATTCTCCTATCATTCCTATCGCGCCGCACGGTTACTCCGCGCGTACGTAAAAGTGCAACTGGATCACGGGCAAATTCCAGTTCGACCTCCATCCGCGTCCAGAGATAATTAGAGTACAGATAGGAGGAACTGTATACGTCGCGCGGAAGAAATCGGATCGTCGATTTCGCGCCACACAAGCGCTATATTTGCGATTTTCAAAAAAATCTCATTTTAAATCTCCCCGGAGACCTTTAATCTCGACCTCTCCTCTCGAAGAAACTCGCCGGCCGTCCTGCGCACACGTCCTCGCGGAAAGAATCTCTCCCCTTTCGCGAACGCGTTCTCTTTTCCCTTCGCTTTTTTCATCGCAGTCCCGTCCGCATTCGTACGGATGGGCGAGAAAAAGAGAAGGGAAGAGAGAGAAATAGATGGAGAAAGAGAGAGGAAGAGAGAAAGAGCAACAGACAGGAGAGAGAGAGAGAGAGAAGAGTACATCGACACAACCGCGATAGTTCGAACCCAAATGTTTGTTATACCATACGTCACATACATCGTCCTGTGTCACCTGTCACCTAAAATGACAAGAAGGTTATGTCGATGATCCACTTCCGCCAAGGCGGAAGGGAATGACACGGTCGTCCTTCGCAATGGCCGCGGGAAGCCCGAGCATATTGTCTCAATCGTGGATATCTTCTTCTAGAGTCGAAGTATGCTGCAAACAGGCCAGAAAACAAACCCACACGATTAGCGTGACACTTTCGTTACGTCGTTATAGCCTGAAAGTTTCGCCCGAACGAGTCGCTTAGTCGCATTCACGCCGCGCGCGGCTGTATCGCCTTCCGTCGGATCCCCCCTCCTCTCGCGGCGAAAGCCGTGCGAGAAGGAGACGCGAAAACGGGAGGAGGGATAACGAAGGGGAGACGACACGACCGCGACTTCCTTTCACTCGAGCCGTGAGTTATGAGAGTCCTCGAACAAACCGGAAGGAAGAGGCCGGCAAGATCCGATCCACCTGAGTCCTATAACGCAATGAAAGATCATTAGAGCAGCTGTCTCCGTCCGAAGTGACTTACTGGTCGACGGTGACGACGTCGCGGTTCCCCGTGTGGGCCTGGGCCAGTCGCAGGGCCAGATCGTTCGCCTCGCTGCCGGAGTTCACCAGGAAGCAGACGGACAGCGATTCCGGAAGCAGGGAGGTGAGGCGGCGCGCGCACACCACCAGATTGTCGTGCAGGAAGCGATTGTTGGTGTACAGCAGGGCCATTTGCTGTTGACCCGCGCGGACCACGTCCGGATGGCAATGACCGACTGCGGATGACAAAGTGTGCGCTGCGATTTGCGAAGGTCATTCGGGTCGCGCGCGTTTAACGCGTTTCCGGAGAGAGACGTCCGTCCGAGTTGGCCCCTGGTCCGCGCGGGCTACCGTAGCGACGAGAGGCCAACTCGAAGTATCCGCTCTTCCGTAATAATCGTATTAACGGCGAGATGAAGGGAGAAGGGGGGGGGGGCTGAAGTACGCGAACAACAGCGTTATCCTCGGCGACGAGCGACTGGCTGCGCGCGATTACGTCACCGATCGATCCTCCGCGCCGCGGACTCGCCGTTGATCCACGGCACCGATAAATCGGGCTTACATTTCCGCAATTAAACCACCGTAATCGGCGATTACCGCTCGTTATCGGCGTGTTCGTTAATCCGCACCTTTTGGAACGACAACGAGATCCGTTTTTCGATAGCGATTACCTCGTTGCTTGCGAACCCCGAGTCGGACTTGGCGCGATATACTTTTTTCCGTGATGACGTTTCGGCCCCTTAGATCGAATTCTATATTCGTATCGGTGACAAGTTCATAGATAACGGGAGCGAGATTATCGTTGGGCGATACCGTGACTCAAAGTGCAGGTTTAATTGCAGTGTCGCAGGGCTCGCGTTTCCTGCCGTATATCGCGGCGCGTGCGCCCGAAAAAAAATTTTGCTGACTACACGGGAGGTCACTCGCTACAATCGTCGCGTGGACTTCGCGCTTGTTCGACTCTTTGAAGAATCGGGGAACTCGTAGTTACCATGCGCCACGTTGTTGATGCAGTCCAGATAGCGCTCGCCCGTTTCGTCGTACATGTACTGACCCTCGGCCCTGACGATCTTCAGTGGGCTCGACCTGTAGAACAGCTTGCAGGATTGCCTGCGGGCGTAAAACGAGGGAGACGTCAGAATTCGATCGACGTACGCGCGGCGACGTAACGATTCGATCGCTTCGAGGGAATTTGATGTTTTCGTAAAAGAAATATTCGGGTTTTTACATTCAATTTGTCATCTGTACGCGTATTTAATATCGTATGAAAAGGAAAATGTGCGAAAAAATAATTATTCACGGGGTTATATAAGTGCGTTTCTCTCTGCAACGCGTTGTGTGACGTCATTGAAGCGCATGAGAGACGCACTTATTTTCGGGCAACGAATGCGAGAGAGAGAGATAGGCTTGCAGAGCACGATGACGTAGCTGCGAGTCAAAATGTCGTTCTCCGGCTCTGATAAAGCCGAAAATGAGAATTGAAAAAATCCGGAGTACATAATTTTGTCTATACATTTTCCGAATCTGCTATAAAATAAGTTTGCAAGAGAACCGAATTCCTCCGCGCTGAGAAAAATAATTGC
Source organism: Xiphydria camelus (assembly GCA_963678675.1). NCBI lineage: Eukaryota > Metazoa > Arthropoda > Insecta > Hymenoptera > Xiphydriidae > Xiphydria > Xiphydria camelus. The sequence continues at coordinate 27,556,642 of OY783197.1, read as the reverse complement.
TAGTGCCAAAAACATGTTTTCCTCAATCAAAAAAATCATATAATTTCAGGATCAAACCATGGTTTTCTTCGTGCGAGAAAATATTTGATATGTTCGAGTGATTTCTTTTTTTTTTGCGCAGAAAGAATCTCTTATTCCCACGACGGTATTCTTGTGAATCAAGCATATTTATTCTTCGATCAAGAATCTATGTTCTTAAAAATTATGTAGGATCACATATTCTTGATTCGAGACATTTTTGTTTACACCAGAAATTTCTCTCAACGCACGTCGAATTACGAGTCACCCTGTACATCGCTGGCGAGAAATGTTACATTGCCGCAACGCTAGCGCGCGACTCGCACCTTGACAGCGCTCAAATTGGCCAACGAGCCGAGCGTACGCGAGCCTCACACATGTGCGTGTCGCGCCGATAGCCACGCGACCAAATTGCGAGCCGCACGCGCGCGATACGATGCATCCACGTGACGCGCGTGCCGATGCAACCGATCTACGCGACTCCGACGAGATAACGCGCTGACGCGGAGGTTGGCTCGACCGCATCACCGGGTTATCAGACGATCAAAGCGTCGGCCGATAGCCGCGGCCTGAGCAGCCGTTTAGCATGATAATGAGTCGACGCGCGGACGCGAATTGCGTCCATATAAACGCCGCGTTTACGCGGAGAGCCGATGCACAATTTCGACTCTCCCTCGTCCGCGTCGGTTGTACGGTGCAGCAATTCGACTCGCGCGATGCACCCGGGGAAGAGGTCTGGTTGAATAAGAACCCGTTAGAAAAATTTATTTGAGATGAATAGGAATGTATTCGCATCGAACAAAAATCTATTCGCACTGGAAGAACTCTCGGTTGGGCTGACAAAATATTTTTAATGAATACGAATCAAAACTTCTTTTTTTTGGAATCGCCCAATTCTTTGGTTGATTTCACGAACACGTTGATGACAGAGCTGAATATTCGGATAATCCGACAACTATTTTTGTAGGTCATCCTAATTGACTCAACAAAATTATTTTGTTGGCTACTTCTTTTCTGAGTGTAAATTAAATAAATGTTCTACCGGATTCGCACGCGATTAAAACGATACGCGAAGCATTTATTTCATTCTGACAAACCTTTGTTCGATTTGAATAAATTCCTAGTGTTTTATCTCAAATATATTTTTCTATCAAATTCGTATTCCAACCAGACCTTTTCTCTCTGTGCGCGGGACGCCGATGGCGATGCATTCGAATGCGAGTTTGCGGTTCGCGTGAAAATGCTTCAACGAATCTCGCTCGACGGGCAGCCGTCGAGGAGCGAAGCTCTCGGGGCGCTCGAAGCGTGACGCGAATTGCGAGCGAGTCCGTCGATTCGGCCGCGCGAGCGTGTGCGATACACGCTCGCGGAGGAACGCGGCTGATAATTTCCACATCTGCACCACGGCGCTGATTGCCGTCCGGACGCGGCGTTCGAGCTCCGCCCGCCGCGTCTCGAACGCCGACGAGGCAATTTCGGCCCTCCTATCGCGCGGTGTAATCGCGTTGCGCTCCGGCTGCACTCACCCGATGTGACGTTCGCGCAGTTTGATGGTGTCCGACTTGGGCATCTGTTCGAGGGAGCAATCCATGGCGACGGCGGTGGATCTCGGCCGGATGCTGGGGCTGTATCTGCGAAAAATCGAGCCCGGAGAGGACGCTGTATAACGTGTCCCGTGGGTATAATCGTATAACAAAAAAAAACGGTAATCAACCGTCACAGGTCGCGTTAATTGGCGTTATTCGAATTACGTGGGTGAGCGTGATGCATTTTAATTACGCCCGCGCCGATCCGTTGCGCCGATTCTGATTTTTCCTTTTTTTTCGAGTGGGGAGGGGGAGGGGAGGGGGGTGGTTATCGCATGCAACTGCAATTTCATCGAGAGCGCGTGCACGCGCGGCGGGCTCGCAACGACCAACCGATATTCATTTAGCCGGGCTAATAAATTAATGGCGGAACGAACCGTAATGGAGTGCATATCGAGAATAATTATTACGCGCGTATGCGCTCGTTCGACAGCGCAATTTGTTTGTCGGCTCGTCGAACTGACCTACGCGAAGAATTTGAGATGAATGGACGCGTGATACGAGCGCGGTTACATTTGAAGCGCGCGGCCTGCGAGCGAATGATAGCGCGTGTGCGATAGGGAGGGAGAGAGAGAGAGAGAGAGAGAGAGAGAGAGAGAGAGAGAGAGAACGAATGCATTTTTATTTATTACAACGAGAAAGCGATAAGGAAAGTGCCTTAGTAGCAGAACCGGAAGGAGTACCCGGCGCGTACCTGATGTGCGAAAGTAGGAGGTCACGGTTCCACGACTTCTGAATGCGGTCGTCAGCTGAGTGCAGCGGTTCGCTCCGACGTGACGTCATATATAGCGATCCGTAAGTAGACGAGGGAAAAAAACGGGGAGTTGCGCGCGCATTCCCCCTTTCGCGTTCATCGCCTAACTCTCCCTGCCCCCCTCCCCCATTCCGCCTCCTACAACTCCCGCCGTTACGCGTCCCCGCGATCGAAGCTAATAATTGCCCGACGAGAGATATCGCGCCTCTCCAGCCTCCCGTTGCCGGGCGTCGAGGCTTGTTTGTGCCAGAGGTCGAACTGTTCTTCGGGGACATTGGAACGCGAAGGGTATATTATGTACAAGGTGAACCTTAGCATATATGAAGGGTTTCTTTCAAAAACAACATTTGTCAAAAACGCCAATCCATGTAGTATTGGTAATAATGCCTACTCTTTCATTATATTATGCATAACGAAAGAGTATGCACCACTACACGGCTAGATACAACGAAAGAGTAGGCATTATCACCAATACTACAGGGATTGCCGTTTTTGACAAATGTTGTTTTTGAAAGAAACCCTTCATATCTTTACGACAGTTCGACGAAACAAAGGCGAATGGCGGACCGAAAACGTACTTATCTACTTGCCCCTTCAGTCACGCAACCATTGATAAATAACCGTGTGCCAAGGTTCACGCGATATATTATTTTACGCGAGAAATTATAATATAACAGATGACGGTTCATTTTTCAATCGATCTTTTTACTCAATCAATTGTCAGACTCTCAAATTCTGTTATACTTAATTTTGGAGATTAACTCATCGCAAAATCTTACCGCGACAAATTCAGTAAATAAGACATTACTGTGAGACGCGAGCCGGAGTATGCGATCGAACGAGATTCCCTCGATCAATAGCATTCGTGAAAGGAGGGCATTGAGTATCACTGAAAGCGATTATGGGCCGTCACGTGAAAGAAGCTCGCTTCACATGTGATCGATCAGCCGAGATCGGCTCGCCTATGCATGTCATTTCTGCGTATCGTTCGTACGGGCGTACATGTGTGTGTCGATGCGTGCAAATATGTATGTATTATACATGCTATGTGCTCGTACACTTATTACGTCGTGTGTAATACTACGATAATAACGAGGACAAGGGATATAGATAGAGAGGGAGGAGAGGGAAGGAGAAAAAGACAAATATAGAGGCCACACCCTCCCACTCTTCCTTTCACGCACACTTCTGTACGAGCGTTCTGAGATCACGGTACTCTTGTCTACTTACGCATCGTTCCACTATTTACCAGACGATACGCGGAGCGACGAAAATATTGGTTTGTGGGAAGAGGGGAGAATGCGTTGGTTGCGTGTGTGGTATTTTCGCCCATCATTATGACCTTTACACAGTACAGGGGCTGGCGCTGTTATCGTTAGGCCCCTGATAATAATTAGTATCTCACGCCGAATTATGCATACTTCTATATTCGTATCTCTCTATATTCGAGTAGAGAAAAAACGTAAATATTTATTCGACGCTGATTAAATCTGCGAGTACTTTTGGTAAACAGACGTTCGTTCGTTGAATGCAGCTAAAACTTCTCCGGTATCCCCGGAATCGTATATTCCATTCACAATGCACTACTTCGGGACTTTATTCATAGCAGACGGCGTCGGATTACTGCAAACATGATCTGTAATGTTTACATTTTGGAAACTGCATAGTGCAGCGACAAACGCATCAGCTAAAATTCAATTTGCAGTTTTATGCGAAGCCCTCGCTGTTAGAAGCTGTTCGAAGCTACCGACACAAATTTGTGAAATAATTTTACAAAAGTAATTGTGAAATTCAAAAACAATTGGGAATTTACGATACATACATATTTTGATTTTACGATATATTATTGTGATTCTACAATATTCATCGTGATTTTCCCACACATTCCTTATGGAGTTTGTATTTTCGCATCAAATCGTCAATAATTTTACCGCACTTTTGTGTTTGTCAAAAGCTTCCAACACAATTTGTGAATTCAAAACAGAAATTTCTAACAGTGTACATCAATGTAACAACAATAAAATGCAGGTTATAGAATCGTAATTAAATTCGAACAGTTTGTTATTTTCTGTGGTACGCAGATCGATTTATTCATTAAAGAACGTCGAAACCCCCAAATCTAACGTTCGAATGAAAAAATTCTTCGGATTATCGAAATGAGAAGGTATTATCCAATGTATCTCCATATCTCGAGCTCAGAGACAATGAGAACCTTGAAGTAGGAATTTCTAGGAAATGCAATAGTGCACGCGTCATGTTACACGCGGACGATAATAATAGAAACGTGATTATCACTATCCAGCGGTGGTTCGATCACGCTTTCCTGGCTGCGCTCACAAAAGTCAAATATAATCACTCTGGTTAGCGGTACGTTGGTTCTCGGATACCTACGCAGGTGCAGGACGAGCACTTTTAAACACATCAGAATAAATCTCGTCATGCACGACTTCACTGCTGCAAATAGGCCGTGCAAGGACGAGGAATATATCGCTAATTGTGCTAAGGTTCAAGTCACGCCGAATACGTATTTAGACCGAATTTTTACCAAGAGTGTACTAATTGTGGTCCACTCGTACAAACAAAGCATTTATTCGAAGAATATCGTTTTTTGCACAGTTTATTTAATGTACCCAGAGACTTAATAAATATCAACGCAGAGATTTCGACCAAATTGTTAAGTTGTTTCAGCCCTTTTACAAAAATATTAGCGAAATAAATACAAATCTCTTATATCGACCGACTGTAAGTCTATAAATAAAATTGAAAAACACATTTACATTTCAACGTTTGAATATACAGCGCAAAGAAACATCGGTGAAACTATTTATAAAGAAGGTCAGGCACCTATTAAGTCAAGTAGCGATATAAATTGAGTCTCGTGTTTGCTAGTCTGTCAAGTGTGCGAGATAAATAATACTACGCTCTATATTTTATCAAAGAAAGAAACCGAGATCTCTCTACAATTTTTACACACAGGTCATATGGTAGCTGATAAGTCGGCACGCTGCTAATACGTGTCATTTGCCGTGCGAAGTAGGACACGTGCTCGAGTCATGGGCCGTTTCGTTTGGAATTTTTTTTAACAGATGAATCAATACCACTATCGAAACCCTCGTTCTTATCTGCCGAGCATCGGCTTCCGTTCGGTATTTGCGTTAGAGGAGTGTAGTGGGACAATATTATCTTAATGCGTCGTATATGGATATCGGAAACTACAGTGAACCGTTATATTTATAGCTAGGAATACTTAACACAAATAAAGCGTACGACCCACTCTGCTTGCGTCAGAGAGCTCGTGTGACGAATATATGTATATTTATATACGTGTGTATCTGCCAAGTAAATCATTTCTAAGCGAACGTGTTGATTGTTAGTTTAAATTCATTGTCAGCCGAGTTGCATTGGTTGAATGAAGGTCAAGTTGTATTTTCGGGGTTGTTAATGAAATTTATTAAAACTGTTATAATTGCAGTTTTGTTGGAGATTCCATCGTCGTAGCGTAAATCACTTACGATTAATAAAAATATTATTTCTTCGATAAACCTCATGTAACTCTGACCTTCGTTCGATTTTGTACATTGGAAGAATGACATTTTAAAATCCATTTCTGACGATAGCAGCATAAAGTAACTTAAAACCGGAGAATTCTTTCTTTCGAATTTAGGTGATCATCATTTTAATTCAAATAAGATATTCCACATTGTGCAATCCTATCGTCCCGGGGTCAATAACAAGAGAATTAAAATTAACCCTCCCTCCGCGTGTTTAAAGCGAGATAACCTTCAATGCCACTGCGTCAACTTTTTCTGGAGTGAGTATAAGTGCGAGAAAATAGAAAGAAATTCTCATTCGGCACTTTAAATTATGCCAGTCGTGGAATGTCGATCGAATAAATAATGCTTTCGGGTCAACGACCTCCGAGCGCTCCAAGCGCTTTCAAAAGTCGCAAAATATTTCAAGCAGAAGCTGCGATCCGTAATTCCCAACTTCTCTACTCGATTATCGTGAGTTTCGTAAATAAATAACAATGTGAGCCCCATATCCCCACCCATCTTTAACCACGAACTTTTTCCGACTACCTGCACGCAGTGGAAAATACCCGTTCATGATCAACCGCGAAGCGAGTCCCTCTTCCACCGTTCGAGGAGTTATCGAAGCGATGAAAGATCAATAATTGAAGGCTGTATTTATCAATTTGTTTAGACGGTAAAAAATTAACGATGAGCAAAATAGAAGCAATATGTCATATGTACCTACCTTTAAAGTACCCCTCGAAGAAAAAATTATTACGAAGCAGCCATGGCCGAGTGATTAAGGCGTCTGACTAGAAATCAAATTCCCTCTGGGAGTGTAAGTTTGAGTCCTACCGCGACTGTGCGGGTTGGATTACTTTTTATCATTTTTTTTTTGCGTCCACCGTGAGTTTCACGACCATACATCGGAGGAATTACGAGTAAAATCGATCGTATTCAAACCCTTTAAAATTTATCATCGATCGACAATCTCTTAATTCGAAGCAAGGTATCAATTGGAACAGGTAATAATAACGATAAGGAGATATTTATTCACACATAGAAACGCTGAAGATATCGCACGTCGCTATGTATCAGCGATTACCCCTGTCTGTTATTGCAACCCTGACGATCCCTCAAAGGAAAATCACAAGTGTTTACAGCGGGATTAAATTCGGTACCTAATCCGCATTGCTTTATCCAGCATCCACTGGAATCGCACTCCCGATAAACGGAACAGTCTCCCTCCACGGCAGCTGGTCCTTGCTGTTATGAATATAATATTGAATAAATGTATGATTAAACTCGCGCGTCGCAACTTACCGCGTCCGTCGAGCCGAAGAAAAGTAATCCAAGGTACACCGAAAGATGTAGAATTCTAACGAGAGAGAGAAGCTTCATTGCTGATGCTCGTTGTTATAATCGACTCGCCCGTCCGCTTTTTTCGCAAATGCGTTTCCTTGGCGTACGGCGAGTCTTTTATATGCGAAACGACTCGAGGATTACGTCTCGTCCTTCATTTACAAAATGGTCAAGGCTACAGAATTACGAGATATTTTCCTCGATAAACAATACGCGGCAACACAAATAGGTAATAATGTAAGGTATCCGTCTCTTGAAATAACGAGTAAATTCTTAGACATACGAGCGTCGATAATTTGAACGGAGCCACATCTACTTCCTCTTCTCTGGTGTGATCGCTGGAGATAATATAATTAAAGTCTAAAACGATATGGATATTCAATAAATAATCGATAAATCTGTTTCATTAGTTCGAACGAATACGGAAATCGAATTGAGACAAAATCGAATTACAGACAAGGTGGAAGACAATGAAAATGCAATTCAATATGCAACGTTTTTGCAAAGGTATCTTTCTTTGGTAAACTTGATTCGCAACAGCAGTCGTGGCCGAGTGGTTAAGGCGTCTGACTAGAAATCAGATTCCCTCTGGGAGCGTAGGTTCGAGTCCTACCGACTGCGAATTTAATTTTTCTTTATTCTTTTCTTTTATCTGTGCGGACAGAAAAATCGTATATATCTATCCACATACTTTCATTCGTGACAGGTTATTCGTTCCTGCCATTGCGATCAATCACATGCAAATTAATCGAATTTTAAACGAAACAAACTATGGGACAATTTTAAATAGAAATTATTGACATACTAAAATTTTAATATTTAATTGTCCTTCTGACGGGATGGACGGAAAAGAATTCATAGAAATAATTCAGATAATAAAATGTAAAGGGAAACATGCAGTTCGAGTTGTCTGGAAATGCAAGGAGTCAGCTACATACTACGGTTACGAGTGTGAAAGGATTGAACAGAAGCAGCAGGTAATCGATTTAAAGTGTTCTATTAAAATTCACTCAGAACACGTTTGATTACATCAACGATCGACGGCTTCATAAATAGATCCATTCCACAATATTCATGATTACCATGCCATAATAATAATCTTAATGGTATTAATGACAGAACGTTTACACTTCCGTATAGAGAGCGCGGGTGAATCTCTCCTCTCTCTCTCTCTCTTTCTCTCTCTAGACGCGCGCTGAGGACTCGCTTGCATAATTATATCCATAACAATATCCACAATATATGTCAGATATATTTATAAAATATTCTCGGCTTTTAACATCTAGAAATTGAAAAATCTACGTACTACGATTCCACGACCTGAAGAATAATCCTGATATACGATGACCATGACGAATATCGATTTATATAGTGACGTTATATTATACTTTTATAGTACATAACTTATCTGCACATCTATATAAGGCGAAGGGCCCAGTGCAACCGGCTTTTAACAGTGGGTCGCGGCGATTGATCTAGGCATTTCTTTTAGCATGGTGGTACTCATAGTTTCGGAACTTATAAATAAATTCAATTCGAATTATAATCCTGACCCAATAATCGCGTAAATCGCTGAATCCATATAAGCTATACCTTTGATTAGAATAAAAAATCCGAACTAAATATCAGACGTTTTTCTTTTTTCAATTTACAATCTGTAATATATTTTAATTGAATAAAAGAGTTCAAACTTTCGACCCTTATTTCTTCAATCCGAGCCATGAATACCAGCCTCGAGTTCAGCAGTGACTTTCTATTTCTCTAAGCGATAATTCAATTACATACACAGTAACCGCTGAGACGTTGATCATTTTGAATGACGAGACGAATCTTTTTGACTCCTCCAAATTTTTAAATGTACCAAATTGATAACAGTACAAACGTCACTCTCGTTACTCTAATCATTACTAACCGTTTGTACCTCCAAAACCTATTGCACTGTCCTCTTCCACTCTGTCAGTTATATAATTTTATATATAATATATATATATATATATATATATATATATATATATATGTATATATACATATATATTCCAATATTAAAATCTGTTTCATACGTTGTTTCGCCGATGGATTCGTCGTCGCGAGGATCTAGCGTCGTGGTCAGGTTAGATTTTCATCGCTCGAAGACACCTGCGCTGGACGTGCAAGACCTGCGTTAAATTCATCTCGTGCTGTAGTGTCGCTTGCGGAAAGAAATCAGTGCGATTATGTATCACGCGATAACGAAGTTTCATTTCAAAAGGTCCCGTCGAGTTTCAGACTCCGATAAGAACTCCAAAAGCGATAAATCTTCGATCTCTCTCTCTTTATCTGACAATTAACGTAAGGAGATATCTGCAGTCACCTTGCATCGCAATCTGATTCTGAGCAAAAATGTTTTGAGCACTCTTTATTTGAGCCAATTTGATTTCTGAATTTTTTTAGGCGCCCTGAACGAAAGTGGATATCCCGAGTCGTGTATAAATCCTAAAAGAACGAGATCGATTCGTTGATTTCTTTTTCTCATCGGAAGAAGATACGCGTCTCGAGCTTAAAAAAAAATTCACGCGAATCCGCAGCCACCCTCGAAATAATATCGTTCCGAGAAGCCTAATGAATCCTAGAGTGTTTTCTAGACTAATTAAGAGGGATTTGCGGAACGCGCTTCGAAATTTCCAAAAGTTTTGGAAACTCGAGTGGCTGCCTATGTCGCCTGAGTGCTATAAAGAGACCCGAAGGTATTAAATTTCGCTAGTTTCGCGCGATCAACGGAAGTCGACTTGGTCAAGTGCAATGTCGGCCGAATTCCTCGCAACGATCATGCTCGTATCGATGCGCGATATATAGACGAGGGAAATTTCTTCGACGACAATCCCTCTCGAACCGTAGGGTAGTACAAGAGTGGAATATATAGACGCGCGAAACGCGCGCACGGTGCACGAGTGCGTGAAACTCCCGAGACTCCAATTAATTCCCGCGTTAAAATCGATGAAGGAAGATAAATGTATGCGATCTAGAGCTTATCTACAATCATAAATTACCGATGAGTAGTATTGGACCGCGTGAATCGCGTGATACAGTCGAACTTCCACTGAATAAATTGCTCGGAAAAACTTCTTTTCTTTAATTCAACTTCTTCCTGATTTTTCAGTTAGCTTTTCTTCAGAAGTTATCCTCGATATCTCGAGGGTAGTTGAATTTATTCGGACAATTTGATTCGATTAACGAAAGTTCCACTGCGTTTACATCACACGACACCCCATCACTCGTGCCCCGTGACTCTCGAAACTCGCGAAAGCTGAGATCGTACCGGCTTCAATTTACAGCGCACCGCACGATCTCCACTCGCGAAGCGCGAATCTTTGCTACATAATTTCAATGTACAATAGTCTAGATGAACGTCTAACTTCGTACTATCGTTTTTGCTTCTCATCTTCTCTTTTTTTTGCAGAACGCTTTTTTTCAGCTTTATGACCAAGTGTAAAAATAGATCTCTTATCGTTTCCTCCTATTTTCCCCTTTTCCTTCCTTTCCCGCTTGCCCTTCTTCTCTTCCTTTCTTCCGCCTCCGTTCCGATTGACACGGAGCGGTTTGAGCGAAGAGAATCGCTTCAGTTTCCGCCCTAACTTGCATTCTCACTCAATTCCTACTCGATCTTCGTTTTCGACAAGCGGTTGATCGAAATCTAGTAGAATCTATACGACACCGTACCGCGCTTCTTCGTTAATTTCCACCTTCGAATCTCGGCCGCCTCCGAAAAAAAAACGGTGCCGCGATGTTCACCGACAAAACAGGACCGAGCGATCCTTGTTACCGATTTTTTCCTCATTCTGGCTCTATCGCTCTGGTGAGAAAAAAGAACTCGATAAAATTCTGATAATATCTCCGAAATTATCCGACGAGTTCCACAAGTCGAAATTTTCGTCACCGAGCTATCCGATCATTCTCAGCCGCTGTCGAGAAACGATATCTCCCTTTCCGCGGCAGGAAACGAGTTTCAGCATTTCGTAATCATCCCGACGAGTTAACGAGTTTTGTCTACGACTACAGGCAAGTGTCAGACGATGCAATTAAATGGGAGGATTCTTATAGAAAACATCGACGTACCCGGTCGTTCGCTGTTGAGCTCTGCCGACGAAGCGAAGGCAGGTGCCCGTGCTAGAAATCACGCGAGAAAATCGTTCCCCGTTTCCGCATCGGCCGATTCGGAGCCGACGAAATTTTCGAAACCAACGTCGCGGAAAGACTGATACCGGTAAATTTTACTGTATCTACAATAAGAACGGTACACATAAGGGTTTTCGATGTTCCTATTGTGCTGAAGAACAATTTTTCCTTAGAAACTAGTAAATTGTAATGTAAGCTATAACGATTTATTGTTTTTAAAAGAAAAATTACAGTCTCACACTGCAAAAACATCCGAAAGCCCTCATATATACCACTTTTATTGTAAACACGGTAGAATTTACTGATATCGGTCTTTCCATGTCGGAACGGGCCGGTCGCGTTTCCAGCAAGAGCACGCGCCGAGTTAAAATCATACACGATGAGTACATCTAGGTGTGGCCTCTACAGTTCGACTACCTTGGCACGATAAGCGATACAAAAGGAGGATAGGACCATACGGATCTACGTACATCACTACGAGGAAAAGAGACGAATCGTCCTTTCCAGCGAAATAGTCGAAGGCGGAGGGAGTGGAGTCAACTGATGACGGCGTCCAAGTTCTGCCGCGTATAATGTACATAAAATCAACCGTAACGTCACTCGTGACACCTCGCGCGAATGCCGTTACAGTAATCGTACCTTTCTCCCTCGCTTTCGCTCCTCGAGTAAGATTACACAGAGAGTAAACCGCACGCTTATCCTACTGTACACGCGTACGAGAGAATCGCGCCGTGCACGTGGATTCGCACTACAGAGAACAGTTTTAACAGTAAAACATATTATACGGACGATCGCAGACGACGGACGACGCCCGTCCGTCGTTACGCGGCATCGCCGGCTCAAAAAAGTGTTCACACAGATTTTTGACGAGGCACTGTTCAGTGTTCATACTAGAGACATACATAACGGACATCGGATAATCGCCGTTAAAAATGCTTCGCGATGTTTTCTACGGGTATAGCGAATATTAGAAAATAACTTCTTCTCTCTTTAATCTTCGTAATTCTTCTCCTCCCTTCGGCTCCTTCTTCGTTTTCTTCGTCTAATCGCTTATATATGGAAGTTTCGCTTACATCTTACATCCTATTCTCTGATCTACGATAGGCTACGAGCAATCGAATCGACAAATAATAGGTGTACCTCTCTAGATTTCGACGAGGCGGAGGGATGGAGGATGGACCAAACCAATCGTACGGGTGCAAACGGAAATTAGAACGATAATCGTTGGTGTTCGTCTGCCGGTAATTTTGGTTTGTCGATGATTCGGTCACGCGCGCGCGAGAGAACGACGACGGGGGCTAGTGAGAAAAGTCAAATTCGTCGGAAAAAAATTACGTCCAACGCGTTTGGAAAATTTGCAGGCCCGACGGTATTTTTCTTTTAACTGCATTTTTATCCATCGAAATTCCGCGTGTCATCGAGCGGCCGAATTCTTTCGCAAGTGCGAATTAGTGTCGACGACTGTAATGAAATGCATCGCGGTCGTCATCGCGAGTTCCGGTTTGTTTCCGACGGAGGATGCATCGCGAGGGCGATGCGTGGACAGAGGTGTGACTCGGTGATTGCAGGTGATATGTCGTAGGCTTTTAACTTCACTTCTTTATTCGTATGTCAAAATTATTTTAATTTAAAAATTACAGAGATCATTTTCTTTATGGATTGTCAGTGATGACAAAACGAATATGCTGCGGTTGCGTATAATACGTAGGCGGTAGAGGTCTATCGTGCTAAAAAGTAGAAAGAAATGAGAGCGGTAGTCATAAATAAAAATCTGGTATGGGAGGGAGGGAGGAAGAGGGAATCGTGGTTGCGAAGTGTACTTCTAATGGGGCGTAGGAGGGGATGGAGGAAGAGGTGAGTCGATCGCCACGAAGAAATGATAGATTTACTCCTATAAAAATTTGGATATAGATATATAATTAAGTAAATATCATCTATATATGGGTGATCTGACCGTATCGTTATATAAATAGACGTTATTAATATTATAAATTTGTTACTTGTTTACAAAAATAAAACAAGACACGAGAATTCGTCCTATCTATATAGATAATCGAAATAAAATTTCCTATCTAATTGAAGCTAAAGACGTTCTAACTAAAGTAAATGGTTTCACGTTCGACGAGTGCTTTTTCTATTCTTTTCTTTTCTGCGAGAGAAGCGAACCCCGTTCCAGGTGCTCGGATTTTTTGATTGACTGATTTTACGCGATTTCTTCCCGTTTATCGGACGGCGACGTATTGTGACGCCTGCGAGACTGCGTCGAGTTTTCGTTCGACGATGGATACACGTGTATTTGCATCTGAAAGTTTACGTAACGCTCGACTTGTTCATTCTTCTCGTGTAATCATTCGTTCTGAACTGAAGTACCTGGCCCGTATAATCGGGACGCGAAGTTAAACTAAACTCGATGCAGGACGGGCCTTGAAGAGAAAGACGAACGCGCAACGCGACTTTCTTCCGTGTTCCGCGCCATAAACCGTCCACCATCACTGCGGACTCGCGCGTGAAACGCTTCGCGCCAATCTTTGCGACGCACGCAGCTCGTTCGTCCTCGGAATCTCCATTCTTCTTCAGACTGCACTTGTTGCAGTGTACACGAAAGTGTGCGAAAAGCAGATCGGATTCTCCGAACGACGTCAACGCGCGCAAATAAATGAAGACATACGATACGAATGTTTATTGGTACCGCGAAAGACTTCGCCGGGTGAACAGTAACATAAAATTGATTTCCGCATCCACTGCGGAGTTCGTAATACGTACGTAATACGTAATACGTGTCACGACCGTTCAAATTTGAGACCACCAAATACCTCCCCGATCGTTTCAAAACTGTTGAACAGTTTTAATTTTCTTTAATTGCTCTCGAGCCGCTCGAGAGTTTCCGACGTAGTTCGAGGCCTGGACGGTCGAGACCCTGAAGAAAGAAAAGAGACCAGGCTTAACTCACTCACTCTCTCTCTCTCTCTCTCTCTCTCTCTCCCCTCCCTCCCTCTTTCATCTCTAATCGTGCGCGCTATACGTTCGCGAATGTGCGTGCAAGGGGGGGGAGGAGTCACCGTACGAAAATCTTCACCGCGCTCGATTATCCCTCGCGCGGCTGACGGATCTCCCACCCGTAAAAAGAAAGCGCTCGAGTTCACTCGCTCTCGTTCAAAGCCCGCTGTTGCTCTATGGACACTACTAATTGAACGATACGAACGTAGCATAATCAACTGAACTGTTCGTCTCTGGGATCGGCCTCCTGCGAATTCGAATTATCGGCGACGCCCTCCTGTCGTGAAGGTGGTGCCGGTGGTGGCGCCGGCGGGGGTCCGGCTATCATTCGGTGCGAGTGGGGAGGATGGTGCGAGTCCTCGACGACGCACGGAATGGAGATCTTGTCCCAGGCGAGCTTGTTGAGGGTGGCCAGCCCGTGGTGAACGCACACAACGCTCTGCGGATGGGGGTGGCAGGGATGCTGGTGCCGAAGAACGAGGGTTGTCGGGGGCGGATGGGGGTGGGGAGTGAGCCACGTCACGCCTGGCTCCGCTCTGTGTCATTTGCCGTTCTGCTGCAACGCCGTGTTGATCTGCGCCCACAGGTCTTTGTTGCAGGACTGCGATCTGAAAATCGAGCGGCTAGAGTATAGGTACGCGAGGGCGTCTCGTAGGCGCGTCGAGAGTCGTCGTCGGCGAAGAGAGCGGTCGCACCTCTTTATCGACTGCAGCCACTCCTTGAACTGCGCGTGACCCTCGAGGGTGATGTGAAACGCCGCCCGCGCCGCGCACACGACGCTTGCGAAATCCTCGTAATCCCCCGCCATCAAGTGGTACAACTTTTGATGCATGCACTGGATATACCTGAAAAAAGGGAAGGGGAAAAAAGTGCGTTCAACTCGTCGAACTCCACGACGCACCCCGCGACGCGACCGACGCACTCACATTTGCTGGCACTTGTGCACGAGCGGAGCCAGCAGAGCCGATCTCAAGTGTTGCAGCACGAGAGCCGGGTTGCTTCTCGCGAGATAATGCGCCGCTTCGAGCGCGACGTCGTGCAGGACGAAGGGACTGACGATGCTGTTCACCGTGCAGACGCAGAGCTGATGGAGGTACTGGGTGCCGAGACGCTTCGACACTCTCAGCAGCCATTTAACGTCCTCGCCGTAGGGTGGATTCCGTGCGTACTTCGCTTGCGGTCTGTCGTCGTGCACTCTGCGAGCGAGGGTTTCCAGGGCCAGCATGCCGACGCGATAGGCCGCCACGAGGGCTCGGAGTTGTTGAGGGCTGTACGGCTGGCTCTGTCTGTAAACCTGCGCGGCACGATTGACGATGGCGAGTCGTTAAATCGCGAAAGTGAAATGGTTAGTACAAAATTGCATTTTCTTCCAAGAAGAAAGTACCTGCGGCTGAGATCTGACCGTCGATATGATAGGTTGCGCCTGCACCAAAGCAGGGCCCGGTAAACCGTTCTGGCCGGGGATCGGACCCGTGACACTCGCTTGAACCTGGTAACGCGATGATGTGTGATTACACACGCCCACAAATTTTTACTTGGAAAAGTACGAACACAAAGAGCAACAAATCGACAATCCTTACGTTAACCGGCATCGGCTGCTGCATCGTAAACATGTGATGAGCTCCCGGTGGCGGGTGGACGTTGACAGTGGTGACAGTCGGCTGGGGAGTGTAATATTGCGGGACCGGCGGCGGTTGCGTCGCGGCGGGCGGGTGATGCGGGTGCTGCGGATGCGGTTGGTGCCCGGGGTGAGGAGGGAAAGCCGCGTGATACATCTGCATGTGGGGCGGCGGCGGAGGCAGGGCCATTCTATGGGGCGGCATGGGACCGCCGAACGCCGGGATCGGATGGTGCGGATGCATGAAACTGTAGGGTCCCACTGCGTACGGCATTCCGACGCCTGGAAGATGCGCGAGTTGTAGACTTCGCGTCGGAGTTGCGATAATCAGAGCGAACGGCGAATCCCGGAGTCTCTCACCTAAGGGCGCCAATGTAGTGATAGTGGGATGCGCCGGATATGGCTGAGGCGGTGGTTGCGTGCTGGTTACAACGACCGCCTGAGTCGGGCCCGGCATCATCTGACCGGCCGTCATGTCCACCGGCGGTCCCGGTTCGACCAGAAGCGCGCCGTTGGGATCCAGCTGCAGCTGATCGTGGGGAATGTCGTCCGGCTGTTCCCCACCGGGAGTGTGCTGCACCGATGAAGAATAAATGATCGATGGCGCGCGGAGAAATAGGAAACATCGCGCACACGCGAAGAAAGGATTCCAACACTCACCCTCAAGTAGAGTTCGTACCAATACTTTGCCACTTGGAAGAGCACTTCCGGGTACACCCCGCCGCCCTTCGCGGTCGTTTCCACGGTGACGCACGCCTTCTCCAGCATGAGCGCGCTCTGCTCCTTGCACTGGAAAGAAGAGACCGTTGAGAATTCTCGCGCAAATCGCGCGCATCCTCGACCGAACGTTCCCGCCTCACCTGCAATATCGCTCTCTGAATCTCGTTGGGATTGAGCGCGTGAGCGTGCGGCAGACACGAGAGCGCGAGCTCGGCGGCCGCTCTGACCATGTTCGGATCGCTGCCCCGCGACGACTTGTCGGCGATGCTCACCGCTTCCGGCGGCGTGAGATGACCCTCCCAGCTGTCGATGAGGAACCAAATCGCGGGCGCACCGATCTCCATGGCCTGGCCGGTTATCCACGACACGTGACTCGAGTACGTGCGGCTGAGCCAGTTCGAGCTGACGCAATTGTGAAGGCCCAGCGCGTAGAGGCCGAGTTGGAAGGCACACATGTGGAGCGCTCTGTGCGGGCCGTGGTGATTTTGACTCGTCGATGCTTGCGTGAACAACGAGGTGGAACTGTTGCCGCCGGCTTTCACCAGCACGGTTTTCGCGAGCTCGCACATGAAGTGGGCTCCGGCTTCCGAGGGTTGATTCGGAATCGAGGGGTAGACTCGCTTACTTTTGTATCTGAGAAAACCGCGAGAGACGATCGTTTGGTTATCAAATGACGCGGATTATACGGATGATGTTAAATGACGACAGAAATACATCGAGCGCATAGTGACCTTGTTTCTTTCGTCCTCGTGGCCACTGGCTGCTGAGCCGGCTGCGGCTGCACGGTAAGCGCATTCAATCCGCTCTCGAGCTCGGCGCTGGTACTGCTGTGCGGTCTGCTGCTCGCGCCAACCGCGTTGTCGCCGTTTCCGCTAGCTTCGGCGCCCGCGAGGGGCGACGAACACGCTTCCTCGCGACGAAAACCTGCCAACTGCGCAAAAAGAGATACGAGCTGATTTTCGTAACTTTCTCGCACGATCGGGCGTGAAAAGTGAAACGACTTTTTTTTTACTTGACTCTTCGTGGGAGGATTGGAGCTGTAGTAGCTGCTGAGGATGGGCGACTTGATCAGCTGGTGGACGTCCCGGTCCAGCAGTTTGTCCATTATCCGCGCCACTTTCAACGGTTCGTCCTTGTAATGAACGAGGAGGGTGATCGCCAGGTCTCCCCTGAGAACACAGTTTCTCGTCGTAACGAACGAAGAGGATGCAACGAAAGATGCACTCGTCGGAAAGGTCAGGGAGTTTCGGACGTACCTCTGACGACGAGTCCCCTCGCAGAGAAGAGGGTGGTCGGCTTCGCTCACGTTCGCCTTCAATCCGAGGGCCGCCACGGCAGCATCGAACCCGAGATTCTCGTCAACGCCTGTGGGCAGTTTCAGTCCTGCAAATCATTCCCCACCTTTTTATTGGCTGCTTACGATAATCAAGCGTTAACTCTTTTCATTCTGGAAAGATCGTCAATAGTCCCTTTCGACATTTCCCGTCGAGAGGAATGATTTTCAGGGAGACCACGAGCTTCGGTCTGCTCGCAGACTCTTCCGATGATTCACGCGAAACTCGAGAACGCGTCACCCGTCCGTCCGTCGCGATCGTCGGAATAACACCAACGGCGAATTCGCAACGTTCTTCGCGAGCCGAGCAAGTAACTATGAAAGTAGGGATCGGGCGTACTTGTTGTATTGAGCGCGTCGAATATGAAGCTGGCGAGCATAACCGGCAGCAGAGCGTGTCCTCTAGAGCGCAGAACACCGTCCTTCAGCTGTTCGGCCCTCTGCTTGACCATCGTCAATTCGGCCGGTCCCAGCGGTATTCTCTTCAGCAGTCCCACCAGTTCGCTCTCCTGGTGCGCCAGTTTGACCTGCGCAAGGGAAAGGACACGACGGAGCCGCGTTCGCGCGTGAGCGAGCGCAACGACGAGGAGCGCAAATCCGCGCAGAGCATCGACTCACCTCTAGAGGCTTCGTGCTGGCGGGCGGTCTAGCCATCTCCAGTCCGAAGAGGCCCACTCTGAAGGCCAGATTGTGATGCTCGGGATTCTCGGCGAGAACGGTGCAGAGGAATCCGCACTTGGCCAGCGTCGCCGAGGCCAAGCAAGTGAGTTGGTGCGACGCTGGATTCACTTGTTGCTGAAAAACAATTGCCGAAAGTCGTTAGAAACGTCCGCTCGCAAGGTCACCGGTCAGATCCTCTCCTTCGTCGCCTCACTTTTTTCCTTTTGCCCTTCACCGGCATCGGAGGCACTTCGATCATGAGATCGGGCGGATTGGCCAGCAGTTCCTCGGCTAGCTTGATCCCCAGAGTGCACGCCTCCCTGGTGTATCCGTGGGCGTAGAGCCCTTCGGCCCTCGCGAACAGGATGTCCCATGGATCCTCCGTCTTCTTGAGGTTTCCCAGGACCGTACTGGCGTTGGCGGCAGCAGCGGCGAGGCTTTCGCTCTTCGAGTCCTTGCTGCTCACTCCTCCGCTGCCAACCGCCGCCTTCGGGTCGTAATAGTAGACGTTGTACTCCTCCCCCAGCGGACTGTCGCTGCTCGAGGAAGAGCTCTCGTCCTTCGACGGTCTCCTGGACGGATCCTTCTCCTGATCCGACTCCTGTTCACTCTTTGCACTAGCTTTCGATATGCAGGCGCGCGACGTGGCCGCCACTGGATCGCGATACTCGACCATACTCGTCCTGCACTTCACGTCGGCCGCTTTGTTATTACAACTATCACTACTATCACTAAGCGTCTCGGACGAGGCGTTTGAGCGGTGCTTGTCCGAGCCTTGAGCGTTCTTGAGGCTGACGTTGCTGTTGGACGACGACTCGCTGCCGCCACCCTCCTGAAACGAGAGGTAAATCAGAACGTTTTCCGCGTGTTCTCGACGAAGCATTTTGCCGGCTGACGAGCAATCGCGAACGACGCGTCGTTCAGAGTACAGGGGAGGCGTCGCTCTCTCACCTGCGAGTCCGTGTCCCCGCAGTTGTTCATCTGGCCGCAACCTCGTCTCATCAGCACGACCTGCGGTTCGGGAATGTCCGCCATGTCCGCGTCGTTCTCGCAGAAACCCTCGGAACTGACGCTGCTGCGGTTGCCGTCGCCGCCGTTCCTGGAGCAGAGCCCGGGAAACTCTCGGGGGTTCAGTCTTCGTCTGTCCATGTAGCTGAATTCGACGAGGCCCAGACTGAGGGGTCGCCTGCCGTGATGGTGAGAGGTCGGCGGCTGGCAATTCAGTACGGCGGGGCTCGAATTCACCTATTCGGAAAGAGGAAGATTGAATTTTGTCCCGCGATGGGATCCATCCGGGACTCTTCCTTAGAGCAGGACACTCACTTGATTCACTTCGGTCCTAGCGTCTCCGGCGTGTCTGAAGCACGTGAACGGACAGTGATACATGGGATTGCTGCCGGCGGTATAAGTTATGCCCGGCAGAGTGTATTCCTCCCAGTCGAGGTAACAGGCCTCCAGGGCCGGCTTGAACCCGGTGAACACCTCGAGATCCGTCTTCAAGGAATTCTGACTGCTGCTGTTGTTCCTGTTGTGGGAGTTGTGAGACACGGAGCTGCCGCGACTCTTGGTGACCTGGTGGCGGGGAGAAATGAGAGTTAAATGGCGTAAGACGAGGAGGAAGACCCTCCCGAAAATTCCTGCCAGAAATTGGATGCAGGAACTCGCATGACTAATTCGCACAAGGACTCACGGGATACCTATATTAAACTACAAGCTTCCTGCAAAAGTCACACATGATGTGATTGTGTCTTGCAGGAAGTCGCATGAAAAAATTGTATGTAGCATTTTTGTGGAAAAATCTTACAAGGTCCTGTCAAGTATCTCGGATGATCAATAATTTCTTACACGGATCATATATGATCTTGAAAAAACTTGCATAACCGAATTCATAACAACTGCCGCCGATGTAAGTCTTATAGGATTCTGACAGGTTCTTGCATTATCTTTGTACGATCTTACAAGAGTCTTTCATTGATCTAGTACGATCTTACAACATCCTTGCAAGATCCTACAATGAAACTCGTAGCTATTTTCGGGAGGGGATCGCCCATTTCGAAACGAAGTGTTTTCATAAACGCAAACCTTGTCGATGATCTTCATGTGCCAAGCCTTGAACTGCGCGTGGAGCATCTCCCTCTCGGAGGGCGACAAACCCGGGTTCAGCGCAGCGAGTCTCCAAAGAACGACGATCTCGTCGCAGAGCGAAGAGCAAGCGTGCTGCGAGGCGTGGGTGTTGCTGTTCATGTTCCCGTGCTTCCCTCCGCCGTGTCCGGTGCCGTTCAGGAGGGCCACCTTCGTGTTGAACCACCAGACGAGTATCTGCTCGCAGGCCATGCACTCCTCGGTGATGATCTCCAGGAGAGGAATGGCGTTTCTGTCGGTCCTCTTGAACATCTCTCGCACGATGGAGAGCAAGTTCCACATGCCCTCCGGTTCCCGGCCCCTCAGCGGTCGCAACAGGGAGGACCATTCGGCCGCCGCCGGTGGCGCGGTGGTGCTCAGACAATTGACATCGCTGCGAAAAGAATCGGGACGTCGCGAATGCATTGAACGCGGAACGAGCGAAGGATCCGCTGAGCGAACGAGCCGAATTACCTGAACACGATGGGAGCCGGCACGCAAAACTTGATCAGTATCTTCTTTATGTTGTTGTGGAGCGTCTTCTCGTCCAGGTACCAGGAAGTCTGGTCGTGGGCGGAGGCTCCCGCGGTGGGGTCAGGCGCGCCGGAGTAGCTGTTGATGGCGCTGGGCTGAGCCGACAAGAGCTCGTCCAAGAGACGTTGGGCAGTGGGGAGTATCTGCTGCGGCAGCTCGCTGATGAGGTACTGGGCGAATTTTTGAAGCTGTTCCCGATGGAGGCGGGACAGAGTCTCGCTGACGGGTGCTCTCAGACACACCTGGGTGGGCTGTAAACGCAACGTTTCACGGTATTCCGGGACTCGTTCGCCTCGCCACCCCCGCCGAGGAAGACGCGGAGGGTGGTGCGCGCGTTCGACGACGAAGCGAGTTATCTTTTCGCAGGCCACTCACCATGTGTATCCTGTGAAGGCATACCGCCACGACGTGAGAGCACCAGTAAGCGGTAGAAGAGCAAGTGCAGTTGCAGGACGTGATCCGTCGACGGTCGAACGTCACCGCGACGTTGTATTGGGCCCGGGCGCCACCAGACGTCGACAGCACGTGCACATTGACGCTGGCGCTCAGGTGGAAACCTGCGTGCGAAGCAGAGGGCTTTGTTCAGAGGGTCGTCAACGACGTTTCAACGCTCTACTTCGGGGGATGATCGGCGTTTTCCGGCGAGGAAGTATCCGTAGTAACTTTTATCGCTAATATAAAGAGCCGGGGAGGGTTAACTCGATTCCCGGACCCGCGGCGACCGTGTCCGACCATTCAGACTCTCAGGAATAAAGTCAAGGGACGGGGTTGTTGCTTCGTTGATTGTAAAGATGCCCCTTGGAAGCGCGCTGTGCGCCGCCACCTTTCGAGCTTCGACAATTAGCGTATTACTTTAAGCTTCCCTCTCTCGCTTTGCGAAGATTCCTTCGCTTTTAAGGAGCTTGCAATTTTCAGGGGGTATATACAATTTGCAGGATATTACATAAAGGAGAGTGACTCAAAGGCTGGGCACGCTTCGCGTCGCGAAGCTGGAACTTTGTACGCCAAATTGAATGAGGGCGTAATGGATCGAGCGTTCGTGCATGTCGAGATGTACTGCGACGTTAATTTCCGATAAAAATGAGCAACGAGAAAACACGTATATAGTATACGAAACGGGCGCAGCGAACGACGAAACGCGCGCACCGTTTGGAGACTCCGAAATAACCCCGCGCGTTTTTCCTCTCCAGGCGGTGGATGCCGAGGTCGCGCGACGCCTCTCGTCCACTTCTTCATTTATTAAAACTTCATTTCACAGCCGAGCGACTCGGAGCGAGGAATGGAACGGAAGGGTCTATATAGGTATACGCGGAGGTGTAACAACTCGGAGGACGATATTTTATGCAACCTGGTGAGGAACGACTCGGGCCTTTTTGACGAATCGGTCCACCGGGAGACCGGTTGCTCGACGAAAAGGCGAATGGAAGGAAGACGAGTATCGTAACGAGGGTGAATCGGGGGAAGAACGATCGGAGTTGAGCGATACGTTTCCCTTTGACACTTTGCCGACTTTCTCTGCCTCCCTCCCTCCCTTTCTCTCTCTCTCTTTTTCGCTCCTTCCCGACGGAATCGTCGTCCACGTCGTCGGGGCCAACGGCGGGCGACGGAAAAGCCTCGAAAGGAGCAAGGAGCAGCACTTTGCGGTGAACGGTGCGAGGCGCGTCATTCGTCCGCTCGACGCGAACCCGCGGGCATTGTACGACGGCACTCTTCGAAGCGCTCGACCCCATAGAAATAGGACTTCTCCCCGAAAGCTCTGTCCCCCGCCTCCCTTCCCCGTCTCGCCTTCTGCTCTTTGAGGCAAAGGCGAAAAGAAGGGTTTCGGGCAAAAAGGTAGCCGAGTATAGGTATACCTTCTAATTGAAAAGCTGACCTCAGCGCTCTCTCCTCTCGAGGCCCGGCTTCCAATCAGAATTTTCTCGACGAAGCCAAACCGTGAAACGGATTCGATGGGTGGATTTTCGCGCGGGAATTACTGTGCATCGACGATTATTGCACTGATGCAAGCGCAGCGAGTGCGTAAGAGGGAATAATCGAACGAGCGATTTCAGGGATTTCGATTTTTACACCGAGGAAACAGTTTATTAATGGCTAATTTCAAATACGGCGAAATATATATAGGGGTAAGGGGGTGAGAAAATATATGTTAATTATTAAAATGTTTATTTACCTCAAACTGTTGCCTCGAAGGATTTAATTGAGCCGAAAAAATGTTTCGTTCGATAAAATGTTTATTTCGCCATACTCGAATAAACGTCTATTAACTACGAATATAATTATTGTTTTTTCGGTGCAACAAAATTCTTCGATATTTTCGAAAAAAAATCGAAACCTTCGGTGTAAAATGAAATGTTTTTTCTTCTTCACAATTTCTCCACTTTATTTATCTGTGTACACATGTATAATGTAGTGCAGATGGAACGAGGAAGTCGTACGATTCGAACGATATCGTCCCGATCTACACTGAAAAAAGTGTTTATTTATATTGTAGTTAATAAATAAGTACTTGATTATGGCGAAAGAAATGTTTCGTTAGGCCAATTAAATATACGTTAATTATTAAATAAACCTTATTAGAATACCTGTTCCATTCAAACAGAAATAGAGTAATAGCTAACGAAAACAGAAAAAGCTAACGAAAATTTGCTTGGCTCGAAGAAATATTTCGTTCGCCATAATCAAGTATACGTATATTAACCATAAATGAACTGTTTTCTCGGCGTATCAAAAGGGTCGAATACGAAAGAAATTACGAAAACGAAGCACGATTTGGTAATTGAAAGGGCGAATTACTGAAAGGGACGAAGGGGCGGGAAGCTCCCGTGTTCCACTCGCGCGTCGCGCGGCTTCGATTCGCGGAAGGTGAGCCACGTTTTCCTCGAACCGAGGCGAGCTTTCCCTCCCACCCCCCGCCAGCCACTGTCTTTCGAAACGCGCGACGTCGATATCATCGTCGCAACTTTCGAGGGAAATCACGTACACCCGGGTGCGTTCCGCCCGACGTGCGGACGGGGTCTGGAACGTTCCAGGAATCGCGCGGCGCGATAACGGAGTCGTCGCGGTCACGTAGGAAAGACTGCGAATCCCGGGGAATTTGGCGAGAGTTGCAGCGCGCGATTTCGTCGCTGGAAAAATCGCGAGATGGTGAAATGAGCGACGGGGGGTTGCGCAGCGAACGGAAGTGACGCGTTGCCGGGCTCGGCGATGGAGCAGCTCTCTTGAAATATTTAAACCTCGAAAGAGAGAGAGAGAGAGAGCTCGAGCGGATTTAGCTATTGTGCTCGCGATAAACAGCTCTGGCTACGTGTACCCACAAACGGATGGGAATGCTGCTGTTATGTGGACGGAATATATTTATGGTGTTAACCCCGGGAGCGCTCGTGGGCTACGAGCGTTTTGCTCGCGCAACCAGGATACGGTTGCATGTATGTCTGCAGAGTCGGCAAAAGAGAGAGAGAGAGAGAGAGAGAGAGGGAGAGAGAGAGAGCGGAGTAAACGGCACTTACTTGTCCACCCATTTGCCTGGCTATCTACATACGTGACGTGCTTTTCTCGTGAATCGCGAGGGGAACGAATATAATTATATTGTATCTAGTACGCGCGTGAGGAGAAACCGAGGTTACACAGTTGAACCAGTTTGTTGACTGCTGCAGGATATTATGCAAAATGTAAAATGGCAAAAAAGAGGAGACACGTAAGGCCGGTTCGATTAGCTTGGATATTTGCTATGAATTATTTACACTGAGAAAATAGTTTATTTGTAATTAATAAATGTTTGCTCGCATACACTGAGAAAAAAAAAGATTAAAAACTATTCTGTTAGAAGGATAATAATCTGAGTACGAAAGGTAAAATAGATCAAAAATTATCCTAAGGAAGGTTAAATTTTATACCCTGGAAGGATAATTTTTGATCTGTTTTACCTTTCGTACTCAGATTATCCTTCTAACAGAATAATTGTTAAGCTTTTTTCGCCTCAGTGTATGGCGAATCAAACATTTTATCGGATCAAATAAGTATTCGTTGACTATTGCGAAATTTATTTAACACGATTAGATCCTCCGAGGAAACTGTTTCAATGAAATGAAGATTTTAATAATTAATATACATTTTCTTGTCCCGACGAAATATTTATTTCGCCGTATTTTGAATTACATTTATTAAATGCCGATAAACTGTTTTTTCGGTGTACGCCCCCGGACGTTTATGCAAAACAAACATTACTATTTCATTTTTAAATACAGGTAGGTTTTAATATCTACTTTGCAGGAAGAAATGGGGTGGTCAATTTAATATTCCGAGGGGCGGTGTGCATGCTGTCGCGTGGTTACCGTCACGTTCGATGGGGGTTACATCTTTTCAGGGGTGTAATTGCGGTGACATATGGCTTTTCCCGGCAATGACTGTTATCACCGCTACGGCGTGCTTACATATCGTATTTCCAAATGTATATTTCATTCGTCAAACATACTGCGTCAGTCGGAAAAGTACGTCGATATGGAAATATAAATCCGTAGTAAACGCCGAATGATTTACAGAGTACCGGAACAATTCACTCACCGATCTGAAGAGGATCCTTGACGCTCCTCGAGCGAAACAGGTGTTCGCCCCGTTGGAATTCGTCCGCGCTGCCGTTGGCCAGGCAGGAATACAACCGGATGTCCTCCTCGTTATCCGGGAAGCTCCAGAAGGCTATCCTGAGTTGGAGCTGCTCCGGTACCGGCGGGTAGACGTGCTCCACCAGTTCGAAGGGGATGTGAGAGGCGACGCATCGCGCCGATAGCTCGCAAAGCATCGGTACGGTCTGTCCATCTGTAACAGAAACGAAGGAAGATATAAATATTTGGATCTGTGTCGATATTCGTTTCTTAAAAAAACAACAACGAAGAGTAAGAGCGATAGACTGTAATCGACGCGTACACAGAGAGAAAAAAAATTAATTGGATCTACTGAAAATGACTTGCGGGGTCGCGCGTAATTATCAATTTATACACCAATAAAATATTTTGATACGGCAATTGGACATCTCTTCCTTACAATCATGCGGAGAAGTATGTGACTGCAAGGAAGAGATATTTCATTAATATGAAACAGCGTCTAATTAATCTAAATAGATAATTACTCGCGATCCCGCAAGTAATTTTCAGTAGATCCGATTAATTCTCTTTCTCCGAGTACCCAGGCGGAAAAAAATGTATATATTTTGTATACATATGATCCGTATGTGGATTTGGTGTATGTAATTTCTGTGTTAATCATATACGGACTATATGTAATACACTGGGAAAAATAATTCGGTCAATCAAATTGATAATAATTACTCGCGACCCCGCTAGTAATTTTCAATAGATCCAATTAATTTTTTGTCTCTGTGCATCGAACATTCTCGATCACCCTGAAAACACGAAACATCCCCATCGAACGCATATCGAGCGCGGAGCTCACCAATGCGGCCGACTCTCTCGAATCGCATAAATTTGCAATTCCGTCGAGCAGAGTCCACACACCGCGCGCGTCGGGCGCGTCGATATTTTGCGGAAAGCGTTGCCACCCGCGCGCGTCGAGTGCGTTTCGCGCAACACGGTCGCTCGAATATTTGCATAAAGCGGATTATGTGCCCCGTCGAGCCGTGAACCGTAGAAGTAGAGGGTGGAGAGGGACGGGGAGGAGGAGGAGAGGGTGATGTCAAAGAGAAAAAATTGTATCCAGCTCATTCAACGGACTTCAATTGCAACGAACTCGTTGCAGCGGCCGAGTTCCATCGTGAAACCCCTCAACCCCTCTCGGCACTCACCCTCTTTCGAGTACCGCCCGTTATTTCCCCGCGCGAACAAAGTGAACGCAAAGCAGCTCGAGACTAATCCGTCGAGCGAGACTAACGAGGCTAATTTATTAATCGCCGCAAAATCTCGAAGCCGCGCGGTGGACCCCCGCGAGTTCGCTGGTGAAACTCCGGCGGGCGCGCGAGTATTTCGGAATACGGCTGCTATACCGGGGGACGGCGCGCAGCTGCCGATATCGTCGAAACTCGCGGCTGTGTTTTACGATTATAGTTTCTCCGATATTTTTATATAAAACGAGAGGGGGGGGAAGAGAGAGGCGGTGGAAGAGGCCCTCGGGGTTCCGGTGCGACGGCGTTTTCACGGCGGAAGGGTCGTTAAAAACTTTTCCTCGTTTGACAAATTAATCGGTCGCGTGCCTCGGCGCTGACCGAGCGCCCCCGCTCGATGGGCGTCGCTCGATTCGGCGCGGGGAAACGCGAAGCCCGGCAACGCGAGGAAGTCGTTGAAAGAGAACTGCAAATTTATCGAGAGCGTTTCGATGGAATACCAAGATATCGATGATTCTTTTGGGGGGAATAAATTTTCATCAATGAAATCGTCGATATTTCATATTTCCTTCGCGATATCGACCTAATAACCGTGTTTTTCGCAATCAGCGCGAAAAAGCACATAAGACAGAGCGGTCGAGCGATCGATTTAGGAGATTCCGATTTTTGCGAAAATGTCAATTGACGGATTTATTGAAGAAATCTCGCAAGAATACAGAAATATCGATGACTCTGTGTGAATAAAATAAATGTCTCGTGTATAAAATCGTCGTAATATCCGGCGAAGCGAGTCTGATTATACAAAGAATGCTCTACTGTCGGCGGGAGCGTCCGACCAGTACAACGGAGTGACCACTGCCGCGCCTATCCCTTGACCTGTTTTCAATTTTTCACAAAAATAAAAATCTCTCGACCACCCTGTCTCGTGTATTTTTTTCGTGTCGATTCCAAAAATCACCGATTTATAAATGAAATCCGATGGGAAGACTGAGATGGCGTCGATTTTACGGGGAAAAATAATTGTCCCCGACACGAATTCGTTAATATATCGATACTTGAAAGCAACAGTGAGATAAAACAGATTTTGAACTATGTGTGTGTGTCAAACGTAAGATAAAACCGCCCTTTATACAATGCAACTGAGATATCACGTCAAAAATATTTAAATAAATATTTAATTTAAATATTTTTGCCGAGATATCTCAGTATTGCATTGTATAAAAAGGCCGGTTTTAGCTTACGTTTGACACAGCTCGAAATCTGTGTTATCTCACTGTTGCTTTTAGGTATCGATATCATATTTTCTTTCGGATATCGACCCCCTTGACCAGCGTAAAAAAAATGTACAAGGCAGGATGATCGATTGTGGAAATTTCAACAGAGCACAGAGACATCGGTGATCTTTCCGAAGGAATTCACAATGAACGGACGATGGCCGTGCTATTTTCGAGTTTCCGTAAACTGCGACGGTTCGCGTTGAAAAAGCTCCCTCTATCCCGGTGGGGCGTGTCGCGTGCGCACGTGCCTCAACTCCGGGGACACTTTCGAAACGCTCGCCCGGAGAATCGGTTCGAGGGTAAAAAATCCGACTTTACGACTTTCTCGACGTGTATTACCAGCGAGTACGTAACGCACGCGCGATTATCTTATCTCATCGGCGGATCGGCGAGCGGCATTTAAACGCCGTGTCGTGACCAACCGGCGAAGCGAGCGCGCGCGAGTCGGACGTCGTGGATAAAGCGAAGGTCCCGCCGGGGAAAAATAGTAAAAAGGGAGGAAAAGAAAGCCCGGTCGCGGAGCCGCGGCTTATCGCGCTCGAAAGCTCCGCTATCACGCCCTGGTCGACTTTGTGTCGGCGATGTGCTCTATTTAATTCTCGCGCGTACGTATTCCGTGCGCGCGCGCCTTTATTCCCGACGCGCCGCGTCGTACGAATGCGTCGAAAGAAAGTTTCCTTCGTCGCGACGCGTATACGACTAGCGCGATAAGGGCATCGGGTTTCTTTTCTCGAGAACCGCCCCTCGGAGCCGAAGCGGCAGCGAGAGGCGAGGGTTGGACCTTCGTGCGAACAGATTCGACGGGTGATTTCGTGGGCTTCGCTCGCTCGTGCAACTTCGATCTTGATGAAACTCCGGTGGACTTGGAGTTTGACGGCGAGCGATAAGGTATCGGGATTTTTAACAACGGCGCACCTACGAGTACAACAAAATCGCGTCGAGAGTGCGTCGAAGTAAATTTAACGTCGATCGTCGACGGATCATTTTTCCCGTTGCGGAAAAACGACGGAAAGCCCGTCGTAATGGTGAAAATCGACGAGCCGCGCCAGGTCATCATACCAACCGAAAACGCGGACGCATTCGCAAAGCTGAGCTCGACGCGCCGATAAAAACGTGACGCGTGCAACGTTGCAGCGCGGAAACGTATATCCGCATGAATACGGAACTGTCAATGGGGAGGAGGGGTTAAAGTACCCAGCCGACTCTACAGTTATAAACGACGGCGCGCGGCTAACGATCGGGTCCCGTATAAATCGCGTTATTATACCGTCATCGATAACGCCCGTTATCGCGACGCTCCCAGATCTTCACGGTCGCTAAAAGCGCATGAAATTCATGGCGATATTCCCTCGCGGGAAAACTCGATCGCGTGGCCGTGCGCGATCCCTTGATTTCTGCGCGCACTAAGGGAAGAGTTTATTTGTAGTTGTTAAATGCATACTTGATCATGGCGAAATAAATATGTCGACGTGCCAAATGCGAGTAAGTATACGTTAATCGTTGGAATGCCTCTTTCATTGAAACAGGAATACTTGTTTGGCTGAAAAAAATATTTCTTTCGCCATAATCGAGTATACGTGTGTTAACTATGAATAAACTGTTTTCTCAGTGCGGAAAAAAGTTTGTGGTAACTATTCTCACAATGCACGCGTGGTAAGATTAAATTCGGTTTCCTCGCTAATTTTTTTATTAGAGATTCGAGAAGTTTTAAGGAAATTATTTGTCCTGTATTTTTTAATTTTTTATTTTCAGCCTCATCGAAGCTGGAAAACGATATTTTGGAATGCAGCTACGTCATCGTGTTGTAAAACTTCTCCCTCGTACTTGCTTGGCATAAGTGCGTCTCTCTTGCGTATAATTGTACGATTACTTATTTTTTCGGACATTTTTTTTGTCGTGTGATACATGTATACAAATTACAGATTAAATTGAAAAATATGAATATTTTTTTACGAGAAAACCGAATTATTGCGGCATAATGACGTTCAGTGCTATACATATATCGATATTTACTAAAAATATCGTCATAACTCTCTATACTTTAGTAAATATTGACATATTTGTAGTACTGCCGCAATAATTCAATCTAACTGCGTGGATTGTAAGAACGATTACCGCGAACTTTACGCAGAAAACGAAAACAAATCGTAGCATTTACAAAGTTTACGGTCAATTTCGACACGAGGCCAATTTATCGTTACGGCAACTACAGTTTTCGTGAAAATTACAGTAAGACCTGTACGGAAGTCGCAAGTCGTTGCTGTAATTTTGACTAAAATTCTAGTCATCGCAACGATAAATTGGCCTTCTCCCTAAATTCAGCACGAACTTTGTAAAACCTACGAATTATTATACATTCCTCGACGTACACCTGTTAGCGCGAGCGATCCATCCGAGCGACGCGACGGTCGCGGAGATCCGGAAGCGTCGCGCACGAAGGAGGATCCATCGATTAAAAGGATTAATGAATGTTCGCGGTAACGAATGACGCGCGGCCTCCGGTCCCGACGCGGAATAATAGCTCGCATTAAACTTTGCGCGTTTTCAACCCCCGGCGAGGGGCGCGCGGCCGTGCAAATATCCGAACGAGCAAACTACTCGGCGTTGAAACGGCAATTACAATGAGCGCGGGGCGGAAGGGGCGACGGCGGAAGACTCGAAGTAATGTTTGTTCTCGTCCCGGCGTAATGGAAAGGGTGGGCTTTGCCGGCGGGGGCTGCAGCTCGCGCAAGGAAAGCGCGAGGGGACGGTTCATATTTACGGTGAATTGAAATTTGCCGAGAAGCGGCGCGCGGCGATCGATCCGCGAGGAAAAGCGCGCGATCGATGTGGAGTGGACGCGCGGTAAGCCGCGCTGCGCGCCGGGACGCGAAGGCGAGGGTGGTTTCCGAAGTCGTGGGACGGCGCGCGGGGTGACGGGTTTTCGCGGCGAAAATACACGAGGGGTTTTGACGGTACTTCTTCGAGGTTCCGCGCGACGCGGCTGTCGATCGACGACGGTGCGTCTGAATGCGGGGAATGAAATGATTGCGGGATAAACAGAGGGAGGAAATCGGGCGAAATCTTTTATTCAGCGGCGAGAATTCGTTCACGGATTGATTCGCTTCTCGGATTCGACTGTTTGCGGTCGAATTTGGAGAATGCGGCGTGCGAAATAAATGTTCGTTTTGTCGGAGCTGACGGCAGCGTTCATTTTCGTGGCGATGACGCGGCGCGAAGCGGTGAATTTGACCGAAAAAAAGAACCTCTTCTCCTGCCACCGCGCGTAGAGTCGACTCGAACGAGCGACGGCGCAGCGGAGCGCCACCACGCCGCTGCGCGTCGCTCTCCTCGCTTTCAATGGGAATTTGAAACTCGATAAACCGGAATCGAGTGAACAACTGCAGAGCCTGTACGCGGGTCGTTGCTTTCCCCCGCGAGGTTGACAATGGGCGAAGCGAGAGCCTGCGGAACGCTAAAGAGAGTCCCCTTTGCACGCCCCTTGTCGCGCGACCTATTGTTTGTAGAGAACGAAGTGGAATTAAAAGCGAGTTGCTCCATATTGCCTTTGATTGAGGGGACAAATTGGAAAAATCCAATCTCAAGGAGATCCGGGCGGAAAAATTCGACGTATCTTCTGTATAATCTACGAGTACATGTGGTTTTGGTCATGTATGGATTATACGTGATTTCTGTCTTAACCATATAAGGACTGTATACAGGGTGTTTATATTAAGTACTTGTACAAACTTTAAAGGGTGATTCTTTGACTAATTTTAAGATAGAAAGTTCATATGGACATGGGTGCACAATATCTTGGTTTTTGAGATACAGGGCGCCCAAAAAAAATCTTTTTTTTTTGTTTTTTAATTAATATTGTTGTTCAATAACATGGCAATTTAACGAAATTTGGGATACTGGGTGTGTTGATGACGAGAAACTAAAATATTGACTTAGTTTTTTGTTTAATGTTAGAGGGCGTCACAAAAAATTAAGTTAATATTTAAGTTTCTCGTCATCAATACACCCAGAGTATCCCAAATTTCGTCAAATTGCCATGTCATTGAACAACAATATTAATCAAAAACCAAATAAAATATATTTTTTGGACGCCCTGTATCTCAAAAACCAAGCCATTGCGGACTCATGCTTATATGAACATTTTATCTTAAAATTAGTCAAAGAATCACCCTTTAAAGTTTGTACAAGTACTTAATATAAACACCCTGTATAGATTATACAAACATTCAAAAACTTGTATATACTATAGTCCTTATATGATTACATAATATAAAAATCACCTTATACGACCAAAACCACATATGGATTGCACACAAAATATATTAAACTTTTTCGCCTGTTCCAGTAATCGAAATCAGTGAAAATCAATGAAAAGTCACTGAAATCCAGTGAATAGAAAGTTTCTAAAATTGCACTGATTCTCAGTTATTTTTACTGATTCGGATTGAGAGTTGCACGCGAAACGGAACAAAGTTTGTTCGCGAATATCTTCCTCCCAGTGCGTCCCACGCGGCTTTTCCAGTCGAGCGCAGCTTCCATACCGGAAACGTGTCATCGAGCGAATCGCCACTTTCGAACGGATAACGAAACCGGCGAGCCGCCCCCCGCGCGCCACAGGCCGCAATCCTCGAAACGAGCCGGTTATAACGGCGCGGCGGCAACGGACGCAAGTTTCGCGCGAGAGAGTTAACTTTTAATTGAGTTTGAGAAAACCCTCTCTCCTCCTCCTCCTCCTCCGGAGGTCGTATGGGCTCCGACAAGTTGGATAGGCACTCGGATGAGGACGAAGACGAGGACGACGTCGTTGACTGGTTTTTTTCTTTAAAGAGCCTTTCCAGCTCGCTGTAATAATAATCATGATGGATGACGCTAATGAATCAACGCCCGCGCGAGGAGAGAGCGAAGGGCGGGGAGAAAGTGCGAAGGAGATGAAGGCGGCGAAAGAGGACGGCGAGAGGAGAAGCTGAGGAGAAACTTTCTTTTTTCTCGGAGTCTTTCAAAAACACCCTCCGTCTTCGAGGATCGTAGGTAGCCTTTCGAAACTGTCCGAGGATCACCCCCCTACTCGCGTTCGATTTTTATCCTCCGCCCTCTCGATCTCGCTCCGCATATCCTCGCGCGGCGAGAAACTTTTATCAATTCCTCCGCGAGCCGAAATTTATGACGTCCTCCTCTTCGGCAATGGTGCACACCAGGTGCCGCCGTTCCTATATCGGTCCGGACCCGCGGCCGTGCACTTCCGCCGTGAATAGCTGTTTATCGGCAAACTCTGTCCGGAGTTCGGTCGAGTCGGTAAAGTACGGCGGCGTCGTAAACAGAGCAGAGTCTGGCTAATTGGAGCGCCTCGAGAAGTATCGATGCGCTTTATGAGCGTCCAGAATTTCCGGTCGCGTGAAATTTGTTATTTCGTGTCTATCCCGAGCTTTTCTTGTCGCGAAATAGCTCGAATTACCGGTTTATTGATTAATCGATAAACCGAACGAGGAAAAAAATTAATAATAAAAGGAGGTAATACTTGGCGAATATTTCGCCCTCCGGGTTCGACCCGCGCGTATAAATTCCCCCTATCGCCGATTCGCCTCGGTCAGTACGCGCTGCTCGATAATTTCCGGCTCGACCTCGATTTTCATACGCGCGGAGTTATCACGGAAACCCGGGCGAGAATTCATCGGCCGCGCGGCGCGAGAGTCCCTCGAAATCGAGGAATTTCATTGGGAACGTCGCTCGGCGCTGTGTGTATTTTTTTTTTGCACCATCCCCCGCACACTCGTGATTTCCGGTTCATCGTGCCCAGAGAATTCGTCTCGCTCCACACGCCTCCGGAACGAAGCCTTGCGACGCGTTCGCGTGAATTCACGGCCGAAATTTCGAACGGTGCAAACCCGCGCACGTTTGCGAGTGCGGAATACATTCTTGGACAAAATACGCCGAAGATTATTTGCATGCGATTTGTCGAGTGCGTCGGAGTCGCGCGCGAAAGAGAGCGGGAGAGGAGAGGAAAGTAAAGGTACGAACGCCCCAAAAAGAGAGAGAGAGGAAACCAGGCGCGCGCAGGGGGTGGACGAATGGCGCGGAGGAGATGAAAGGGAAGAACTCTCGCCCCTCGCGCGTCGGGTCTCCGATAAATAAATATCCAGAGCGGGAGAAGCAGAAGAAAAAAAAGCGGCGTCTCCACCCCCAATCGAGAATTTCCACGACAAAGCGAGAATTCGAGCGAGAGAGGAGTTTCGCGGGCATGATAATTAAATAGGAAAAAAAAAAAATTCGTAGCCAGACGAACGGCGAAACGTGCCGGAGGGGCGGCGGAAGTCGGTACGCTACCTCCCCGTGCAGTATTCAACCCGGAGAGTAATTGGGTTTGTTTTATTTATTAAATTACGCGGAACGAACGGAAGTTCGGGGAAAGAGGCGACTGGACCGGTGCTTCGCGGCGGAAAAAAGAATGCGAAAATACGCAGCTCGTTAATGGATGATGGTTAGGTACGTAGATTTATATATTCGTATTCGTATTCTGGCGGGGAAAATGATTGATTTGGATGCTGATGCGGGGTGTGATTTAATTTTGCGGATATGCGTTTCCACGAAACCGCTATAAGTACCTATACATTATTCGATGGAACGGATTCCTATTCGGACAGACGAGGGAAAAAGCGTATTTTCTTCGCTTAAATGTGAAACGATCGAATGCATTTTCGTGTATGTGTATGATAGGTTGATTCTCAAAAGATGCCGGACGCGCGGTGAAGAAGAATTAGTAAAAAACCATGGGAAAACTCATGAATTTTTGCAATTATCCCGGTAATAGGACTAGTCGAGGTGAAACATCGAAGTGTTTAATAAACCATAGCGTATTTTTTTTTACTGCAACGAACTGTAAAAAGTACGTTGTGATGTCTATAAAAAAAATGCAACGTTTCACTTAGAGGGGCATGTTACTGCACTGAGAAAAAAATGTACTTGATCGAGATAAACGTGCCTTTGGATAGTTCCAAGAGCGTATTTATTCGATTTAAATGAATATCGATTTGATCCAAATAACATCTAATTAATTCAATAATCTAACATTTGCGTCCAACCGATATTCATTTAAATCGAATAAATACGCTCTTGGGACTATCCAAAGGCACGTTTATTTCGATCAAGTACATTTTTTTCTCAGTGTGAGATTCACTGTAAAAATTACCGATCCTCTTCCTCCGTGCGGAAAAGTTCTATACGTATTAAGTGATGACGAATAAATAAAAAGCGAGTGGGAAACGCGTTACATCGTCGCTGGTTCTTAAACAAAATCTCCATTGAAAGGAAAGACGAGCGATCAAATAAACTTGCGCGTTTTCTGAATCGAGTCCTGCCAATATCACACGTTGTCTCACGCGCGTGCACAAGTGCAACGTGCATCCGAGACCCGATAAAAGCGATTAGGAGCGGTTTTTCGCTCGCGCTCGATTTTCTCGAAATGCACCCGTCTCGGCGCTCGGCGTTATAGGTACGCGTCATCCGAGCGCTCGTGCTCCGCGTCGCTATTCCTATTACCGGTTAATTGCATTCCGCGCGCAACGAGCGCCACCCGTATACGTGTACGAATCGCGGGAACGTCACGAGATACGAGCGTGTCGAGTGAAATTGCACGTACGCGCGTCGCTCCGCCGTAAACTGACGGTAATCCGAATTTGGCATCGTCGCGCGACGGCGGCGGCGGCGGCGGGACTTGTCGTGAAATCGCAGCGGTAAAAGCTGCGTTTGCGAGGAAGCGTCGTTTAAATGGTCGGTGCACCGTGCCAGAGACCGCACCGAGATCGATCGTCGCGAGAGAGGGTGTTTTGGAATAACACGACGCACCAGACGCACCGCTCGATATTTTCGGAAAAATCGAAATCTCGGAAATCGATCTCTCGAGCGTTCTATTCGATGTATTTTTTTTCGCGCTGATAACGAATACCGCTGATTCATCGGGAAAATTTCAAAGGAAAATCGAGATGTCGATGATTTTCTGGGGGGAAAAAATGGTTTATAGATAAAATCGTCTATATCTTTGTTCCCTTTGAGATATCGACCTAATAACTGTGCTTTTCGTAATCAGCGTGAAAAAATACATGAGACAGGATGGTCGAGCAATCGGTTATGAAGATTTTGATTTTTAGGACAATTTCAAGACTTATTGAATAAATCGCAAATGGGTATCTACGGAAATATCGATGATTCTGCGAGAATAAAATAAATATCTCGCGTACAAAATCGTCGTAATATCTCCAGCGAGGCGAGTCCGACTATACGAGAGATGCTCTACTGTCGGCGGGAGCGTCCGACCGGTACAACGGAGCTACCACTGCCGCCCGCGCGTTTCGTTCCGCAATCCTTCGGAAATTCCACGCGCAGAGAGTCGAGGCGAAGGAAACGAACTCTGCAGGAGGAAAGAATGAGGACCGGTCATGAATATTGAACATTATATTAAAACCTCTCGCCGCTCTCCACCCTCCCCTCGCCCTTGTGGACTCATCAGCCCTCCTTTCCTTCGTATTTGTATTCCTCTCCCCGTGACTGGAATTCTGTTATTTTTAATATCGCTCGCGGGTGAGTCGCCGCTTCTCGAAAAAATATTCCCATCGATCCGCCGCGCTGGCTCGGTCCAGCGACCGAGATGAAATCCCATCGCTCCCGCCCCGGAGCAGAATCGAAACCCACCCTCGACCCGCGTCTTATCTCCGCGGCGGAGGATACGAAGCGTCGCGATAAGGAAGGACTCTTGGCTCGTTTCTAGACGAAAGTGCCGCGCGCGCGCCGGCTTTACGAGCGACTAATCCGGCATTCCCAACCGTGATCGCTCGTCCGCTCCGCGCGTCGACGTAAACCGCGGGCCCGACTAGACGCGATAAATTTTCCGACGCTCGCGTCTGCTTACCGATAGCGGGCTGCGTTTCCGCTAATTACTCCGCGGATCGCGAGGTCGTTTAAATCGTCCAGACACACTCGACGCGCCACGCTGTAAGTGCTTACTTATTGCTTCCGGGATAACGGGCGCGATTAAAGGTGATGCTGCGCGTGTCACTAG
This sequence comes from Xiphydria camelus, assembly GCA_963678675.1. Classification (NCBI taxonomy): domain Eukaryota; kingdom Metazoa; phylum Arthropoda; class Insecta; order Hymenoptera; family Xiphydriidae; genus Xiphydria; species Xiphydria camelus. Next base: position 27,519,119 of record OY783197.1, on the reverse strand, counting down.
CGCTTTATGGGTGGAACTTGGAGGGATGGGTTTCGTGTGAAGGGTGCGGCGAAGTGGCGTGGTGGAAACGCACGGGGGGAAGGTTTGGGAAGGCGATCACCTCGGTGAGTCGTTTGCGACATGATTCGCCCAGGCTGAAAAGTACTATATGGTTTGTATACGAGTACAGTTCATATATGGATTTGGTCTTATGTGAATTACATATGATTTTTATATCAACTATGTATAATACATGACTATATATATGGATTATTTGAGTTTATTGAATTTTTGTACGATCCATATCGCTGCTTCTCGAGAATAATGACACTTATCAAAAATGTACATTTTTCAGGAAACGCATTTGTAATAATTGTAAATGTATAACCCTTAATATCTCTCAAAGGTACTGTGAAACTACTATTTAAATTTCTGACGGTACCTTTGAGATATTAAGGGTTATACATTTATAATTATTACAAATGCATTTCCTGAAAAATGTAGATTTTTGAATAGTGTCATTATTCTCGAGAAGCAGCGATATGTAGCTCATATACCTATGGTTTATATAGAAATCATATATATATAGGAATCCTATATATAATTTGTACGGAACAAATTATATAGAACTCATACGCTTAGATCTTGACGGATATTACTAGGTATTTGCGATTAAAAATTCTCATCAGTTTTCTAATTTACCATCAATCGTCGTCCCGTACGTATTTGTGCTAAATATCGCCTTCAAATCTGCACTGGATTTAATTTCACTTCAGCCATCTCGTACTGTCGACGATGCGAAATTGCTATAAATTTTGCCAGCGAATGTCTGATCGAATTACGACGAGTTCTGATGGACAATTAAATCCTGGAATCCGAGCAACCGAGCGTATATATATAAAGGCACGAGGAACTGCGCAGCCTCCGAGGGACAATAATATGTTGGACGTCGCGATGTACCGACGGTATCGGCCAAACGGACTAAAATTTCCAGGCCTACGCTCTCGCGATGGAAATTCCCGCGAGAGGCAGCCTCGTAATTCATTTAATACGTCACAAAACTAAGCCCGGTATTTAATAATGTTATTAATTTCCATAGCGGTGCTTGCTACTGGAAATGTATTTCCTATGGGTACAGCTCAATTCCATATAGATATGCGGGATGATATATATTTCTGGAATTGCCCCGAAGATTTCATAGTATAATACGCGTGACAATTGCGAATGACAAATCGTTATTGCATCCCGCACTTTTTCCCTGGGCAGAGCCTTCGTCTCTGTTTCTCTCTCTCTTTCTCAACGTTTATCATTGCCTTCCGGAGGAGGTTGTATTTGTCGCTGTTGCGAGAGGCTTACGATAGAATATTATTACTATATAACCATTGTCATACCACGGTCTATTATTCATATCTACTCTCGTATTATTGTCTGTATTTCCTAGTTTTACCATTCAATTCAATTTTTCCTCCATTAATTTCTCTCTTTCCCGTGCTGAATAAACTTGTGACCTTTGTAAATACACATCTGTGTAGTCTTGCTCTCAGGGGACTTTGTCTGAGGGCAATTTAATAAATGCTTCTTCTTCTCAATGTCTATTTATTTATCTGTGACATTTCCACACGCCAGTATTTTCTTCTTGACAATAGTTGAACAAGGAAGCAGTGGGGTACGCCTTTCAGCGATAGGAAACGAACTCGATTCAATCGCTCGCTCGCGTATCGTATCGACGACCAAGACAATTCTCCTCCTCGAAACTTCCCGAGACGGTTTCCCTCGTTGTGTCACTCCTACTCGCACGCCCACTCACACGTCGATGGTAACAAGTACCAGGGACCGCTTTATTTGCAGGCGCTCTTGGCCGCGCATAAATACATATATGAGGACTAACAAGCTGCTTCGCCCGGAAAACATGTTTTCGTTCCTTGAAATGACGGAACACATAAAAAAAAAACAGTCCGATAATTTTCAATTTCCTATTGCTTCGCTTATTCGCATTTCGCAATTTCGCGGGTCGGGGGATAATCCACGAAAAATGCAGTCGCGGCGAACGAACGGCGAATGAAAATTTATCGTTCGATAAATGCCAGCGTCGCCGTGAATTAAAATTCAATCGATCATGCCGAAACTGCAGGAATATGCGCGAGAATTCGAGGCTATTTTTAACTCGCCCGTGTGCGCGGTATATTTTCCGGGACAAAAAAAATAACAAACTATTGATAATTCCGCTCAGCGACGAGCTTATTTCCCATTGTGAAAAAGTAAGTGCGGTACGATTGCGTCGGACGGGGGTTGCTTGTATGCGCGCGTTGAGGAAAGCTAAACCCATGAGTTTTGAAGCATAGAGTTGAAAGTAATTCTTAATTGCGTACATGCTACAGGTTCGGCTCGGTTGATGGAGTTTTTATTCGCAGGAAAAAAAGCAACGAGCCGCCTCCCTTTTTACTCCCTCGTTTTGCATCCCCTCTCCCATCCATCGAACGATCGCGCGTAGAATCGCTATAAATAAGGTGAATTGAAAGTAAGCTCGGCGTGGGAGTGTTGGAAAACGAGGATCGTACACGGAAAAAAATATAAATCGCGGCATTTGCAAAATTTGTGGTAAATTTCGGGTCAAGGCCAATTTATTGCTGGGACAACTACAATTTTAGAAAAAGTTATAATAAAATTTGTAGAAGTTGCAAGCGTTGCTGTAATTTTTATTGAAATTGTAATTACCGTAATAATAAATTGACCTCGTCCCAAAATTTATCACAAATTTGACAAATGCTACAATATGTTTTTTTTTTGTGTAGATACTTTTCTATACGCGAAATTTATTTTTGAAAAGCAAGGTGGAAGGAATTTAACGATCTAAAGAAGACGTCGATAACGAAATAAAACAATGCGGCTTGCAGAGAGGGAAAACTACGCAGTAGCTTTTATCCTCTCGCTTGATAAGGCCGCGTGACGCCAACCAAGGGATTATTACCGTCAACGACCGCGTGCGGACCAGGGGCAGCGACCGGGTTTGCGTAATTCCCGGCGGCCTCCGCTTCCGCCAACCCTCTCGCGCCATTTGCGGTGAAACGCACGCACCGATCGAACGGAAAATTAATTAATTCCAGTTTACAGCGGGCCGCATACCGCGGCGACACCGACGCGCCGCACTTTATACGCTGACGGAATCGGAAAATTTGTCGTAATGCGTTCTCCTTTCCTCTCTCGCCGCGGAAAGACTGGTACCAATAAATTTTACTGTATTTACGATAAAAGAGATACATGTTATGAGGGTTTTCGAATATTTGTACAATGCGGTACGGTAATTTTTCTATTAAAAACCTTAAATCGTGATGGTTAACATTACGATTTACCAGCTTTTAAGAAAAAATTGTTCTCCAGCACGGTAGGAGCATTCGAATAATCCTTATGTGTACCTTATTTATTGTAAATACAGTAAAATTGACTGGTATCCCAGTCAGAAAAGCTCTATACCTATATTTTGCATATAATCCATATGTGGATTTGGTCATACATGGATCGTGTATGATTTCTATATTCACCATATACACAAACCATATATGGATTATATAAATATTCAAGAATCTATATATAGTCCTTAGATGATTAATACAGAAGTGATACATAATCCATATATGACCAAATCCACACACGGACTATATATAAAATATATAGAACTTTTCCGTCTGGGATCAGTCTCTCTTTCTGCGTCTCTCTGCCTCATCTTCTCACAGTTTTTCCTTTTTCATCGCGAGCAATGTATAAAAAAAATTTGTTAAATACCGCGAATTCGCATATACCTAATGAAAAAATAGAACAATATCACGATTAAATCTCTTCGGTGCACCCGCAGGCGCACGCAACTGAACAACACCGCTGTACACACACCAAAGCAAACCCAATCCCTACCCATACGTGAGCGGCGAGGCGCGGTCTACGAAAAATCCCGTGACACGTTCGGCCTCTAAATTCTGCATTACGGTAAAAATTGCGGTTGAACGAACGTTCGCCAATCCGCGGTCCACGACGCGGCGTCCCGTAAGCCCTGATCGAGGATTGTCGTCACGTCGTCCGCGCGGGCGAGCGGCGCAATCCTCGGGAGTCGACGGCGAGGGGGCGGGGGGAGCGTTATATCGGTGGCAGGACAGACTTCCGGAACGGACGTGCCGGGTGCCTCGCGAAATTTGAGACCTTGGACGACGTCGTGAATATGGAAGAGTTTGACCTGGGAGAGCAGAGGGAATGAGCGCGCGCACGGTTGGACGCGAGGTCCATATTTACGTTAGGTTTCGCGAGGACGATGTCTTTTCGACGAAATCATGATCCGAACGGTACGACTCGCGATCCAGGAGCGAGGGAATTCGACGCCAAGCGGCAAGTCCCACACTCAAAAAAATTTGGCCACAACTAGAAAAAATTATAGTAATTGCAGTGATAATTTTCTTCGCAATAGCAAGAATTCTTGCTACGCTAGCAATATTTTTCTAGTTGTGTCTGAGGCAGCCAGAAATGTAGCTGGATTAGCTAAATACTTTTTTCAGTGCAGGCGGCAAATTTCTAAGTATTTTGTGTATGGTCCATATGTGGTTTTGGTCATGTGTGAATTATATATTATTTCTTTATTAACCATGTAAGGATTATATCTGGATTTTTTAATGTTTGTGTAATCCATATATAGTCCGTATATAATTAATATAGAAATCATATACGGAGAAAAATGTTCGTTAAAAATTACTGCGAAAATCACGTACCTAACAATGGGACATAATGTCAACGACTAAATTTTTACCGTAGACCACGGTCAGATTTATTTATCTCTCGCTCTAATTCAGTCATTTGTTTTCCTGAAAAAAAAAACAGTCAATTCAACCGTGAAGCATATGTAAAAATTTGGTCGTTTTGACATCATGTCCCATGGTTAAGTGAATTTTAGGGTAATTTTTAATGCAAATTTCTCTCCGTGTATTCAGGTCGAAAAATTTTCTAAAATAAGCTTATTAATATAAGAATAAGTTCCAGTTACCTTAACAATACGTATTGCTCTGTTACTACAATATCTGTTATTGCTGTATTACCTATATTGTCTTATTGCTGTGCGATCTATAAATTGCTCTCAGTCTATATGTGATTCATATATAATCCGAATCCACATATTATGAACCACGTACAAAATACATAGAACTTTTCCGCCTGGGGTACCAAGTTAGGGTTAAGACCCTGCAGCGCAAAACGCCCACGACGAGTTATCGCGGCATCACGGCCGAATCCCGGAAGGATAGTCGAGATACACCCTGTAAATAATGTGAACCAGAATCGAGCCAATTGCCAATTCGGCAAACGAGCCAATAGCCCCGGCGAACGAGGATTTCGCGCGGTTCTGCCGGATCGAAGCCGTAGATAAACCTTCGCAGGGGTGGTTTGCCGGCGCTGGAGAGCTGGAAAGCTCGACCACCGGTGTAGCACGAATAGCGATTCGCGTTCAACGGGCGTTGGTTTTGCAATTTATGTATAGCTGGACCGCGCACAGACTAAAGGAAATACGAAGGTGGATCGCTCGGACAACTTTATCTCGCGGAGGAATTCGTCAAAATCCACCATCGCCGCGATCCGGGCTCGTTCACCCAACTCCACGACATGCGGAAAAGGACGAAGGACGAGGGCCACCGTTGAGATGTGTCTTTTCATTTTGGGGATTTCGAAAATAGCTCATTGGAAGTTTCCAGACGACAGCCCCTTCGTTTTCGAGATTCAGAGAATCGTTGAGCTTCGGTGCATATCTTTTGAATTTTTTCCGCTTCATCTGATCAAATAATATTTCAATTCTTGCATTGAAACCTCCAATGGGCATGTTTACAACTTTTTGTACAGCTGTTTAAAGTACATGAATCGGAAGATTAGGGTATTAAAGTAATGTAGGTAAAAAATGGGTCATTAAAATAATGTTTTTCCAGTATTTTTGAGATATTAAAAAAGGCATTCGTTTTAAAGCGTCGCACTTTCACCGCCATTTTAACTGACCAATCAGAGTCGCGCAACAGATTCTCCACCATTCACAAACCCGGGTTTGGGCTCTTGCCAGTGGCTTTAGTGACGTCACTAAGGATTTCGTTTGAATCGAAGTCAAACTTTAAACACTAAAAAAAAAGAAATTAGTGCTCAGAAAAAAAAAACAAACACATCTTATTAATAAGCACAAAAAGTATTAACGAATAAGCAAAAAAAAAAATCGTGAACATGCCCATTGTGAGTTTTGCCGTAACGCCTGTGTTAAACTGTCATAGTCTACGATTAAATGGACGTCGCGTTATGCATAACTTGACTAATTTGGAGATAATATCACCATCTAGTGTCTATAGACGTATGATCTAATTATAAAAAAAAATGATGGGCTTATAAAAACCTTTATTTTTTTTTAAATGATCAAAAACGCTAAACGCCAAATTCTCCATTTACTTCTTGGAATTACGTATTACATGACCAATCGCCAATTTCAGACGGGTTTTAGTCGCCTGATCAACTAATTTCTTCTTAGTACTTTTGATGTCCGTATAAAAAAGGAACTCCAACTGATGAATCGTTTTTTTTTTCCGGAGAGCATAAAACTAAAAGTCATTTTCCTCAATTCATTAAAATGGTCGTTAGGTAGCCTTGAAATTTTGCGTACATGAAATTTAACGCTAAATTCGAGTACATCGTCGCCGAGCTACGAAAATCTCGTATGCGACACTAATGCTAAAATACGGTTTATGTGTTCGTTGGATCAGAAATCTGACCCGGCGTGTTCTGCAAGGCGCTAACCAATAAAATGCCATTATTTCGTAACGTGGTAAAACCACGCAAGCAAAATTGTATCCTTCGTCCTTTCAAATTAGCTTTAGAAGACAGTTTTATGTGCTTCCTGTAAAATTTGCTTTTCGTTTCTTGCGAGCTTTTCGTAGCTCAACGACGATATACGACAATTCAGATTTTTATCTACCAGTAATATTCGCCATGTTGATCCAACATCCTTATAAGCGACGCGCGATGCCGCCGTACAGATATAAGTGCTTCCCGGGAAATAAATGACCCGCGGAGGCGTATACGCGAGGGGATGGGGGTTGGCTGCCTATATGCACGCGCGCACGACGATGGCGTTGGCGCCTCGTCTGTAAACACTATTCGCCCGGTGCGCGTTATGGCCTGAAAACCTGATATCCCCCCGCCGCGCGGCCGAGGTTAAGGGGGGTTGGGGGGGGGGGGGGATACGGACGAGCGAAATAGAACGTGAAACGAGCAAAAACAAACGAGAGCCCGCGACCATTTCGTTCGTGCGCGTTGAGCGGCGAGCGGGATCGTTAGTTTTGCCGTGGACGTTCCGAGGGAGGGAAATGGATAACCGTCCGGGTGCGGCGACGACGACGACGACGGCGGCGGCGGTGAGTGTCCCGGGAGTTGGATCAGGAATTGCGCGCGCCGGGCCGTTTCGATTTTACCCGGAGGATTAACGAAGTGACGCTGCGATGAGGAGAAAAAGCGAGGAAATAGGAATGACGGCCGGAGGGTTGGATGTATTCGCGGACGAGGTAATTGTTCCAATAGCGGCTTGATAGCCTGACATAGAGTATAATTCAAATATTATTGAGTGGAATGAAAAGGAATGACTGGTGGAAAAAATGTTTCAATAAATTAAGAATGTGTACGGGAAGTGTCGCTGATAAAAACCCTGAGTAAAATCTGCTGTATGAATTTGTATGCCTGTCCGGATACCGGATTTAGTCGTCCGGCTATTGGGACAGTTACCTTGGATACCGATTTTCTCCCGATCTACAAATTCGCCGGGACACGGCTGATATTTATTTACATTGTTCGGTGGGGAATTCACGAAAGATCGAAGAGTTCGCATGAGCTAGAAGAAAAAATGAAAATTCGTACATTTCGATTTTGCGATGGGTACTTGTCAATGTGGCTGAAAGTAGATTCAAAGAATGATAAATAAGTCAATCGCGTTATGTGTTAGGTACGTTTATCGAATAAAGGAGTAACGGTACCAATTGTACATATGTTACGTCCTTTTGATCCTGCCTTTCATGGCGAAAACATCGACCACTGACCGCGAGTTCCAATTTTATGATGGATACTTTTTAATGTGACTAAGAAAAGATTGAATGAATAATAAATAAGTCAATCGCATTACGTGTTATAATGCATGTATTGAATAAAGGAATAATGGTACCAATTGTACATGTTATATATTACGTTCTTTTAATCCTGCCTTTCACGACGAATAACTCTCACCACTGACCGAGTTGCGATCGATCGAACACACCGAAGGATGACGTCCTGCCGTCGACGTTGATATAGGTACCTACCTAGGGTATACTGGCGGGGGAGGGGGGAGGGACTCCGTGTACCTATGTACCAAATCGCTATCGAGCGGAACGGGAGCTGCGGGTGCCCGCATCTTACCACAGCACAGAACCACCCTTGCTCTCCTCTCCCTTTTCCCACGCTCGACCACGCGCACCCGATACGAGCCGAGTCTCGCCGGGCCGTCGACATGGATTATTAAAAATACCATCGGAGCGATCCTTTGTTTTTCGACGCATTGATAGCTCCTGTACACACGCTGATAAACCGATCGTCGCTGGAACGCTCGCTTTCACGAATCGTCGAACGAAATGTAGGTGCGTCTTGGGCGTGTAAAATGAATAAATAATAAATGGATAAATTACAGATTTAAAAAATGTCCAGGAATACCGTACCGTGAAAATATAATTTTAACTCTTCTTTCATATGTGCCGCGTGATACTCGGACGTGCATCGCGACTTTCCGGTAGAGAAAATGTGAGTTTTAGAGTAAATTTGTAAACACTTGAAATTCGCGAGAGCTTCGATTTCGAAGCGAATCTTCGAGCTCCCAGACGGAAAAGTTCGATATATTTTGTATACAATCCATATGTGGTTTTGATGATATAAAATAAGTCATAGGATTTACAAAATTTGTGGTAAATCGCGGGTCAATGACGATTTATCGTTACGATAACTACGATTTTCGTCAAAACTGTAGTAAGACTTGTAGAAGTTGCAGGCGCATTGCTGTAATTTGTACTGAAATTATGATTTTATCACATAAAAAAATGCTACAATTTATTTTTCCTCGCGCATGACTTATATCTATATTAACCATATTATAAAGACTATATACAGATTTTTAAATGTTTGTATAATCCATATACAGTCCTTGTATGATTAATACCAAAATCATATATAATCCAGATATAGATTATATATAACAGAAAATACTTTTCCACCCGGGCTGAAATAACGATCCAAACAGTCGACGCGTTTTATCGATCCCACGGGGTGAGGCCAAAAAAATCCACCGTATAAATTACCATCCATACCAAAGTACAATGACACTCGGCCCCGTCCGGAACGCTCGTTCGAGCGCCGCGCGCGCGAGGGAAGAAGAAGCAGCTCCGCGCGGATTTAATCCCGATAAAGCAGGAAAAAGCCGGCGATGCTCGATACACCGTAAAAACTTTCAACGGAAGAGCCGTTCCGACGGTCCCGCGAAATTAAATTGCATTCTCTCGGATGGCGCGGAGAGTATTAAGCGGACGTACAGACGGCTGATGACGTATACAGAAGTATTTGCATTAACGACGCCACGCTTTACGACGAAGCCTTTATGAAAGCGGCAAAACCCCTCGGGAAGGGGCGCTCGGTGGGTGGGGGGTACCGCCGCGCCATTAGCCGGTGTGTGTATGACGTATTATCTCCTCGCGAGGAAATAAGAATCCCGCGCTATCTCTCTCTCTCTCTCCCTTCGAGTTTCGTGCGCGCAGCGACGACGGAAAAACGTTAACTGCACAGCTCGTCTCATCGTAAATCGTTACGCGCGTTCGCGCGAAAAAAAAAATAAGAAACTTTCAGGGAAACGACTGGAAGCTCGCAGCGCGCTCCCGCCGCAAATTAATATATATTTATCCGAGCGTTCGCGCGCGCGCGAATAAATGAAGTTCCTCCGAGAGCTCGACTCTACTTCGTCGGGGTGGCGAGGGAGCGCGGAAAGCTCTTCGGAGGTGCGCGAGCGTTACTTCGATGCAGGAGAGGACGTTCGCAAAAGGCTCGGCTACTCCGCACCCCTTTCACGGCGGGAAACAAAGGAGACGTTTTTGGAGCAGCACGGCAGTGGCAGCGGCAACCGTCACGGTAGCCGTGAGCCTGGCCTGCGCGTGTCCTTGTATGAAAAAAAAAGCAAAATCAAGGGAGGGCCGGGGTACAGTCCTCGCAGGAATTCCGGTGACCCGAACCGACTGATCCCTGGCGCGATTACAAGGCGACCGGTTACGTTTGTGGGAAAGTGGGCGTGCCCGTCGGCGACTGCTTCGGATCTCGGGTTGATTTCTCCCGCGTGCGAGGATGCTGCGAACTCGACGAGGAGCTGAAAATCAACATGCGCGTTGACAAGTGTTTCTCGATCGGACTGTACGTAACAGTAGGAGTCTGGCCATTCGCCAGAGAGCACGCACGTATTCTCTCTCCGTTGCTCTGTCCTTCTCCTTCTCTCCCTTTCTCTCGCATTGAAAGAGGGCGTGGTGGCACACTGCCTGATAAAATCGAAATAAACCCGCTCCAGATAAAACAAAGGTGAAGAAGGAACTCAGAAGGAGGAGGAGGAGGAAGAGGGCGCCTTGGCGGAACCCTGAATAAGGCGCCCTCTTCCTCCACTATACTGATTCTGCCTGCAATATGCTCCGTTTAATTAGATTTTCCGTCGACCCCTGTACCGACCATCGAGGTCACCAACTTCGTCGTATATCCGTGTTCAAATTTCGATAAGCAGTACGCACGATGAAAATGTAGCTTTGCAGCTTCGCGACGTTACTTCCGGATGGAGATCTGATCATCGGAACTGGGTACGCTGAGAGAAATAATTGCTCTAGTGTGAAACAAATATTTCTCGAATCAAGAACGTACGATCTTTAACCTTTAGAGTTCGGGGGTGATCGATAAATCGACCAGAAGTCAGGTCGGGGCCTCCAAATAGGAAATTTATTGATTTTATTTATAAATTTCACGTCTTAAGAAAAGTCGACTTTAACTGAAATTTCCCCGGACGTAAAAGGTTAAGAATAATCATTTTTAAGAATACCGATTTTTGATCGAAGAGTGTACATTCGTGATTCAAGAATATCGTTGTGGGAACAAGAAGTTTTTTCTGCGCAACAAAAATAATTACTCGAGCCCCTCAAATATTTTCTTGGATGAAGAAAACCATGGCTTGAACCTAAAATTATATCATGTTCTTAACTGAAAGAAAAAACACTTTTTAGCACCAACGATTACTTCTCTCAATGGTGCTTTCGTGCAAGGAAAAAGGAAAAAAATATTAACCTGCAATTTGTCCACTTTTGATGATTCCCCAAAATTTAATATTTATCAAATGCACTTCACAAAGAATCCCCAGGTGGAAAAGCTCTATATGGACTAGGGGGGTATATATTATATATATTTTTATATAGAATATATAATTACCTATATAAATTTCACACGATTTCAAAATAAACCATATAGGTATATAATATATACGGATTGTACGAAAATTAAAGCAATTCAAATAATACTTCATATAAACCATACGTATATATATATAATCCGTATATAATTCATATACAAATTGTATATAAACTCAATAAGCCCAAAATTACACGTGTTAATTCACACAGACCTTTTCCACCTGAATCATTCGGACGATAAATCGCGCGTCGGTAAGAAGCGTCCCTCGAAAGCTGCGCTCAACCCTCCGTCATACGGACCTCACGCGGGAGCGTCGCAAAGTCGGACGTCACCCGGAGGACAGCTCCTACGCGGCAGCCCCGATGCGAAGTTTCTCCTCGCGCCGCGTTCACCGGAAGGCATCACAGCTTCGCCGAACGCGTCCGACTCGAGGACGAGAAAGAAAGAATTTCGCCCTTCCGGGAACAATGAGTCGCGACCCCGTTCCCGCCTATACAGACCGACGCGAGAAGGAGGAACACTCCCTCGTCACTCGCACGCGGTGCAACTTGACCTCGATAGCGGTATAACCCACCCCCGCCGCGCAACGGGGGTGGATCGTGTCGCTCTACCCACTTCAACTCGACTCCTGACTCGAGTTTCGCTCCGTATTCCATCCCCCCTCCCCGCGGCGCTCTACATCGCGGTTACGTCAAATCTCCCCCGACTGCCAACGCGCGCCGGGGCAAAATTTCGAGGTACCGCCTAGGAATTCGCCCCGACGGGGGCGAGTCGAGTGTTCCAGGTCGAAATCAACCGCGAGAAGAAGATCCCGGCGATTCCTCTCGTGCAGGCACGCGAAGCGTCCGTTTAATATCCGGGTATCGAAACCGCGACGCCTCAGGGGTTGATTTTCGTCCGCGGCGGGGTTCGCTGCGATCGCGGCTTCGAAAAAGAGCCGCGGAAGGGGAAAGACGCGGAGGTCTGACCCACGTGGACGAGGAAATATCGCGCGTCGTTAAGCCCGTGATTTATTTGCATAATTGCGGGGGATTAACGAAACAAAAATGCGAGCCCGCGGCGGAGGGGAGGAGAGAATAAGTGAAAGGGACGATGAGGTACGCAACGACTCGGATATCGTGTGAGAAAAAAAGAGAGAAATTATGTAATTCAAAGAAACGAGCACTCTCGTATCGCCCGATAATTTATTATTTATCTAACAACCGAAAGCTGCGAACACTTAACAAACGATCTCTCGGAAAATTTCCATCCCCCGTATCGCGCCCCTGGATCCCAATCCCGATAAATTTCACCCTCCCGCCGAGCGACTCGGGAATCACGTCTCCTCGTTTGAGAGAACCTGGGAAAATCGGTCGTCGCGGTTAATTACCTCCGATATCGGGCTTTGTACGAACTCATTCTCTCGTTAGGAGGCGGAAAGGGGACGAGGAGGAGGGAATCAAGGAGAGCGGGGAGAAACGAAGCCCGCGCGCGGTAGGAGCAGTCCCGTTAATGAGGAAGGAAGAGCAAACGAGGAGATAGGGAAAAAAAAAAAGAAAAGATACGACCAACGCGCGCCAGAGCGGTTTGCTTATCGACCAGCTTTCCTCGGTCCCGAGCTTGTCGTCTCCTCCTCTTTCCCGAGCCGAGCAAACCGGTACAATTGAATATGCGATAACGGGAAACCGTGAGATAGGTGGAGTCGACCCGGAGGTTATCCACCACCCCGGAACCAAAGTACAGTTATCGCCGTCGATAAGACCCACGGCTACGGGATATCGCGTAGGTATAGACTGTGCGGCGCTGGAAGCGAGAGCGCCGCGCGGTAAAAAGGTGACGGATAGCGCAAAGACGACTCTCCGAAAGAGCCTCGCGAGGAAGACAAATTCGCGGGTGGGACGACCGCGACGGGGGAGGACATTTTCGTGCCGGACGGCGGGAGGGACTCGCGGCAAAAACCGGGAGCGTTAAGCAAATGAGCGAGCGAGTCGCGGGGGCGGCGAGGATATATAGTCGGGCGCGGAGAGCGCGAGCACAATGGTTGACGGATAGGTCCAAATGTGAAAAGCTTCCAGTCGACGAGCCGAGAACGTCGGCAGTTGCCTATTTGTCCACCTACCGCGCGGATGCGTATATGGCAGCGTCTCTCAGTCTCGCCAGTGAAATTCTCCTGGAGGGGTACGCGAGGGGAGGTGGAAAATTGAATGCAAACCAGGACGATATTTACCTTCGATCTCGTCCTCCCGGATGATTTTATACAAGGAGTTTCGATTTCTAATTTTGACAAAATTTTTAAAAGAAATGTTCTATATAGTTTGTATATAGTCCATACATAGATTTGGTCCTATAGGAATCACACGTGATTTCCATGTAAACTACGTATGGATTATTTAAATCTGTTGAATTTTCCCGGGTGGAAAAGTTCTATAACACGAAAAGACTGGTATTGATAAATTGTACAGCATTTACAATGAAAGAGATAACACACGAGGATTTTCGGATGTTTCTCTACACAGTACACACTGCACGGTAATATTTCTTTTGAAAACGTTAAATCGTGACGGTTTACATTACAATTTACCTAATTTCTATCGACAAATTATGTCTCGGCACATTAGAAACATCCGAAAACCCTCATGTGTACCTCTTTTACTGTAAATACAAGTAAAATTTATTGGTATCAGTCTTTTCGTGAAATTTTGTATATATAATCCATGTGTGGTTTTGGTCATAATATATGAATCATACGTGATTTCTACATTAACCGTTTAAGGGCCATATATACAGATTTTTTATTGTTTGTATAATCTATACATAGTCTGTATATGGTTAATATAGAAATCCTATATGATCCATATGTGGTTTTGATCACGTACAGATCACATGTTATACAGAAAATATATAGAATTTCTCTGCCTAGGTTTCAATGATCCATATATGGTTTATATAAAAATCATACATGTGATCCACATGCAGAACCAGATCCATATGTGGACTATATACAGACTACATAGAACTTTTCCGATGTGTCACCATTCGGAATTAAACTGAGCAACACTGGCGTACGTACACCTCTGGGTGTTTATCTACCTACCTCCTTAGCCCTTTGTGTTTGTCGCGCGTATGCATAGCAATTTGCGCATACATACATACCCACACACGTCGACGCCCGAGCACTTTGCCGCGCGTGGACGCACGCGCGAAAGCGGAGCGTTGTATCTCACGTCTCGCGTGTTTACGATCCGACGTATAGCGTTATGATATTGTGCCCGAGTTTATGCAGCGCGTCGCTGCAGAGACGGAATAAAGCGCGGCGCAGGGTGCGGGGTGCGCGCCTACCTACGCGGCGGATAGAGTTACGTTTTATGCACTACTTCCTGCGCGGGTTCTCGCGTCGCAGCGAAGCGACGGCGGGTTCGTCCCTCATTTACATCTAAAACAAGGGAAAATTCTAGGCTGAAATCTCCACGGTCTCGGGTCGCGATTTAAGGAGCGACGCGGAAGTCCGCTGGTGGAGAAGGCGAGGGGATGATGAGATCTCGCCACCGGAAGGGGGCGAGGGATTCGTCGAGCGATGCTCGCGGGGTGCGCGACGTCGCGGGGGGAAATTGAACGCGAGCGGCTGATGTTTGGCTTGCGGTGACGTGCTATATTTTGATCTCTGGTGCACGAAAAGGCTGATACCGGTAAATTTTACTGTCAGTATTCGCGATAAAAGATATACACATGACGGTTTTCCGATGATTTTACAGTGTGGTACAATCATTTTTCGTTTGGAAACATTAAATCGTGATAGTTCCCAGGCGAAAAATATCTGTATATGTATTTTTTTTTGTATATAGTTCATATGTGGATTTGATCATATGTGAATTATATATTACTTCTACATAACCCATATAAGGGTCACATTAAAATTGTTGAGTGTTTGTATAATCCATATATAGTCCGTATATGGTTAATACAGAAATCATATATAATCCAGATGTGCACTGAAAAAAATTTGGTCACAACTAGAAAATTGTACACTGAGAAAAAAATGTACTTGATCGAAATAAACGTGCCTTTGGATAGTCTCAAGGGCGTATTTATTCGATTTAAATGAATATCGATTTGATTCAAATAACATCTAATTAATTCAATAATCTAATATTTGCATCCAACCGATATTCATTTAAATCGAATAAATACGCTCTTGGAACTATCCAAAGGCACGTTTATTTCGATCAAGTACATTTTTTCTCAGTGTAGTAATTGCAGTGATAATTTTCTTCGCAATAGCAAGAATTCTTGCTACGCTAGCAATATTTTTCTAGTTGTCACAAAATAATGTCTGAGGCAGCCAGAAATATTGCAGGATTAGTTAAATATTCTTTTCAGTGTGACTAAATCCACATATGAATAATATACAAGATATATAAAACTTTCCCACCTGGGTTCACATTACAATTTACTAGTTCCTCGATAAAAATTGTTCATAAGTACAGCAGAAACATTGGAAAACCTTCATGTATACCTCTTCAATTGTAAATACAGTAATATTCACTGGTATGAGTCTTTTCGTGTAAATCTTCCTTTCGAGAATGTACGCCTTGATTTTTTTTGGCCACGCGAAGCTTCATCAAATCCCTCTTCACGTTCGCCCGCCTCCGTCCCCCTCGAATATTAACTCCGAAAGACGTATTCCGCGCGGAATACACTCGAAGGACCGGTAAAAGACATCGGATACGGCGAGGAAGCGAAAAAAACACGGTCGCTTCCTGCAAACGTAATTTCACTCGGGGGGGAAGCGCGCGCTTTCCCGAATATAAGCGCCTCCTGCCTTCCCTCTCGGTCCTGCCGTTTACCGCTTTCCCAGGATACAAACGCGCATCGTAGCGGAAGCCACCCCCGGAAGACAAAGTACGCTTTTCTTTCCACCGGTCGTTCCCTCGCGCGCGATGGTATCCCGGCGAGACGCGCGTGCCACTACGCGGCCGAGTCGCTGTAGCGAAATTCCTGGAAGAACCTTTTATCGCCCCTGAACATGGCTGCGCGCACCCTTCGTTTCCCCGTCGCGACGGAGAATTCGTTTCTCCGGCTGAATATTGTAAAATGCGCCTCGGTACGAGCGTAACTTTATCAGAAATACATTCCGCGAGGGGTGAGAGCGTTTCCACCCCTGGCGACGACCGACGTCTCCGATTCGTCTCGTCGTGTATGCGGGGTCCTGGCGCGGAAATCATGAGCGCGAAGCGACATGAGATTCCGATTCGAGTTGAAATCGTTCGAAAAATCGTAAACAGGGTAAATGTGAAATAGAAGCAAGTTTGAAATCGATTGCAGATATCAAAGAAAAGTTTAAATGAAAAATGTTTATTTGTATTTTTACTGTAAAAAAGATACTTTATATTTTTCACGTATTTCTACTGCGTTTCGAGATAATCGCGTTGAAAGTTCAATAGAAACTAGAGTTTCTATTCCACTTTTACCCTGTGTATATTTAATGTATACAGCAATTTTAAATACGCCAACGTTTAATTTATCTTCTCGATAAAGAATTGGAAAACGCGAACCGAACGGCGTTTAATAACTTTTAAAAAACCGCATTTTCCCGAATTTCAAAATCGTGTCCAGGCGTTTCGCGCGGAACGTACGTTCGCAGACCGCGGTCGATGCGAATTTGCGCTCGCGGTGGCCGCGGAGAGAGAAAGGGGGGAGAGAGCGGATAAGAGAGAGATTCGCGTGATGCAGCTTTCCTCTCGATTAAAAACACCCACGGCCGCGCGAGCACTCGCTTCGATCCGGATTATAAACGAAAATAAAAGACACCCTTACTCTCGTGCAACCGCGGATCCGCGTCTGTTTATTCACGACGGAAAGTCTCTCTCTCTACTTTGCCGCACCGTGCGAGCGAAAATCGCGCGCGATTGAAATTTTACTCCGAATTAGAGGCGTTCTTAACCCAGACGCGGAAGTTCTATATATTTTTTATATAATCCACGTATGGATTATATATGATTCAAATATTAACCATATACGGACTACATATGAATTATGCAAACATTCAAAAATTTATACGGACTCCTTGTACGACAAATATAGAAATCATATATAACCTATATACCACATGAAACTAAACTTAATCGTCAGGAAAAAACTGTAATCACTATTACCTCATTATACTATAATGATCTATATACACTCGTTATATGGCTAATATAGAAATCACATATCGTCGCTGCCGTGGAAAAAACTTCTATGTGCTGAAATGTAAATTTTACAGAAGAGCAAAAAAACATTTTACCGTTGACATTTTCGAACTCAGTGTATATAGAAGGTTTTATATTTTAAAAGCTATATAAATAAAGGAACAAATATATCATAAGATATTCTTCCATAAGGTGAATACACTAATTCGCCGTCAGATTGATAAAAAACCCTACTTTCATACAAATGTGCACATAGGAATTTTTTCCACGGCAGCGACGATATAATCTATATATCACATGAGGCTAAACTTACTCGCTATCTCATGACTCATTATCTGTGAGCTTTTGGCTCATGTCTGTATAATACTTTTTTGAACATCATATTTTTGTCTACAGCAAAGTCTTATATCGATGTAGGCTAAAAGTTAATAAATAATGAGATAATAGTGATTCGAGTTTCTTTACTGGTGAGTATAGTAAGTTGAGCCTCGTGTCGTATGACGAAATCCACATATGGATATACGAAACATATAGAACTTTTCCGCCCGAAAATTCACGCTCTCCATATTCTTAAGCCTTCAAGATCATCAGCTCGTACATCCAGTTCAATACCGCCATAACTGCAAAATTTTAATTTTCGATTTTATGGTGATTATTGCAGTGCCAACACATTGGACTTTGAAAAGAAATACAGCCACAAGTGTGGTTAAGTTTTAAAATATGCCATATTTGCATATATGGCCCTTAGAATTCCGATCTGGCATTGTTTTATTTCCTTCTTATTCAAAATTATATAATTTACACTTGTGGCGGTATTGAATTGGATGTACGAGCTATATACACGCATTCGTAATATGGTTACATTGCGTTGCCGAGTCGACGAATACTCGCATCCATCCGAGACGCTATATCGAAATTAAAAACAAACACAATCGTCGATCCACGCGAGCGAGACGTCACGTTCGATTCGCGATATTTTCCATCGCCGCCGAGGAATATCGTTCATTTCCCGCCGACTGGAAGAAACGCGCGGTAACTCAATCGGCGTATCTCCGGGCCGGAAGCGGTACCTACTCTTCCTCAGTTCGCAGCGCCGATCGACCGTCCCTCTCACCCTCCGCCGACTCGAATCGGTTATCCGATATTCGCGTTCGGTCGTTTCCACCTCATTCTCGACGCGAAATTCGCGAGTTCGCCCGCGCTGCGGGAGATCGCGTGTCGAATTCGCGGTCTCGAGACTGTACACACCCCCTCGAAGATGAAAGAAGCGCGAAAGAGAGGGTTGAAGTGCCCCTCGCCGAGAGAGGCCGCGCGGAGCCGATCAGCAGATTGATTTTTAAATCGCGCCCCTCTTCAGAGAGGGGTGGAACACCGCCGCGAGTGGTTTCTACCTCCCCCCCCCCCCTCTCTCTCTCTCTCTCTCTCGAAGCGCACAACGAAAGAGGAACAACCTCGATACCCCTTTGAGAAGCGCGAACGTCGAGCCGCTTGAAATGCATTTCGTTTTCGCGCGCGAGGGGAGAATCGGGAAATGCGATTCGCAGCGACGCGCCGCGCTTATCAAAGGGTGGCAACGTGTTGTAAAATTAAGATGGCACATTTCTGTATGGTACTCTGAAATACACAGCTTTGCTGGCTGCACTGAGAAAAATAATTGGGTTAAAATGACAAAACGCATCTGGCTAAATGCGTTTAGCTATTCCAACCAAAATACTGCTCAGTTTGATCAAATATTTCGTTATTCTGGCCAAATGTTTGATTAGAATAACTAAAAAGTGGTCAAACAAATTGTTCGTTGACTCTAAAGATTTAATTAAATTGACTACATTATTTCCCTCGGTGTTAGAAGTAACAATTTTTATCGTAACATCTTTTATTCATCTGATATGCTCCATAAACTCATTGTATAATAAAATGATTCAACAGTATAAACGAAATTATGAGTACAAAAAAAAAGTGAATTCGAATTTCATGCGCGTTTAGCAGGCATTTACGTATACCTGCGTTTTGCCCATGAAAGCGGAATAAAAACTCGTGCAATTATAAGTTTACGGCCTTCAATTTACAGGTCTCGTCGAGAGTCGAGCCGAATTGCAGCGGCTGCAGTCGCGCGCGGGGGGGAAGCTAACAAAACCCTTTTATTGCGTTAGTCGGGACGAGAAGGGAGTCTGCGTCGGTTGTAACAGCGGCGAATTAAACCGTAATCTCTGACAGGGGCGCGTCCATTAAACCGTGAAACGACGGAAGCCTTATTAAGCCGTCTCGCTATTAAAAGTGCCACTTTTTCTCCGGTGTCTATAGATACGAAGTCGGAGTGCGCGCACAGATGGAAGATTGAAGAGGGACGAGGTCGCGGCGCGATTAAATTCCTCCTAGGACTTGGGATTTTATGAAGCGATGAAAAAGCAGCTGAGGAATTCACAAAGCGTGGAGAACTCGGAGGGATTATATTACGAGCTGAAAGAATTGAAAAATACCTAGAAATAAATCTTCCGCAAGAGGAACTTTTTAAAATAGGATCTAATAAATGCGTTGCGAATTGATCGATGAAGTACAATTTTTACCCTCTAAACTCCCCAAATATGGCTGCGAAATGTGTGGGAGGAAAACGAGAAAAGATTCATCGCTTCGAACGGTTTAATCGAAATAACGACAATCGCTTAATAACGTCATTTTTTATTTGTAAAAATGACACGAAACGTTTTCGAAAATGACAAAATAATGACTAGATGGCGTTGTTTATTTTTCGTTCGCCACAGTCATTTTGTAGGTTATACAAGTAGTTAAACAGTGACAAGTAAATAAGTCTAACCGTAACAAGTAAAAATTAGCTACGCGATAAAATTGGCTAAGGAGTGGATAAATGCGAACATCCGCAATATAGAATTATTTGTACATACTATACAGAATGAATGTTAACATCAGTAATAAGATAATAAGCAGCGAGAGAAGAGGCGGGCAAGACCGAAAGGCAATAGGGGTGCGAGAGGGTTCGTTAGGGTGACGAAGAGTCCCAACAAATCATCAGATTTGCCCGCTCGCTCCCGGGACCCAAAAGTCGGACGCCCCCCCTTGTTCCCCGGGTGTGTGTGTGTGTGTTTGCGCGCGCGCGACCACAAAGGAGCTTACGCGCAAAGAAGACTGTCCCGGCAGTGGCTCGGCTCGTATTTCAGGGGTTCCTTTCTACAAATGTAACTTCCCTCATCCTCGAGACCCCGCCTCCCGTCCCGGCCGCGGAGGGAACAAAGCGCTGCTTTAAGCTAGGAATCCACTACACTCGACTCGACTCGACTCGACTCGACACGACTCGACGCGACTCGACACGACGCGTTTCTGATCGCATGATTTTCCATGTATTTAAATGGCGTAGAAATCCACTAGGCTCGACACGACTCGACTCGACTCGACTCGACTCGACTCGACACGACACTTTTCTGGCTGGCCAGAAATTTGTCGCGTCGAGTCGAGTCGAGTCGAGTCGAGCCTAGTGGACACGGTTTGCGCGCACATCGAGATATGGACCGATGAGCGAACAGTTGATTTGCGGCAGTCTTGCTTGGAAAGTCGAGAAGAGCAGTTTGAAGATTTTACATTAATTTCGCAGAGGAATGGAGGAGGATCTCATTAATAAAGTTAGAGCATATGAGATGCTGTGAAATATACATAATTTGAAATATAGAGACCAAAATATACGCAACGAAGCTTGAGACGAAATCTCAAAAGCCTTGAATAGACCAAGTAAACATAAATAGGTATATAGTAAATTTCAATCTGTATAGATGTTACAGAGAAGCAATAATTATTGGAAAAATTATAGAGCCATACACGATGTATCCTTGTATGTTAAAATTTAAAAGGACGAAGCACTACCGTCGTGTCTAGTAGCGTCGATTCCAGTGGACACACCACGCAAATTTTTGTCACCGTGTCGTGTCGAGTCGTGTCGTGTCGAGTCGAGTCGAGTCGAGTGTAGTGGATTCCTAGCTTTACCGTAACGCGGTACGAGGCGCGAAGGTGTTCGAGTTTTCGTGCGACGCGTCGTAATATAGTAATCGGCGAGACGCTTTTAATATCGCGGTCCAACGGAGACGACCAAAGCGTTACGTCGCGTAAAGGAAACGCGTGAAAGGAGAAAATAAAAGCATTATCCATATGTGGATTTGGTCATATATAAATGATATATCTATTATTTCTCTGAATTAACCACATAAGGATCATATTTGGATTTTTGAATGTTTGTATAATCCATACACCATATGAGGCTAAGCTTGCTCGTCAGGAAAGAAACTTAATCGCTATTATGTCATTACACTGAGAAAAAAATGTACTTGATCGAAATAAACGTGCCTTTGGATAGTCCCAAGAGCGTATTTATTCAACTTAAAAATGAATGTCGATTTGATTCAAATAACATCTAATTAATTCAATAATCTAATATTTGCGTCCAAACCGATATTCATTTAAATCGAGTAAATTACGCTCTTGGGACTATTCAAAGGCACGTTTATTTCGATCAAGTAATTTTTTTTCTCAGTGTACCTACGAGCTTTTGGCTCATATTTGTATAATAGATGCTTTTTTGAAGATTACGTTTCAATCTACAATAAGGTCTTATATCGATATGAGTAAAAAATTCACAAATAATGAGATAATAGTGATAGAATTTTGTTTCCTGGCGAGTAAGTTTAGCCTCGCATGGTGTCTGTATATATATGGTTAATATAAAAATCATAGATGATCGATACATGACGAAATCCACATATGGATTATATATACAAAATATATAAAACTTTTCCGCCCAGATACACTCTTACATACAGAGTCCATCTAGATAATGAACACATCAGGTGGTCAAAGTCGATACCCGACCGAGCCGCGCGGCAAGTCACGGCTTGGTATAAACGAAGACGTCTTCGGGGATGCTATTACGCGGACGAAGACAAATTTCTCGTATTACGGGTTCCGAGCGTACATGCGCCGCGCGATGCTCGTTTACAGACAAGCGTGTATGGTATACGGACACGCCGTTTCCACGCGTACCTATACTGGCGCGTCTACGTAAACACGTATATAGGTACAGTGATATTTCATATTTCGCCGTACATCGCGACGGACTCGGACGGGTTACACGCTCTATCAATTTCCCGTCGGGCGTTCTATAGCTCCTGCCGCCGCGCTGCCCCAGCTGCAGGCGCGCTACACGCGCGCACATACATGCAGGCGCGTATACACGCGGGAACGAGCGGAGCCGGCGCATTATCGGTACTCGAAGAGTAATGAGAGAGCGCGAGGAATCCCTTCTCTGCCGTCCCCGTTCTTTCTTTCCCTCTTGGCGCAGTGCTGGCAACTATCGCTGGAAAAAGACGCGATCGACGATGGAAATGAAAATTGAGCTGCGCTTTTATATCTAATTGAAAAATGATGTACGGAAAGACCGATATCGGTAAAGTTTACTGTTCTCGTATTTATGATAAAAGAGGTAAAAGGCATGAGGGTTTTTGAATGTTTTTACAGTACGATACAGTAATTTTTCTTTCGAAAACATCAAATCGTGATATGATTTACGTTACAATTTACCAGTTTCTAAGGAAAAATTTTTCTTCAGCACAGTAGGAACATTTCGAGCGGAAGAATTCTATATATTTTCTATATAATCCGTATGTGGCATCGGTCATATATGGATTATATATGACTTCTATGTCAACCGTATAAAGACTCTATTTGGGTTATACAAACATTCAAAGATCTTAATTTATAATAAAAAAGGTACACATGAGGATTTCGGATGTTTTTACAGTACGGTACAATGATATAGATATCAATACAGTGAGACAAAATTTTGTTTGATCGAAATAAACCTGCTCTTGGATAGTCCTGAGAGCACATTTATTCGATTCGAATGAATATCGATTTCATTCAAATAATATTTCATTAAATCGAGAATATTTATATCCGTCCAATCGATATTCATTCTAATCGAATAAATGTGCTCCCAGGGCTATTCAAAAATACGTTTATTTCGATCAAGTAAATTTTGTTCTCAGTGTACATATCTCAGTAATTAATTATTTGCTTATTCTAGTTAACACACGTATATAAGCCGTACATGACCGAAATCACATATGAATTATATACAAAATACATAAAACTCTTCCGTCTGAGATCCGAAAAACCCTCATATTTCCATCTTTCTCTTTTACCGTAAACACAGTAAAATTTACCGGTCTCAGTCTCCGCGCAAAAAACAAAAAAAAAGAGAGAAACCAGAGAAATCGCAAGCCACGCGACGAGTGAAAAGGAAAAACACAAGCGTCGATTTTCCTTCGCGGAAAATTTACATTCCCGGCTCTCCCGCTGCGCAGTCGCGTAACGATAAAAGATCGGAGCCGCGTCGCTCGGCTGTTCGCGCAACGGTCATCACGGAGAGTTTCTCTAATATTAATATTTATTAGGTCAACGTCCCGTCGCCGCGGCCTGAATGAAACGCCTCCGACCTAACGAGAACAAACGAGGGCCCTCTGCGGTCGATTTCGTATACGTGCACGGAAGCGTACGCGTGTGTACACGCAAGCGCTATCGCGCGAGGGGACGGGCTAATCATCAATATTAAATAGCCTAATTCATCGCGGTTGACTTTGACGAAGTGGCCACCCTCTCGGCGAGAGCCACTGGACGAGAAAGACGGACAGTTCGGTTGAGTTTGTTTCTTTAGCGCGACTCTCGGGGGGGGAGAAATTGTGTAAATTATTCCCAAGTTTTTCTTTCCGAATCGAAGAGATATTTATTCGGATCGGATGTGTTTCTATGGCGCGCGCGAGAGGGTCGCGAACGAAGAATTCTTTCCTTCGAATATTTCCTCGGCGTGACAGGCACTTAAACTGCACGAGTGTTCGTAATATCGTATCGCCAGGTTGGTCCCACCCACACTGCAGTCAAGTCCAAAACGCTCACCCCTCCGCTCTTCCCCACGACTTTTCCCTCCTCATGCCGCGGGTACCTCGGGGAATTCGTAAAGTTTTAACGATCCATTCGCTGGATTACTTCGCCCCCATTCCTGCCTCCCTCTTCCTCGGGCTTTATTCTTGTTCCCGGGATGCTTTCGCACCGAATACGATTTTTCGGATGGATTTTTTTTTTTTCATTTTCCGCGGTCCTTTTGCATTTCGAAGCGGCGAGCGCGGGGTACGATTTCCGGAAATGCGGAAAATACCAAACGCTTTGGCGCTTCCATCTAAGGGCAGCCGGACGGTGAAGATGAAAACGCCCGGGCGAAAAAGCGACGACCGCGGAGAAAAATTGAAGTGCGCGGAGATCGATGGACAGTGAGAAAACCGCGGGCTCGGTTATGGGGAGTTGATCGGAAGGACCCTCTGTGCCATTCGCCGCTGACTTAACGGCCGCACTAGATCTTGTCCCGTGCAAGGCCGGTTGGTCTTGTCGGCCCTGACACGATTACCGAGAATGCATCTTTCACCGGGCGCCCCGCGTCGACGTCGAGAGATATCGATATCGGTGTCGAGACCTTTTCTCGGAGATGTGTGAAAAAAAATGCGATATCGATATCGGGGAAAAATGTACCTACGCTGCACGGAGAAAAAGAATTCGTTGAATCTATTGAAAATTACTTACGGGGTCGCAAATAATTATTTATATTTACATCGATGAAATATTTTAACGCGTCAATCGGATGTCTCTTCGTTGCAGTCGTGTGAAATAATAGTATGTGACTGCAAGGAAAAATAATTAATGATTTTTAAAAAAGATTTATTTAGTTGACACATAAATAAAACTTGCAGGGACACGAGTAATCATTAGTAGATCGAACTGGTTCTTTTTCTCTGTGCGGGGAAAAAATTTGATTGACCGAAATAAACCAGTTTTTGATGGTCCTGTGATGAAAGAAATTACCAGTATTTCGATCAGAAAAATTAAACGCGTTTTAAAACATGCATTGTGTCGAGATTAGATCGAATATCGATTGGACGTGTATAAATATTATTGATTTGATGAAATATTAGTTGAGTCAAATCGGTATAAATGCAGGTACCTTCGAACTATCCGACAAAAAAACAAGTTTATTTCGATCAAACAAACGTCGTTCTCATTGCACGGGAGGAGAAATGATTGTAATTAAAAAATTGCTTTTCCCGCGCCCTCTAAATCACGACGACATTACTCCCACAAGATGAATTATTCTACCCGCGTCTATTTCAAGAGAAACCCTCTTCGAATCTCTTCGGTTTTAACCTCCCGCGGTGAACTGACAAATCCCTTGGACCCTGTTACGTACCACGCAACTAGCTTTCCCCACCCCCTTCGTGCGCCGAACACAGGCGACATAGACGAACGAGCACCTTAAGCGCCCTCCTCCCTTTGACCTCACTCAAAAGCATTGGCGCTCGGTCTTGGTTCATCCACCAGCCCCTCCCTCTCGCTAGTTTTCCTTTTCCTCATTAGTTTCTCAAGCCCAGCAGCTCCACCCTGCTGCCCTTCGCAAGGCCGCACCGCCAACCCCTGCTACGCCTCGCAGTTCTCCTCTTCCCCTCTTCTCGTTCAAAGGCGGTAGAAAGGCGGACGAATGAGATTTACAGGGAACTCTCGTTCGCTTTGATTCGAAATTTTTCACGGATGACATCAAAGAATGCGATAAATGCAAGAAATAGTATCCAAGAACCGATCAGTTGTCACGACGATATTTCCGACTACAGCCGCAATATTTACAACTGTCACCGCTGCAACCGCACGAAAAAAAAAAAAAAAAAAAAATTAGTTGGATCTACTGAAAAATAGTTGCGAATCGCAAGTAATTATCAATTTACATCAACGCAATTTTTTAATCAATCAAATTAATGTCTCTTCCTTACAAGCATGTGAAACGGTTTGTGATTTCAAGGAAGAAATATCAAATAAACACATGATAAAAGATCTAAACGTTCTAAATAAATAGGTAATTACTCGCGACCCCGCCGTAATTTTTAGTAGATCAAATTAATTCTTTCTCTCTGAGCGGAAGAACACTGCTGCGACGTCCGAATATCTTTTTGGGCGCACACACAGACGCAAGCGTCGCCTGAATCGAGGCGACGTCTCAGTCTCTTCGCTTTCACCCCCTATGCAACGCGGCTGAAGATGTTTCACATCAAAAATCTGTCGTATGTCCGCGAAAAAGAAAGAAAGACTGTTTTCGAATGCAAGCCTTTATTCGTACTTTTCTCGGGACTTCGGGACGGTAAGATGACGTGGAAGTTACACGAGGCAAACTTCAACTACTCCTGCACCCTTGAGGAGGGCCGTATTTATATTCAGGTAGAGGACTAGAAGCTTCTAGGAGATGCTGAAGAAGCCAAGGGACGCTAGGCAAAACGGAATCTTCGGCTCTCGCAACTTTTAGGCGAGGCAATAAACGAGGGAATGCCGCCCGTTTGACCCGGAAAGAGGGAAACTCGGGGTTCTTCTAGGTGGAACGAAGTCTCGCGAAACTTCTAGCTTTTACAAACTGAGGCTAAATGTAGCGTCATACGACATGTATTAGACAATTTCAAAACGAATTTAAATGCTTGCAGAAACTGACTACTTAAAAAGAGAGATTTAGAAGAAGCGCGGCGAAAAGATGTGGTCTCCATCTAATCGGCGGAGCGTTTCGTCCCGGAGTCGGCCTGTGGACTCGTCGTCAGTAAGGCTAGGCCGACTCCTGCCTTAGACGCTCCGTGGTCCTCTTATATAGCAACTGCACCGTCGTTGGACCACCGAGAGCCGAGAGCCGGGGGCCAGGAGCCGCGAGCCGAGGGCCGAGAGGGTCGGCGCCATCTGGCGGCAGGCCGCCGTAGCGAGACGGGTCGCCCCATTTTTATAGATGTTACACTCCCTCCTCGTTACTCGATAAAAGCAGGAAGATAAAAGTGATCCTTCACCGTTGAAGATATACGGCAAACGATATACCGAATGCCTATTCTCCCTATACGCACGCGCAGCAATGGCATAAAGCGCGGACGAAAATAAATAGAAATAAACAACCCCCGCAGCGTAACGAGAAGTCGCGATCCCCAATAACAATTTCATCCATCAACGTACTCTCGCAAAACGTAAACCTCCGAATCCCATCCCCCCTCGGTTCCCATTCATTCGTTTCTGTTGGTATTTCTCGAAGGGGGAGCACGGAGCACGGAAGGCGGTAGTCTCGCATGTGCGGCGATGGACACGTATACGATACACTTCCACCCTTCGCCTGCGCTGTACCCAGGGAGGACTCCACCTCCTCCGTCCCGAGGAGATCGCGTCTCCCGGGAGGTGGATTTAGACCCGGGGACGGGGTTGTGTATGTGCGTTCACGGACCATTAGCCCGAGCAAGCACATCCTATTACCAGCGGAGACGTTCGACGTGGGGGTGAGGATCGACCGGGGGGGGTGCGTCGGCTAGAAAACCCCTCTCCATCGGAGGATCAAACTTTTCGAAAAGGCTCAAGCCTCGGACTTGGAAACCCGGATAGCAGGCGGACTATCGACACGGTGCGAGTCCGCGTCATTCCCGGATAACGGCCCTTCCGCTCCCCTCACCCCGCCGCCGCGCCAGCCCCCGAGCAGATCCCGAAGGGAGTCCGGATCCACACGCGCAGCCCTCCCTCTCCCGCAGTCTCTCGCTGGAAGTGCGCGGGGATGGAAATGCTAAATCATAAATCGTCGTTTCATCCCCCCCCCCCCTTTCGGGCCGACGATGTTTCCAAACTGGAATGCGGGCGTCTCCCTTGTATTATTTTTTTCCAGCCCGACGCGGAGGCGCTCGATGCGTCGCTGCATTTCGACGAAATGCGAGGGACGGACGCGGAGGGTGAGCGAGTCGCGGCGCCCCCTTCCGGGCTGCAATAGGAGTGCCGCGATTCCTGCAGAGCGCCTGAACAATTCCGCGCGAGTTTCGCGATGGCATCTTCGCTTGTCGAGGAGGGAAGTTTTCCGCGTTATTCGAGCTCCGCGGGATCGACGGTCCGAGCCGAACGGATTGCGACTGACGAGGGAGAAAAAGCGTGGGGAGAGGAAGAGAAGAGAGGAAGTAGAGCCGCACGGAAAAGGCGATAATTTAGCTGCGCGCGAAGGAAACTTTCCGGTGCTGTACTTCTCCGACGAATTGCTCGATGATCTAGTGTCGACGGACGTTGACTGATAACGCGAGAGTCTCGGGGCAGTTTCGCATTTCTGCGCGGGTGCTCTCGGTTCGCTTCGCGCTGCGAAACGAGAAGCGGAGGCGGAGATAGACCCTCCGTTACGGAAACTAGCCAAACACCTGAAAGTCGAGTCCATTGAACGACCAACTCACCCCGTGAGGCGATTAGCGTACGCGCGAATGAACTCCCCCTCCACGGGGGTGGATCTCGGGTGGATGTAAGCTTTCCGGGAATGTGTGCGATTCCAGCTTACGCATACACGCGCGACACGCAAAGTCGATTGCATCGAACCGCTAATTTGCCGTGCATCGGGAGGCAAAGCCAAAGCTGCGATCGGGGGACGGAATGAATGAGGGAGAAATTAAGGGGAATCGACTCGATTTCCGGTACAGATCTAAAACGATAAATTGACGGATGCTACGGGAGATACTATACTTTCTTCTTCATGTACTGAGACAAATGGACACTGATAAAATTGTTTTCTAATTTTTCATCGTTAACAGAGAAGGATCTATCCTTCTGTTACGAATGTTTCTAAACAAAGTGATATCATTATTCTCAGTAGGTATTTTACGATACATTCTTTTACCAAGGAGCATAATTTTTCCAAGTTTAACCGAACAAATCACTGCGTCAAGGCTGTCACGAAGTTTTAACCTCTTATTATTTCTAAATATTTATGAATGGAAAATTCTATCAATACACACCTCGATTAGAATACGAGTGTGCTACCTGTTGAAGCGCATATGTGCAGTATTAATCGCAATAGTTGCCCTATAATATCCTTACAGTACCTACACTGAGAGAACAGTTTACTAACAATTAATAAATGTAATTTTAAATACGGTGAAATAAATATTTCTTCAAGACAGGACAATATATGTTAATTAATACATCATATTAAAATGCTTAATTCATTCAAATGGTTGCCTCTAACGATCTGATTGTCCCAAATAAATATCGTAATAGTTAACGAATATTTACTTGATTCAATGAAATATTTATTTATATTTTGCCATATTCTACCAAACATTTATTGACTACAAATAAATTTTTTTCTCGGTGTAGAATTATCATTTTTCTCGGAATCGCGCACCCCACAGTTTCTTTTGATACAAAACTCGCCAGAATTGTCTCTAGACAATCTCTAGAGAGCCACGCTCGCGCGGCCGGCTTTGTCTGCCCGCTATACCACACTAAAAGTCTGGAAAGAAAATCCAGTTTCGGGCGGGATTCCGTAAATACGATTTCCGTTAGACGTCCGGCGTGTGGCGACCATCCACCGGATACGTCGCTGCACGGGAAATTAAATCGAGGGGCGTCGCGCATCGTCGAGAGCGGGACAAGACGGCGGGATGTCCGAGTGACTTTCGGGACGAGGAGGGAACTTCGTCGTTCTTGCGCCGAAAGAAAATCTATTTATCGCCGCGCTCTGTGACTGGCAAAAAAATATCGTCAGCGGCCGTTCGATCATTGAAGTGACGATACCACTCTTGGAAAAAAAAAAAGTAGCCGTGACAACTATTTTGAACTCAGCTTTTCGAGTTTTGTAATCGGCGCCAATTTTGTATAATTGTCGCAACAATTGTTTCGTTTCGGTAACTAAAAATAGTCGTGACTACTACAAAAACTTGAGTCCAAAATAGTCGTCACAACCAGATTTATGTATGAGCCGTTGAAAACCAGAATGGTGTAAGTCACATTTCATGTAAGCTGAGATTACTTGACTGCAAAGTTAAGTACAATTTGAAAAATCAGTCTAGATGATGCAAAACAGATATTTACGACTTAAAATATCGGTTTATATTATCTAGACAGATTTTTCAAATTGTACTTAACTTTGCAGTCAAATAATCTCAGCTTACGTGAAAAATGTGACTTATACACCATTCCGGTTTTCAACGGCTCATATTTCGGTGCACCAGACGGAGGCATTTGACGATAATCGAAACATTGAATTCACGCGAAACCTTCCAAACGCAATTAATTAAGCATTATCGATCGACCATCGCTGAACGGCTGTAACAAAGCGTTACACAGTTGCTCGAATCTTCCGCCTGACAATTCTCGCACACAACGGCGCATCTCCTCCCCGCACTGCATCCTAGCAACTCTCCTTCCCTCTCGGCCGCCACGCGCGAGCCCTGCGCATATTGGAGATACACTCAGAAACACCTTCCCCCCCCCCCCCCCCGGAGGAGAAGCGGTGGGCGGCAGGTGCGCGACGCTGGTACAGACGCCTATATTCGTCGGATAATTACGTCATTAAGGACGAGCAAATTGGCTGGCGAAATGAATGGCTTTAATGTCATTCGCGTAATGCGGATTTGTATAATGATGTTGCGCATCCATTATATTCACGACGGCGCGTTAACTTCACGGGTTATGAAAGCGCGGTTATGACGTCGCGCGCATAAAGTCCGCCGGACGAGTGTGGCGTTGATCGAAAGGGAGCGTCAAATCTGGAAATCGTTTCTCTCGCGCTAGGAAAACACGGAAAAAAAACAGTAATTTTTACCGCTTCATCCAACAGCGGTGAGATTCGAGCTCATTTTGAAATATTCATACAAGAGAGACACTTCTGCTTACCGTTGCAAACAGTATATCGAAAATAGTCTCATCCGTGCAAATTCTTGAAAATGAGATCAAATCTCAGCGCTACTGGAAGAAGCGGTAAAAAAATTGCTGGTTTTTTTCCCGTGAACTGCGAGGAAAGAAGGAAACGAGTGATCCGACGATAATCTTATCGTGCACTGACAAACAAAATTTACTCGATCGAAATAAATATCGATCGAAAGTATATAAATATCGCTGACTTCACTGAACATTATTTGGATGAAATCGATATTCATTCGAATCGAATAAGCCCTCAGGACTATCCAAAAGCACGTTTACTTCGATCGAGCAAATTTTTTTCTCACTGTAGTTTCCGAATATCATTTCAATTAAGGTCGACGTGAAGAAAATTGAATTTAAATCGAAGTGAAAGCATAAGAATGAATATCGATTGGACGTGTATAAATATCATTGATGGAATTAAACATTATTTGGATCAAATCGGTATTCATCGAATGAACGTGCTCTCAGGACTATCCAAGGACACGTTTATTTCGCTCGAGCAAATTTTGTCTCACCGTGCGCAGTGAATATTAATTCCCAAAAAAACCGACGCCAAGAAAATTGAATGTAAATCGAAGCGAAACACGAAATAAAAGCGTGCGGACGAAAGAAATCTCCCGAGCGAAATATTTTCGCGTCGCCATCCGCGACAAAAATATCCCGTAACGACGCCGAACCGACAATAAGTACGAGTCGCCGCGACGAAAGGAGAAAACGAAAGACCGGAGAAAGGCGCGCAATTTCCCTCGCGCCGCGGTCCTCGAAGGTCGCGTCGAGCGAGCCGCCAACGAGGAACGCGTCCGTCGAGGATCGCGAGGGGCGGTTTCACCTCCGCGCGGACGTTTTTTTCACGCGCGACGAACAGCTGGCGAGAGAGGAGCCGTTACGGGAACGAGGCGCGTGGGGGAGTTGGCGGAGAGCCGGTTTACCGGCAACCCCATCGCTCGTTTCATTTCGACTCCGAGATGCTGACTGAGCGCCTCTCCCCCTCCCTTCCTCATCGCGCCCCACCACCCGCACACTTTCTCCGCCAAACAAGCGCGCGGCCGCCTTCAGCCGCTGGCGGAGCATTGTGCCGGCTGTTGATTGCACCTCGCTTCTCCATCTCGGATTATCTCACTCGGTTACTCCCGCGCTCTTTTGTGCGCGCGCCCGCTGACCATTGTCCGCGGGACTCCATCCTCGCCGTCAGAGCCAGAAGCCCTCCGATTTCTCCCGAATCGAAGAACTCTCTGCTCGTCTCCCGTTCGCCGCGCGAGCTTCTCTGTAGCGTCGACGGACGTGCGAGAGAGAGGGAGAGAGGGAGAGAGACGTGAAAGGAAACGTGCTGACCGAACAAATAAGGACGTCGGATAAGAGTACCTACTCGTTTCGTTTCCTCGCGCGGCGTACAGATGGGTGTGAACGCGGGGGGATATCATCCGTCGCGGTTCTCGTCTCCCGCGTTCTCATCTCCGACACTCCGAGGCGCGCGCGTTATCTTGGACAGGCTCCTCCGGGATGTGCGGGGTCGATGAAGGAAACGTAAGCTCCCATCCGCTCGATGCTCGTCAGGGCCGAGGTAAGTTTTCTCGTTCGGCGAGCAAACATCTGCCTCGATGTGAGAGCTTACATGTGTTTACGCGTGGGCTAAGTAAACGTTGGTTTCGGAAGAGGTTTGCGTGATAGGTGCGAGTTTCGGATGTTCATTTATCTCTCGTTACACACGGGGGAAAAGAATTAATCGGATCTAGTGAAAATTACTTGCGGGCTCGCAAGTAATTATTTATTTAGATGAATGACATTTTTTAATACGTCAATCCGATGTCTCTTCCTTACAAGCATGTGAAATAGTACCTATGCGATTGTAAGGAAGAAATATTTCATTGATATATGAAACAAGATCTAATTGATCTAAAGAAATAATTACTCGCGACACCCGCAAGTAATTTTTAGTAGATCCGACTAATTATTTTTCTCTGAGCACCCAGGC
Organism: Xiphydria camelus; assembly: GCA_963678675.1. NCBI lineage: Eukaryota > Metazoa > Arthropoda > Insecta > Hymenoptera > Xiphydriidae > Xiphydria > Xiphydria camelus. Next base: position 27,485,726 of record OY783197.1, on the reverse strand, counting down.
GGAAAAAATGTATATATTTTGTATATGATCCGTATGTGGATTTGATCACATATGGATTACACGTGGTTTCCGTGTTAATCATATACGGACTATGTTGATAGACTAGGAAAAATAATTTGGTCGATCAAACCAAAATCTTGGAAATAATGACCAAAATGTTTGGTTGAATACGAATCCTCCATCTATTTAGTTAAACAGACGACCTTTTGATTAGAATAACTAAATATTTGACTTAACCAGACAGTATTTTGATTAGAATAAATAAAAGCGTTTAATTAGACGAGTTTTGTCATTTTAACCTAATTATTTTTCTCGGTGCGGATTATACAAACACTCAAAAATCCAAATATAGTCTTTATCCGATTAATATCGAAATAATATGTAATTCACATATGACCAAATCCACATATGGACCGTATAAAAAATATACAGAAGCTTTCCGCCTGGGTAGTTTAGAGGGATTGACAATATCGGACCGATTGCCATATTTTATCGATGTCACCCCGAAGACTGACACGTCTATCCGTCCGAACGGTGCTTATCAATATTCTTTGCGGATGCTTTTCACGAGTGTTGTACGCTCTTCAGGTATTGTGACCTGCGAAGTCCCGGACGATACGGGCAACGGAACGGGAGCCGTCGCACCTCGACAAGTAATTACGTACGACGTACGGAGAACAATGCGAGGGCGATTCTATTACACCCGTAGTATCCGACGCGTAAAAACGACGGCGCTTCCTGTTTATCATGGCAAGGACTGCGAACGTCGAGTATCTTCGAAGACAAGAAGAAAAAGATGGGCAAACCTGAAAGGGAGCATTGACTCTTGAAGCAAAGTGGTGAAAGTTTTTAATAAATCTATCGCTCCTGTGAAAACTACGGTGAATATAAAAAAATATATACTGAGAAAAAAATTCGATCAACCAAAACAAAATCTTGGAGACGATCACCAAACGTTTAGTGAAATATGGATCCTCTCTCTCTCTCTCCATCTGTTTGGTCAAACTGACCATTTTTTGATTAGAATAACTAAATATTTGATCGGAATAACTAAATACTTGGTTCAACTGACCAATATTTCAGTTAGAATAACTAAACGCATTTAACTAAATGCATTTTATCATCTCAACCTCATTTTTCTCAGTGTAGAACTCCTTCGCACATCCGAAAAGCAACTGATCCCATAAAAGAGGAGGAATCGGTCCGATGAAGACTTCACGCGCGGGTACGTGAAATCGATGGTCCTTCAGAACGACTTTCTTATCGCAGACGATAGTCGTGGAGGAAATGTCGAGTCCTAATATCTCGCGTTAAACGTTCGAAGGGAAGCGACGCGGAAGACCCGGGGATATCGTTCCCAACGCGGAACGGCTTCCGGGTTTAAATACAAAGTGTCTATATCTATATATGCGCGAGCTTTTCGTATAGGTAGATAACAGCTCGTCAACGCCGGGGAATGGCTGCAATCTTCCGGGTGGAATTGCTCGCCGCGGGTGTAATCTGAGAATAAAATCTCACGGATCTTCGACGCGTTTGCCGAGCGACTCGAATGATTCTTCGATTAGCAAAATTCTCCGTCGAAATCGGTAGGCGGAAATGCAGTCTCGTAATTTTTTCCTCCCCATTTCCCACACACCGAGAAAATAGTATATCAACGGTTAATAAATTGAGTTTCAAATACGCGGTGAAATCAACATTTCATCAGGACAAGACAATATATATTAATTATTAAAACGTTTACTTCATTCAAACGGTATTGCCTCGCAGGATCTAATCGTGCCAAATAAATATTGCAATGGTTAACGAATATTTACGCGGTCCAACAAAACGTTTATTTCGTCATATTCGAACAAACTTTTATTAGCTACAAATCAACAATTTTCTCGGTGTATGACAGTGATGTGACCGGTATTGAGAAATATACAAAAACAAACATAAAATCAAAAATAAAATTATAATGTAATCGAAATATACAAACATATAAAAAAAAAGCTTGCAAATAATCACCGTCTCATAGCGATGATTCTCGCAGTGAAGATTCCCAAAGTGAACTGACGTGGAGAAGAAAAAAAAGAAACTCCGCACCGGAGTGGCGTCGTCAAAAAAGTGGACGTATGTATAATTCGAAAATAAGTGCAACTAGACGCAACGGCGAGCGAATAAAGCGCATCCTAACGAGCGACGAGGAATTGCCGAATCACTCTCGACCACGTGCTCGAATCCACAGCACCTCGCGCCGTCCTAAACGCGGACTTAATTAAAGTCAACGTGACACGCGTGTAAGGTTGATTTATACGACGACCGGAGCCCCGTCGCGAAGCGGGTTAACTGGGAGAAAACCGTCGGTTGCGGCAACACCCGGACGCTCTCCGAGGAAATATCTCGGAGCCGCGCCGGACGAATAAAACGTCATGGTCTCCCGGGGAAAAATGATAATTACGAGTAGTGGGTGTGAAGCGAGGCCGTCGTAACGTCCAGAAGGTTTCTCGGCTCGGCGATGAGGTTAATCCGCGTCTAACGTGTTTTGACAAACGGTCGCGGACTCAAAGGTCTCCGAGGATCGCGCGAGATTCTCTTTTTCGATATGATGACTGATCTCGGGGTTGACGAATCCTCGTGACTACGAAATCGAACGTTAATCGTCTTCGCTGAATATATTTATCGAATTCTCGACGAAAACAACCTATCGGATGTATTTTTCACGTTGATTCCGAAAATTATGAACTTATTGGGAGAATCTCAAAAGGTCAACGAGATATCGATGATTTTTTGAAGAAAAAATTTCATAGCGCACATAAATTCACCAACACCTTGTACCTACTTCCTTTGAGATATCGACCAAATAAATCGTATTTTTCGTAATCGGCTGATTCTAGAGACTTTGACTTTTTCAATTTTTTGACCAAAATCGAAATTTCTGAAATCGTACTCTCGACCACCGTATTCTATGTATTTTTTCACGCTGATTCCAAAAACGGCAGATTTATCGAGGAAAACTCAAAGGGCAATGAAGACATCATCGATTTTATAGAAATTTCGACTGTTTCTCCAACTCGCATCTCTACCGGTTAATTCACTCAAAACGAATTCAACAGTCGACGACTGCAACAAATAATTCTTTTCTGCATCAACTCAATTTTTTTTTATCAATCTAACTCCCACCTGAACTCTAGATAGTCGATTATCGCTCCGATTGGAATCTCAAGCGGAAAGCACGGAGCCCGGCTTCGATTTCTACACGGACAAAAAAGACGAGGAAGACAAAATGGTAGGAGAAAAGACTCGCGGATGGGTGATCGGCACGGCGTCGTCCCGGTCGTCGAAACGAGAGCGAAGGAGTGGAACGGGGCAGAAAGGAGAGGCAATATTGGTCTTACGTTTCGAGTTCAAATTGAATTTGCAGCGAAAAGTTTTAATTGCTTCGCTCGGCCGAAGGTGGATTCTCCGAGGATCGAGGTTGTTAAGGATTCAGCGAAAGAAATTATAGAGATTCATTGCGCGGAGGTGGGATGGAAGGGGGGAGAGAATAGGAGATGACGCGAGACGAATCTCTGATGTCGTAGACCAGAAGCCGCGAGGAGAAAATCTCGCCGACGCGGACGCGAATGCTTGGCGAAATCGCGCGAACGGGAGTGAATATTCCTCCTCCGCGGATGCGAGGGTTGCGCGGCGCCGAGGATTCGATCGACCGTCCAACGCGATCGGCGGACCCGGGATAAGCTTTCCCAGCCCGTCCGCTCGAATTCCCTTATCCCTTAAACCGGACGAAGAAGGCAAACGTTGAATGACGTACGATACAGAAGCGGCGCGCGAATATAAGTCCGTCGTATAAATCAACAGCGCGGAGGGGCGAACGCCGAGAACTCCCCGAAAATTCTGGCAAAGGCCGACGTCGTATATTTCGACCGGAGTTGGGCACCCGGGATTCGCGCGGGATCGGTGAAGTTGGAATTTAATCCGCGCGATAAAATTCGTCCTTCGCTCTTCCTCTCTTGCGCGACGTGTGACCGAAATCGCGATCGCTTCGATCGATTGGGGGATGATGTTCTCGCGGGACAATTTGCGCAGGATTATCGCGTCCGTTTTCAAATTCCAGGATTGAGTCGCGTGCTTTTATATCAGGGTGGGGGAGAATTAATTATTGATACAATAATGCGTCATTTCTGAAAAGCTTTGTAAAAATTCCTTGATGGAGATGAATTGTTGATTCTCTCCTGGATGAAAATCGGGTAGAGATACAGGGCTGCCGTCCAATCAGAGGTTCAAAAGTAAATCCAAGCGTAAAAATTTGATATATTTTGTTACGATCCATATGTGGTTCATATGTATTTTGGTCATATGGATTATATACGATTTCTATATTAACCATATCTGTACCTCAGAGCCAGAGTACGTTAAATCCATTTTTGCCGAAAATGGGTTTTATATGTTAAATAATAATATTAATATTTAATTAATATTTTAAACTCAATTATCTCAAAACTACCGTTTTGGGCTTAACATACTCTGGCTCTGAGATACAGATATAAAGACTACACACAGACTTTTAAATGCTTATATGAAACGTGTATAGTCTGCATATGTGTGATTAATATAGAAATCATATACAATCCATATATACGTATGACTAAAACTACATATGAATCGTAAGGAACTTCTCCGCCTGGGGAGGATTATACTGATTCCCTGTTTGAAACAAAAAATGACCAAAAGAAGGGATGAGAAAAAAAACGAATAATTTATTTTCATAAAAGCACATCGAAATTGAGATATGGAAGATACAACAATTAAAAATCACTCTTTAACAAATAAACACCTAAACTTTATAAACCGTTTCTCGTGGTATAAAAAACACGCGCAACGATACCAACTGCTCGTTACGTATCTACGACTTTGAAAAATATAAATGACTTTCTGACGACTTGATCGAAAAAATAAGAACTAATCGTTAACAAAAATGACCAAGTTGAAGACCCGCGCATACAGTTTGCCGCACGATCCCAGGAAACGAGAGCAGTGAGTACCTACAGCGACTCGCCGCGCGTCGGATGTAACGGAGAAAGTCGAGGGAAAATGAAAGGTTCGACTCGCTTTCATCGCAGACGGATAACGCTTATTAAACAGATTTGCATACGAGCCCGACCTATCGACCGCAATCGCATCGGCCGAACCGATCGTCGAATCTTTCCGGGCGTCGAATCCGCTGGCGAGGCGTTCGATCGAAAGGCGAAAGTGTTTTCGAAAGATTCCAATGTGATCGCGTCTCACAGGCGTTCGCTTTCGTCCGAGAGGCGAACTCACGAGGAGCGGGCACCGAGCCATTGACCGGTGTGCATCTGACCTCTACACTTTTAGACGTCTCGTTACTCACCGCGCGGCGATTCGAAGAGACGGCGTGGCTAATTGCCGAAATTGTGTGAATAATTTTCTCGACCGCTGAACGAATTAATAACGGCAGCTGAGAGTAACTAAGCGCGGGATGCGAAGCGAACTGAGAATGGGACGCGGGGTAAAAATAAAAGGCGTGGGTAGCTCCATTCGTCGTTTCTAAAACTGACTGATATTCGGCATTATTTTGTCACGTCCAGCGAAGTATAAATAAAAATCTGTGACTTTTTTCCAGGATTTCCAGTCTGAAATAATACATTTCCCCTAGTCATTGTGAATATACATATGTAGCTCCGGTATTGAGTATTGTACATCGGTCATTTTCGTCAAATGAGTAGATCAACGAATATCGATATAATAAACAGGCGTGCCAATTGAGAAATAAGTATGAAAGTAATTAATTGTAATTTCGTAAAATCACATTTAACTTTTCTTGACGTAAGAAGAAATTATCAAATATATGTTGTCATAGCGAACTGCATATACTGACATCGCTTTCATCAGTAATCGATATTCTTACCACTGATAAAAAGAAAACTGATTCACAGGAAATTCCTACTTTGAAAATTTACAAAGTTTGACTATTCACGAAAAATTCCACAAAGTTCTTCAATTTCTCGGACTTTTCCCGTGACACGTCCCTGACAATTCCAGGTTTTCCAGAATTCCCTGACACCACTGGACCCATATCTATAAGATGCGCACTAAATTTCTTCCATTCCTTCGACCTTGCGACAGCACCGCAAAAAATGGACGAACGAAAGGCGGGACACGAGGAGGCGGAGGGGTTGCGGAACGAGTAAGAGTCCGTTTCACATAAAATAAAGCATTAAGGCGAGCTTATCGCCAGAGCTTTTATAAAAAGCTCCTTAAGCCGCGGGAAGCTAAGCATTGTAAATGGATCGCTGTCCCGTGTAGCCTTCGCTGCCTCTCTGCTACTCGCTCCCTTTCACCCCTTAACTCCCCATTTTCCAACCCCACCCTCTCGGCTAAGGCGCCCTGCACCCCGCTGCGCGGGGTTTTTAAGGGAGCGCGGCATGACCGGACGCGTGTGCCTCTGCTTCTCGCGCGAGCTTTCACGACTTTCCCCTTTCCTGCCTCGCGTTTCAACTGCCGCGCGAAACCCCGAAGAGCGCTTCGCTGTACAGTACCGCACTTTTTCTGGTGGGTACCTACTCATCCCTTTCGTCGCAGCGCGCGGCATGTACATCATATGTATATGTGTATGTATATCTACCTATGCGGAGAAATGCATGAGGTTTCTTATTTATCAAAGAAGTGAAGAAAAGCAATCAATTTATCGCTTCGAATGCACGCGTGGAGGCTTAGCTTTACTTCGTAATTGCGCTGCACTGGCGGAAAAGTTCTATGTATTTTGTACATGGTCCACATATGGTCATAAAAATGGATTATATATTATTTCTACATTAATCATAATAAGGAATATATAAGGATTTTTTAATGTTTGTAGAGTGAATTATAGGGTAGATCGAGGCGAATCGGGTCACAGATCCATACTTCTTTGATCCTGTTGAAAATGAGCACTTCTCGATCGTTCGTATTACTTCGTTCCTCTCCAATGAAGTAAGACGAACAATGGAAACGCTTATTTTTACTATGATTTAAGAAATACAGATGTATAATCCGATTCGTCTCCGTCTACCGTATAATTCGCATATGGTTAATACGGAAATCATATACATAATTCAATATATGGCCAAATCAACATACAGATCGCATACAAAATATATAAAACTTTGTCGTCTGGACACCGAATAAAATGCAGGACAACACGTTTTGTACTCAGGGAGTGTAATCGAATTTCGCGATTGATTTTCGACAAGCGCAACTAAGATCGGTAATGCTAGATTTTCGTAAATCCATCCCCTCCTCTGATATTCGAGATCCGAGAGACTCCCGACGAAATTCGACTTTTGGCTGATAATCCATGCGCGTACACCTTCGCTGGAACGCTCGGGTCTTGCGGAGGGCTCCAGAATTCAGCGGAGGAGAAATGCGTCTCGCGTAAGCCACGGTAGTTGCCTGATAAATGCATTTGTTCGCGTATACGTGCATATATGAATACGTCCAAACTCGGTCTGCATTATTTGCGTTGCACTGCCTTCGCGACGGGGAAGTAGGATACGATGGTGTGAAAGGTGCACACGATGGAGGGCGCGTGCGCGTATACCGATCCTACGACTACATAATACATGTATCCCAAAGATGGAGCACGCGGAGTGTCGTACTCCCCCTCCGTGGGAAGCACCGAATGCTTTACTCGCAATGCGTTAAAAATACTCGCAACGCGAGGAGCGAGGCGGACACTGCAGACCCGATCGTATCCGAGAAATGGCGCGAAAGACGACATCAAAAAAGATACGCGAATATTATAACACCGGTTGGTTTTCGTAAAATTTATACGCAGTTGAGTTGAGAACAAAATTTACTTGATCGAAATGAACGTATTTTTTTGCATGAATACCGATTTGACCCAAATAATATCATTCCGTGATACAATATATAATATTCACATACGTCCAATCGATATATAATTCATTCTGATTGAATAAATGTGCCCTTAGAATTATATAATAAGTATCCAAAAACGTTCATTTCGAGCAATCAAAATTCGTCATCAGTGGTGCAGCGGCGCTCGAAAAAGATCGAGCGTTAATTTTGTTCTCGATTTAGAAACAGATCGAATATAGCTCCACATCGACCCGTGATAATTACTCCTAGCACAACAAAGTCGTCGATCGCGTTGACAATGACACAATGTCCAACGCGATATAACGTTCTGGCCCCGCACCGAGGCGTTTCGACGCGCGATCCCCGACGGACACACGCGTACCTACGTCGCGAGTTTCGAGCGCACCGGTTCCCGTGGCGTGTAAAAACCGCGTTTAAAAGTCGGGCCGTTTAAAGTCCCCCGAGAGTGCGAGCGGAGGAGAAAAGCCGCGGCGGTGCGGAGCGGTGTTTTTTAAACGCCGCGCCTTCCAGGACTTTTAAATGGACCGGCGAGTCACTTCCCGCGCGGCCGAGCGTGCACGGAGTCTCTGAAAATACTGGTTTACGCTCGGGAGTTCTAAATAGACGCCAGCTGTTCGTCGCTCTTTGTTGCGACGACCCGACCTATACTACTACGCCATCGCGCGCCGGACCGGCCGGACGGACGGCATTCCTCGAACGCGACGGAGACGCATCGAGGAGTTCGGAAGGCGTGGAAAGATTCGGTCGCGCGCGCTATCGAGTGGAAGGATGCACGACGCGCAATCTATACTACGAGGTGTTTTCGGGGAAACTTGACACGGGACATACACGAGTGCGAAAGAGAAAATCTGGCGCGCGGAAAAAAATGATTTTGCCGTCTCAGCAAAACTAGGTTTTGCTGGGAACTTTTTGCTGTCACGACAAAAGTATTATTTGAGGTAGAAAAATATACAGCCAGGGGGAAAAGGTCAAAGTTGATGGAAAAATTTATCAGAGATGAATAAGAATTTATTCGCATCGAATAAAAGTCTGTTTGAGTTAAATTGATGTTCTACTAGGTTCGCAGTCGATTAAAAAGACATCCAAAACATTTATTTGATTCAAACGGACTTTTGTTCAAGGCGAATAAATTCATACTCAATCTCAAATAAACTTTCTATTGCATTCGAAATCAACTACTTATACTTTTTCTCTCAGTGTATGTCCAATGATAGTAAATGTTATTGCAATCGCGGTGAAATTTGTTTCGATAAAAATATTTACCATCCCAGCAACTGTTTGTACTGCTATTCGATATATCTTTTGCCGCCACGGATAATATTTGTGTCGTGGTGGCAAAATATTCTCAGAAAGACTCGGTTTCGCTGAGAGTGCAAAATCATTTTTTTTTTTTCATGTGTGGCGAATGCATAAGAGCCTCACATTTCTCCAGACTTCTTTGTGCGACAGAGAGGCTCTTATACACTCGCCACGCGTTCTCTCTCGCACTTGCGTATCTCCAAGGTCGAGTTTCCTCGAAAACAGCCCGTATACGGGCTGCAGCGAGAGCTGCAACATTGCGCGCCGATGCGATGGAGAAATACTTCATTAGAGTCGCAACGTCCAGCGATGCATGCCGGGTGATAGGCACTCGTCTAGCCGCGGACGGGGTCTATAAATTAATCGCGCGGTCGCCGCTCTGACACAATGACTGTACGAGAAATACGACGCGTGTGTGCGTGTGTACGAGTAGCGTGTGCGGTTGGTAATTATGTCAAGGGAAGTGGAAAGAATACAGATACGTTGGATTTACCGCTATTTCTCTAGGGGTGATACACGGTAAATGTGAGGAAAAGTAGGGCAGAGTCGGACATTCGTGTACTGAGAAGAATGATTTGGTTAAAATGACAAAACGCATCTTGATTAAACGAGTTTAATATTATTCTAACCGAAATTTTAATAAGTTGAACCAAATATTGAATTATTCCAACTACACGTCTAATTATTCTAACCAGAAAATGGTTATACGGAAAAAATGATTTGGCAGTCTTAGCAAAACTGGGTTTTGCTGGGAACTTTTTGCTATCATGACATAAATATTATCTGCGGCAGCAAATAAATCTAATTACGATCGCGATGAAATTTGTTTCGTTAAAAATATTTGTCGTCCCAACAAATATCTGTACTATAATTATTGTCGGACATATCTTTTACCGCCACGTGTAATATTTTGATCGTGGTTGCGCGAGAAATTCTCAGCAACGCCTGGTTTCGTGAAAACTGCAAAACCATTGTTTTCCGCGCAATTTATCCAAACAAATGAAGGATCCATATTTCATCAAACAGTTTGACAACGATCTCCGGAATTTTGATTAGACTGACCAGATTATTTCTCTCGGTGTGTATAATGGTCCCTGATTAATTATCCTCGTCCACGGCGCGAGCATTTCTTTGTCAAGAAGTGAAAGAGCACGATATAAGGGCGAAATAAGGGCATTGTCCGTCGCGCGAAAAATGCAGAGCGAGCGAGCGAGCGCCGCGCGCGCGCGCGTGCGGTTGGGTGGTTCGTAATGTAGGTCAGCTCTCCGGTATTCGTATGATCACGCTCGCGATAACGCGCCCTTAATTGGAAAGGGAGTGGTTGATTCTAACCGATTAATTTACCGATCCTTTGTGCGCCTTAATGACCCAATCGGGGATGTCGCGGAGATGGGGCGGGATCGCTTAATGATTTTCCAGCTGCGGGGGGCCAGAAGCACGCGCTCTCTCTCGATTGTACTCGCGTGTGCGCACGCATGATGTGTATGCAATATACGTAGATATGTACGCGTCGCGACGAGGCAATGGACTTTAAATCCAGGCTCGCGACTTCGACGCGAGCCTCGCGAGAGGAGGGAACCGCGGCCTCTCTCCCCTCGGCCGAGGGAGAATCGACGGAGCGACCGAGTGCCTTGAATTAGTAAGCGAATCGATGCGCGTCGGGCGCCTCGCGGCTCCCGGATGTGCCGTTGACATCTTTCCCTCCGCGGGGTGCCTTATACAGCTAGTCAACCCCCGGAAGGCGACAAATATGATATAATGTAGTGTATTCCCAGGCAAAAAAGTTCTATAGATTTCGTATATGGTCCGCACATGTGGATCTGATCGTATATGAATTATATAGGTATGATTTTTATAATCATGTACGGATTATATACGAATTATACAAACATTTAGAAATCCAAATATCGATACCTGAAAGCAACAGTGAGATAACACAGATTTCGAGCTGTGTCAAACGTAAGCTAAAACCGGCCTTTATACAATGCAATACTGAGATATCTCGGCAAAAATATTTAAATGAAATATTTATTTAAATATATTTTTGCCGAGATATCTCAGTATTGCATTGTATAAAGGCCGGTTTTAACTTACGTTTGACACAGCTCGAAATCTGTTATCTCACTGTTACTTTCAGGTATCGATATGGTCCTTATACAGAGTTAGTCCTGTAGAAATCACACATACACAGAAAAAAAAACTAATTGTGGCATTTACAAAGTTTATGGTAAATTTTGGGACAAAATCGATTTATTGTCACAATCGCTACAATTTTTGTGTAAATTATAGTAAAATTTGTAGAAGTCGCAAACATCGCTGTAGTTTTTACTGAAATTTTAGTTATCGTAATATTAAATCGGTCTTGCTCCGAAATTTATCTTTGTAAATGCTACGATCTATTTTTTCCCATGTAATTCATCCACGTATAGATCGCATTGGATTTTATTACTTCTTAGTAATGAATATGATCAAAAACAAATCCATGTGTATTCCAAGAGGCGGAGTTGGTTTACATAAATATAAACAATGAAATCATAAGGGGAGAGAACTGAGAGTTCTTTATACGCTTTGTCGACTGGTGACTTGGTTCGTTGAGGCTGTTGATATCGAGTCTTCAAAAAGTTCGTTTGAATAAAGAAAAGAATTAAAGTTTTTAAACCACTGCATATTTTACTCTTATCTCTGTTCTCCCATTTTCCTAATAGATCGTATACAAAATATCTAGAACTTTCCGCCTGGATCGAGACAAATAGGTGTCTCGAGTTTCTAATTCGGGCTCCCAAATCACATGGAAAATGATTCGTGTGCGGGAACTCGCGAGCACCGCGGCGCATGCCAACTGCGTGGGCACTAATGAACGCCCATTAATCTATTACGATTCCGTTCGCCGGGGCGAGAGAAGATAATAATTAATCGGCCAGAAATCCTTCCTACGTATCGCTTCGACGGCCGTTAATTTGTCGTAGCTGTGCGCGCTTTTGAAAAATACACCGAGAGAACAGTTTATCGGTAGTTAGTAAATGTAATTTCAAATACAGCGAAATAAATATTTCGTTATGGCAGGAAAATATACGTTAATTATCAAAATGTATATTTCACTCAAACGGTGAGCGAATGTTTATCCGATCCGATGAAATATTTCCTCTGCCACATCCAAACAAATATTGACCAACTACAAATAAACTGTTTCCTCAGCGTACAGTCTGCAGCGGTCCTATGAAAATAATACGGGAATATACGCTGGAATAAATAAACTAAAAGAGGCCAAAAGTCAAGGCTCATCTCTAGAAGGCCTCGGGGAGAAAAAAAACGACGGGCCGCGTACATTTCCCGCCGAATGACAGCTCTCTCCCCCGGCTGCATTTATTTCGGTGCGAGTCGAAGCCTCCCTCCGAGAGGGAAACTCCCGCAAAGTTCAAAATCCGAGAAAACCGACGAGGGGTGCGAGAGACGGAAGGGAGGACGGGGCGACGCCGGCGTAATGCCGCGGGGGTGGTTCGAGCGCGCGGCGGAGGGTCGCACCGCGCGGAGACGAAGGATGCGACTCGATCATTCGAGAAACCTAATCAAAGGCGCAACGAGATGCCGCGCAACGACGGAGTGCAAATTAAAAATCCTTATCCTCTTTATACCGTAAACAAAAATTGTATCGAATTTAACACTACACTGAAAAAAGTATTTAGCTAATCCAGCTATATTTCTGGCTGCCTCAGACACAACTAGAAAATTATCACTGCAATTACTATAATTTTCTAGTCTTGGCCAAATTTTTTTGAGTGTAGAACTATCGAATGGTCGCGCTTTATAAGACGGTCGTTTTGACGGGTGATTATCTCGTTATCCGTGGACTTTTCGTCCACACTGCTACAGAACTTTTTTGTAGACCGAAATGTGCTCCACGAAAAAGTATTCTACCAATTTTGACAAAAACCTCACGGGTTACGAAATAATTGAGGTTGAATGGAACTCTGAATAAGACATCGGTCAAATTGACCGGTTGCGGTAGTTCTAGTATTAATATATCTGCGTTTAAAGCTTTTATCCAATACGTGATATCGAAAATTGATGTACTCCGTTATGAAATTGATAAGGGCGATTTCATATGGGAAAGAAGCTTTACGTAAAAGTATATTTGAAATACAATTTTTTACAGTGCACGGAATAATCAGTCGCGTAAATAAAAGAAGAGTCACCCAACCAATTCGAAAAACGAGCTAACACGACAGCGCGAGGGACCGCTAATCGTCCAGACACGTAAAAACACGTCGCATCGACGGCAGGTTCGTTATACCCGAAATTAAAGACAAATAAATTCGCCGTTCCCGGAACGCGATTCCTCTTAACGTCCTCGCGCCGACGATCGCTCATTTTTGCGACGAAGCCGCGAATTAATGAATGCGAGAAACACGACGGCAGCTCTCGCGCGCGGCTACGCTCTTTCGAGATGAAAGTAGTTCCAATTTTTTACAGCAGAAATCTCCATTTTAATGACCAACGTCCACTCATCGCGCGTCCATGGAATCCGTTGGCGCTCTCGGCTCGACTCGTGGAGCGCACATAATGCGTGCGATGCTGAATCGCAGTTCCGTCGAAGCGTTTGGCGTGAAAAACGGCGCTAAAATATACGCGCGACGGCGGGGAGTCAAGATACGATATCGGCCACTCTGCGCGACGCTATCGTATGGGTTCATTGTCGTCGGAGTCTGGACTGGTTAAAAATTGAGTTTATCTGAAAAGAAATACTCGACACTAAAAAAAAATACGATCATCCAGCAAAATTCCAAAAATCGAAATCTCTGGAATCGAACTCTCGACCATTATATCTTGTGTGTTTTTTCACGCTGATTACGAAAGCTACGATTATTAGGTCGATATTTTAAAGGAACTATAAGATATTAACAATTTTGTGTCAAAAAATTTATTTTCCACCATTAAATCGACGATATCTCGGTCTTCCTTTGAGTTTTCAGTGATAGGTCCCTAATTTTTGGAATCAGCACCAAAAAATACATAAGATAGGGTGGTTAGAAATTCGATTCGAGAGATTCAAAAACTCGAAATCTCTAGAATCGATCGCTCCGTCATCTTGTCCCATGTAATTTTTCGCGCTGATTGCGAAAATCATGGTTATTATTATAGGTCCACATCTCAAAGGAAATATAAGCTATCAGTAATTTTTTATGCACGTCAAATCTCTTCTTTCTCAGAAAATTATCAATATCTCGATTTTCCTTGTAAATTTTCGGAATCAGCGCGAAAAAGTACATTGAACAGGGTCATCGAGAGTTCGATTAAAGAGATTTCAATTTTTGCGAAAAATAGAAAAAACGTCACTGAGCGAGATATCATAATTTTCCCCCCTCATAAATACTCCGATATCTCATTGCGCAGCGCAGCGCCGTCGCGGGTCGCGCTCCTGCATCCTCGAGGTGGAAGCGGAGACGCGGGGATTTAAACCGACCGAGGAGAAACAACGGCGGCAGCACGTTTCTGTCGCTCCGAAGATGCACTGCTCCTCCGTTCAGGGACACTGGCTTCCCTGCGGTCTGGTCGGTCGCACAGAAGGGCAATCCTTTGTGTCGGACCTGCAGCGCGCGCGAGAAAGAGAAAGAACGAGAGAATGACGAGAGATACGCGAATAAAAACCGCAGGAAGGATCTCTGCTCGGTCTTGCCGAGAATCACGACGCTCCCGACGCGCCGTTCTCCTGCAGCCGCGTGCACACCAGTTGCGCCGCGTCCTCGCGATGCACCGGTGCAACGGGGCATTGCAACACCGTTCGTATACGCAATTACGTGGGTTCGTGTAGACCTGAAACGCGTTTGCTACATCGTGACTGGCTTATTTCTGGGGGTGGAAAAAAAAAAGAAAAATTTCGAGGCAAACTCCGAGTCCGTCGCTGACTTCACTCGCATCCCCGCAAGTGTGTAAGCACCTTGCCGAGTTGGTGCGTGACGGATAATACTCGGAAGCCGGTAAAGGATCTCGATCCTCCGCCAGGGCACGATGTACACCGGCGGGGTGAGAAGCTCGATTCTGGATGCAGGGGTGGATGTGAGATTACGGCGGATAAAGAGAGGGCATTTCGTGAAGGAGCGAGGGCGGACGTTAAACACCGGTTATTTTCCATCGAATTTTCTTCTCGCTCTCTTCGATAACCCCTCCTTCTCTCCCGCATCTCTCCCTTTCTTTCTCCGTCCTCCGACACGACGTTCGGAGCCTCGCCGTACGCGAGAAACCAGACTGTTGTGCCCGGTTTCAGCTGGTGCACCATGCGCTACGGCGATGTTGCCGCTTCTCCGTGGGAGCCTTCTGTCAGATGTAATCATCATGCTTCGGTTTAAAGGGAAAGCCATCTTGTGGAATTACAATTCTGTGTAATTTGTATACAGTTCGTATATATGGATTTGATCCGATTTTTATACAAACTATACATGTATTATAGGATACGGATTATTTTAATCCTTTACATTTGTGTAGATATAATCCATACACACTTCGTATATATATGGTTTATATAGAAATCACATATAATCCACACAGGACCATATAATCCATGCATTATATATGAATTATATATAAATTATATATGAATCCTATATAAACTATAGATATATGAATTAAAGGATATGGATTATTTGAATCTTTGACATTTTTGTATAATCCATATATTTCGTATATGGTTTATATAGAAATCGTGTATAATCCATGTAAAACCAAATCCATATATGAACTATAGATACATAATTATGTAATCCATGTAAAATTTGTCGGATCTAGAAAATTCGCGAGCAATTAATTTTCTTCGGAAAAACGCTCTTGTTCGGAAAGACGATACGACGGATAGCGAAACGAGTCAGGTGAAGAGGGCGTCGTCGACAAAGAGCGAGTGGAACCGCGTGCACCGCGCGTATATAGACAGAAAGAACTGCGTTAGAACGTGCGCGTAACACGACCGTGCAGTCACCTGTGCATGAGCCATGCGCGTCCGTGTGCTACGCCAGTTGGTCTTATCGCAGGGTCCTTGGACTCGCGCAACGAAGTGGGGTGTGTGCGTCGCTCGCACGCGGCTCTCGACAGCGACGCGTCTCCGTCGCTGCAACGCGCGCTCACCGCCAGATGCGCCGGGCCGATACTATACGGGGAAACGGGCCCGTCGAACTCTTGACGGCAACGCGAAATCTGTAGTCACTCCTCAGACAGAAAAGTTTTATATATTTTGCATGTAGTCCACATGTGGATTTGATCATATATGGGTTACATATGATTTCTATATTAACCGTATAAGAACTACAATACATATACACAAATTTGAATGTTTGTATAATCCACATATACCTAGTCTGTATACGGTTAATATAGAAATCATACATGATCCATATATGACCAAATTCACATATGGATTATATACAACAGATATAGAACTTTTCCGCCTACGCTGAGAAAAATAACTTGGTTGAATTTAGTTATTCCAACCAAAATACTAATAATTTGAACCAAATAGTTCATTATTCTAACTACACATTTAGTTATTTCAACGACATGTCCAGTTCTTCTAATTAGAAAATGATCAGTCAAACCAAACAAATGGGGGGCCTATATTTTACCAAACAATTTGGTTACGGTCTCCAGGATTTTGGCTTGATTGACCAGGTTATTTTTCTCAATGTAGATCGTGCATCTATACGTCATCCGGTGCTGATTAAAATCCTCCCCGCGAATTTGACGGAGAACGATGAAAACGAAAATCTTCCAACGAAAAAATCGACTAGCAAAAATGACAGCAGATATCGCACACTTACAGGTACTCTTTCTTCGCCACTGCGACTACGAAATCAATTTAAAAAGCACCTCGAAAGCTTTCGGCGCAGAGACGACTCGTTATCGTCGATTATCTCGTTAGCCGTGAACTCTCGACCCACATTCGCGCGCGAAGCTTTTCCATGCAGACCGGGAGATGCGATCTCGAAAAAAGCATTCCAGTAACTCGAGTCCAAGAGTCCCGCAGTTAACGAGGCAGCCTCGGCTTAAACGCAGTCGAGTCGGAATGGACTGCGGCCTCGCGGATCGTTGCAGTCCCGTCGAGATACCGCCGGATATATACGATCGGCGAATGATCGAAATCTTGGAAGTCGAGGGTAAATAGCCGCGTAAATCGACCCAACACACGGTCGAGAGAATATCGTTCCGAGAGTGCACGGACCGGACGATAAGAACAGCTGGTGGGATAAACACGAACCTCCCGTAGAAGGTGGGTAAACACATGGCGCGCCCGTGCGCACACACGTGCAGTCTACGTGCAGGCGGAGCGCAGACGTGTTGGCGTGTGTGCGCGCGTATACAGAGGAGAAGCCTTGGCGTCGGAAGGACTCTCCCCTTTGTGTACGGTATATGGGCTGTGTTGCTTCTCTCGGCTCGTATTTTTGTTTCTCTACCGGTAAAGCAGACACCTACCGCAACGACGGACGGACTTGAAAACAAAGGGGAGAGTAGGATCTCCTGTAAACATTCTCTCGCGAGACGCGGCTAATGGGGTTGGATTGTGAAGTACCAAATATTATTTTTCAATGCGTAATTTTCTCCACCGTTGTCAAATGCATTTATCATACTCAGAGAAGAAATCTTTACACTGCAGTGAGAGAAAAGTTAGAAGTATAATAAAATCAACCATAATAGCGAGATTGTATTTTCCTGGGGTTGCTAGTACGATATTTAGAATTAAACAGACCACGAATGTGCAGTCGAAATGAACTTTGTTGCACGGTCATAGTAACAATAAGATTGCAGTTTGTGATAGCCGTAGACCATGGTCTGAATAACCACAAAAGTAGATCAATAATATTACTGCATAGTCGTGTTAACTACATAAAAAAAGGTTTGGGACATCTATCGACCATGCTGCAGGTTGACCTGGTTGCAGTAATCTTAGTCTCTTGTTACTATAACCGAAATCTTACTATTTAGAACAATTATGAAATTGCGGTTGGTGAAATTATAGTTCTTCCAATCTCAGATTTGTCTCCGAGTGTGCGAGAAAAATGTAATAAATTTAACTAAATCGGCGGTTAAGGATAGAGGAATGCAGATCAAGTTACTTGAGCTAATAATTCACTCGAATGGATCGCAGTTCATTTTCTTTAAAAATAGCCGTTAATCTCTCTCACTCCCCCCCCCCCCCCCCGTGGACCTGTACGTGCTGCAGCGGCTCCAACGAAATGCCAACGGGGAAAAAAAAGGCCGTGGACCCTTGTTCAGTCTGAACCCCGTTGATCGGTGCATTTTGCACCTGGGGCGGTAAAACGACCTTGCCTTGCTAGCCAGCTGAGACGCCCGAGCGATTATTCGCCGTCCGAGATCAGCTGCCGCACCTGTCACGGCTCCTCGAGTAATTTGATTCCGCTTCTCGCGAGCCGGCTTTTGTTTAAAACGCAAAACAAAAATGCCGAGACGCCGCGTCGGCTTATCCGTGTCAAGCTATTTCCATTTTCAATTCTGCGCGGTTAACCCGTTGGGACGTTTCCGGACGGTCCGAATCCCTTTCACGGTGATCTCGTATAAACGGAGCTCGATTGAAACCTCGGATTCGCAATCGGCGACCCGAAAGCCGCGGTAATAAATTTTGACGAGCGACCGAACGCCGTACAGCGACCCGCTGGTCCTTCCTAAATTTGTTACGCGCCGCAGGTGGAAACGGAGAAACATCGATACTTTTATCGCACACCTCGTGGGAACGCGGGAAGCCCCGTAGATATCGCGGCCGACGTGAGAAAAAAAAAGAGATTCAACCCGCAAAATGTCAGCTGCAGAGCTCTTCAGCCCCCTCGCGGTGTAACGCCTTTCACGACGTGGGGGCGAGAGAAAATTTTCCACCGCGGAGAGTTCGGCGAGCGCCTTCAGTTTCAGGCTGAAAGCGTTTCCGGCAAGTCGAGCACTTTAGCAACTTCCGACGATGTATCAAAAGTTGGCGAAGTCGAGCTGAAAATGAGAACTGTTTACCTTGGACGGAGTTAAGTAACGTAAAAGGGTTTCTTCCACCCCCTCGTCTCGTACATACAGGGTGTTCGCGTCCAGGCTCCGAGAGTGGGTGGAGTCTTTTTCGTAATTTCCGCACACGCGAACTCATAGTGGTCTCCGCAGTTTGGTCTTCGATTAATAGATGGCCGCGCAGTGACAACGGGGAATGTTAACCGAGCAGCTAATTGGTTTTTGTATGCGGCAAATTTGAAATAGGCTCCACACACTCTCGGAGCCTGGGCGCGAACACCCTGTATATACGTCCGCTCGACGAATTCATCCACGCAGCAGTCCCCGCCGCGCGTTTGCAACGCGGTGTAATAAATATTGACTTTTTGGTAATACGCGAAGTTCGCCTATCAATTGCTGGAATCGCAGGGGGTGGGGAGGGGTTGACGACTTTCTAAAATAACGTTATCTCGCGGTCGAACGAAAAGGGGGTGAGAGCGAGCCGAGGGTGGCGTGTATATCGGCGCTGGCAATCGAGAAAGTATATAACTATAGCCTGATAATTTGAAAAGGGGGGAAAATGGTTTGGCAGGAATTTCGAAGTTTTCATACTCAGAAAAGATCTAGTTAAAAGAATCATAATTTAACTAGATTTCGTTGTCGATTTTAACGCTGACCATAATTTTATAGTTGTTCTAAGCAATACAATTTTGGTTATAGTAACAAGAGATTAGAATTACTGCAACCAGGTCGACTTGCAACACGATCGATTGATGTCCCCAACCTTTTTTTTTTTTTATATAGTTGACACTCTACTATGCAGTAAGTAATACTATTGTCCCATTTTTGTGGTTAATTCAACCATGGTGCATGGCTATAATAAACTACAGCTTCGTTGCCACTGTAACCATGCACAGAAAAAAAAGAATTAGTTGAATCTACTGATGATTACTCGCGGGGTCGCAAGTAATTATT
The DNA here is from genome assembly GCA_963678675.1 of Xiphydria camelus. NCBI lineage: Eukaryota > Metazoa > Arthropoda > Insecta > Hymenoptera > Xiphydriidae > Xiphydria > Xiphydria camelus. Next base: position 27,465,608 of record OY783197.1, on the reverse strand, counting down.
TATTTACATCAATTTGATCTTTTTTCATATTAATTCAATATTCCTTCCTTGCAATGACTTTTCCCTGTGCGCAACAGAAGTTATGTCGACTGCATTCATGATTTCTTTAATCAGCAACCAGAAAAATTCAATCTTGCGATTATGATTGATTACCGTCGACTTTTTTCTTAGTGAAGTTCTCCCAGACGAATCTCGTGCAATCGTAATAATCGACAATTAGCTCGACGACTACCAAAATTGCGAGCAACCTCTTCTGGTTCGTCTCGTACGACGGTAATAACAATAAGAAGAATCCCCGCTACGACGTTATTTCGAGCAATCCCTTAACGACGAGTAACGAACTCAACGATAGCAGCGCTCGACCGATCGTCCGTGTAACAAGCCATGGCGCGGCGAAGCGATCGATTCCCCTCGGGATTTATTGAAAGATTCGATCATTCCCTTCCCATAGCCGCTTTTCCACGAGAAATTAGTTCCGCGGCACGTGCTCGGATAACGTAATGGCATTAACCACGTAAGCATCCGGAGAAAAGAGTCTCTTTTCTTCCCCTTTCGGCCACAGAGCGATCGTAGAGGGAAAGTGGGAGAGAGAAAGAGAAGAGGGGGTTACGATGGGATTTATCATTCGAACGCGATGAACATTTCTCCGCGAACGCGACACACATAGGGTGAAATCTCTATTTCTCAAGACATCGATTCATTTGGTACAGAGCTCTAGGTCTGTTCAGTAGTCGGTATTGATAAAAAAAAAATGTTTCGTTAGTTACTTGGTTTCTTTAGGATAGTAACAATTCGGTCTTTTCATAAAAAAAAATATTCATATATTTAAATGTAACTTGTCATTTATACGCATATTTAACATCCGCACGAAAAACAAAATGTCCGAAAAAATAATTATTCACTGAGCTGTAAGCGCGTTTCTCTCTACAACGTTGTGACGTCATCGACACGCAAGAGGGACGCGCTTATGCCGAGTAACGAGTGCGAGAGAGATAAGCCTGCAACACGATAACACAGCTACATTTCTAAATGTCGTTTTCCAGCTCTGATGAGGCCTAAAATGAAAAATTAAAAAATACGGGGTAAATAATTTTATCTAAATTTTTCAAATTTGCAATAAAAAAATTTGCGACGAAACCGAATTCAAGCAAAGGGACTATCATAGGCCTCTTTATGTTAATCATCCTCCGAAGACTCCGTTCAGAGCAAACCCCTGAATTACCTACCCACAAGTCCATAAAAACGAAGATTAAAAGTAAGTTAAAGGAACAAGAAACTTTCAAAACCAATCCGATTAGCTCTTTACTTCTCAACACTCCTCGTATCTTTTCCCTTGTGAATCTTATCGTACCACAGATTTCACCGACGCCACACTCTAAAAACCGCGTCAGTGAAATGAGAGAAGCGACGTTTCATGGTACGTTTTATACCGCGGTTCAACAGCCACCGCCGTCCCTGCGCCCTTCGCAGAGCCAATGGTAGGCCCTTCAAAGCCTCCCACTCCTTCGCCGACCGACCGACCCCTCCCTCCCGGGCTCCCTCGTGGCTCTGAGCCTACTCACGTTAATGGCCCCGGATAGAATCCGCTAACTGTGGATCGTTTCATATATCCCGTGGCACGGAGGATCGATACGGTTGCCATGACGACGCAGGGCTCCCGTATAGGGATACAGGGATACACATCTCAATACAGCGCGCTCGCCCTTCGCCTCTCTCTCTCTCTCTCTCTCTCTCGCTCCTCCCATGTTCTGACTCTCGCTCGCTACACACTCCTGCCTCCTCGTCCCTCGTTTCATCTTCGTCGCTGCCTCGCGACGCTGTTTACCCGCTAACCATTCGAAGGTGGGCGAGTGTAACGGCGGCGGAGCGTGGTAGAGTTCTCGCGCGCGGCAGAGGGGCACGAAACGACGGAGGTTGTCGGGATGAAAAAATCGAACGGCTCCACGATTCGGTAGTTTCTCCGTTTTAAGTGGACGGCAGATTAACCGCGGCTGTAAAAAGCCACTTGCGCTCGAGGTAATCGTGTTTTTAACGATCCGTCTCTCGCGGCTGGCGGAGCTCGGAAAATAGTTTCACTTTCGACGCGCGGGCGAAGCGTGGAGCGACTTCGGGTGCGGCGGACTACGGTGAGGTGCGACTGTAGCCCTCGCTCCATCCTTCGGGTCGTCTTCGTTTAACCCTCGAATAACTCGGAGACGTCGCGGCTGAGATCCATTTACGTGTGAACGGCCAAAATGGTGGCAGGTAGAGTTACGTTCCGCGGGGGGAGCGCGATGGGTATTGTTTCCGTCCGGTTGGGGCATTGTTCGAGAAACTTCCTCGAAGTTCTCCTACGTAGCGGGAATACGTATGCGGGTATACAGTCTTGAAGCGAAACGGAGCAAGAATTCCCCGAGATATGCCCCGCGACGCCCCTTTCCCTCTGCACAACCACCACTTTCCGTCTCCGTCGCTCTGCATAATTGCAATGCTGCCGAGACGGAACGCCGCAAACCTAGGTTGCGACGGGAAAGCCGAAACTTCGCGCTTCGGATTCTCGCGCGTGTCGAAGCGGTGCTCCGTCGGGTGCGAAGGTCGACGAGGGTCGTCGAGGGAGGTGGACGCTGGTCCACGATACAGCATTGTTTGTCAACCGAATCAAGCTGCGCGTGTCTGATATTCATCTTCTATATGGAAAAAAGTTACGTAAATCGTACCACTGAGAAAAAAATATATGTACAGTAAATTTTTAACTAAATCGACGGTTGCGGATGGGGGAGTGCAGATTTAATTACTTGGACTAATAATTAATTCGAATGGACTACAGCCTGTTTTCTGCGAATAACCGGATTTATTAGACGAAGCAAATAATTTTGCATTTCCCCACCCATGAACGCCGATTTAATTGAGTATACCTTTTTTTCTCAATGTAACATTTACGAAGTCTGTGCACCGAGGAAACAATTTATTTATAGTTAATTAATGTTTGTTCGAATATTGCGATATTTATTTGGCACGATTAAATTCTTCGGGGCAATCATCTGAATGAAATAAACATTTCAATAATAACCGTAGATTTTATTATCATTACTACGCAATTGAATGTCAAAAATATCCGTTTTAATATTTCAGTTCATTTATCTTCGCAAATTTAACACTACAAAACCGTATCATAAATTCCAATACTGTATATACTCTTACAGTAAGATCTTATAATGCGGAAATAAAATTCTTAAATTCTATTTTCGGTATTGTTATCCATCTACAATAGGATTATCGAATAGAAAGCGCAATCAGAATAATAACCTTCCCTCGACCGACAACCATAATCTTATCACGCCGAGATTCTCTCGACAAATCGCGTGCGAATCTCCCCTCGGCGCGCCCTCGGGAAGCACGTCGACGCGGCCGCGTGCCGCTGCAGTTGCATCGACGCACGCCGAACGCATCGAATGCGAGCCGCTGACCGCGCGCTGAATTCGCGTATCGATTGGCCGACAAAGGCTAATCAGCACTATTCAGCGCGGTGCATCCGTTCAGCCAAGCGATTCTCCGCCGTGCGGCGGACCTGCGACGAGATCGATGCGTCGGGATTAATGCCACGCGTGTCTACGGGAATAAATGACGATTGCCGTCAAAGTATGTAAACAAGCCAATTAACCCGATTCGATTGGTAATTTCTACCGCATATTTTCGTTGATTCACATACATCAATTACTCAGGCAGAAAAATTCTATAAAGTTTGTCACATGTATGGATTTGGTCCTATATATGATTTATATATGGTATTATTTCAATTGTTTTAATTTTTGTACAATTCATATATGAAATTATACATATATAGTTTATATTGAAATCATATATAAATTTGATAAGCCTAAATTTATATACGCTCTATATATTTACAAAATCATATATAATCAATATAAGACCAAATCCATGCATGTGGACTATAGGGAAGAGTTGCCTATATTGAACCGGTACCTAAATTAACCCCCCTGGCTATTTTATGTAAATGATCATTTCCACGTCATCTATCAAAATCCTCAAATCTATCAAAAAATAGGCATACTGACCGGTACTAAGGCTTGAATTTCTACTGATTCCACAGATTCCGATTTTTGTCAAAATCTTAAGCGTTGATTCCAAAAATCATGCACTTATTAACATATGTACCCTATATATTGACTATATCTCAAAGGAAGTATGAAATATTAACGATTTTATGTACGAGAACATTTTTTTTTCATGGATAATCGTCGATATCTTGGCGATCCTTTAAGATTTCTTCAATAAGTGCATGATTTTTGGAATCACCGCTTAAGATTTTGACAAAAATCGAAATCTCTGGAATCGAACTCTCGACCATCCTATCTTGTGTATTTTTTCGCGCTGATTACGAAAATCATCAATATATTGAGGAAATCTCAAAGTAACACTGAGATATCCATGATTCTTTTAGGAAAAAATAATTTTTCCCAACATAAAATCGCTGATATCTCACATTTCCTTTGAGATATGGACCTGATAACCATGATTTTCGGAATCAGCGTGAAAAAATACATCGGATAGGGTGGTCGAGAGTAATATTCCAGAGATTTCGATTTTTGTCAAAATCGTGAGTATATGCCTTAAGTTTTTGACAAAAATCGAAATCTCTGGAATCTAACTCTCGACCATCCTATCTTATGTATTTTTTCGCGCTGATTACGAAAATTATAGATATATCGAGGATATCTCAAAGGAAAACCGAGATATCGATGATTTTCCGTGAAAAAAGTAATTTTCTGGTACATAAAATCACCGATATCTTATATTTCTTTTGAGATATCGTCAATATATCTGCCATTTTCGGAATCAGCGCGAAAAAATACATCGGATAGGGTAGTCTAGAGACCGATTATAGAGATTTCAATTTTCGCGAAAAATTGAACTTTCGACCATCCTATCTTATGTATTTTTTTGTGCTGATTACGAAAAATATAGATATATCGAGGATATCTCAAAGGAAGACCGAAATATCGATGATTTTCCGTGAAAAAAAAATAATGTTCTGATACATGAAATCATTGATATCTTATATTTCCTTTGAGATATCGTCAATATATTTGCCATTTTCAGAATCAGCGTGAAAAAAATACATCAAATAGGGCGGTCGAGAGTTTGATTGAAAAAATTTCAAGGGAGTTACAGATTAAAATATCTTATCTTATGTATTTTTTGTAGGCATACTGACCGGTAGGTACTAAGGTTTAAATTTCTACCTATAGATGACGTGGAAATGCTCGTTTTCTTAAAATAGCCAGGAGGTTCAATTTAAGTACCGGTTCAATATAGGCAACTGTCCCCTATACAAACTTCACGATTCGATCGAATCTCTCGCTGCAGTACTAGAATGATTTTTAGAGCAAAGAAAATATTTTGCAGGGCAAAATAACGTTTATTCTCGTCGATAGGTCTCGTCTCTCAAATTGACCAACCTCTTCCCGCAGAACAGCTGCAGCAGCGAACGGCGAGTGAAGACGACGCGTGACGTCGGAGATAGCAGCGACGTCGTCTTCGCGTTGTTCGACAAGCCACGGTTCGCCCGCTCTTCCGCTACACGTAATCAATTTGCTACAGTTCCGCTCAGTCGAACCGAAAGAAATTTCAGCGCCGGTGACATTTCTCGCTCGGAGGTGCCGAAAGCTCGCCACCCTTCCTCGCTCTTTCATCTCCTAGCGGAGCTTTCACGGAAGCGCGCGATAAACGCGATACCTATTTCGAGATCGCCCTTGGACCCTGTATCCTCGAACGGATTCGATTTATCGCCGGTATACGACTCCTGCGATACGCTCGCACACGTCGCGGGGATGTGTGCCGTCGATATAAATTTCCGCGATATTTATTCGCCACGACGAGCACAGATCCATATCCATTTGCCCCCGGTTCCCCGGCAACGTTGGGAAAAATCCGTTGGAAAATTCCCATATCGAGGGAGACTCGGACGGCCTTTGTTCGCGCGACGAATTCCATCGTATCCAACGAACTGTCTGCAGTGATCAATCGACTCGCCCGCGCGAGGTTTCCGCGCGCCGCGTACAGCCCGTAGGTACCTATAGTATCTGTACCTGGATACGGTGGTGGGGGAATAGAGGAGAGAGGGGCGAGGGAGCCGAAGAGAGGTTCGCGCGGACCCCCGCGCCACGAAGCCGTGTGGACGTATTTGGTCGATAGCATTTAATCAAACCGAGACAGTGTCGAGCGAACGCGTACCTCTGCATACGTATGTGTACCTATACATACGTATACTCGGGCGGTACGATCACAATGGCGGGTTTTCGCCGCGTGACTTTGATGGAAACTTCCAGGCGACGCGCGCGTTTGCGGTGCCAGCAGACCCACCCTCGTCATGGAACTCGATCCAATTCGTTCGGCATATATAGGTACAGTCCGCCGAAAGAAGCCACCCTCGCGCCGTCGAACGCTCGACGGAAGCTACAGCCCGCGATACGCTTTGTCTGTCGGCGGTGGGACGATGAAAATTATATAAAAGTTTTTGTGTAAACGAATCTAGGGGAAAAGGAATATTTGGTCGAGGTCGCGCGGAAAATCCTATTATATAACTAGAGTGAGAGAAATTGTGTAGATTGTAGGGCAATGCCAGTAGTTTCTCGATGTAAGAATAAGCTTCTGCGCCGAGAGAATAATTTATCAATAGCTGATAAAGTCATTTCAAGTACCTACGGCAAAATAAATGTTTCGTTAGGACGAGAAAATATGTGTTAATTATTTAAGTGTTTATTCCATTCAAATAATTGACTCCAAGGATCTAATTGTGGCAAATAAATATCGTAATAGATAACGAATGTTTAGCTGGGCCAACATTTTTATTTCGCCACATTCAAATAAATATTAATCAACTGCAAATAAATTATTTTCTCGGCATGTTTGCCTCAGCAATACTCATTTCTATTTTTCCAGAATAAAAAGTCATTTCAATTATACGTATAGTTATTTCGGTAATGCGTATTGCTCTTTTCACACATTCAATATTACTAAATATATTACCTTAACTGTCCAGTAACCTATCAGAACTATACTAATTGCTGTGCAGCGTAAAAATTGTTCTCGGTGTAACTGTAAAAAATCCGATAGACGACGAGCCTACAGGTACAGACCCTCTAAAAAATCACCCCCACCTTGGACGGCCCACAGAAATTGTCTATCGCTCTCCGCGCCCACGAGGGACAGAATAAAAAATGATAAAACTACCGGTAAGTGCGAGGGAGAAGATATTTTATCGAGATGTACAAAAAAAGTGCATCATAAAAAATTAATACCGATGAACGCGACGAAGACACTCTCGAATACGCGTACATAGAGTCGGAGCCGCTGCGCGGGCCGCTGACACGAGGGTGAATAAAGGAGCGTGGAAGGGGTGAGGAGGGAAGGAGGAGCCGGAGGGAAGGGAGCGGCGAGTGGCTGGATTCCGGGAAGATGGATCGAGTTTGATACCGACAGGATCACGCCGGAATTTCTATTTCCGGGAATTGCATCGACTCTCCTCCGCGTCTTCGTTCCGCACCCCCCTCCCCCTACACACACACACACACCACGCGCGCCCGGGATTCGCCGGCATAGCGCCACCGTCGCCGCTCTATATCACCGCGGCGCGGAATATTTTATCCCCGCGGAATTAGATTCGGCGAACATTTACAACCCTCGGGATCCTCCCTTGAAACCGATCGACGCGTCGGCTACGTCCGACGGTACACCGTGTAGAGTCTGCAGTTAAAGGGGCGTCGCGAATTCCATGGGTTCCCGCTCGACCCCCCCCCCCCCCTCCCCTCCCCCCTCGACGTGCGATTTGTGGTCCCTACATTGGGAGAAATAATTGCTAGGACAAAAAATATGTTTTGAATCAAGAACATAGAACCTTAAAAATTTGTTAGAATAAGTACAGATTTTTAGTCACAAAATATACATTCTTAATTGAAGAATACCTTCATTGGAGGGAGAAATTTTTCTTGCACGAAAAAATAATTACTCCAGCCGTGCTAATTATCCCCGTGCTCCATCTAAATCCAAAGAAATTCATTCGCCGTCCGGATGCTGAGAAAATACAATGAACCGATACAACGAAGCGCGGCAAGAAAGGAGTTTCGACGCGAGTGGTTTCTCTTCGGGGGAGAATATTACTTCGCGGTAGAGTGCGCGCGCCGTAGAGTCTTTTAAGGTATATGTATATCGAATACATATGAGATTCTAGTCTTGTGTCAATACCAATCTCCCCGTGTGTTCCGGAGCCGAAGAGAGGCGCCTGTTGGTTCAGTCCACAGACCCGTAGACACGTGGTAGGTATACGCTCACACCCTCTCGTGGCCTCCTCCCACCCCGCCCCGTCCTCTCTACCGCCACGTCCTCCGCAGCCTCGAGTCGCGAGAACAAAATAGGAAACGAAAGAGAAAAGCCCTCCACCCCGCTGCAGTCGCGTCTTCGAATTCACGTACACCGGCCAATTGCATACATACACACGGAGAACAAGAATTGAATCGACTGAAAATTACTTGCGAGATCGCGTTTATTTATTTACGTCAATAAAATTCTTTAATACTACATCAATTTGATATATCTTCCTTACAATCATGTGAAACAATAGATATGTGATTGCGAGGAAGAAATATCTAGTTGATATAAAAAACAAGATCAAACTGATCTAAATAAATAATTACTTGTTACCCCGCAAGTCATTTTTAGTAGATCCAACTAATTCTTTTTCTCTGTGCAGGAATATCTATACGATATCCTGCCTACTCGAGACATCTTAAAATTCCCACAGAATACATCGTACACACTGAGAAAAATAATTGCAAGAATACCGTCGTGGGCACAAGAAGTTCTTTCTGCGCAAAACAAACAATTACTCGAGCCTGACAAATATTTTCTTGCACGAAGAAAACCGCCGCTCGATCCTGGAATTGTATCGTGTTTTTGAATGAAGGAAACATTTTTTTGACACCAGCAATCATTCCTCTCAGTGTATTCATGAAAACGCATGGAATCGAAATCCTCGAAACATTCGCAACGGACTGTGTAGTCGTCGAGAAACGCTCAAAGCGTCGCCCGATCATCCCTTTCCCGCTAAATCCCAGAACGCTTCTCCCCGCAGCTTTTTCGCAGTCACGAAACCGCGCGCTTTAAACGACGCTCGCTCGTTATTAGAATTTATGCCGTGTGCCGCGAGAGACGTAATTGCCCGCGGCATTGTTGCTGCAGTTAGTCGGACGGTAGGAGGGAGAACGGCGAACGTGAAAGGGAGGAGGGGGGAGGCACCCGATGCAGACGGCGGGGCGCACCTCTTTGTAATCTTATCGGTTCGACGCAACAACGTGTATCGCCAATGTCGGGGTAGCCTTTCCTTTTGATCCTCCGGAACAATGTATACGTACACCGGCGGCGTAACGCACGTTGCACGCCTGTAGTACAGATTCGCACGCCAGTAGAGCCGCTATTGCCGCGCGACGCAAACAAAAGCGAGCGAGTCGCCGGCGTCCGAGCGACTGAGGTTAGCCTCGACTCACTTCTCGCGGTGCCTGCAGGCAGCTCGCGTGCACCGACGGCTGCCGCCTCCTTATCGCGCCTGATAATCCCCTCGCGTCGAGGTCGACCGGTCTCTGTCGAAAGAAGCAACGCGGGTTCGAAGTTAATCCCAGGGAGCAGAACGGCTCTCGCGCTCACGTAAAATAGGCAGAGGCGTGGAGAGTTTCTCGTCGACGCCGTGTGCAGGCGCGGTGTCTACACTGAGGAAAAAACGTGATAGATTAGGGTTAAATTAGCGGTCACGGACGGGGGAACTGATATAATTTGCTAGACCGGACTACGGCTTGTTTTCGGCAAACAATTTGAAACGATTAAAATCAAATTATTTCATTCGAGTAACTTGATCGCCCCCCCCCCCCCCCCCCCCCCCCCCGGTAACCATTGATTTAGTCTGATCTATCATTTTTTTTCTCCGTGTAGCAAAATGCGAGAAAGAAATTCCTTGACCTTTTCGGGGTTTCCGGGTCTGAAATAGCCAAATTTCCCTGGCCGCTATGTGTAGATCTGGTATCAAGTGTTACGCATCAGTCATTTTTCGTCGAATGAACAAATTAACCGATATTCATAGAACGAGTTATGGGAACTGAGAAACGACCATTTGAATAATTTATTTTTGTCAAATCGTATTGTAGACGCGACGAACGTGCGTGGAAACTCCATCGAGCGACGTTCCGGGAAAGGATGCGCTGGGAGTATATATAGATGGTTCAACGGCGAGGATCTCCCGAGAGAAAAACCCCGCGCGAAACTATCGACTGCGGGGCAATTTACGAGCTGAACTCTGCCCTGTTCCCCTTTCTCCGCGATAATCGTAACGAGGTTCGCCCGCGCGTAGCGGCGGTGGTACACTAAACGAGACTGTCTTTACGAGCAGCTAACGCGCGAGGGAAACGATGGGAGTTCAGAGCTGGAGCGCAACCCCTTGAGAAATCTCGCACCTGCACTGGACTCGTTCAACCCTTTTCGGTCTGTAGCCTCGTATATGGACACGTCTTTATTACTTTTCAATAATTTGGGTCAATTTTAACGCGACAAATGTCTAGTCAGTGGTCACCGCGGGTCCAGTTGACCCGCGGGCTTTAATTTTGAAGCTTATCGTGCTTCTATTTTTTTTTGTAACAAATCAGACCCCCGTTAGATCTCGGAATAAAAATTTTGTTCTCACACACACAATACTCGTACTATAAAACCTCTCTAAACATCAGAAAAAGCCTTTTTTGAAACACGCATTATAGAACGATTTATTTCACAAGAATTGCCTTTAAATTTTATCAAGAAAACTTTAAAAATGAAAAAATTATTACTTTTTTTAATGAAACAGTTGATTTCTCATATATGATGATTCCATATTCTACAATGTTCAAAAAATGTTCCACAATTTGTCGGTCTCAATTGAACGGATATTGTTCACACGACAATTATTTAAAAATTAGTTGAATCCATATGACCCATGCGTCACCATCGCGACTCTATACGGATATGTGACCATGAAGGGTTAAATTATAGCGTTTTACCCGTGGGTAGGAAGTTTAGAGCTGAGTCAAAACAAAAGCGTTGGCCGCCTCTAAGGCGTCACGTCAGCGAGCTGCACACGGCAGGGCTGGCGCAGGCGATAAAAATCGCATACCTACGTGCAAGATCAATTTCGGTTTACGACGATGACGCGGATGGCCGCGATAGTTCCCGAAAGGGCGTCGACGACGATGCGTCCCGCGACGGATGTCCTCCGTCGCTTCATATCGCATCCCGCAACGTTTGGAACTCATGCGACGCTGTAAACTGCAGTGCGGAATGGCATGTGCAGCGGGCGAGTATTTTCTTTTAAAAAATAGACAAAAGGAAAAGGGGTTCGTCGGTTTAAATAAAAACGGGAGGAGTTCCTCGGAGGACTACCCCTATCTTTCCTGAAAAGGCGCGCATGAGGATCGCACACGGAGAAAAAGGAATTACGCGAATTATACAATTTGACTGTAGCCTGAACTACGATTTCGCCCAGGAAATTTTACAGAATTACACGGTGATTGGATATTTTTCCCGTGGAACTGATAGAAATTCCTATGATAACGGATATTATATCTGGTTAAACTATCATTCGTACATCTATAATATAAACTTACAAGTACAAATTCGTCCCCTGTACAAATTCTTGAAAATCAGCTGGAATCTCAGCGCTACTGGATGAAACTGTGAAAATTGCTGTTTTTTTTTTTCGCGTGCACATACCTACACGCTATAGAATCCCGTGCTTCTCACCGTCTTCTCCTTTTTCCCTCCGCGCCGAAGTTTCGCTCTATTTCGGGAACACGAACTCGCGGGGCAAATAAGCGAATTCGCATTAATCTTGCGACGTCACCGAGGCGATGTTAGCTCCCCTCACGTGTCGGGGAGAATACGTGAATTTCGGCAAAATGAATTTCATTTCGTTTTCTCGGCTTCCTTTTTCCTCTCCTTCCTCTTCCCCCGCACAAATCCCCTTTCCGCCGTCTCTCTCTCTCTCTCTCTTCGTCCACGCATATTCTCCCTCTTTGATTCTAATTTTATCCGCCATCAATTTGCGCTGGCATTGCGACAAAGACAATTATCGTTACCCCCGTTAGCCGAGTCGGATTTGCCACCGGCCGTCGAATCGATCCTTCGACGCAGTGGCGCGCACAGGGGGTGAAAAAGAAATTCTTCCCGCGAAAATGCGCGACTTTCCCTCTTCGGCCGATCAATCTTCTCGCTTTACAGAGCTGCGCGTGGAAAGAAACCGGCGGTCCGAGCGCTGCGCGGGGTGCGAATGACGGCGACGGGAACATAGGGGCGAAGGTGGGCGGGGGGGATAAGTACCGGTTCACACGCGACTGCAATTAGCGCACTCGTGTGAATGGTATATATTCCGGCGAAATGGGTCTCCGCGGTTTGAAACCAGAGAGCTTCCGATCGGTTCGTCGACGCGATAAGGGTCAAATTTTAAAGGGAAGGTCGAACAAGGGGATTTAACTGAAGTTCATCGGGATAGTATCGATGCCGAACGAATCGATTAATTCGATTTATCACACCGGGTAAACGGTTTACTTGCAGTTGGGATAAAACGGAATGAGTTGGAGGGGGAAGCCGGGCCCTTCGTTTGTACGGAAAGTAATGGAAACGAGGGGCCAACTTCCTCTGCGAAATCATCCAGTTTTATCCTGATAAATATTTCTTTGACTATGGCGAAAAAACATTTAACTGTTATATTTGTTTGGTACAATTGAATCCTTTGAGACGATTGTTTGAATTAGTAAACATTTTAATAAAATACGTATATTTCATTATATCCTGACGAAATATTCATTTTGATGTATTTGAGATTATATTAATCAGCTGTTAATAAACTGTGTCCTCGGTGCGCGTTTCCTTTTAGCATCTCTTCCGCTTCAAATGCAGAGAGACTTTCTCGTCCTCCCCTAATCGACGAGCAGGATGTACTTTCCGCCCTCAAAATGTTTACAGGCGAAACAACTCCTCTCGATCGGTTCCCAAGGATTCCCCAGCCCTTCGAGGGCGATTTACCCGCGCGTGAAACGCGGAAGGACGAATGTGGATCCCTCGTCGCGTCCGGACGAAGATTACCAAAATAATTGGAGGATCAGAGATCCGAGCGAATTCAATTACTCGCGCGGGATCATCCGCGAGCTGCTGCATTAAGCCCCGAAAGTAGGAGTATTACCTGCGTTAAGCGGCTTTCCATTACAGTCTAACTGCGCGACGCGATTTGATCGCACTCCGCCGGCGAAACCTCCGCGATCTTCCCGCGCCACGTCGGCGCGAAGCCTTCGCGTTTCATGGGGAATAAAGGAGTCTTTTATATATATAGGCACGTATATAATGGGATCACGCTTGTAGCTCTGGCGACTAAAATGGGAATTCTCTTTGGAATCCGGCATGGGAGAAGATTCATCGCGTACGGATCAGTCAATGGGATATATATATGGTGAATATATCGGATAGGATTTTAACGAGCGTTGCGGTTTATCAAGAATTTCGTCTGAACGTAACAAAAATATTGACATTTCAAAATTGTAGGTATTCGTAATTTGTATACGCATTCAAAAAAAAACGAAAAAGAAACAATCCGAAAAAATTATTATTCGCAGTTATAAGTGCGTTATGCCAAGCAACGAGTGCAAGGAAGATTGTCTTACTAGGCTGTGACGTAGCTGCATTTCGAAATATCGTTTTCCAGCTCAGATAAGATAGAAAATCAAAAATGTAAAAATACGGAATAAATAAGTGTCCAAATTTTTCGAATCTGCGATAAAAGAAATTAGTGTTAAAACCGAATTGCACTGAGTCACCACAGATTCTTATGTATTCTCACGCACTGATTCCGAAAATTGTAGATTTATCAAGGAAATCTTAAATGAATGTCGAGATACCATCGATTTTCTAACTACAAAATAATGTCTCGTACATAAAATCGCCGATATCTCATATTCCCTTCGAGATATCGACCAAATAATCGTGATTTTCGTAATCAGCGCGAAAAAAATACAAAAGATAGGGTAATTATGCGATCGGTTCCAAGGATTTCGATTTTTGCAAAAAAATTGCAGACGTCGAGGGTTTCATGCCCCTTGACATTTTGCCAAAAATCGAAATCCCCGGAATCGAACTCTCGATCACCCTATCCAATGTATTTTTTCACGCTGATTCCGAAAATAACCGATTTACTGAGGAAATATCAACGGAACATCGAAATATCTATGTTTCTTTGGCAAAAAAGAATTTACTCGCGCACAAAACCAGCAGATATTTCGCAAAAAAATCTTAAATATTCTCGCAAAGCTCCAAATCTCCAGACCCGATCGAAATCCGCAAGTAATCGCCGCGAGCGAACAATAAACGAGGTTAACGAACATCTGCGTGTTTATCTCCAGTCGCCGGCGCAGGTTCCAGTCAACATCCGCTCCATCGTGCAAATAAGAAGAAACGGCGCGCACGATCGCGATCCTGAGCTCTTCGCTGAACCGCGCCGCTGCGGCGGGGTAACTCCGTTGGACTTTGCGATCGAGAAGGTGCACCGCGGAGATGTTCCTCTTCGCGTACGGTCCACCTACGTCGCGTACAGCGAGTGTGAGGAGGGTGTCTCTCGATTCTCGTTCGCGTGCAACGAGGATGCAGCGCATCGTGTCACGTGTACGCGGGCCACCGAGCGCGACCGTGAACCCCTCTTCTCACTCTCTCTCTCTCTCTCTCTTTCTCTCGACCAAGCGCAGTCGCCCTCCCCGCCTCACCGATACTCCGTCGCGTATTTTCTTCTCCCTCTTCTCTTCCTTCCTCGCCTCGTTCTACGATTTCTCCGCTTCTTCTCCCCCTCTCCAGGCTTCAAGGACTACGCCGCGCGTCTCGGTACTGACCCGAGTCCCGCCCGTCAAGGCCACCGTGGCAATAGTAAGTTCGAGGATAGAACAACGTCACCGCGATCCTAGTAACGCAAGGTTAGTTACGCCGCGCGAATTAAGGCTACGTGTTCCCAGCTGGACTGATCGGGGAAGGGAGAGAAAGAGAGAGAGAGAGAGAAAGGTCGTTGCCCCATGGTACATACGTGCGACGACTCGCGTACATATACGAGTACGTCGCGCGGCGTCGCGCGTGGAGTCCGGTGTACGGAAAATGTTTGATAAGGTTGGGAAATGATATACGGGGAAAAATGATTTTGCAATCTTAGCAGTTAACTAGGCTTTGCTGAGAATTGTTTGATATCGTGACAAAAATCTTTTCCGCTGCAGCGAAAGACATGTCCGATTAAGTAGTAAATGTTTCCTGGGATAGCTAACATTTTTACCGAAAAGAAAACTTCACTGTGATTGCAGTTATATTTGCAATTATTGACGTAGGATAATTCTACACAGAGAAAACAGTTTATTGATAGTTGATAAATATAATATCAAATACGTCGAAATAAACATTTCGTTAGGACAATAAAACATATGTTAATTATTAAAATGTTTATTTCATCCAAATGATTTCCTCAAAGGATGAACAAATTATGCCAAATAAATATCGCAATAGTTAACGAATATTTACTTTATCCAATAAAATGTTTGTCTCGCCATATTTAAACAGCAAAACGTATTGTTAACATAACTGCATATAATTGAAATAGCTATTTAGTCTGGTAAAATAGAAATAAGCATTGCTAAGGCACAAGTAGAAATTTATCCTTGTATTAATAAACTACCAGCTTCGCCCGTACAATCTATACAATTTCTCCCAATGTAATTTTAGCATCAAAATTAGAATAGGGCTTCGGTGGCGATTGTCTCGTTTCGTAAACGCGACTGAAATTAGTACAACACTTCTTTGAAAACGATCTTCAGATTGTACAGATATGACGAGAGATAATCTCGCGGTAGAAGACAATGTCGTTGGCTGTCTTTGTTCCAAGGTACATGGACAGCGCGGGTCTGTTGCGCATAAACTTGCGTAAGACAAGATGCAAAATGTCCCGAGCGATCGAGGGGGTTATTATTGTTCCCTTGTTATCTCTTCCCCCGGCCAATTGAAATTATAAATCTTATATAAGTTGGCACGTGGTCGTCGAAAAAATATTAAAATTAAGCGCGGGACTCTCGAGCCACTCGATTGATCGTTTCGTTCAAAGGCCAGTTAAATTGGAACGAATGGAATAAGGAACGCGAGGAGGCTCACTGCAGTCATCCGCTATAAACGCGTCTGACGTTTCTTTCTCTCGCGGAGAAATGAAATTCCTGTGCGCGGAAAGGAAGAAAGACGCCGCGAGAGGAGATAAAGACGAGAACGGAGCCGCTGCAGCCTCTGGAAGCGTTTTGTGCGCCTCTCTCTCTCTCTCTCTCTCGCGCGCACGCGCGCGCGCTAACTCATCTCCAATCCGACCTGTCAGGATCAGCTGGGCTGACCTTTCAATCGGTTTTTCCATCGCGATTCTTTTCTCCTTCGCATCGCGCGAAAATTGGCGGCACCGCCAATGCGCCGAGTCTCTATTCTCGCCACCGGAGCGTTTTCATTTTCAATTCTCACTTTTCGGAACCTCGCGCGCAATCACGCTCGTGAAACTGGGTATTCTTTAAATCTGAATCAGTAAAAATAACTGAAAATCAGTGCATAGACACTAAAATTCGGTAAATATACGCGGTAAAAAAGCGGTGCAAATTTTTAACACCATTTTTCACCAGTGTGGATCTACATGTACCACGTCAGGTGTCATTCGGGGTTTATATCATTGTTATCTAACATCAAAAGTGATCTATATACCTAAGTCCACACCGCAGAATGTTTTACAATGTAAGGTTACCGTAATTTCAGTAATCTTCTATTCACTGGACTTCAGTAACATTCCACCGATTTCCAGTGATTTTTACCGATTCAGATTTAGATAGTACACCGAGAAAACAGTTTATTAATAGTTAATAAATGTAACTTCAAATATGGCGAAATAAACATTTCGTTAGGACGAGAAAATATATATTAATTACTAAAATGTGTATTTCAATTAAATGGTTCCCTCGAAGAATTTAATTTCGCCAAACAAATATTGCAATACCAAACGAATATTTATTTCGCCATACTTAAACAAACATTTATCAACTACAAATAAACTGCTTTTTCGATGTAGCTACGAAATAAAAATGTGCGAAGACCCTTCGATTCGGGTGCGTCGGACTCGGCTGCGGGAAGCGGATGTCGGAGACACGACTACTTACCTCCGCGCGCTTTCTTTCGGAATCGACTTTCGTCCGGACGCGACGCGGCAGTGGTATTGGTCGGGCCTAAGCAGCCACACGCCGAGTTCGTTTCCCTTGTTGTGTATCGTGCCGCCGAAGAGCGACGGCCGACCCTGAACCAGAGGCGAAGACGGGATAGATATATAGCTACACCCATTGCCAACGCGCGCGCCAATCCGTTATTGTTCCATTCGCTCGACTCGGCGGCCCGGAGCTCCCACTACACCTCCGAGTCCTCGCGCGTTTGTGGCAACTCGCGCGCGCTAAAAGGAATTCGCGAATCGGAATATAAGCCGCGTTCGTTCCAGGCAACGAGAGATTCGCGGTAGCCCTCCGTACGCGCACGATAAATGATCGTCGATGCCGATGTAATCGGATATCGCTGTATAAAGCGGTACATATTTCATTTTCTGAACTGAACTCTTACCTCCGGCCTACACTGTACACAATT
Source organism: Xiphydria camelus (assembly GCA_963678675.1). Taxonomy (NCBI): domain Eukaryota; kingdom Metazoa; phylum Arthropoda; class Insecta; order Hymenoptera; family Xiphydriidae; genus Xiphydria; species Xiphydria camelus. The sequence goes on along the minus strand of OY783197.1, from coordinate 27,447,869 downwards.
CTGCAGTATGGACCTATATAGACCACTCTTTTGGCGTTAGATAACAATGGCACAAGACTGAATGACACCTCACGTGGTAGGGGAGGCCGGGGCAAGTTGATACGCGAGGTTGGCCCCTCATTGCCTTGGAAAGTAATGGCAATGAGGGGTCAACTTCACATTAACTTCCCCCGGTCTCCCCTACATATAGGTCCACATCAGTGAAATGGTGTTAAAAATGTGCACCACTTTTTTACCGTGTACGACGAAGCTCTGACGCTTGCGCGTGTACGGAATAAACCGTACAACTGCGGTAATCGTGCGTGCGCGCGCGCTTCGACGTACAACACCTTCACCGGAATGTACGATTCGACTCTCGATAATGCGTTTACCCCGAGACCCATGGATGACTCAGCTGCTGGGTATAGAGATTTAAAACGACTAACACACACGCGCGCGAGTGTAATAACCTCCGAACGTCGCGACAGCGGCTACGTATACCTATAGCTATAACGAACTCGAGATGTTTTTCAACCGTCGTGCAAATATTCGTACTTTTTGTCACTTCACGCTGAAAATCCTCAGTAGTACAGCGATCGGTATCCTCCGCTCGTCACACGGAAGAACGGGGTTCGATATCCACCGAGGACGATAATTTTTTTGAGAAAAATGATTAGGTTAAAAAGACAAGACGCATCAAGTTTGATGTGTTTGGTTATCCTAACGAAAACGCTGGTCGGTCGAATCAAATATCAAGTTATTCCAACAAAACGTTCAGTTGTTCCGACCAAAAATTGGGCAGGGAAGCCAAACACAAATGGAGGATCCATATTTCACCAAACCGTCAGATCATTCGTCTCCAGGATTTTGGTTTCATCGACCGAGCTATTTTTCTCGGCGTGCACTGAGAAAAAAAAGATTAAAAATTGTTCTGTTCGAAGAATAATCTGAGCACGCGAGAGGTAAAATAGATAAAACATTATCCCCTTCCAGGTTTTAAAGTTTAACCTTCCTTGGGATAATTTTTCATCTATTTTACCTTTCGTACTCGGAACTATCCTTCTAACAGAATAATTTTTAATCTTTCTTTTTCTCAGTATAGCTACGGGACGTACCACCTCCCTCTCCCAGGAAAATATCGACCACAGGATCCCACTCGTCGCTCGAGGAACGAGATCCACTTCCTAGAAACCTCGCGCGGCCCGCGGGCGTCCTCCATCCGCCGCCGTTTCTCGATTCCTCTCGGCTCTCTGGCCAGAGTGACTCCCACAGCCGGCTACCGCCATCTGACGCGTATTGGCTCTCACGGAGCAATTGCCTCCGTTGGTCAGTCGCCTCGCCACAAGCGACGCGCTCGTGGATTTCCGTTTCGCGGACGACGCGTTTCGTACGGGTAATCCACTTTTATTTCCCTCCCGATTCCTTGCTCCCCCCACCCAACATGATCTTCCCCTTCCACCGCAGTCGCGCGCGCGCGCTCGGTATCGACCGCATCTCCTTCGGGAAAGAAAATATCTACGCCTGTGGTACGGGACGAAACGAACGCGCCGCGAACGATCCTCCCGTCCTTGGTGAACGCTGTAAGCGCTGCTTGACTTCGGCCGTCGATCGGGCTGGCGGGGGAGGGGCTCGTTACGCGCGGCAGCAGCGTACCTACTCGAGAAAATCGTGACGAACAGAGTGGCGCGCGGGGAGGCGGGAGGAAAAAGAGAAAGCACCGAGAGACGGATGAAGACGGATAAAGGAGGGCGCGACGAGGCGGCGCGGAAGATGCGCGAGCGATGGGGAGCGGAAAGGGGAGGTTAAATGACGCGAGGTTCGCGCCGCCGTCCTACGGGCCGCAGTCGGGGGTGATGATCCTGCATAATGACCGAGCCGAGGCTCGCTCATCCGCAGTCACTTGATGGGCGCACCCGGTGAACCAGTCTCGTCGTAACGACGTGCTCTCGGATTACCGCGAGAGAGCGAGGCGTCCGCGGAGGGTTCCGGGAGATTGGCGAATCTCCAGCGATCGACGCCGACCCCCGCGGGGCGCTGGTCGATTGCGGATATACGGGGAATCTCCTTTAACCGGGGGAGATAACGCCGATAGCGAGATAACGCGGGGGTTTAGAGTTTAGGGTTCTCGCTCACGCGAACATCTCTGTATTCCCTGCTGGTGTCTCTCTCTTTGCTTCGGGAGATGCTGTCTCGCTCGGTCCCCGAAGGTCGATCGTGCTTGCTCGTGAAAGAGAGAGAGAAGATACACACACCGAGAAAAGAGTTTATTAATAGTTGATGAATGTAATTTAAAATGTGGCGAAATCAATATTTTGTTAGGACGAGAATAAGCATATATATGTTGATTATTAACCCTTTATAGAATACTGGTTGATATTTCAACCACTGTTAATCTTCATTTATCCCAGTGGTATTATATGTTAAATGTGTACGCCTACATGTATACTCGTTGAAATATCGACCTGCTTAAAAAAATATGATAGGTATTTTTGTTTTGTGTCATATTTTCTATTTTTTTTAGCTTAGTTTCAAATAAAAAAGTTTATAAGTTCGAATATCGCAATTTTATTTTTTTGTAATTTGTCCTATAGAGGGTTAAAATCTTTGTTTCATTCAAATGGTGGCCTCAAAAGATCTAATTGTGCCGAGTAAATATCGTAATAGTTAACGAATATATAGTTGATCGAATAAAATGTTTATTTCGCCACATATTTCACCAAACGGTTTGGTCGTGATTTCCAAGATTTCCGTCAGATTGACCAGGTTATTTTTCTCGGTGTATGTGTACCGACCGGGTTATTTTTCTCAGCATATACACATATGTACTGAGAAAAATAATTAGGTTAAAATGACAAAACGCACCTAGTTAGACGTGTTTATTTATTCTAACCAAAATGCCGGTCAGTTGTATCAAATGATTCCAACCGAACGTTTAGTTATTCTGACCAAAAATTGGTCGGTCAAACCAAACACAAATGGAGGATCCACATTTCACGAAATGTTTTGATCATCACCTCCAGGATTTTGATTAGATTGTCCAGGTTTGTTGTCTCAGTGCGCATCGTCCAACCCGCCGCGCCAATTCCCACGACCAATTTCGAACGATCGAGCGCGACCGCGCGCTCTTCCGGTGGAAATATCCACGGTACGGCGCGGGAGAAAATAGACGGCGAGCGAAAACGCTCTCCCGAGTGAAAGTCCTCTCGCGCGCCTGTGCGCCGTTTCCCCGTTTCGGAATCCGTGCGCGAGCGGTGCGGCCGCAAATTTTTTCGAGGCGCTGTACCGCCCCGCGCCGAGAGTCATGAAAGTTGCAACTCGCGAGATTGCAGCGCGCGAGCGGTCCCCGCTGCATTCGAACCATTAACAACGCCCGAGCGCGTCGAGGAGCGGCAGTGGCGCGCTCTACTCTCGCGAGAGTCGATTCGACGCGACGACGGCGCGGTTGCGCCAAAACGAAAATAAGATCGCCCTCTCGGTTCGGTCAGTCCCACCCAACCCGACCTGAGGTGGGCCGCGCGAGCGCACGTACGCGTCGTCTCGATGCCGGTATGCACATCAGCAGCTCTTTTGAAAGGCAGCGCGACCTCAGAGGTCCGTAATTAGATGCGAGCGACCACGACGCGACGGCCTTCGTTTTCTTTTTCATCGGTGGCCCGCGTAAAAAAAAAGGTACGGCTAAAGTATGGCGGAAGTCTGGGAAAAGTTGAACCAACAGATTTTTAGTCGGACGATTTTTTCATGTTGGCTGAAAAGTAAGATTTACGCGAGTCGCCTGCACCTTTTTGACTCGATTCTGTTGTACGGGCGCTTCGTTGTAAAATTATAATAACTCGTTCAACACTAAAATATAGTTAATCAGTGATAATTTGAGAGTTTAGCAACATGATAAATTGAAATAACATCGACTGACGAGAACAGACATCGATTACAGCATAACCTCGTACACTGAGAGAAAAGATCTAGTTGAAACGAACCTGATGGACAAATTTACTTGAGATAAATAGCAATTTATTCACATCGAAGAAAAATCTATCAGAATTATTATAAATAAGTGTTTTGCGTATCTTTTTAATCGAGTGCGAACCTAGTAAAATATTTATCCAATTCGAAACAGACTTTTGTTCGATGTGAATAAATTCCTATTCATCTCAAATCAATTTTTCTATCACACACAAGCTCGTATTCAACTAAACCTTTTCCCCGGGTGTGTAAACAACCCTGAACTCTAATTGAAGAGCGCATCGTTTACCGGCTGAAAGTCTGGGATACGATCCGGAGCCATACTTTTTTGATTCAACTTTTCCCAGACTTCCGCCATACTTTGGCCATACTTTTTTACGCGCGGGGGATGGGAGGGGGAGCGGCGAGGAAGGATCGCGAGGATGAGAGGACGAGGAGCGCGCGCGAGGGAGGGGATTCCTCGAGACTGGAAAAACTGTCGCAGCGGAAGCGGGGAATGAAGCGCGATCGTCGCGAGCGGGACGATTTCCGGTGCTCGAATGCGAGAAATGTACTCCCGCGTACGGTGTACAGTCGCCGGCGATAAAGACGGTTTTTAATTAGCGTAAGTGTCAGCGGAAACCGGCGATACGGGTGGCCTTCTTCCGCTTCGCGAAACGACGGCTATTGCGACGCGGGACAACGGGTAAGTTCTTCGAGGAAAAAGGGTCGATGGCTTTTCCGCGCGCGCGGAAATGCGTGCACTCTGGGATAAGAAAAATCGTTTAACTTAATGAAAATTTGAGGTCACGCGGGCGGCAAACTAAATGCATAGTTCTTCGAGCAAATACTTAACCCCTTCAGACCTGGTGTACACGAGAATGTACATTGGATTTTAGTAGCTATTTTATTTAAAAATGTTACGCAAAAATACAATTTTGTACTGTTTGCGCATAAATATAAGAAAATTTAAAAAATAAAGATTGCAAAAATATGTGAAAATATAATAATACCCCAAAGGGCTAAAACATTATTAACAATTTTTCTTGCTCCGCGAAAAAAAAAATCAAGTCTGAAGGGGTTAATCAAGCATTTAGTTACTTTAATTAATGTTTAGGTACTTTAACTACATATTTGTTGAGATAACTGTATATTTAATTGGCCATCTTTAACCGTAAAATTTAGTTAAATCAAACAATTTTTTCTCCCGCGTTGAAGAAAATCGCGCGCAGTCGAATCATCCCTCCCGTTCGATAAATCCGAACGACTCGGAGGGAACGCGCGACAAACGCGCCGAGCGAATTTTGACGCGGAGCGACATCGATCCCGGCGAATATCGCGTCCGCGGCGCGCTGCAATTTCCGCGCGCGGACGAGAGATATGGAAATTCCGTCACTCTCTCTTCGTTCAACCCCCGCCGCCACGACGGCAGTCCCGCGAGATTTGAATACACTTTAATATGGAAACATCGCGTTCTCCATTATTCTGCTGTGAAATTCCAGGCTCCGCGTCGCGGGTCGAACGGCTATATTCTTCCGCGGCTCCTGGCAAAATTGCCGTTGGCCTGGGGGTGGGGCGAGAAGAGGATGAACCGCGGGAGAAAGCGAGCGAGAAAAAGGAACGAGAAACTTCCCTCGCCTCTCTCGCGGTCCCTTCAACAATTGCCATTATCTAGTTTGTTTGCATTAAGAAAATTTACTCGCGGCGCTGCCCGCTGCAGAAGTTACGTCTCGAGTTACACCGCGCGCGCGCGCGGCGTCGGCGGCGACAGTTCCGTCCAGTAGGGCGGAATAGGGTGGACGGTTGGGGATGGATTAGGAAAACGGGTGGAAGACGAGGTCGGACAAAATCACGCATGGATCCACTGAGGGAAAAGTTAAGCAGATTCAACTGAGCAATTATTTGTACATTACCGACTAAATATTTTATCGGCACAAGTAATATTTATTTGTCCCGATAAAATGTTTCGTTGGCTCAGGTTGATATAGCTTGCGGAGAACAATATTTTATCGGGACAGACAAGTATTACTTGGTTCGATGAAATATTTAGTCAAACATATATGATATATAAAAAATAATATGTAAAATAAATATATTATAAGTTGATTCCACTAAATTTTTCTCTGAGTGTAGAGAACAATTTTCTCCTTCCGCACCGGAAAAAATGTTCAACTCTTTGACGGCTATATGTACTTTGAGACTATGACGGATTAATTTTACAGTATACTGAGAGAAATAATTGCTAGTGTCAGCAAAGTATGTCTTGAATCAAGAACACATGATCTTAATATACAAATTTTTAAGATTACAGATTCTCGGTCGAAGGATATAATATATTACACTTGATTCGAGGATATCTTCGTTGGAACAAGAAATTCTTACAGCGCGAAAAAGCAAGAATTCGAGTCTGACAAATATTTTCTCGCACGAAGAAAACTACAGCTTCATTCTGGCATTATACCGTGATTTTTGATTGAAGAAAACATTTTTTTGATACCACCAATTATTTATCTCAGTGTATAGGTACCATAGCAATTTCAATATAACAAGAGCAACAAGCATTATTGAAACAACCATACGTATAATCGAGTGAAACCGATATTTATTATGTTCAAACAAAAATAAGTAGGTATTGCCAAGGCGAACAGAACATATTTTTACACCGATAAACTGCCAGCACTCTGCCGCGCAATCGGTAAAGTTTTTCTCGGTGCACCGCGGCCGAATCCGTCGCGCGCGCACGAATTATTGTCCCTCCGGTATGATTGCACGATAAACCCGCACCGAGCAAAGTACACGGTACGAAGCAAACCATCGGGAACGGACAAAGAGACGGGCAGCGGAGAGATACAGAGACGGGTCGTTATCGATCATTCCCGAGCCGTCGATCGTCCTGCAATTCCTCGTACGATTCGAGCCGTTTCAATTTGCAAATTCGCCTTTCGTGCCGCGGCGAATAGAACCCACTCTCCCCCCGCCACGCGCCCCGTTCCCGGGGACGCGAAGCGAGCAGAGAGCGGGCGGCGCGGGCGCGGGGCCACTGACATTTGTCATTCGGTCGCGTGTCTCGGCGCGATACGTATACGCCGGGTATACGAGAAACGCGCGTGTGCCCCGCGTCTCTACACGTCGTGTATAATGCATCGCGCGCCAATACGCGTATACCACGTGAGGCTAAACTTGCTCGACGGCAAAAAGAAATTTCTATCACTATTAGGTGTACAACTCGACGCTCGCAAATAAGAACATCGTATCTCAATAATGACAGTTTCTCAGAAAGTAGGTTTAAAGTTGATAATATTTATGCCAAATTTCCATATTAATTAGATGCGATTAAACTACGTTTTTTTTAAATCCACATATTTGCAAAAATAATTTAGAAATCATGGTTTTGATTGTTTTCCTAATACATATAACATAGTAGGGGAAAACGGTGGAATCAAAGTTGTACACCTAATATTATCTCATTACATGTGAGCTTTTAGCTGATATTTGTATAACGCTTTTTCGAAGATCGCGTTTTTATCTTTACACTGAGAAAAAAATGTACTTGATCGAAATAAACGTGCCTTTGGATAGTCCCAAGAGCGTATTTATTCGATTTAAATGAATATCGATTTGATTCAAATAGCATCTAATTAATTCAATAAACTAATATTTGCGTCCAACCGATATTTATTTAAATCGAATAAATACGCTCTTGGGACTAACCAAAGGCACGTTTATTTCGATCAAGTACATTTTTTTCTCAGTTTAATAAAATCTTATATCGATATAGACCAAACATTCATTGATAATGAGATAATAGCGATTCGAGTTTCTTTCCTGACGAACGAGTTTAGCCTCGCATGGTATATGCACCCTTCGCACCGCCACACGGAAAGTCGTTCGCGTTCCGCGTGTTGCGATAAGCGCGAGACGTGCCTGCGGTAGATACACGTGTCGATAGCGGGCGACGCGCGCGTGCGGAGCCGCGCAACTCGATGTTTCAATACACCACGTGGCTTCGACGACGACGCGAAGTCGCTTTAAACTTTCCCTTCTAGCGATATCCCTCTCTCTCTCTCTCTCTCTCTCTCTCTGTATGTGCGTGCGTGTGCGCGGAGCGAGCCAGCTGTGTCGCGAATAAAGTTATACGCGGGCGTTTCACCCCCCCCCCCCCCGGACCCCACGCCCCAACGGGAATTCCTCCCGAAGGAATATTAAGCTCGTTCGTTTCCGTTTAAGACGCGGCGGTAGCGCCGCACGCCGCGGGGGAGGGACGCGCGGCGGCAAAAATCATTGATCCGTTCGACGCGCGGTTTAAACGCGCGCCGAGGTTCGACTTTGCATATTCGCTTCGTGCGTACGAACACTGTTATACTTCGATGAGCATGTATGGCGGTATACGTGCAAAGTAAATGTCCTGTAAGAAGTACAGACACACAAAACGGATGGCACAGCGGATGTGCAATCACACGCGCTCACTTGAGTGTAATATAGTATTCGTACGTACAATGTAATCGTCACGACGTCCATATAAATTAGAATACAATAATTGATCGCTCCGAAGCTTACGTTTGTTTTGCAGTATGAATTTGGAGAAATAACTAGGTATTCTCTCTCTTAAATAAATTGTTAAATTTACATTAATTATGTGATCCAAATTAATCGTCGTATTTATCATATCACAGCAATATGTTTGCGAAAAATCGTGCTTATATCGAGTGCACGCTTAGCATTTTATTTGTATTATTTCGACGTCATTTTATATCAGTTAATACTGCCCGAAGTTGCTGTACAATCTACGTACATTTGTCTGTTTATCGAGAGAGAGTAGCGATTTTCTCACGTTCAATTACCCGAACAGATTTCCTCCTCCCTGATAAAAATCATTCTCGCACGGGTCACGTATCCCCTTTCTCCTCCGCGCCTCATTAGTCATTCCCGTCAGGGCGCCGAATAGCAGAAGCGTGAAAGGCGCGGGACGCGTTGTATCGCCGGACACGAGCGACGAGGACGAGAATACGCGACGCGCATCTGTTTCACGTGCCGTAAGGAGGAGTGGCTATCGTTAAACTGCCGTGGTCGCGTATTATAGTGCCTCGCGCGCGAGGGACGCAACGCACACGCCGACGCGCGGAAAGAGGAGAAGACCCTCGCCCCCTCACCGACGAGCCGGGCCGGTAATTAAGCAGGGGAGCCCACCGCTGCCCATTGTTCTATACTAGTTCTCCGCCAGGTAACGGACGCGCGTATATGGGAGGCTATAACACGCGCGCGGGGCATGCGGAGGGCCAAGGCTGCCTTCGCTGCAGTGCCACGGTGCACAAACAACTCGTGCGCGGCGCTACAACGCGCGGGGTATCGGTATCGCGCGAGCTCTGTTCCCGTCTGCCGGCGTGTACAATATAGGTACGATATGTTTGGAGCAGAGTTGGTTCGATTGGACTCGACTCATGAGTGAAGAATAAAAATTCGGTTCTCTCGCTAATTCTTTTTTTTTACAGATTTGAAAAACGTTGACAAAATTATTGACCTCGCATTTTTTCATTTTGCATTTTCGGCTTTATGTATGCTGGAAAATGATATTTCAGAGAACGGTAAAACTCTGTGGTACGATGACATTCGCAAGGGAAAAGATACGAGGAGTACGAGGAAGTGGAGAGCTAATCGGATCGGTTTAAAAAATGTCTTGTTCCCTTAACTTCTCTAGAGTAGTTCAGAGTATCCGTTTTTATGGACTCATAGGTAATTCAGGGGTTTGTCGTCAGACAAGGTCTTTGAGGAATATTAACCTAAAGAGAATACGATAATCCCTACTCGAATTCGGTTTTCTCACGAATTTGTCTTGTTGCAGATTCGAGAAATTTCGATAAAACTATCTACACTAAAAAAAAATTTGGCCACAACTAGAAAATTATAGTAATTGCAGTGATAATTCTCTTCGCAATAGCAAGAATTCTTGCTGCGCTAGCAATATTTTTCTAGTTGTCACCAAATAATGTCTGGAGGCAGCCAGAAATATAGCTGGATTGGCTAAATATTTGTTTCAGTGTACCCCGTATTTTATCATTGTTCACTTTCGCCCTTATTTATCCTGAAAAACGACATTTTCAAATGCAACTACGTCATTTGGCCATAAGCCTATCTCTCTCGCACTCGTTGCTTGGCATAAATGCGTCTCTCGTGACTTTTTAATCGTGTCATAATACAATACAGCAGCTGGAAACGCATTTATAACTCTGCGAATATAGGTAATTATTTTTTTCCGATATGTTATTTTCTTTTTTGTGTGACATTTAGGTAATACGTATACAGATTACAAATTTAATTAAAAGATATACATTTTTTTAAATTTGATAACCGAACTATAGACCCTCCTTTATCGATTAAAGTTCATTCGCGAGAATTTGCGAACAGCCATCGCGTTTTCCACGTACGGACCTCACACGCCGAGGTGGACGCATATTATTTCAGCGACGTGCTCGGAGACGAGCGAGCGTTCTCTCGCGTGCCGCCGATAATCTGAGTGACAGCGACGCTAACGCGTTGGACATTTGTCACTCGCCGTGCTGGTTATCCTATATATATATCGCAGCACGCATTCGCGCAGCTGCAGCCGCCGCTACGGCGAATTGCATCGGAGCGAACAGTGGAGCTATTTGTTTCAAAGTCAGTCACGTCCATTTAATAAGCGTTTCCATACATGATTATGGAAAGTGCCTTTCTACGAATCGATCGATCGTGATGGACAAATTAATAGGATCGTTACTTGGAAAAAAAAAAGTCCCACAAGAGAGTTACCATCGATAATACCGTCGCGCGAGCTTTCCCGACTTCGCTCCGAGCTTTCTCCTCGACGCTTAGCCTTAAAACATAACTGTCAGAGCTCTACTAATTGCTGCGCGACCTAAAAATTTCTCTGTATACCAATCTTTAAAAATTCTCGATTACTTACACCGAGAAAACAGTTTATTTGTAGTTAACAAACGTTTGTCTGAACATGGCGAAATAAAGGTTTCACTGGATCAAGAAAATATTCGTTAACTATTGCCATATTTATTTAGCGTAATTTGATCCTCAATGGCAACCATTTGGCTGAAATAAACTATTTCAATAATTAACGTATATTTTCTCGTCCTAACGAAATATTCATTTCGCCGCATTTCACATAACATTTACCAACTATTAATAAACTGCCTTCTCGGTGGAGAGCAGCGACGTCGTCCAGCGCGATTTATCGTCGCTCCGCAAGGGTAGGAGCCGAGCGAAAGGGGTGGACGAATCAGCGGGATGGCGGGAGGAAGGAGGACCAGGCAAATGATGCTCCTGTTTTTGACGATAGCGGCTCGGATTAACGCTTTGGCGAGCGGCCAAAAAAATCCTTACCTATATCCCCCCTTCATTCCTCGACCCAACTTCAACGTCTTAAAACGCTTCGCTGCGTACCCCGAACCACTCCGACCGCTCGGTACACCCCTCCCCCCCCCCATCGTTCCCCGCAGAATCGGCGCGTGGTTGAGGGTCCTCGGGATGTAGACGCGGAATCGCGTCTAATTGGCGTTGGGGGCGGAAGATTTCATTCCGTCAGCACGTGAAAATTAAACCACCGCGTCTCCGCGTCGCTACGCCCAAAGCGGCTTCCGCGCCTGAGAGGCGCGCCGCTTTGTAGAAGGGCGCGGAAGCTCGCTGAATCTCCCTTCTTACGCATCTACATACAAACGTCGCTCGGGGACGCCTGAAGGGGCCTACCGAATATTCTGCAGAAGCATTGTCGCGAAGAACTGCGTTTCCGCTTCGAGTCGAGAAAATTAATCGGAGCAAAACTCGAGAAAAGCCGTAAATACTATTATATATTAAGAGAAATAATTGCTGGTATCAAAATAAAAAGTATGTCTTGAATCGAGAATATATGATGCTACAAATTTTTCAGAATACAGATTTTTGGTCGAAGAATATATCATGTAAGACTATATCTACATATAATCGCCAGGAAAAAAACTTCGATCACTATTATCTCATTATCCATGAGCTTTTGACTCGTATTTGTATAATACTTTTTTGAAGGTTACATTTCCATCTGCAACAAAGTCTTATATCGATGCACGCTAAAATTCATAAATAATGAGATAATAGTGATTGAATTTTCTTACCCGACGAGTAAGTTTAGCCTGATATGGTATAATTCTTGGTTCAGGAATGCCTTCGTTGAAACAAGACATTCTTTCTGCGCGAAAAAAAAAAACAATTACTCGAGCTTATCAAATATTTTCTTGCACGAAAAAAATCATTCCTTAATTCCGGAATTATATCACGTGTTTGAAAGAAAACAATTATTTCCCTCAGTGTACGAAAGTGTAATGTGCCGGTGCCAAGAAAATGCATTCCTTCGAGTCTCCTTCGCGCGCCACCCTCCTGTCAGTCGAAGGCGTCGTCGTCGCTCGGCATACGCCGCGCTCTCGCGTTACGGATCGCTCGATGATTCGAGACAACTCAGCGCCGCGTACGCGTAGCGCGGCAAACAACGCATCAATCACCGCATCGAAGGAGACTCTCTACTCTCTCGGTATGACGCATTGCCCTCACACGTGAAAGCCGTCGCGCGTGCACGCGCTATTCGTTTGCTTTTCGCGCGCGATCGAGCAACGAATACCTACGCGACTCACCCTCGTTCGCACTTCGAGACTCGAAAGCGAAGTACACGGAGAGAAAGGGATTAGTAATTTTTACAATGAATTCCAGTAACGGGGCTCCTCGAGGTGAGACACTGAATTTTTTAATAAACGCATCGTACTTTTTTACGGTTCGTTGCAGTATAAATCGGTAAGCACTCGACACATATAATATTAACGGGAGATTGGTAAGTTTGACCGCGTATAAACTGATATTTATACCATTAGAGACTGTCAAAAGTATAATACGCTACACTGAGAAAAAAAAAGATTAAAAATTACTCCGTTAGAAGGATAATCTGAGTACGAAAGGTAAAATAGATAAAAAATTATTCCAAGGAAGGTTAAATTTTAAACCCTGGAAGGATTATTTTTGATCTATTTTACCTTTCGTACTCAGATTATCCTTCTAACGGAATAATTTTTCATCTTTTTTGTTCTCAGTGTGTATGGTCTATTAAAAACTTCGATAATTCACCACGAGGAGCCCTGTTACTGGGATAACTGCACGGAAAAAAAATGTGTGATAAATTTCGGGACAAGGCAAATTTCTTGTTACGATGACTACAATTTTTCAGTACAAATTATAGTAAAACTTGTAGAAGCTGCAAACGTTTGCTGTGTAATTTTTATTAAAATTGCAGTTATCGTAACAACGAATCGGCCTTGTCCTGAACTTTACCACAAACTCAGTAAATTTAACAATTAATTTTTGTCCGTGTGTTGACATTTACAGGTTTCCCGTGATTCGTTACCGATCCTCTTTTCACCGTGTAGTTACGATTATTCGATTTCCCGAAATCTCCACGAAACAACGTAAACGCGATATCGCTCTCTTCGAAGCGCGCGCACCCCGTAATCGCGTTCCGTCGCATTCGCAAACCACCCGCGGCGGCGAAGCGGAAGAACGCGAGTCGTATTTCCGATTTCGCCCGTGCCGTGCCCGCGCAGCGCCAGCGATTTCCGGGAGATAAATCTCGCGATGCCGCTCTGCCCGTGAGCCGGGGGAAGAAAAAAAGTGGTATATTTATGCGCGCGGCTGAGTGGCCGCGGTTCGACTCGGGGGAAAAAAAAAGCGGGAATCCAAACGTCCCGCCATGCCGCTTGACCCGAGTTAACGTTTTGCGGGAAAAGCGCGCGGCGTGTGTTTTTTTTGCCGGCGGAAAATATTTCTGCAAGGGTGCTCTAACGTAGCGCGCGCGTGGGCGCCCGTGTACACGCGCATATACATATGTATGCGCGGCGGGTGGGTGTATACACATAGCCGGTAGCATCGACCCGAAGCCCGGCTCACCCTCCGACGCCGCCCACCCTTTGTCACCCCCCGGCAACGCGGCTCGGTCAGCCCTCTCCTTCGTCCTTCCCTATTGCTCCCTCCCGCGCGCTATAACCTTCGACTCTCTTTCTCTCGTTAGAAATTTCGTCGCTCGCGTGCGGCCGTTTCGTTGTTTCACTTTTTCGCGATGGTAAAGGCGAAAACACAGACTGAGCTCACGTAACGTGAGCTCACGTGCTATCACGTCATGATTTAACCGTGATAGCATGCTTAGAGACACACTACTATCACGTTTTATGATAGCCTTGTTCGCAGAGCAATGACAAACCGTTGGCAGATCTATGCATGCCATGCAGTTTGTTAAAAGCGTCGTTCACAAGAATTGTGAACTTTACAAATTCTGTTCGACTGATTTTAGATATTTGATAACTGACCTAACTTTTCATACGATGCAACCCAATTGTTAAATTAATAAAACTTTTGAAGCATACATTATTGTTTTTTTTTGCTGCTTGGCGAATATGGTGATCACGATATTCAGGCAATCCATGATTGTATAAAACAGCATGTTCTCTGACTTTTTCTATTAAAATCTCATCCATTTTCAAACATAAACGTAATACGCGTGAGGTGACTTCAGTGTGTGGTTCTGATGTATTAACATACTATGTAAAACGGCGCTCCACACTTTTCGTCTGTAACGTGATAGCACGTGAGCTCAAGTCTGTTTCTGCCTTAACACGGACGACGGGGAAGACGACGGATGATAAGCCGTGTCGCTCCTCCGTTCCTCGCGGCGCTTTAAGCTCTCCGCGGGACACGGGGTGTGCGCGGAGACCCCTTAACCCCTTTCGAATTGGGAGGTCTCGAACACTCGAGCGTGGAGGAGGCGCGAAAGAGCGCCCCTCGAGGGAACGGGAGGAAACGCTCGCGGTAAGCGCGACGGACGCACCGAGTAACGGGTCCGAGGTATACAGTCGGATCGCGCACGATCGTTATAACGTTGTCGTTTAATCCAAGTGTACGTAATGGGTTAGAATATAAAAAGCAAACCTTAGGGTACGTGTATGTATCAATGGTTGCATAATCGAAAAGGCAATACCTCTACGAGAGCTTTGCAAAACAAAAACGAATAACGAACCAAAAAAATGTACTTATTTATTTTCCCCTTCGATCGTGAAATTATTGACAGATACCGTATGAGGCTAAACTCACTCGCCAGGAAAAAAACTCGAATCACTATCATCTCATTATTTATGATCGTTTGGCCGATATCGATACAAGACTTTATTGCAGATAAAAATGTGGTCTTCAATAAGTATAATATTATACATATACCAGCCAAAAGAGCTTACAGATAATGAGACAATAGTGACTGAAGTTTCTTTCTCAACGAGTCAGTTTAGCCTCATATGGTAGACGTATATTATGCTGAGGTTCACGCGATATAATGCGTATAATGATCACGTTACCATTGTCGAAGAGGATAACGAGCAGATGCAATTTCGCGCTCGTGTGGTACAGCAATCGATGTAATCATGGAACAGGTGCGTTGACTTACCTGAAAAGGAAAATATACATATATATTATCTCCTCGCTCGATATTATTATAACGTCGTGAAAATATCATATAAGATTACTCGTGAATAAATAAATCTTGAGACTCGTAATATTGACATACTCGTGTGTATACACCGAGGGAAAAGGTCTAGTTGAATACGATACGAACCTAATAAAAAATGTATTTGAGATAAATAGGAATTTATTCACATCGTACAAAAGTCTATTTCAATTCAATAAATGTTTTGCACGTCTTGTTTTTTAATCGCGTACGAATTTAATAGAACATCTATCAAATTCAACTAGACTTTTGTTCGATGCGAATAAATTCATATTCGGCTCAAATAAATACGTCTAATAAGTTCGTATTCGACTACACCTTTTTCCCTGGGTGTAGAAGGTTCAATCAAGACCGTTATCTCGGTTATCAGTTACCGGACGGTACTTATCGTCGAATCGAGCCGCTCGCGTCTACCGTCGCGTCGCGTCGCGTCGTACACCCCATATCGTGTTATCGAGGGGACGGGAGAAGAAAAGGGCGCGCAAAACACCCGACAATCGAGCGTTATTTGTGCGTACACGCGATTCCCGCGAACCTCCCTCTTCCGCCCTCCTCTTTCGTTTCCATCACGCGCATCTCCGTCCGATCCCTCACGCTCGGCCACCCTCCGCTCTCCTCACTGGACGATAGCCATTTTCCACGCTTCGATGCGCCCCCAAAACCGATCGAACCCTCCCGAAAGGTGGAAACCCGGTCCTCCTACCCCTCCTAGTAGCATTCCGGACGCGCGCAAAAATGCACACGAAAAGCGTGCTTTCGAGAGTGCGACCGCTAAACGGTTTTTAACGAAATCGAAAAACGATCGAACCCTCGCGAAGGGTGCGAACTCGTCCTCCACCCTTCAATATCCATCTAATAAGTTTATTCACCGATGATGTAAATGAAATCGGAACTCTCTCTGGAAAATTTGTCTTCGATAAAACCACATTCTATTTAATGTCGGACAAGTTATAGGTAATATCTCGAATCGCGAATAGTCGACAGCGAAGGGCGTCGTTGCCCTTAAAAGACGCGAAGTGCGTGTGCGTTGCGCGCGGAAGAGGAGTGGTGGTATCGTACTGCAACGCGACGGGGAAAGGGGGAAGATCAATGCCAGAAAGAGAGAGAAATAAAGAAAGAGGAGATTGAGAGAGAGAGGGAGAATGTGTGTGTGTAGCGCGAGACACGGGCGATACGAGTTGCACTTGCATTAGTATGCCCGGTGCATCCGAGGCCTTTGTGGTTGCCGTTCGCAGGCCGGGCGAACGATTTGCATACTTATGCACGCGGAAATGACTTAACCGCCGTGTGTCGAGCGCGCGTATCGCGCTGCCACGTGTCTATCCGTTTCAAGACGCAGGCTTTCGAACCGTGATTATCGCGGAATTATCGTCCAGCGCCCCCGACTTTTTACTCCGATGCGATGAACTTTCGCTCAGACTCTCAAAAATATAAAATTGTATTTTTGTAAAATATCGTACATTTTTTCCCGATATAAATATCGAATAGCATCTAATGGCGGTACACGGAGAAAAAGGATCAGTCACTTTTACAGTGAATCCCGGTAACAGGGCTCCTCGAGGTGAACCTCTGAATTTCTTAATAAACACAACGAATATACTCAGGAAGATCTGATTGATAGAACTATAATTTAATGAAAAACCGTGATTGATTTTGGCGCCAACCATGATTCCACAGTTGCTCCAAGCAATAAGATTCCGGTCGTAGTAACACGAGATCAGGATTGCTGTAACCGGGTCAACCTGCAACGTGATTGATAGATGTCCCCAGCCTTTTTTTATATAGATGACACTACTATGCAATGGTATTACTGATCTGCTTTTGCGGTTAATTCAACCATGGTGCATGGCTACCATAAACTACAACCTTAACGTTGCCATAACCATGTAACAAAAATTATTTCGACTCTATTAACAATTTCAATGTTTCACCTCGAGAAGCCCTGTTACCAGGATAACTGTAAAAATTCGTAGGTTTTCCCATGATTTTTCACCAACCCCCTTTTTCTCCGCGCATATTCCCGACGACTGTTTCTCCCCCCTGGAGAGATCGCGTCGTGCAACGGAATCTCTTCACCGCCGCCGAATGCAGCCCCGAGTCTGCGCTCACCTCGACAATGGAAGCTGAATAACACCGCGAAGACGCTCGCCATTCAACTACCGACTACACATCCCGCGGGTGCAACGCTCGTCGAGTCGCGATGCTATTTAATTTTCTTGTCCGCGTGCACCGCGCGCCCCTCGCCCCTCCGCGACTCCATCCGATCATGCCGAAAGAGAGAGCATAAAGGGGTAGCATTAAGTGAGATGAATTATTGCGAGGAAGAAAGCTTTCCTTCCCTTTCTTCCCGACCCTCTCACCGCGCCTGCGCGCCGCCGCCAACCCGCTCTGATAACCGCCGTCAGCCTTTCGCTGACGAAAAAGCCTTTGCCGTCAGCCCAGAGAAATCTCATCGCGTAAACCGGGAGAAGCGCCGCGAGAGGGCGAGACGCGTCTCGTAATCCTGTGGCGTTGTACGTCGCCGTCGCGGCGGTTCGCGGAACGCTGCAGGCGTTCACCTTGCGCCGAGAGGACCGTTACTTCGCTTTGGCGACCTTAAACGCGGAGCGTCGCTCGCGATTAAACAAATGGCAGGGTTTGTGACGAAATACGTATTCCACTGAATGCGTTTTTAATACACAATAGATACTTCTGTATAAAGCTCGTGGCGGAGCGTTTCGTCCTGGAGTCGGCCCGTGGACCCGTCGGTAAGGCTAGGCCGACTCCTGCCTTAAACGCTCCGTGGTCCTCCGTAAGAGACGGGCAGTTATACGGTCTTATATAGTAACTCGCCCGTTCTCGGACCACTAACGAGAAGCCGAGAGCCGTGGGCCGGTAGCCGCGGAGTCGATGGCCGAGATGGTCGGCGCCATCTGGCGGCAGGCCGTCGTAGCGTGACGGGTCGCCACAGCTTTTTTCCAATTCGGGATTATGAGAAAATGAATATTATATATTTCCTCGTAAATTTCATAACGGAGCATGTCAATCTTCATAATCACGTATTGGATAAAAGCTTCATATACAATTATATTATTAAAGTTGATACAATTTCTTGCCTTTCTAATGCACTTCTGTATAAAACTTTTTCCCAATGCGTGATTATCTCAAAATTAATATATTTCCTTTATAAATTTCATAACGGAGTATATTAACATTCATAATCACACGTATGGGATAAAAACTTTACATACAATTATACCAAATAAAGTTAACAGCAAACTTCTTTTACAGTGCACATAATGTAAGTATCTTCATTTGACGAAATTAATTTCCGTATTTTCTTATTTCTTCTTCTTCTTTTTCTTCCACCGCATCACCCGTCGTATAAGCAACCCCCGCGCGTCGGTCAATAAGAACTCAACGACCTCGGACGCCAGATAAGAAGCGCGCAGATCAACCAAAGGCGTCGGCTACTATACACAACCGGCCAACCAGAAGTGGGTGTAACCCGACGTTGCTTACTTATGTAGATACCGAAGAGTCGACAGCAACGACACGACTAAGCAACAGGGGGTGCGACGACCTCGCAGACGGCTATCAAGTAATTAAAATCCGTCTCCTCTCTCCGCGTCCACGTAGTTTCCCGGGAGTATGGGTGCCCCGCGTGTACGCCCGTACACGTACGCGCGCGATAGCGCACGCGACAGAAGAGGCCCGTTCACGGCGTTCGCGGTGCATTAGTCTAATTGGAATCCAGATGGCGGCGAAGCGCGCGTGACCACACCGTCGTATCTCAAGCTGTCGCGCGCATCCCGAGGACGCGGAGGTGGTGTGTTACGCGCGCGGCGTTGGGTGCCGGAGACCCTCTCGTTATTATTCTCGCGTGTAACGGGTGCCCGCGACTGTGACGACGATGATGAACCGCGCGCGACGTCGGGTAGTTGCCGAAGCGACGACGGTGATGATAATGTGTACTGATAAAAAGAAATGGAATTCATTCAAAAAAAGAGTTGCTCGACTCGATGAAAATCGAAATCTCTGGAATCGATCGGCTCGACCGCCCCATCTTTTGTATTTTTTTCGAGCTGATCGCGAAAATCACGATTATTCGATCGACATCTCGAAGACAGTACAAGATATCGTCGATTTTATGGACGAGATATATTTTTGTCTTCAGAGAATCGTCGATATCCCAACGTTCCCTTGAGATTTCCTCGATAAATCGGTGATTTTTGGAATCAGCGCAAAAAAAAATACATAAGACACAGGATGGTCGAAAATTCGATTCCAAAGATTTTCATGTTCGCGGTTCGTCGACGTTTGCTCTCCTCGAAACCTTCTCCCGGAATAGATATTTCGGTGGGATAGAAAAGTCTCCGAAGATTCATCGTTATCTCACAAATTCATAAGTGCGACGAACAGTCCGGGTCGACTGTAAAGCGCGGAAAAATGGTGAAAGAAAAAAGTAGAACGAAGAGGAACAAGCGAGAAATCCTCGTCAATGACGGACCGGAGGCTGATTTATTATCCCGGAGTCTCGCTCGTCTCCGCCTTCTTCGCTCGCTTCGCGCGCAGGGCTCGAGCGGCGCGCGTAGGTTGAAAAATATCATTGCCTTCGCGCGGCATACACACGAGCGTCGAACACGTAAGCCGGCAGGGCTACCTTTGTTTTGACTTTTTATCGGCCTTGATCGCGCGGTCCGGCCAGGAGCAAGGACCGTTTTAAAAAAACTTTCTCGTCTGCCGCGCGGCGCGTCGTATCAGGTTTGTTCCAGCAGGAGTCAGAGACTGTCAGCGGACGTCAGGCGCATGCGCATTAAGATTCTCGCGTTCCAGCAAGAAGTACGTGATAGTCACTGATTCCAAATCCGCTGTTCCAGCAGGAGTCAGACGAGTTTGCTGACAGTCAGAAAAGTTTGCGGATTGTCAGGAAACTTTTAGTCCGACGCAGGCGTACTAGCTGCTCGTATGAATGAGGGCGGGTTTTACAAACATAGTATAAACGCGGTATAGCGCTATACTGAGAATAACCAGCACGCAAGCGTTTTACAAGTATGGTATAAGGCTGGAGAAATAGATTAATCCAAAATATAACTGTCCTAATTTGTTGTAGGATATTGTGTACACCCTGGTCGAAGTAAAACTGCCCCCCCTCTCTTAATTTGTTAATTGTTATTTGTACTGTTGAAAAACCGAATCCATTATTTCTGCTATAGATGTTGATGCTAATGTTAGAAATTTGAATGAGTAATTAATATGTAGGGTACCTATAATAGAAACATTTTGCAAAAGTAACCAGAAGAAGAATCCGTAGCCCCGGGTGTACACCCGGGTTCACGGATTCTGAACATAATGACTTTTCAAAATGTAATTTTAAAATGTAACAGCCAATTAGCAATTAAACATCAAACTTTCATTAGCTAATGCGGCTTTTGCCCTGGTTAATGAAAGCATGATAATTAATTATTCATTGGTTAGTATATTGAAATATGACATTTTGAAAAGTCACTATGTTCAGAATCGGTGAACCCGGGTGTACATGGCAAGCCAGGTATCAGATTTACACGGTTATATCTATGGAATCCGTTATTTCTCCCTTTTACAATCTGACTTAGTATTCCATGTATAGCTGTATTTATTAAGCTGGCCACTGCGGGGATGGCTTACTCCGATCAGTCCGGCAATTAGTCTTCCATGAAGGACGTGAGATTGTAAGTATAGTCTGTTAAGTAAGAGCGTGTACGGCATTATTCATGAAGACTGTTACGGCCAACGATAGCCGTAATGTAATATTCGGTCCCTCCTTTAATTTCTGCACATGTCGTACGTTAATAGAATTTAAGGTGAATTTTAACTGCGGCTATGCGGCCTAATCCGGGCATAAATGCCACGATTCGGCGACGAAAGGTTAATCTCCGGACGGTGAATCCCTGAATATTTAGATTATAGTCACATATGACTTGTATGTTGAATGAAAAAAATCCTTTTCGGTTCCTGAAAATTTTAGGATCATCGCCACCAGGAGACTGTATTCTTATGTGTGTACAGTCTACTGCTCCTATACATTTTGGAAAACGGCTTATACTGTAAAATCCTTGTTTCACTTTTCGAAATTCTTCTTCCGTAGATGGCATATTGATGAACTGATTTCGTAATTGTGCGATACATCTGAGTACCTTGGGAACTGTACGACTTACTGTAGATTTGTCTATACCACTAAAGTCTCCAATAACTTGTAAAATTGACCCAGTCGCCAAAAAACGCAATGTAACTAATACCATCTCTGAGGGCGTCAATGCAGTATTCCTGGGAAATAGAAAAATTAAATAGGTAAATGGAAAATAGAATGCGGCCCATTACTCACTCATTATACCGTATGCATCATCCCAAATTAAACAAGCAGAGATACCGACATTGCCGAAACTTTATCGTCGGTAAAGTTTCGGCAATGTCGGTATCTCTACTTGTTTAATTTGGGATGATACATACGCGATAGGTACTTACTCATTTTTCAAACACATAATTTCGTTTCTAATTTCTACAGTTATTAATTCCACCGTCTCTTTAGAAAGGCGAAATCTCTGCCTAAATTCATTTTCGTTCCATTTTAAAAAATGATTTTCCCTTTGACGGAAAATTCTGGGAGCTCTTGGGAACGCTTCTATTTCAACTAATTCCAGAAAATCCTCATCATCTGTCAAGTCTTCTAAATATTCTCTTAATGCCATTTTTTATATAGTCACGATATTTGACTAAATAGAAACTGGGTATTCTGATGAGGTTATAATTTACTGAGTAAAGTTGACCACGGTTTAATCCTACAAATTCTCTGGTTCAGTATGAACCCTAGTTAAACCAATGATGAGAGGTGAACTTCTATGATACAACATACATTTTGATGTGAACTCAGTTCAAACGTGGTTCAAGTTAGAACTGAGTTTAAACCAAGTCGTTACAACCCGCCCTAAGGGGGTTAATGCATCTTTTCACGGGCGTTCGGGTCTAAAAGCGGAGTTATTCTCGGTACGGGGGGTGCATCGCGTCGACCAAAGGGCACGGTACCTTGTAACGGTACGAACCAACGTCATTCGTACGGGACTTTGAGGAACGCCAAAGTCCACCGAGTCTAGCGACTGTAATCGCCCCCGTGGACCCGCGTTTCCCCTTCCGTATTCCATTCTGCCGATATATAAACCTTAGTCGAATGACCTGCGAGTCAGTTATAATTTCGCTACTCTTCGTAACTCATCTTCGAGCTAGAGCCCCTCGATCGCACCGTCGCGTACCGTCTCCAAGTGTCGCGGGCGCCTCATGTGCTATCAGTGTTTATTGTAAGTGCTTTAACACACTCTCGGGCCCGAGCTCCTCTGTCAAATCGACGTAACGTACTCTGTATTCACTTATATCTCCTTCATTTCAATCCGCTTTCTTAATTATATTACAATTTATTGTTCAATTGCCTTTTATTACCCGATCCCTACATTCTTTCCGTTTTTTCCACTCGAGCCTTAACCGTGTCCTTTATCCGTGTCCCCGGGCCTTACAACCCCGCGGCGATATCGACGCGCCCGTTAAGCCGCTCGAAACAAAGACATTATTCAACAATGTTTCTTTCGACATACATACGTTTGATATGGTCCAAGGCAATGCACAATTTGGTTAATAATGAGTTCAATCACCACCATCGATTATTGCTTGGCATCTACGAGGCATATTATCCATCAAATTTTCGGCATATTTCCGGGGAAGTGCCTTCAAAATGTGTCGAATTTCTTGGGATAGCTGCTTCACAGTGAAGATACGTTTTCGTCAAAGCTTCTGCTTGTTTATGAAAACGTGTTCACTGTGAAGTAGCTATGCTGAGAAATTCGACGCGTTTGGAAGGCACTTCCCCGCGAATAGGTCGAAAAATGGGTGGATACTATGCCTCGGGGATGCCAAGTGATTGTCGATGGTGGTGATTGGACTCATTATTAACATAATTGCGCATTGCCTTGGAACATGTCAAACGTATGTACACCCGGGGACACGGTATCTGTCGCTGGTGACTTTTTTAAACGTTATTTTTAAATGTACCAACCAATAATTAATAATCCTCATGCTTTCATTAACGAGAGTAGACGCCACCGTAGCTAATGAGCGCATAAGAATTAATTATTCATTGGTTAGTACGTTTGAAAATAACATTTTAATAAAGTCACCAGCGACAGATACCGTGTCCCCGGGTGTATGTGGAAAAACACATTGTTGATTAATTTCTTTATGAATAATGCCATACACGCTCTTACTCTGATTGTACGTTTGCAATCCTTGTTCGCCAAACCGTATTACCTTTCTATTGTTTGTACCTGAGTTTTCATCCATATTTTTGTTACACTACTAGTAGTGTATAAAACAAAATAACAATAACCTTAGTCGAAAATTAAAAAGGTTAGGTTTGCTCTCTTCTAAAATTAATTACTGTCGTCACCACTAGAGTACAGTGCGTTCGGTGTTCCAACAGAAATCCCTGACTAGTCAAAGTCCGCACATGCGCACTACGTACAAATCACCAACTGTCAGGGATTAGTCACGGATTCTCTGCTGGAACAAACCTATCGCCTCCAATCGTTCGTCCCGATTGGAAAGTCTGCCTCGCTGTCTCCGAACCCCGTGCTCGGCGCCAGACCGCGGGTAGTACAGTCGCCCGTAAAAGTTCGAGCGTCTCTCGACGCTCGATCGCGTCCTACCCGCGAGGTAGAGCAGTGACAAGTTCCGCTTCTCCGTGGAGAACTGCTGCGAGAAGCGACTCGATAAAGAATAAATAAAAATTGAAATCACTGCTGCATATCTTTCTAAAAAAAATATCTCTTCTCCGCGTACTCGACGTCACTCGTGCGCGACGAGGACGGATTTTTAGAAACATCCGCGTTTCCCCAACGAAACGACGACGACGATGAACATTCAGGAAAGAAACAACGCCGCTCGGCTCCGCCGCTTTCGCCGGAGTAACGGCGGCGGGAGGAGGGGGGAGGGCTCTATATACAGGAGGAAAATTGGAATTTCAGCGAACTTGGCTTTATTTTCAGGACGCGGAGGAGGGGAAAAGAGAGGATGAAAGGAGGAAGGGGGAAAAACACGGGGGGAGCGTCGGTCTATCCGGTATAGGTATGACTCTCGTCGTCTACAGTCTGCCGCTGTCTACAATATCGATTTGAGCGCAGAGGATTCTACTTTTATTCCCGAGGGGTCGCAACTCCACCTCTCACCCCGTCCCGCCTTTGCTCTACACCTCCGTGCGCGGTCTCTCGACTGCCTCTTCTTCTTTATAAGGCCTGTTTATTTATTTACCCTCTCTATCTATCTCTCGTACCAACCCCCCATGCCCCGCGCGGCTGCCGCCTCGTTCGCAACTTCTGCGGTATAACTCCTAGCTGCGCTCACTCCCCCTCCGCAACTCATCGTCGCCCACACCGGCAGCCAAGAGACACCCTGCCGTTATCTCCTTTCAATTACGTATCCGTACGCCGGAGACACACCCTCCGCTCCGCGGTTGAGACGCGCTAGCGACACTTTGTCGCGCTCTCGGGGGCGGTGCGCGCTAGCGACGCTTTATCGCGTGATTTCGGTCTCGCGGGATAACTTCTCGCTCGCGCCATTGTCGCGGATTGAACCAATTTGTCTGTGTTTCGAGATTCGGCGTTTCGTCATCCGTCGTATCGCGCGCCGTTTCCCGCGTCTCTGCTTCGAAGGGAAGTCGCGTCTATTCGAGATGCAGGGCTTCCATCTGGTCAGATGTTCAAAAATAGTGGGTTTTCGTGACTGCTTATTCGAAAAAAATATCCAAAAAATGGCCAATGTTTCCTCGTTGAGTATTACGAAGAAATAAGAAAGAGCAGTCTAATGGTGTTCGTAATAAATTCGAAAATTTTTGAGAAATTACCAAATAATCTTGACGGAAAATGACAGAATTGTAATCGTAATAATTTATTTCCACAAGAGAATGTATCAAAATTATGAGGTACGGAAGATAACAAATTAAATGACAATTTAATGAACCTTTTCTCATACTACTATACAAGAAACACGTGCAACGATATATCGACTGCTTGCTGCACGCCATTATATCGATTTACAGAAACTGCGCTGATACAGCACGACCATCTCGACGCTGAAATTATTTGACGAATCAAGGGACGAATCCTTAAAAATGATGAGCTCTCTAAAAATAAAAATGACTTTCTACTGATCGACAGTTATTGGGAGACGATCCCGAATGTCCGGTTACAAACAAACGCAAGCTCGAGAAAGGCGATAAAGAGGCGCTATCG
Organism: Xiphydria camelus; assembly: GCA_963678675.1. Lineage (NCBI taxonomy): Eukaryota > Metazoa > Arthropoda > Insecta > Hymenoptera > Xiphydriidae > Xiphydria > Xiphydria camelus. The sequence continues at coordinate 27,422,111 of OY783197.1, read as the reverse complement.
TACGGCCGGATCGAATCGAGCGCAAGGAGCGTGAGTCAACTGTGTAATGCATCTGAGGGAATCGTTAACCTTGCCTTTCTTGGCGATCGCATCGTGGAATTTATGCGTCACGCACCGTACATCGCGGCTGACGCGGAGGAACGCGGATGACGACTTCAATCATTCTTCGTGATTCGAGACGAATGACGATCCGCGATAGACAGAAGTACACCGAGAGAAATAATTGCTGGTGCCGAACAAGTGTTTTCTTCGATGAAAAACATGATATAAATTCAGGATCAAACCATGGTTTTTTTCGTGCGAGAGAAAATATTTGATAGACTTGAGTACCTAATTGTTTTTTTTTGCGCTGAAATAATTTCTTGTTCACACGACGGTATTCTTCAATCAGAATATAATATTGTTCGAGATCGAGATTCTGTATTCTTAAAAATTTTGAAAATCACATCGAGGGTTTCCTGCCAAAAGGGCGTAAAGCAGAGTTGCCTATATTGAACCGGTACCTAAATTGAACTTCCTGGCTATTTTAAAGTAAATGAGCATTTCTACTGATTCCAGAGATTTCGATTTTTGTCCAAATCTTAAGCGCTGATTCTAAAAATCATGCACTTATTGACCTACGTATACCCTATATATTGACTATATCTCAAAGGAAATATCAAATATTAATGATTTTATGTACGAGAACATTTGTTTTTCATTGAAAATCATCGATATCTCGGCGACCCTTTAAGATTTCCTCAATAAGTGCATGATTTTTGGAATCAGCGCTTAAGATTTTGACAAAAATCGAAATCTCTGGAATCAAACTCTCGACCATCCTATCTTATGTATTTTTTCGCGCTGATTACGAAAATTATAGTTATAATGAGGATATCTCAAAGGAAAACCAAAATATCGATGATTTTCCGTGAAAAAAGTAATTTTCTGGTACATGAAATCACCGATATCTTATATTTCCTTTAAGATATCGTCAATATATCTGCCATTTTCGGAATCAGCGTGAAAAAATACATCGGATAGGGTAGTCGAGAGATCGATTTCAGAGATTTCAATTTTCGCGAAAAATTGAAAAAATGTTGAGTATATGCCTTAAGATTTTGACAAAAATCGAAATCTCTGGAATCAAACTCTCGACCATCCTATCTTATGTATTTTTTCGCGCTGATTACGAAAATCATATATATATCGAGCATATCTCAAAGGAAGATCGAAATATAGATGATTTTCCGTGAAAAAAATAATTTTCTGGTACATCAAATCACCGATATCTTATATTTCCTTTGAGATATCGTCAATATATCTGCCATTTTCGGAATCAGCGTGAAAATATACATCGGATAGGGTAGTCGAGAGATCGATTTCAGAGATTTCAGTTTTCGCGAAAAATTGAAAAAATGTTGAGTATATGCCTTAAGATTTTGACAAAAATCGAAATCTCCGGAATCAAACTCTCGACCATCCAATCTTATGTATTTTTTCGCGCTGATTACGAAAATTATAGTTATAATGCGGATATCTCAAAGGAAAACCAAAATATCGATGATTTTCCGTGAAAAAAGTAATTTTCTGGTACATGAAATCACCGATATCTTATATTTCCTTTAAGATATCGTCAATATATCTGCCATTTTCGGAATCAGCGTGAAAAAATACATCGGATAGGGTAGTCGAGAGATCGATTTCAGAGATTTCAGTTTTCGCAAAAAATTGAAAAAATGTCAGGGGGTACTGACCGGTATTAAGGTTTGAATTCCTACTGATAGATGACGTGGAAATGCTCATTTACTTAAAATGGCCAGAAGGTTCAATCTAGGTACCGGTTCAATATAGGCAACTCTCCCCTATCCACAAAAAAATCATGTTTTGGTTGATACGCCCTTCTGGCAGGAAACCCTCGACGTGTTCTTAATTCTACAATATCAATAGCTCATATTTTACTTAAAATTCGTAAAAAATCAACAAAAATAGTTATTCTAACAAATATTAAAGAAATTAAATTTATTACACAGATAATTAATTTATATTATTATTCATAAACAAATTAATGAATTAGTTTAATTTTCATTTTTTGAAAGAATTGATCAATACATACTGTAGGTATATGAATTAATATATAAAATAGTTAAGGAATGAATTGTGAATTAATTATTTTTCTCGGCGTAGATTAACCCCTGTAAAATTGAGAACATTTTTTCCGAATCTCACAATTCATCATCCAAACATGACCCACTTTCGCTCGTCCGCGAGACTCATTCGGTCGTAATTAAAGGCAAGCAAAGAAATCACTTCACGAACCTTCGGACGGCTTCTTCGAGATCCCGAATCCGGCGGGCGGTCTGCGCCATCCTCGCCAGTTGTTGCAGAGCGATTCGGGCTCGCTGCTCCAGCTGCACAGCGAGTCCTCCTCGAATCGATCCGAATCTTCGAAGGAGAATCGATCCGTTTCCTCCCAGTCGAGAATCGGTCCACCCTGACCTCCATCGTCGGCCGTGGCCACCCCTGCGCCCGCCCCGGCACCGGCTCCGGCTCCGGGTCCAGCGCCGGCCGTCGCTGCTGCACCCCCGCCCCCACCACCACCACCACCACTACCACCCACCACGACGGGGGATCGAGCCAGGTTGCCCGCCAGTTTTAATTGTCAAACGGACGACGCGCGACACGATTGGCACTCGGCTGGACCGCGCGCGCCGATTCACCGATCTCTTCCCCCCTCCACCTTAGCTTTCCGCCACGGTGAACCTGCCACCCACGATACGAGGATCGACTGAAATCCAAACGGGCGTTCGAAACACTCGCGGCTGGATATTCACGCGGGCCGGATGCAACGCGGCCTTTCGCCCATGTGCGAATGTAATGTCGGAGGATGCGTGACCGATATCTGGCATCCGCCGGACCGGTCGCGCGGCGAGCCGGTATTATTAGCAAACGGCACGTCGAATCGGTACCGATTAGACTGGTTTAACGGACAATCGATAGCGGCCCGATATTGGAAAAGCGGGGGTAATTTGGGAGCAGATGGTTGCACGCGAGCCGGGGAGATTGGTAATTAGGTATCATTATAGCTCGCGGTTGATTCGTCGGAGAGCAAAATGTTTGCCGGACAATTTTCCGGAAATGGCAGAGCTCTGTGATTTTTATTAATAATCGACAATGGCCTGATATTGGAAAAGCAGGGGTAATTTGGAAGCAGATTATTGCACGCGTGCTGGGGAGATTGGTAGCTCTGATTAGGTATTACTATATCTCGCGATTGATTCATCGAGGAATAAAATGTTTGCCGGACAATTTTTTCGGAAATGATAGGAATCTACGATTGTTTGTTGAGAATCAATAGTGGCACGACATTGGAAAAGCGGGGGGGTAATTTGGCAGCAGATGGTTGCACGTACTCCAGGGAAATTAGTGTAATCGGGTATTATTATATCTCGTGGTTGAATTCATGTTTGCGGGACAGTTTTCGAAAATGGTAGAGCTCAACGATTTTCGTTGAGAAATACGTCCGTCAATCGCGACCTATTCGACGCGCATTCGACGATAATAATTAATACGCTCTACGCAAGGAAGAAAAGAATGTAACGATCCTTCCAGGAATGAGCATTTCCGCGATACAACTTCCTCGCCGGACCAGTAATATCCTTCGCGAGACCCATTTTTATCACAGTACCGAGCCACTATCGTTCCCTTGTCCCGCCATTCGTGCACATGGGCGAATTGCTCCCCGTGTAGCATTCGCTCTCCCGGTCTCCCACTCCCTTCCTCCACTCGCTCGTAATTTCGACTCGACGCGCGTACGGACGCGCGGCGTGGGCAGGTACATCATATATGCGCGCATTTTCGCGAATCGATGAAACTGGTATACAGGCTCGGTGACCCGTGCGAAGCAATCGCTCGACGATAAGCCGCCCGACGGCACCCGTACAAAGGTGTTAGGAAGTCCGACGCGGGATTTATTTCGTCGGATACGCAATTTCGTTGTCGGCGGAAGGACAAAGCTGAGCGGAAAGAAAAAATGTCGGGCGGAACGAAAAAAATATACCGCACGTTCGCGTTCAAAGCCGACGGCTTTTATTCGTCGCCCGATTCGATTATCGCGGGGCACGGATAAAGTGGATAACGCTTGACGAACAATCGATGCAGCGGTAACAGGGAAATGCAATTCGCGATAGCTCGAAATCAATCGTCCGCGAAACGTCGCGCGGGCGTGCGCGCTTCGACCATGATTATCTCGTTATCTATGAATTTTGGCCTGCGATGGTTAATACTTTTTTGAAGATCACATTTCGATCTGTAAGAAAGGTTTGCATCAAAGTTTGTCTAAAATCCACGGATAACGAGATAATCAGGGTGGAAGTATCTTCGACACTTTTTCCCCTCGGCGTCAAAGATACCGTGACTGGTAACTTCTTGAATTGTCATTTTTAAACACATTGGCCAATGGACGATTAATTCTCATGCTCTCGTTAGCTACGTCGGCGTTTGCTCTGATTAACGATTGCATGAGAATTGATTGATCATTGGGTAGTATGTTTAAAAATGACATTCTTAAACGTAGTACGGAATCCGTGACGCCGAGAGTAAATGTACCTACGCGCGCGAGTGTACGCGCGTCTAGCGTAACCGCGATGAAAGAAGTGACGTAAGATGGAGTCGAGACAGCTGATTCGGTTCGACAGCTACGCGCGAGCGAGTCAACTATCTTCCACTCGCGATAGTACTCGTCGCTGCGTCGATCGCGTGCGAAAAAAGTGTCGACGCGAGTTCGCTCCGACTCTGCGTGTAATTCAATTACAACCTGAATTCCGTATACCTCGTACGCTCGAACCCGAGCAAAACACTTGAGGTTCGCAAAAAGCACGCCCCGCGTAAATCGCCTGACATTATCGACGCCTCGCCGAGCGCCACGCGAGAACGTGGCAAATTGACATTGACTTTGGAGCGACGGGAAGGTGTCGCTCGACGAGACTCGCTCCGGAGGCGGAAAGGATTCCGGAATAAACGCGGAAACGTTGGCCCACGCCACTGCGCGAAACGTAAGCGCTCGGGGAATCGCGCGGGGCGACCGACACGCGCGTTAACCGTTTGCACAATGATGTACGCGGAAGTAATTGAGAACAGCTGATTCACGATTTACCGCGGAGAAGAGGAGTGTCGATTCCGCGTTGTTCGTGCGCCCTTCCGATGGCGCTGACCAGCCGTCGGATGCGAACTGATAAAATATCGAGAGCGAGAGAAAGGAATGGAGAAACGGAGAGCGAGAGAGAGAAAGAGAGAGAGTCAAACGAAATCGAGATCGTCGATCGTTCGAGAAGAACGTTCGTAAAAAACAGTCCGAGCATCATCGCCCGACGGAATATCTCGCCAGAGTCGAGCTCGCCGCCAGGTCCAACCCGAGACGGTGACACTCGAGACCGCGGATCGTCGGTCGACGCGGAGAGACCAACAACAGCGGTGCAAGGACCTTGGCAGGTCGACAGTCTCGCGTCAAGAACGTGCGACGACCCCGACCCCGCGCGAGGGGAGGCCCGTACCTCCTCCCGTTCTTCTTCACCCTTCGATTCGTGAAATCACTCGCGAATTCGCTCGCATTTTCATCCACCGCAACCCTTTCTCCGGAGCTGCGCTTACCTCACCCCCTCAAGCGAGTCAGCGAGTTCGTCACAGAAGCACCGCACACCCCGTAACGCCACCAGCGAATGAAAACCGACACAGAAAGGGGAGTACACACACTCGCGCTCGAAACGGGACAGCTGAGCCGCGCTCCACCAGTTTTATGTAAGAGACATTTCGCTCGGCGTTCGCGAGTCGTCCCGGGAACGCTGGACCAACACACTCGCGTACGCGGGAGAGTTCTTTTATGTCGGGATTACGCACTACTACCGCACTGCCCAATTCTCTAGCCTACCCCATCGACGACAACAACAAATATGGCGAACGAGCCTCCTGCACTTCACTGCGGAAACTGTCGACTGGACTCGCCAGGTGGAGGCACGTCTGACCCCCGCCGACCCTCCGCGACTGAAGAGCTCGATGGTGTCGAATCGCTCAACTAATCTCGAACGATCGATCCATCGATTGTTTCGAGCCGTGTTTTGAACTCTTATATTTTCTAGTTTTTCTCATTAATTAAAGAATCGAATTTGCACGTATCTTATAAATTATACGAATAAAAATTGTAATGAATAAAGATTGAATTGAATTTCGGAGTCCAACACTCGGGATATTTTTAAAGCTGAGCCGCTTATTGGTCGACGCGCGCTGCACGTTGCATTCCATACGCGACAATTTCACGTCGTACTTTCGAGCGGGTAAACTGATGCAGTCGGCTGCAAGCGGTGTGTGTGACGTTTTGTATTTCGTTATTTAGTTTCTCGCGCGGAATAACTATAAGAAAATGTCGAGCAATAAACAGTCCGATTCTACGAGCTCTGCAAAACTATCGGAGGATACTTTCAACATTTTGATCGCGACTGACATTCATCTGGGATATGAGCAGAGCAGAAAAAGAGGTTTCTTTTCATTTCTTTATCTCACTATTTGATATTTACGCAACTCTATACATTCCTAATTGTCTTGACGTTAAATGGCAAAAGCGCCTATTAATGCGCAACTGCGATTGCCCGTTGCAATAAACGCTACTTCATGACAAAAGCAAATGACATTCTTACAAAAGATCCACTTGGCTTTGTTTTGTTACTTTCAAAGCATCGCAAGGCCAAGACAGTTTTACGACGTTCGAGGAGATTCTACAATACGCCAAAGAGTACAACGTCGATTTTATTTTGCTCGGCGGTGACTTGTTTCACGACAGCAAACCGTCCCAAGCCGTCGTCGAGAGGTGTATGAATCTGCTCCGAAAATATTGTCTGGGCACGAGGTACACGTGGCGCGCGTAATTTATTCGACGACGAAATTGAGCTCGAATTGCGTTACTTAATCATAGCATTGCAGGAAAAATCGATTTCAATTTCTGAGCGACCCCGAATTCATCTTTAAACACTGTTCGCATAAGACCGTTAACTTCGAGGATCCGAACTTGAATGTCAGCATACCTGTATTCTCGATACATGGAAACCACGATGATCCGAGTACGAAACTATTTTTGCAATCGAGTAGGATGTCTATGGAGCGATTAATTTTTCCTACGATTAATTTCACTTCAAGGTTTTGGCACGATCGGGTCTCTCGATCTGCTATCGGTAACCGGTCTTGTCAATTATTTCGGCAAATGGACGGATCTGAATCAAGTGACCATTGCTCCTTTAGTGTTTAAAAAGGGCGAGAGTTACATCGCGCTCTATGGACTCGGTTACCTCAATGACGAACGTCTGTCTAGAATTATCAGGGATTACAAGGTTGATATTACATTTGCACGGAGTAGAATAGGACGTAGTGGATCGGTTGAGTTTGCCATGATCAATAAATACAAAATTTTCGCGCAGTTAAACATGCTACGTCCAAAAGAACTCGAATCCAGTGACTGCTTCAACATGTTCGTGCTTCATCAAAATCGCGTGAAACGCTCGGAATACGCGTATATCCCCGAGCACAAGTTGCCCAATTTTTTAAATTTGGTTCTCTGGGGGCACGAGCACGAGTGTCGCATCTCTCCCGAATTTATAGACGATACCAAGTTTCACGTTTGTCAGCCAGGTACGTTCGCGATTCGTACGTTTCCCCAAAGTATACGAGCCGAAAATATGACTTAAGATGTTCGCCGTCCAGGTAGTTCAATCGCCACTTCGCTGTGTGAAGGAGAGGCGGTACCGAAACACGTTGGCCTATTGAGCATTAACAGAACGAACTTTAAAATAAAGAAGCTAAAATTGCAAACGGTAAGACCGTTTGTCTTTCGCAACTTGATCCTACGGGAGCAAGACATCAGAATAGATATCGCCAGGAAAGTTTCAGACTGCGTTTTCGACTTTGTCGATCGCTATATAGAGCACGAAATGATACCCGCCGCTGTTGCGCAGTTAACAAGTTAGTAAAGATGTTCACTTTTGGTGCGATTAGCATCGTCTGACATTGCTGCAGCGCGCTTTTGAGTAACACGTTTTTTTACGCCAGAACATCCTCGGCAACCTACGCAGCCCTTGCTGCGTCTACGAATATTTTATAACAACGAGGACCAAGTGTTCGAAACAATACGGTATATAAATTGGACTCCTAATTCGTTAATTCCATTAATTGACCAAAAAACATAGAAAGTTTGCAATGATCTCGATGACCGATAGCATTTAAATGTCACTGAACGCGTTGAGAAGTTCCAATGCTTTGTCGCTTCTTTTAGAATTGGTCAAAAATATTGCGACGACGTTGCTAACCCGATGGACATAATTCTCTTCCGAAAAGAAAAGGTCGCGGGCGACAAGCGAAAGCTCACTGATTTCGACGATAACGATGAGATGAACGATATGGCGGAAGCCTTCGGGTACGGGGAAGTAAGTGGAAAAATTCCCGTGGATTCGCGGGAGAACAAATTTGCGAACCTTCGAATGATCGTTACAGGACGACAGAGATTGGAGCAGAACCGTGCAGGGTGGGATACGAAAATATTTCGAATTGCCAAAAAACAAAAACAGTATGACCGTTTTATCCGTTACCGGGTTGAATGAAGCCTTGAATCGATTCGTCGAAAAGGGCGACAATGACGCGTTTCGTGATATAGTAAGGTGGGCCGTGAGGACTTCAAGTCGACTGGAGCGTAATAGCCCTAATTTTACTTTGGCGGAGAACCGACTCTTTTAAATCGCGTGATATTATCTTTGACAGACATCAAATGAAAAAGACCGTAGAATACGTGAAGGAGAAAGATGCGAAAAACGAGGAAGAGATATTCGAAGAGATCAAAAACTTCCGAGACGCCAGACTCGCTGCTGAGGCGGACGAGAAAAACGATGTGCGTATAGTGACTGGGAAAGGGAAGCTCGTTGATCAACGAACTCAGCGATTAATTTCTTACTTCAAATCGCTCGTTTTCACGCAGGTGTGCGAAGTATTGGACAGCGTCTCGCGCAGGGGTCAGGGAACGGCTCTCCTCCCGAAGGAAGAGCATCAAATTGAGCCGAGTGACGAAGAAGCGGAAGATTATGAAATGGGACCTCCGGTAGCTACGAAACGCGGTCGAGGTCGGGCGAGGGGCACCCGAGGGACGACGACGACGACCCGGGCGCGTGGCAGAGGAAGCAGAGGCAGGGGAAAAGCGGCTGAAAGTGCAAGATCTGCCCTTGACGTGACCGTTTCGTCACCGCCCCCGGCAGTTGCTCCGCGACGACGCGGAAGAGAATCGCCTCAGAAAGCACAGGTTGAGACCTCCAAATGACGACTCGTCGTTGCGTGGAGCAACGTAACTTGTTACATATGTCAATAACGCGCTCGCTTTCTTTTAATTTAGGTTCAAACTACTTTACCAAATTTCGGTCAACGGAATAGCCCGAGACGATGGCCCGAACGCGGGAGGAGCTGTTTTCTGGACGATTCTGATTCTGATTAAAAACCACCCGTTGTATAACTCATTTTTTTACTTATATGTTTTATTATATCGCCCTACTCTGCTCTGTACTTCCCATTATATTCTTGTCGTTATGCTGCTGTGAAGTAAACTTAATTAAGATGTATTTTCTGTGCTATTTTTCACGTTGAGCGGAATAAAGTATTTTTCTAGCATTTTTAACGCGTGCGTCTCTTTCTCAAAACTTACAAATCGGGAATCTCGTAAAATCGCAAGCTCTGTACACGCGCATCTCATGAGCTTTCATTGTTACCTGGAAAGTTGTTACAAAGTTCGCGATAACTTCGGGGAAGGAGTTGTCGATATGTCGGCTGTAAATATGTGTTCGGGCACTACCACGACACCGCAGTTGCGTGCGAAGAATTGAGATGCCGATGGCCGGAGGGGTGACGCACAGGGATGAAACTTGACTGATGCCCCTGGTTTCCGATGTCGGGGTGCGGTTCCGCGATCGCTTTCGCGTATCGTCGCGTGAAGTTGATGATAAAAACGGGAGCGTAAACGTTCGGTCGACTGATGACAGCGAAATACCGCGCGTCGATGGGTCATGGGGGCCTGCCTTGGCCGCTGCTTTCCGAGTGTCACCCACCCTTCGGCTTTCAGGTTAGAAAGGTTTAAATGACAGTTCCGTGTAAAACGTTTACGAGGATTAACAGGGATTGCCAGCGACGTGTTGCGCCGATTTTTCACATTTCGCGACATTTTTTGTTGTCAAAAATACAAAATTTTCTCTCGTGATATCTTCATAGAATTGAAATGGGAAGTGAAGGTTTTTTATTGCAGGCACTCCAGCATGTATTTCCAAGGGGATGAACACGTCGTGGTTCGTAATTGCATCGCAACTTTGTATAATTTTTTATTTACCTCTTTTAGGCGAAATTAATAAACTATTCGTAACGCTTTCTTTGTTCCCAGTTCAGTCAGTTTATGGATCAAGATGAAAGTATCGAGCCGCCAAAACCCCAAAAAATCAAAACGTAAGTAGGACATTGATAAACGTCATTTTACCCTGTTAAAAATATCCGACAGAAAATGATGGAATAGGTATAGAAAAAGTGATTCAAAAATACCATAGAGTGTGGACTGAATCGTTTTTTTATCATTTTCTTATTAAAAAATATCATAGAAACTCATACAGATCTTATGTCTTATCGTATATTTTTAACAGGATAAATTCTGTTTGTTTACTTTATTTTTATTTCGCGATTACCTGCTTCTTAGAAATCCCACACTTACTTGAAATTTCCTTTGCCATGCTTACTGGACAGTCTATTATCGTTTCTCACCCTGAAACGACTCAAGGTAAGTTTTACATTACAGATTAACACATATATTTGTGTAAGAGACTGACTAGCTCGTCACAGACAGACAGTGAAGCGCAGATAATCGATATAACTGCAGTTACTAATGAGAATGACCAATTATTCTTGATCCAGAAGAGACGCGGAACTTCTACTAGCTTGGAACTGGTGGAAGATGGGGGTTGGTCAAGAGGATCTAAGAAATACACCCGGTTGAATACCAAAAATAGCGCGATGTCCAGGTAATCAGTCTTTGAATTATCAACGCCTCGTTTATTTCATTTATGAATCTTTTTTTTTTCAGTACCAAATTCGAAACTCCACTTCAGACACTCGACGCGAGAAGTCTCTTGAGACACCAGGAGTCTTCCACTCCCGCATCTTCTTTGGACTTGGAATGGGAGCACGAAGGTGAATAATTCGTGTTGTCGAATGCCGCTCAATCGCGATTTCACATACTGCTTCCAAAGTTTTTAACGAGACTCTGATCCAGGAATGCCAGTACCCATCGCGGATAACGAAAGGGCGGGGAGCACGGAAGATTCCATTACCCAACCGTCGTGTTGCAACAGCCAACCGTCGAGCTTGACCGCGTCGCCTTGGTCCAGGGTGTCTACTCCCAACAGCTTGGAATGGGACCCCGTCGAAGCGGACGTAGTGTGCGTCGACGTGGAAACGGAGCAACTATTAACCGAGATAGAGAGGCTAACGGATAGAGCTTTGAAAGAAACGGGAGAATGGAGCGGTGCGAGATGATGATTTATCAAAGATAACGACAGAGAGAGTAGTGGAGGGTATTTGTATTTTTCTATTATATTAAGGAAACCGTGATAACAATTCTTGGTACAAGAGTCGGATCGATAGCGTCAATAATCTCCGTTTTAAGTGACTAATCCTCGTGCTTGGCCAAACGTAAGATAGGAGGAAGAAGAAACTGAAATCCTGCCGTGACACGGTAACTTTGTCGTTTTAATGTCCACGGGGGAAGATGACGTAACACGGTGCTGTTTTACGATATCATTTGAGGATGTACGGGTTTCGCGAGCTATATCATTATTCTGGAAAACTTCGGGGGCATCGAATGCCCCAGATGTACGGGATTTAGCGCTCGCAAAAATTGGGAAATCAGACGATTAATGTGATTGATATTGAAGGGATAAATAATTGTGTGAGGACGAGGAGAGTTGAATCGGTGGAATAGAAGTTAATAAACAGAAGACCTTAGGTCGTAGGCGAGTGTACAAAGACCTGCGTTTGTTTTGTATGTTTCCCAAAAGGAAAAGAAAATAATAGACTATATTGTGTAATATTATAATTAGATAGCTGTATAAAAATTCCGTATATCTGAATAGCAAGGAATGAATGATCGCTATTGCCAAGTAGGTTGCCTTACGACAAATAGAGAAGATGTCTATTATAGGACCCATATACCTATAACCGTTATTGCACTGCTTGAAAGTTTATATTTTGTTGCACTTTTAGACGAACGCATACCCACAATAAGGTTCTAAATAACTGACAACTTCAGAGCGCTGTATTGATGAAATAAAAGACCTGCAACTTTATAGAAATCGGACTGGTATCCGAAACTGGAAGACATTTTTCATATGGTTGGTTGTTCATTAATTTTGTATTATCAATCACAATTGAGCTCTTGACTGCTTTTGTGATGCTGTATTACATTATCGGGACCAACTGGGCGAGCAGAGCATTTAGCCAAAAAGACACTGAATTTATTCTTTCCACGACTTACAAAAGTGGAGCGCACAATATGCTTTTGCAATAATTCGTTGCCAAATACCTATCGTGTGTCTCCGGTTATATTCACGCATATCAAAACTCGTCAATGTCATCATTTCCGACCTCTAAGACAATTGAATGTGCCTAGAATTGATAGTACTACCTAATAGTAGTCTTTTTTTCAACGATTTTTTCTGATATATCTAAGTACTTGACAAAGTAAACGCGCGAGAGGTTCGATGTACTTTGTCGTATGAAAGGTGCAATGGATTTGCGTGCATCAATAAACAGTCACTTCATAACCTTTCGCGTTATCGAAGCTCACGATACCCTTGCGCAATCTTTTCAAGCCATGAATATATTATAAATCCATCCATAGAGATATGTAAATTTACCAATAAATCAAGTCAACTTTCAGGTTTGATAGGAAAACAGTATCAATGACAATTATATTGTACACCATTAAATGCCGATTACAATTTATTCCGCAATTATTTGAAGCGTAACATATCATAATACATATACAATCAAGTAATTTCAGTGGGTTTTATTTCAATCAGGAATAATGCGCCTTTGAAAATATTAACTAGACTAGTTACGTACAGCCAATTTGATACCGCGATCGTACCATTTAAAGAGGGTACTCCGTTTTCAAGGAAGCGTTATGCTTTGAAAAACCAACAAAACTCCTCGTTTTAAATTACACCAATGAAAACACGACACGTCGATTCGCCAGTGCGGATAAAGAACAACTTCTAGTTTTGAAGGTCTCGAACGAACGGAGCGATCGTACGGTAACGGCGATCTCATCCGAACGAAATGTCACTCGTAAAATGTGTACAAAATTTACTTTACATTCGAAACATACTTACAGCGGTAACGTTAATTATGTGCACGAGGTAAGGAAAGACTCAAACGAGAAAGAGCCGCCGAAAGACGAGTAGGAGGATCGCGGATAGGAGGGAAGCGATGAGTATGCTCCAAAATATGTCGTTGGAAGACGACATCGTCTCCGCTTGGGGATTTACGATAATTTCTGGTTGCTGTTGGCTTTGATTCTCTGTATTTTGCGCTTCGCTGTTACGTTGCCTCAGCTCGTTTCCGCCAGTGGTATCGATATTAGAAGTAAAGTTAACGTCCGCCGCTGACGTTTCTTCAGCCTTTAATGAAACGCGGATGGATGGAAGATTTGTCGAATTAGTTTCAAATTTCATATAAAAATAATACGCGTACCTTCAAGGCGATCGTATCGAGCATATGCTGTTCCTCGTCTGTAATGGGCTTTTTTACCGCGTCTTTGGATAACAATTCCGCCACTTTACCGCAACTCTTGCATTGCCAATTGAGCGACCTGCGGAAACATTGCCACACCGTCGAATAATCGCCGATCGTCATATAGTTGTTCGCAACGTAACCAAATAGTTAAACTCCCTGGAAATACCTTTTAGCTAATTTCTGCCTCTCCTCCGTGCTGTAATCGAGCGAACCGATCGTGCCGTTTCCCGGCGTAGGCATAAACGCGATCAGTGCCAATAAAGCAGTCCTGATGCTCCACGACGGTTGCCACGTTTCCGGGTGATGGCCCGAGATGCTCAGGCATATTTTTTTATTAATCTCAAATCGTCCGTTCGGCTGAAACCACGTCGAGCCCTCTTAATATCGCGAAGCATAAAGGAATTGATTTAAATGTCATTTAACAGCCGGTCAGTGCAGTTCGAAGCTTTCGACTCACGGTCAATAGAATGATGTTAGGCGGTTTCATGGGATATTCCGGAGGCAACAGAATTCTCCCATGATACACACCTCCCTCGAAGTCTGTAGACGGCGGTCCTTGAACGGTGAAGTGCCATTCGAATAGATTGTCTTCTAACGGGTAAGCGTAGTATTCTTCCGTCGCTACGTGCAACTCCTGTGCCTCTCGCATCAGCCTCTTTACCGCTGGAAGTAATCGAATAATATTATATTCCGACGATTTCACGCGGCACCGCGGGCGTTGATTCGATGGCAAAGATAGCAATCGCGAGGAAAACACGTCAGCATTGGCAAACTTCGATAACGCGAAAGCTGGTGTAGGTAAAACTTTCAGAAACGGAGCCCTGACGTGTGTATTTAGCAAACTTTGTAATTGCTAAGTTGCGAAAACACCATGCAGTTCTTACCGGGACTCTTTGAATTGTACTTCCCCTCGAATGACATTTTGATGCAAAATCAGCGGAAACGTTTCGCACGACTAAAAAAAAATAGATATCAGCTGGCAAATTTCCCCTATGTGTCAAATCATCCAGGATTACCAATCACATTTCGCGGGAAATTAGTTTCGGGAATGACTGTTTGATGGCGGAGCAGTAGTCGCGAGGTTTTAGAGCGCGAGTAGAGTGGAATTAAATATTATAATATTTGTCTTCGGTTAATCGAAAGTAAATTGTAGCGAATATTCGCTTCAGAATGAAACATTAACGTTTGAATTCCGGGATTGTGCCGCGGAATAATGTAGTGCTCGTTCTTAAAAAGTTTGATGGATTCTTGACGTCGTTATTTAAGGATACCGAAGCTCAACTTGATTGGCTTGGCGGCGAGGTCTCATACTCGAAGAAAAACAATTTTAAAGTTTTGTAAGTACGAATTCTTCCACATCGATATATTAAATGCACCTCCTCTTCTATACAAGCTTGCGACGCACGCTTGCAATACGTTGCTTTTTTTTATTGGAGAATAAGATCAACATACGAAGCAAGAAGAAAAGTGCAAGTTTACTTATGAGCCTGCAGCGCGCGCGCTATCATGAGCTTGAAATGGGCGCCGACGACACGCGAGGACCTTTAGAGATTCATTTTTTTAGAGACTGGGTAGTTTCGATAAAATTATTGCACGTTATTCTTTATTAAAGGCAGAGCAAAGGAATTAACTTTTTAGGGGACGAGGTTTATTCGTAAATAAGAACATATTTTCGAATCTTTATTTGATTCGTATCTCAATGCCCAGTGTCCATCCATGCAATAAAATTTGTATTCGCTCGATTTCGAATTTATTTATTTATTTATTCGTTCATTTTTAAAAATCGGATTTTAATATCCTTCGTTGGAATTTCGGGAGGGTGTGCAACGATTCGTATCAATTCCCAGCGTCCATCCATACAATATAATCGCAAATATTAGCTCGACCTTGAAAAAGCTCTTTTTTTTTTGAGCAAACTCCATTATCCTACTGCAGAAATCTCAAGAGGGTGCCAACTATTAATTTTTCGTTGCCTAGCGTCAATCTATGCAATGATATCCCGAAATCCCATCAAGCACTGCAATTAAATCTGCGTTTACAGATGGGGGAATGCAGAATCAGTTGCTCCGATTAATAAATTCGGTTATAACGATTAATGGCTTTAATTCAAACAACTTGACCTGCGCCCCTCCACTCGTAACCGCCGATTTAGTCAAATTTACTACATTTTCTCTCATTGTCAGTATAGCGTTTTAGCCGCAGTATATGACGATATTGCGCAACGTCAAATCACAACTAAATAGTAGATTCTCGCCCACATTCGAAAAGTAAAACTACACGGAGAAACTTAAACAGTAAATTTTACCATATTCAGCAGTGAAAAAGGTTCACATGGCACTTTCTGAGAAATTTACTGAGCAGAATAATATACTTTACTGCAAGTTCAGTGCACTTTACTGTTATTCAATATATTTTACTATTATTAAGCGACTTTTACCGTTCTGCGAAATAAATTTCCCGGAAAGTGCTATATGGACCTTTTTTACTGCTGAATACGGTAAAATTTACTGTCAGAGTTTCTCCGTGTATCTCATAAAATTATTGATTACTCGGATGCTTCAAAAAACCGATATAATTTGTGATTCGAAAAAATAATAATCAATAATTATCATTATATTCATTCAAGAAATTTAAGAAAATTCATTAGAATAGTCCACATAGTCTAATCATCATGGTACGTCACGATGTGTTGGCAATTTGTCACGTTATCATATCACTATAACCCGTTACTAACCGAGTCTTATCTTTTCGCAATGTTCTTGACCAAGAATCAATTAATTATTCGAAATGTATTTTTTTTTCCACAAAACAACCGCATAGTAATTTTATATTCCCATATAATATCTCCTGTATATCTAGTAGAAGAGAATTTGGATTGTATTAAAAGATTCATTTTACAAACAGAAGCGTCATCCTTACACAATACATATACAGACTCACCTTGTATATAAATTGGCCAGAAAAATAAAACATAAGTACGTGGATTCTCGGCACATCAATGAGAAACGACTCGAGCAGCAATTAGCAATTTAATGGCAACGCACACAGTCAGTCGCAATAAAACAGGTTCCAGCTAACACGCGATCTGGTGCTTGTCCTTCCACCGCGTTGCGTCATTCGTGATACACGTATCTCTTGATAATCGCGATCGCAGCGCAAACGAGAATTCCAGTAACAGTGGGAAAGACTTCATCGCCATTTAGGAGTGGAATGTATTGCATTGCATTACCTTTCGTTCCGGAAGAAAGCCACATTGACGCCATAGATTCGAAAAGTATTCGACCCATCTTCGCATTGTGAAATTAAAGAGGTGACCTTTTCGTCGTCTATACAGAAGGAAACGAAATGGTGATCTCTATCGATGGATTTTGCTTTCCGGTGCTCGGAGTATTATTCGCTACGATACTCACTGGATTCGTTTACTTAAAATACTTTGTGTTTACGTATTGGACGAAGAGAGGAGTAGTCCAAGTTGAGCCTATAATACCATTCGGCAATATATACGACAATGTCACGGGAAAAATATCTTTGGGTAAGATTTATTTATTCAATGTAACAGTGAGATTCGCTTAATCATAATCATAGCTCATGCAAGTGTCAAGTTCACGTGTGTATCCCCAATCGGAAAAGAAATTGTGTTTACTTATAAAACAAGACAGGATAAAACGTCGTGCAGTTATCGACAGTCTTAGTATAATAGGTGAAATTGTATACTGATTGACTTATTTCTCTTTTTTTCTATCCAATGCATTTATTGTGAGACCGATTCAACAACTGCTTAGCTTACACTATCGCCTGCCATTCAGATCAAAATTCGGCTTTTTTGTACACATTTTTCATCGTACCATCAAATGGTACCTATATTTCGATTATTCGAGCATTTTCGTTATGATTCTTAGTAAATATAATAAGTGATTGCTATTCTTATTTTTATCATTTGCTGTGAAATATATACTCGATTAATTATGCCACACAATTACTGTATTTAAATTTGCAATGCAGCCGGCTTCACGTAGTGTAAAAATAGACGCGTCATAATTATATACAGATAGACTTTTCAAATTTAATTTTTTTCTTGGAAGATATAGCAAAATTTTGATAGGCAATTCTGCTCTTTTGCACACACACAGGTGAGATCTTTAGAGACGCTTACCTGAAATTCAAAAAGTCCCGAATTTTCGGCATGTACACACTCGTTAAACCACAATTGGTAGTGGCCGACCTTGACTTGATTCGCACGGTCATGGTCAAAGAGTTTGCGCACTTCCACGATCATGGACTGTATTGCAACGAAAAGGTCGATCCTTTAACGGGGAACTTGTTCATGCTGCCGGGCGCTAAATGGAGAAATCTTCGTGTCAAATTATCACCGGTGTTTACCTCCGGCAAGATCAAGCAGATGTTTTTTATTATAAAGGAACACGGCGATGAGTTACAGAGTTACATCGAGGAAAAGGCAAAAGGTCGAGAAGTCGTCGAAATCAAGGATATCATGGCTAGGTACGTAACTCGCACAATGAATAAAAAAAAAACGAATAATATACAATTTTTGAAGCTCTAATAAGATTTTAGCGCTCGTGGTGTATTCTGAAAATGCCCAGAATAAAAGTGAGATAGCGATTCCTTTTGTGCGAAGAAACTTGCATGCATAATATTGTTTCCTCCAATTTTTTAAAATGAAAATCCCACTTCACGGAATTCAAAAGCAATGCATTTTTAGCGAACAAATATGTCGTCGAATAGGAGTATACCAGTTTAATGATGTGCATCTTTAATGTTCCACTTCTGTTGCACTTTGAAGATTCTCTACCGACGTTATCGCGGCAACAGCATTCGGCCTCGAATGCAACAGCATGAAAAATCCTAATAACGAATTCCGTATTTGGGGGCATGAGAGTTTAAAATTTGACAAATTGAAGGCACTGATAGCCGGCTTCGCACCGGAGATCCTATATCTTTTGTCCATTCCACTGAACAAGAAGGGTGTAACTCGATTCTTCACGCAAGTTTTCAAGGAATCGTTCGCCTACAGGAAGGCAAATAATATCAAGAGAAACGACTTTTTTGACTTGTTAAGAGAATTGATGGAAAAGGGATATGTACGTGCGGACAAGGAAGATGAAAGTACCGATTCTGCAGAAACGAAAGGAGGTAACGGACATGGTTTTACCATGATTGAAATGAGAATTTTCACTAATTCCTTCAAACTCTGCATTTTACTACACGTTTGGCTGCTAGTATAGTTCAAAAAATAACAACTCGCGACGATTTGTAAGCCTGGCAAAACCGATAGTTCTACAATTTAATCGTATATTTGATAGATTAACCTTACGACAAATATCGCAATCGATAACTCGTCCGAGTAATAATCACTCGACGCAGAGAGGATTATCAGGAGAATTTTTTTTATGTGTGCCTTGTATATGTATGTCATACGTGATTCAACTACACATAGGAGTATATTATCTTTACGACAGTGGAGATTTGTTTGTAATCAAAATTGATCGAAGGTAACTTAATTAGACATAAAATAGTAGAGAGAAGCTCCAAGTATTATAGTTTCCGTAAAAAATACAAGAAACATGGATTTCTCACTATGTACGTTACAATTACTTTTCATGGTTATTTTCAGATGAGAATAAGGAGAAACTGACAGAAATGCAAGCCATTGCGCAAGCATTTTTATTCTTCCAAGCTGGCTTTGAAACTTCCTCTACAACCGTGTCCCACTGCTTGTTCGAGTTATCTAAACACCAGGAGATACAGGACAAACTTCGAGAAGAGATTGCAACGGTTACAAAACAATACGGCGGACTTACTTACGAGAGCCTACATCAAATGAAGTATCTCCACACAGTTGTATCCGGTGAGTAGATTATCGCGATAAAAACTCTCTATCGATTGCATGATACCTAATCAAATTTTGTTAAAGAAAAGCGATACTATGACTATCGGTCGATTTCTACCCGTAACACCTTTAGGTACATTAAATGATTCGAAACGTATTTCTCACACGAAACCTTTCTATTCGTTTTCAAGTGGTAAATAATTGATTTCGCATGAAGCTTTATATGCCGTTTTATAGAGACTCTGAGGATGTATCCGCCGCTTCCCTTCCTGAGTCGCGTGTGCACGAAAGAAATCGATTTGCCCGACGTGAATGTTCACGTCGAAAAAGGAACCATGGTTTTAATTCCCGTGTATGGATTGCATCATGATCCCGAGATTTATCCGGATCCGGAGAGCTTTATTCCGGAGAGATTCGACGAGGAAAATATTGCAAAACGTCATCCTTACTCTTATTTGCCGTTTGGAGAGGGTCCTAGAATTTGCATAGGTATGGACGTATTTGCAGAGTTTTTTGAATCCTTCTAATCTCCCTGTAAAAAATGGCGCGATGCGAATATATTTCGATGCTAAATTTTTAAAAGAATGGGCATGTTTCCACTTTTATCTACAGGTATGAGATTCGGACTCATGCAAACCAAAATTGGCATAATTAATCTAATTTCGAAGTTCCGTGTCAAGTTGGGACCAAACACCAGTGACGTTGCGAAGATGTCAAGTAGAGATATTATACTGACCCACGAGGGAGGATTGCATCTTCGTATTGAACCTGCTTAAAACTTATATATAGAAAGGTCAGAAGTTCTTATACACAGAAAGGGCCAAATATTTCAGGGTTTTAATTCAATGAAACCCTTTCAGGACGTCATCAATTCCATACTGTGCTAACGTCATCAATAGGAGATTCTGAAATATTCTAGCAACATCGTTGTGTAGTGCATATAGTAATTAATTATTAAGAATTGGATTTGTATGATAAATTATACGATTCATTATAAAAATCACAGAAATATTATCTTTCACTTGAATCCGCAGTACCTATTCGAAAATATAATACGTTGAGTACAACACTTATAAAAATACTCGTACCTATGCCAGCAATCGTGTGTTCTATCCATAAACAAATTTCTAAAATAAATCTGATATTTCAAACCAAATTGAACAAAAAACTTAGTTACTTAATTTTAACTGAAATTTAAGATGGTAGGGGAGAAAAAAATAGCGAAGAAAATAATTATTGAAAATTAAATAATTAATTCGGAATGTTCGTTCGAATGAGTCTAAACCTCTCTTTCTACAGAAAATATTATTTAGATATTCCTTGAAAATTTAGACATTTAAAAGGGCGACATACCTATTCGGGGTTCGACCAACAAGTAGCCCGAATGAGATTTCCTTTAAGTCTACAATTATTATTAATTGATCATTATTTATAAAAATTCAACTTACGTTAGCGTTGCAGTCTAATATGGAAGTGGGCCATCGATGGTTTGCAGTAAAACCCTCGCAATTTGTGATGTAAGAAGCTTCTGGATTAACAAATTGCGTGCAAATAGCCAGCAAGGCTTTTACGAGTATAATTCGCATGCAAAACAGTTTTAATTGACTCCTCATGCACGTGTTTAGTCCCACAAGCAGAGTGCTCGCAGTTGTAGGGAAACACTTATGTGTAAGTATAATATATATGTAATTATGATTTTCAGGTATAATATTATGAAGAGTTTGTCATCGCGTGATACCATTCAATCTTGAAGACAAGCTTTGCAAACCAAATTCATGCAATGCTGGCTTTTCCAAAATTGAATTTTAAATTGTACCGCATTTGTTGGCAAATTGTGATGTTCACATTATTTATAGGAACGTTTAAAAGAATTGAATGTCACATGGGTACAGACAAGTTGTATATTTAATCCTAAGTTAAAAATGTAATAATAGTTATTCGAGACTCTTACTATTACCCAAATAACAAAAAATATACTTGGAGAAAATATGTACTTATATATATATATATCCGAGAAACGTTGGAATAAAGTCTGAAAATCTCTGTTAATAAAAGTTCAGATAAAATAGGGGAATTGTAGAGAAGTTCAAAAATATTTCATCCGCCACTTTCTAAAATAAAATATTCATAATTAAGTACAATTAAATATCTAGACGAGTCAATTAACAATAACTATAAAAATCAAACGAACACTTCGGTACTTCCAATTTCTTTATGTTTGATCCCACAACAATCCATCTGAAATGGGAATCGTCTTTGCACTTCTACAAAACTATATAATTTATGAAATAAATATTCATGGGTTCCGAAAGTACCGTAACTTAATACTACTTACTAATCAAATATTATACAATCACTAAATTATTGCTTTGCCGTACCTTGTATCACACTAATCTAAACTCTACATCCTGATTTTTTTTATTTTCAAAGAGCCAAGTCCGGGCAAAGTCGAGTCTTTTGGGAAAGATCCAGTCAAAATAAACGAGAGAAATTGATCAGTGAAGGATCTTTTCAAGAAAGAAATTCTCCAGTTTGACATAATGTAGTGTTTCCAAGGATGAGATGAGTATTATATTCCATCGAGTATTAAAAATGCAGCATTGCAATTTTTCTCGTAACAGTTTAGTCGAGCTTGAAGTACTTAGTCAATTTAAAAATGGCATATTTCTCAAGTATCGCTGAAACATCAAAATGAACAAGGCACGATTATCCGAACGTGGCTCCAATCCGTTTGCTTATCTAAATATTATCGATTTAGATATCCATTCGTAATTTGCTACAGCAGAAAAGTGTATCTGCATCTATGAATATCAGTTCTGCAGCTCGTATTTGGTTTTTCGCTTAGATCCCCGCCTTCTACGCTATACATACTAGATATCTAAAGATTAATGGAACAGATCGACGACTTTTTCTTCCAATGACTTCCGCTTGCTTAAGTTGAAATGGACATCTTGTAAGATTCTTTAAGTATACTTTAACGGCAGAGCGTTTTCGGACACCAGTTTTGTCCATTCAGAGTATTCTACTTTTATTTTCATATACGTCAATAGTAAAATTCGTGATCTTACGGTACGGAGTAAAAATGATGATTACATTTTAAATAATTGACCTTACCATTGAAACCGTGTTCTAGTGTCGGAAAACTCTCCGTTTTCTATTAACTATCGTAGCGAATATTTTGTGCACATATTCGATTGACTGTCCAGTGTACTATTAGCTAAGAGTTGAAAGATCAAGATCAATACTTCTCGACGCACGCACTGTGAGCCGAATGGTGAAACATTATTTGTTCATTCGTCAAGATGAATTCTTATCGAGGAGCTAGCATTAGTCGTGCGAGCAATAAAGCAAGTCCGATCAGTGATAGTTGAGAGAGAGATGACGTATGAAATAAAATATTAATGATTCCCTCAGATCGTTAAAGTCGAATAGCGCACCGCAATGAAAGGACATTGGAACTTGATCAAAGTTTGTCAAACTCCTACAGAAAAGTTCTTGAAATATTAAGAAACCGGTATACTTGTGAAAAATTTTAGGAGTACTTGGAGTACGCCGTACTACAACTGCCGATCAAATATTTGCACTCTAACGTGTACTTTGAGTATCTGCAGTATTATGATTATAACCGGTACCTAAACTTATAGTAGGAAAAGGGCGTTAGTACATATTTATATGACTTGCAATGTAGAGCGAATTAAGAAAGGCATTAGCGAAGTCATGTAAATGCAACGGATACAATAGTTACGTTAGCGTAAAGTTCTCGTAAGAAGGTCGTGTAGCGTACAACACTACAGTTCCACGAATATTAAACACTATACGTACTCACAGAACCTTCGAGCGCTCTACTAATATTTCAAAAAACTCCAAGTTCTCTGAGTACTGCTAACATTTTAATTAGAAGACATCTACTTCTATAATGCATGCAAAATCTGGAGTAGAGCGTTTATCGCATAGTAGTAACATGACAATATTGCTCGGCCAAACGAAATGCGCATTTTGGTGACTTGTGCCTTGCTTATTGCAAATGAATATTTTGAAAAAACTATTTCTCACGTTTGAAATTTTAATCGGATGTGACTATTTTCGATGTACTTTGTCGTTTTAACATTGGTTACGAGTATTTTCAATTTGACAGAAGAAATAATGAAAATTATCAATCCTGCCACACTGTCCAATATTTATCGCACGATTAGTCTTGTAATTGCAAAGATGATCTAATCAGGGGGGTTTATGTGTGAGACGAATATTGCACGCTGAGTTCGATAAGAGAATTAATAATAAAATGAAAATTAGAAAGTCGTATTTCCGATTGGTACAAGTATTAAATTACAGATTTGTATTAAATTAAGGCTATACGCTTATGACTATATTTACAATCTGCAAATGATTTCAACAAAAATAATATATGCGTATTGCACTTAAGTCGAAGAAATACATCGATAATAAAGTGAAGACTATAAGAGCTAGATTTATCGTCTCCGTTGTCTGTTAAGTGTTCAATAAGCGAATGGCACCATCTATAATTTGTTGATATTTTATCTTTATCCACATAATTATAAGGGTTGTTCGTTTCACAAATACTTAAATGCTATACAAAGTTTTTAAGTTTGTTTCAAGCTACCTTATCGGTAAGAAATATACCCTAGATCGTTTTAGGAATAAATGTTATACATTTATACAAGATACGTTTAACATTACGACACATGATAAATGTCCAACATTTATACAGACGAATATGCAAACACCTGTTGAACAGTTACGAGGTACAATGGATCCAATGAAAGAATCCTCTTTCACATTTGAATATTGAGCTGAGATAAAGTGCTATATTATAAAATATCAACTAATCACAGATACTTGGTTCGCCTGACGTTATACGATTAAACAGGGTTATTTCCACTTGGTCTGAAATAGGAAATATAATGTATATATGAATTGTATATCCTTAAATTTATTTCATCCAACTTTATCTGACATTAGATTTGTATGTTCTTGAAACCTGTTGTATCAATAACAAAAGCTGATGTACAGACTCAAGTGATGCCATACAAAATCGTAAGATGAAAATTGCAGACAGTTTAATTAAAATTAGTTTAATATGTCCACTTTATGACATACGTCAACCTAACAGTTGCAGTGAGCGCTATTTTGACATCAGAATAATCCATAATCTTTACGCCCTTTATCACAATAACTTAATTGCTCGAGTTGACGATGTAGGATAAAATCTTCAGCTTCTAGATTACTACAGAATATTATATTTCCTATGTTCTGCCAATCTAAAAATATCCCGTAGATGATATGCAGGTTGTGAAGAGTAATCATCAATAATGAACGCATTTTACCCTGTTTTTCGATTCGTACCAGTTTGTGTATAGGTTTTATGTCTTTTTTTTACTGTAGAAAGTAGTCAGAATAATTATTCCGGCTTCTTTTGTAACTTATTTGCCATTGGTATACCTTATTTTTATCAATCACAAACAATTTATGAATACAATGAATTAGACGTTACCCTAAAAACAAACATTTTCGTAGAAAATCGCCATTTCCATTTACGTATACTAGAAAATAATAATTTTCACTACAACATTTTTGACTAGTTCGGTTTGACTAAAAACGTAAAACAATTAACAGAATTTTCCGACTAGAAAGACCATCATAACTATTAATGACCAATGATTGCATTATCAGCTTATCTCTGATAACTCATAAACAAAGGCAAAACGGGTATTCCTCCAAGTGCAACTGCAACTTTCCTCTATCGCATGATCACGCACTACATTCCTGTAGGCAAAAATTCTGTCCGATCTTAGTCAAACCATTTACGTTCGGTCAGTCAACGCTGATTGGACGGATTTATTATCCACAGATGTGTAATTAGATGTATGTGATATTTTAATCAAAGTCAGTTACACTCGTCAACAAAATGAAAACTTTTTTTTTATCAGAAATAAAACCAGGTTGATTATATAGATCTCGAATTGAAGATTCCTAATATGGGTAAAGAGCAATATACGAGCTAAGCAGAAATGTCGAACATTGATTAATAGTTATTCCGTCAATTAGAGTAGTTTTGCCATTTGTTGGGAAATAAGGGTTGGTAAAATTAAATCACGCTCCATACGAACCTCCTAAATGTAATATCCTCTATAAATGTGATTAAATAATTTTCTAATTTAGTATCAATTATTCCCGTAGATACTGTTAAATCAAATTAGGAAGAACGAATTATAAATCGAGATTCGAATAAAATCTTGTAAGTAAAATAAATGTCGATTCTCTCTGGAGAGAGTCTGCTGAAATCTTATAACTTTTTCGAAATAAATTTTGGCAGTATAATAATTATAATCCGTTCATTTCAACATTTTATATTACTTTATCAGTCAAGCAGCATTCCTTTCATTTCTAACTTTGAGCAAATATGATAAAAAAA
Organism: Xiphydria camelus; assembly: GCA_963678675.1. Taxonomy (NCBI): domain Eukaryota; kingdom Metazoa; phylum Arthropoda; class Insecta; order Hymenoptera; family Xiphydriidae; genus Xiphydria; species Xiphydria camelus. Next base: position 27,396,000 of record OY783197.1, on the reverse strand, counting down.
TTCAATTTTGATTACATCGAGAATGATTTCGTAAAGACTTACTGAATTGTATGACATACGTTGAAACGGTCGCTTACTGAAAACTCGATAGATTCACTTTGAATATCAAAAGAAAATACAGGCTCCTTCAATTTTCATTTCTTTGGAAATCAAGACTATTAGACTTTGAACTCTCTCGTATCATCCTATTCTTCTTTAAATAATAATCTAGATAACGGTCCCTTGTTTCTCGACACTAGAGTTCGTACTCACTACGCGCCATTACAGATAAAAGTGTCCTTCCGCATTTCAGATAGACTATGCTCACCCTTCCATTCATTTAGGCACTGATAAGAGGACGGACACTTTCACCTCTAATAGTTATCTAATAGCGTATGGCTTAAAAATTTGTCCTGCCAGGAGTGAAAAATATCAACGTATCCCGCTCCCTTCCCTCTCTCAATATGATCGCGTTCTGTACGAAGTTTTTTGCACTTTACATTTTCTTTTCTAAAAAACTATGCGATCGATCGAGAAATCATCTTTCGATTTCACGTGAAATCAGCCCACATATACCGCTGACTCTTGTCGAAAATCAGTTACACTTACTTCCGCGTGCATCTTACCGCAAGACCCTTGTTCATCTCGTGAACAAAAATGATCGAATACCCGTTTCCTCCGCTCAACTGTTCGCCTTCTATGGTGGAGTATCGATGTCGTTGCTGCTATCATCGCCATTTTCCCGCTGGCAGGCAGACTCCAGATGTTTGTTCAAGTAGGATTTAAGTGCGAAGGATTTGTGGCATTTGGGGCACTCGTAGTTCTTATCAGCCGAGTGGGTCTGCATGTGAGCCCGTAGATTGGAGCGATCGGCAAAAGCCTTGCCGCAATGCGCACAGCCATAGGGTTTCTCACCCGTATGGCTACGAAGGTGGCCCTGGAGAAGCCAAGGCCGTGAAAACATCTTTCCACATACGCCGCAACTGTGGGTCAATTTATGGGTGAGCACGTGCATCGCCAGAGCCGGCATACTGACGTACGCTTTGCCGCAGTGGATGCACTTCTTTGCCGATTGAGAATCTATGCTGCGGTGGGTCTGTTTGTGCCGCGATAGGTTCGACGAGGTGGCGTATTGTTTACCTTGGGACAGAAAATTGATTTTATGATAAATCGTACAGTAAGATGGGTATAGGAATCGACGTGTCCTAAAAAAAATTACGTAACTCGGCGTTGCAGTTAGAAACACGTATCTTGGTGTGAGTAACATACTTTTCAACTGTTATGATTGAGAGATACGTGCTTTTTAAATGCAACGCCGTTACGTGATTTCTTTTAGGACACGTCGAAATATGCGACGGGTTGTTCCAACTTCGATTCTCCTCACTATCAAGAGTCGAAGTGGAGACAGTAAACTAAGAGAAGGGATTTTTAATTGTGCTTAAATACAGTATCTACTGTACTATCCCTTAAATATAGCCTGCTGATTGGTAGACAGTTTGTAGCAGCCCTACTGGTACAGATCTGTACATTTCACTTTGAAATAATTGATGCAAATAAGGGAAAACAAATTCTTTTTCCGCGCAACCTAGGGCTAGCTCACGCCCCTTATTACTACTTAATTTCTCTCCACGTATCCGCCGAGATTCCTGCGGCATCATATCCGTGTATTCCAACACTCCCCCCTGTAAGTTCTGCCGGAACAACATCAATCCTCTCCTCCCCAATTTCCATCAATTATTTCCAAGAGAGATATATCTAAAAATTCTGGATAACGTATCATTACGTTGTCCACCCCTCGTTGTCTGGTCGACAATAATGGTTACGGTGTCGTTAACCCTGTAAGGTTCACGCTATTATCTTTCACTTCAAAAATATGGTTTTCTTACTATGTATAAAAAAAACACCTACACAAACCTTGTTTATATGAATATATTAAAATATATTAAAGCAATTGTTATAACAAAAAAGTCAAGTTTGTAGTTGTTACAAAATGTCAACATATAGGTGTACAATTCATTAAAAACGTTGTAGGATACCTAAAGTTTCGTTATAACCGTATGACTACAAAGTCTCTTACAGGGTTAACGGTATTGCTGGTAGAAACAGAAATATCGCGACGCGCGATGAAAACTTTTTTTTTTTCCCCCAGTGTATAAGTCAAACCAATAATACTAGTTTAGAAAAATGTCTATCGTTACAAAAGCCTACCGCATTCACAGCAAACGTAACGACCCACTCTAGGCGCTTCTGGTGGCTCGGCAGACTCGACTTCCGGGCTAGCATTTTGCGGAGAGATCTTCTTGTTCTTCGAGCGACCGTCGGCCACGAGCAGCGTGTCGTAAGTGTACGTTGCCGCCTTAACTTCCGTTTGCTCGATAACGGTTTGCACCTCCTTGTCTCGCGTCGGCTGCGGGTTAGGGTTGTTGTTCTCGATATCGCTACTGCACTCGGATGCCGGAGGAGTTAACGGTGGCACTTCCAGCGGCTGCCCAATAATCGCAGGAATCGACGGCGCACTGTAAGTGAACAGTATTTCCTGCACGGGCGACAGCGGTATGAACACTCCTCCCGATGCTTGTTGTACTATGGTGGCCTGCTCGTAGATAATGCCGGTGGATTGCTGCTGATAGACCGTGCCGGCCAGATCGATGGCGTTCACCTGATAGATCGGCTGTTCCGGCTGATAGACCGTCATTTCTTGGACGTCAGCTGCCGGGGACTCGACGACGTTTTGCGGCCCTATCGCCACACTGGGTGGAGGCAGCGGTGGCAGAGATCTGGAGAGTTCCAAGAGGTCGTGCGCCGCTTCCGTTTCCGCCGCTGATCGCTCTTTGAACAAGCAAATCTCTTGGTCGGCGTTGCAAGCTGTCCTCAAGGCCATCTCATCCAGGAGTGGACGTTTCGTTCTGGCTGCCGTTACTCCCTCGCCTTGATATGACCTTGGCGATTCTGGTAAGTCCGAACGAGGGGACTGCCGACGGGTCGTCGTCGTCGATATTGCCGAAGACGGTTCTTCTAAATGGTGAATCGACCTTGTCGTAGTCATTGTCTCCGATGGTGGCGATGCCGATATCGAATCCGACAGCCTTGATACCGGCGTCGAACAAGTAGGTAAACTATTCGGTACGCGTTCATTTGACAACGATAATTCGTCTGAAACTATAGATGTCGTTAAAGGTTGTATCGTTTCCAGCTGTTCGGTAAGAGACTCGGCCGTCGTCGTAGTCGTTGTCGCAACTTCTCCAAGGCACGACTCGAAGCGCTCTGCGGCATTCACCCTCGTTGTTCCCGTGGCGGTTGCTTCTTTCACTTGCGACGTCGGATGTTCTACGCGCGAAGAAGAGAAATATATATTTTTATTATGTCAACATTGGTAAAAATATGAGTTAGCGACATGTTATATTTGTATTTGTATGTTTAATGAAGCAGTGGCATCGCTATTAAAGATAATGAATACAATGAACATATCTAGAGAGTTTTCGATATTATTTTTCAGATCCTATACAGCAACTTCTCACACGGACACCGCGAAAAAAATATTATAAATCAAATTTTTTCTATACGTATTATTCGAATAAATAAATGTCGTATAACACATATGAAACAATTATTTTTATTGTAATCCAGAAAAAAATAACAGTGTTGTTTATCCAATTTACATTGCATTGCATCTCATATATTTAAGAATAACCAAGTTTCGAAGTGACAACTTCTACTTCCTTATAATCAGCGTTCAATTACTAATGTTTAAAATGTATAAACGTTCAAACATGCCGACGACGTTTGATCATATTATTGTAAACTCATTATATTCATCACGAAGGCTGAAGGATATGTGATATAGAATGCAAATTATAAAATTAAAATTTGCGTCAACAATTTATCTCCGCAGAGATATCGAATGCGGATATCTCGCAGTGGGACTTAATGGGTTAAGCTAAGCCAAGCTTCATGCATGGGAAGCAAAAAACGAAGCAAGATTACATTGTGGACTGCATTACAGCACGCTTCAGATTCCCTCTACGATGAGAGGAACCAAAGTTGAGGCGACCTACCGCAGATGTTAACTTATATGCCCAAGATACAAGTATGCATTTTTAATGGTAAAGAGTGCACCATCGAAAGAATCGATATTAACATCTATAACAGTTCCTTCGTCTGGAGGTCGAAGCGTGTATCTTTCCAGATTTCCCATTTTTTGTACGAATATTCCTTTTTTATCGATTCAATATTTTCTTTCTGCTACTATCGCGACTTCCGCATTAGGCACCAATACTACCGAATATGAAGTGTAGGTATATTCTTATTATCTGCTATTTACAAATCTGGATATGAATTCTACTAAGTCGTCGATCTCTTCTCCGTGTTTGGCGCTGTAATACAGTTTCCACTGTAAACCTACGCTATAGCTGTGCCTCATATATTACACCTGAGTGCTTCTACCAGATGCTATCAGAAAAATAGCTTTTGTGCTCCTCTCTAACAGACAGAGCACCAAGAATCAAATAAAAAACTAATATAATCTAGAACGAACAATTGAAGGGCTTATTGGGAAAACGTGACGAGCCACACTCTGTTCAAAAATAAACAGTTTACCTTGTAGCAGTCCCCTGCATTTTCTTTTAATACTTTAAGATTGTAGACGCGTTAATATATGAACTAGAATACATCTGCTAAGAACACTGAGGGGTTATATTAATCAAATATGCATTTTACAGACTTTTTTGGAACTTCAAAGTTCGTCTTCTCAATGCAATAATTTTGTGGCTTGTCACGTTTTTCCAATAAGCCCTTCAATTACAAACGCCTGTGCCAAAAGTGAAAAACTTTTCCTGCGCTGTTCGGGAATGCCGATAAAAGATGCAAACGAGAACGGCAACCGACGGAGCTATAGCGACGAGAGCGCGGGTCAGCGGGAAAGTGAAAGAGCGGTCGATAAAGTCGCCCCGTGTCGTCTCTCGTCAATGGTAGCGAACTGTACGTACCATGCATCTCTAATCCCATCGCACTTATCGCTCGTGACTAAGTCTATATTTATAGCGAGCAAAGTAAACCATGCTGTCGTACACCGCGTCTCAGAAATCAAGCCTGTTCGTCGCTTGAGAAAATCAGACCGGGATGCATCATCCATTACGAATCGTTTTGAATATACCTTGCGCAACAGAGGGTGCGACGCAAGCCTCCACAGGCGAGAAGGGTGGCGGCTGCGTGGCAGCCGGAGACGGCGTGTTCCTTCCTCGCCCCCAGCTTTCGAATCCTCTGGCGACGCTGCTTATGTACTTGTTGCATAACGCTTTTTTCACCATGTAACACCGCGGCATCTTGACGCCGTTCCTTTATCCCCGTCTCGTTCAATTGACACGTATCAACGGATTTGATTTCATATAAAAATGCAAACACCCAGTCCACCCATGACTTCCCCGAGACACCTCGAGATACCTTCTACACTGTAACGTGTAAAACGTGCGCGTCTAAAATGGAACTATTTAACAAAAATAAACGATAGAAGCGTCGACGGTCCGCTCGCTGCCTTTCGCTCGTCGGTCGTTCGTGAAAAGCGGCTGAAGATTTTCGAAAACCCAAAAATGCGTGTATCTTTCGCGCGAATCCTCTTCTTCCCACGTCGCTGGTACCTGAAGATACCTACAGGCATTTAGCCATGGCGCGAGCTTCCGGTCCACTCGACGCGGTTCCTCGGGTTAGCCGTGTCCTTAGCCGGTACCACGTGTCACTCGACGCACACCGGTCCGTCTCTTTCACCCGGTACCACCCCACTGACGTCATCAACCGAACAAAACATTAAATCATTCTTGCGACTCGTCCGTGCGTCGATATTCGACCAGTGTATAACGTTCCGATTACTCGCACGAAAATCGGTAGCGGTTCTTCGAAAGTTCGAATCACTTTATCCATTCAAACTCTTCGACTCAGTGTTCGACTCGCGGCAGTCTTGAAATCGTGACGATTATCCGCGACGGCCTCGCGTCGTTTACGAACGATCGATTTTACGGTCCTACTTTTACTTACGCGCTGAATTAAGTTCTAAGGTAGTCGTTGCACAGTTTCGCTTACGTCGAAGTCTAGCATCAGGTATCGATATATCGAGATCAGCGCCCGCGGCTCACCGAGAGAGCAACGCGAGTCCGGCGGGGTGCAACACCAATCGAGTACCGGATACGGCGGACGCGATCTCCGGAAAGTTCGATAAATACGCGTACAGATGTAACAATATCAGCTGCGCGGGACAGGTGCTTCGGTCTTTACCTTGTTTAGTGTATTGCTTTCGTTGTATTTTAACGGGTGGAAGATTATTGTATCGATATACTATACAAATATATATATATAATACAATATATATTATATATAATCGCGCGCGTACAGCTGCTCCCTATTCTCATACGCACAGGTCATGTGTATATACGGTATATCAAAGTCTTGGGGTTTCTCTCTCTCCCTCTCTCCCGTTTCCCTCTCTCGAGTGCAGAGCTCATGTGCGATTCGATTTCTCCGGACGGAAGCGGCACCGGCAAATCGTACCATCTGGCCCCCGGACATCGGCTCCGCTTCAGAGTGTATCCCGGTATTCTTACGGCCACCGCCGCGCTAAACCGGGCAGCGGTTCTCTGCCACTACCGCCGTCACACGCTCGCACCCGCGACTCCGGTAAAAATGGTCAATCCCACCGGCATGTCGGTCGTCCGCTTCCTCCGGCTCCGCGAAACGCCCGCTCCTCTTCCACGCCGGTCCACCCCGAAGAGAAGCCGGAACGCGCACAGGGGTCCGCGGTGTGCAGGTGCGTCGCAGAACAAGCAACAAGTTAGACAACAGGTCTCCGCGGTGGCGATGTGGTCGATAACTCGGTCTTTCGTAGCGGCCGAGCACCGACGCGACGCACACGCCACTCTTCCTCTTCCTCTTCCGCCTCCACCGCGCTCCCTCTTCCGTCAGCCGATTCCTCGAACGACTAGGGACGCTCGTCCGAATCGCACGGCCAATTTCGTCGATTCCGTAACTTCGCCCTTCGCCCGCCGCGACGGTTCCGCCCGGAGCACGACACGAGAGCACCACGCACCACCGCCACCCGGCGCCTTGCGCGAAAGACGAAAACTTCCGTGAGAGTATCGAGCGTCACGCGCGCGAGATGAACGCTCGCCAATTGTCACGGCGATGCGACAGGAAGGGTGGTACGACAGGTCGCGGAACAGACAGACTGGCAGGTCCTTCTCAAAGGTAAGAGCACCACCTGTAGGTGAAGCAACAATTGTCCGCCGTATGCGGAGGGTAGCCCGACTACATGGCTCGTCCGGGTGTGGCTGGGGTGCGACTGTCGCTTCGCGGCGCCCCCGCTTCCGACGTTGCGCTTGCGTTCTCGGCGAGAGCGATTTCGCCTCTCCTAATTCTCCCGTTCTCTGATTTTCCTCGTTCTCTTTCACCGCTGCCACCACCTCCTCCTCCTCCTCTTCGGCCACCTCGTCCTCCTCCGCCTCCTCCTCATCGCGCTCTTCGTCGACCATGCGCCCATCGATTTCAGAAGTTCGAGGGCCAGACCAACACCTGTTACCGCAGAGAGATAGTCAACGAGCGAACTCTAATCGATAACGTCGCTGCCGCTGGACGATAGTGCATCGCCTCGACGAGACCACCCTCTCCCCTTTTGGCGCTCGTGCTTCTTCGCTCCCTCCGCCCCGCGCCGCGTGTCCTCCACAGCCACCGTGTGTACACGCTTTTCCATCGCCTGGCAACGGCCGGCGTGCGGAAAACAATTCACTTATGACGACGCGAGCCGCGCGCGGTTTCTGCCGTTGAACCCGCGGCGCTGGTTATTGCGCGAGAGCTCGCTTGGTCGCGAATATTATTCGCGGGGTATCGGCGCCTCGCGTGTGAGGGTGGAACGAATGCGGATGTCGATGAGGGATTTTTCGTAATGTAAAGTGGGCGACTTCTTCGATATTTATTTCAGGAAGTGGAGAGTTAACGAACGGGGCATCGACGTCGCTCGACTGACTCTAAGATCCGCCTCTTATTTTGCGTGCTTGCGTGGCTTGCTGTATTCTTTGCAGTGAGCGAGGCGGTTTGCTCCTTGCATCATCTGAGAAATAGCAGAGTGGGGTATGGAAAATACGTATAGGAAAAGCAGCGTTCGAGAAAAAAGTTACCGATCTCCAGTAAAATCTAATTTTTTAAAGACGCAGTATTTCAACAATTTAATTTTCATTCAGGTATTTTAAAATGGTTAATTCCAAGTTAGCATTAATGAAAGGAATGCTTTGAATAAAAGTTGTATAAATATCAAAATCATTCAACATTTGGTATTTCTACGATATACAGAAGAGACTGTGTTATAGCGCCATCCACGTGCAGATTGGCGTCTTAATAGTATTAGCATCCAGAAGCGTGGATAAGAAACTTTTTCTTTTTATATGTATATAAAAATCAATGTATGTATGTATGTTCCTTATAGACTCCAAAACGGCTGGATCGATTTTAATGAAATTTTGAGGGAACCTTCAGATGAGCCAAGCGGGTGATCCTGTGAAGTTTGGTAGCGATTGGATCAACAGAAAATTTATTTCGTTTTTTGGCAATATGATCCCTATAGACTCCAAAACGGCTGGATCAATTTTAATGAAATTTTGAAGGAACCTTCAGATGAGCCCAGCGGGTGATCTTGTATCCTATATATTGACTATATCTGAAAGGAAATATCAAATATTAACGATTTTATATACGAGAATATTTTTTTGTCATGGAAAATCATCGATATTTCGGCAATTCTTTAAGATTTCCTCAATAAGTTCATAATTTTTGGAATCAGCGCTTAAGATTTTGACAAAAATCGAAATCTCTGGAATCGAACTCTCGACCATCCTATCTTGTGTATTTTTTCGCGTTGATTACGAAAATCATCAATATATTGAGGAAATCTCAAAGGAACACCGAGATATCCATGACTCTTTTATGAAAAAATAATTTTTCCGAACATAAAATCGCTGATATCTCACATTTCCTTTGAGATATGGACCTGATAACCATGATTTTCGGAATCAGCGTGAAAAAATACATCGGATAGGGTGGTCGAGAGATCGATTCCAGAGATTTTAATTTTCGCGAAAAATTGAAAAAATGTTGAGTATATGCCTTAAGATTTGGCCAAAAATCAAAATCTCTGGAATCGGTCGCTCCACCACCCTATCTTATGTATTTTTTCGCGCTGATTACGAAAATTATAGTGATATTGAGGATATCTCAAAGGAAGACCGAAATATCGATTATTTTCCGTAAAAAAATAATTTTCTGGTACATGAAATCACCGATATCTTATATTTCCTTTGAGATATCGTCAATATATCTGTCATTTTCGGAATCAGCATGAAAAAATACATCGGATAGGGTGGTCGAGAGATCGATTTTAAAGATTTCAATTTTCGCGAAAAATTGAACTCTCGACCATCCTATCTTATGTATTTTTTCGTACTGATTACGAAAATTATAGAAATATCGAGGGTCTCAAAGGAGGACCGAAATATCGATGATTTTCCGTGAAAAAAAAATAATTTTCTGGTACATGAAATCACCGATATCTTATATTTCCTTTGAGATATCGTCAATATATCTGCCATTTTCGGAATCAGCATAAAAAAATACATCAAATAGGGCGGTCGAGAGTTTGATTGAAAACATTTCAAGGGAGTTAAAAATTAAAACCTCTTATCTTATGTATTTTTTGTAAGCATACTAACCGGTACTAAGGTTTGAATTTCTACTGATAGAGTACGTGGAAATGCTCATTTACTTAAAATAGCCAGGAGGTTCAATTTACGTACCGGTTAAATATAGGCAACTCTCCCCTATATAGATTTTGCAATGTTTGTATAATCCATATATATCCTTTATATGGTTGATATTAACAATCATACAGAATCCATGTATTACCAAAATCACATATAAATTAGGTACATCGAATTTTTCCGTCTGGGTAGATCGGTCGCTGGTATATACAATATATAATAGGGATACAAATACATTTCATGTTCGATAGTACTAATACCCAAATCGAGACTCGCGGCAGTTCGAAAGAGAAAATTGCACATCGATAAAGAAAAATATCGAGAAAGTAGGAAATTTAAAAGAGTGTCCGTCTCGGTTTACAGCTGAGAAAACTGAAATGGTAGTATTGGTCCCCGAGGATTCTCTACTTCACCATCGAATATATGTTTGTCATAAACACGTATTTTGGGAATAAAAGTATACTTTGTGATGGGTCATTCTAAATTTGGTTTATCTTATTGCCAGGAACCGTAATGGGGAGGCACGGAAATAGGAAGGGGCGCTATAATACAATTGCTATTATACATAAATCGTATTCTTATAAGACCATACAAGAGATTATACATTTATACAGAGAATCCCTAGAGGACAGAAAACCTCGGAGATATTGCAAAACTGTTACACTTAATAATACACAAATAAAATGTACTAGCAGCCTCCATAGAATATGAACCATTCCATCTGAAGTCAGTTCAAATAAAGAAAAGTGACGATCATGTACTGTAAAATTAACGAAAACAAATGAACGGAAGAATCGAACTTGAAACTCCTAGCGCGCGGAATAGACACTCTTAGGACCAGACTTATGCTACGAGCGCGTTGTTCTTTAAGGGTTTCTTCTTCTTCGTCTTTAGAATTATTGGCTCTGTGCGTAGCCCGAGGGTTTGCTGCCAAACGGCCACCCCTTTAAGGGTGTAACTAATTGTCAATAGATGGCTCTGCGCGTATCGACAATATCCCTAATAAGGCAAACTAGTTGTGAAACTCGTCGTAAAACTGGTGCAGTTGGAAGATCGAACAGGAAGAATCCAAAAGCTTGTTTCTCTTTGTATGTATAATATTTTATATAGGTTCGTGTAGTAATATAAAAATAAAACAAATTTTCCTGTTTTTCAGATATTCGCTAGACTGTCTTCACAACCAGAGCGAATTTTCCCATAGGAGATTTTAAGGGTTTATATTCTAGAAAAATTAAATTTAAGAAATGTAAGAAAAAAGTCGATTTTTTCGAATCCCTACTGTAGTATTTGTAAAACAAAGTCAGAAATATGTTAAGTGACTCTAGTAGTATTTAAAAATTCAACTTTTTTGAAGTTGATAATAAATAAATAAATTTTGCAATAAATATCGAAAAAATAATTAAGTCTCAAATATGTAATATTACTCTTAGAGGCACTGAAACAGTTATTAAATATTTCTATGGCCGGGTACAATTAATTTCCGAGTAAAAGGGTTAACGAAGCGTAACAAGTATTGATATCACACCTTGGAGTTCAACAAATGTCGCGTTAATAACGCATACTGTTCAAAATTTGTAAACCCCTGCGATACCACCAAGGTATGTAAGTCGGTGAAATATCCACAGGTTGTTGACTCCGCTATCCGTATTTTCAGAGGGGGTAAAGATCGCAACTGGTGTGCCTGCCACTCCGTATACACTTTCGGGCTGACTGAAATTTACGGCCCCGGGAAAACTTGATAAAGGACCCCTTTCCCGCGAACGTAGAAAAGTTCCGAAAAAATTATACCTCCAGTAGAGAAATTTCAGTTTTTCCTTGCAATTTTATATCGAATTAAGAATCTTTCCCTTTAAACTCTGTTAAAAAAAACAGCAGAGCCAAACACTGTGCTCGGTTCTGCTTTATTTTGATTAGATTTCGAGCAGAAGTGGTATAATATATGGTATTCGTTTCTGCGGTATAATATAATATATTGGTCGCATATGGAATAGGACATTTACACTGAACACAGAAGTGAACAAAGGCTCCTATTAAATCCTGTTGTCTTGTTCAACACGAAAGACAGCTTTCGATCGAAAGATTGGCTTTCATAAAAAAACTGTTTTCCTTTTTACGTTACTTTATAAAGTCATACTAGGAACTCCGTACAGCCTTATTAACCTAACGATTTCGAAGAGTTTAACTACTTCAAGTGTCTCGTAAAATTTATACGCCCTTATCAACAAAAAATCAATCGATCAGGTAGACGGAGCTGAACGATTAATCGAATAAACGACAATGTGAAAATCGTGATGCATGAACCATGTGAGACTAAACTTACTTCGCCAGAAAAGAAACTCAAATCACTATTATCTCTTTTTTAAAATAAATTTTAGGCCTACATCGATATAAGACTTTATTGTAGATAAAAACGTAACCTTCAAAAAAGTATTATAGAAATATGAGCCAAAAGCTCATAGGTTGTGAAAAAATAATGATTCGCGCTTCTTTCCTGGCGAATAAGTTTAGCTCCGCATGAAAAATAGTGCAGCATAATTTTCAAACCGGTTTCACATCAATTATCGATATTTACTCATATCATAATATAATAAGGTGATGAAAACAATATTCGTATAATACAATCGAGCAAACATCGCGTCAATAAATCACATCCAAGAGTTTCGTCATCTCTCAATATTCCACCCTAAAAATCGTTCGCAGCGCAAACAACAGAAATCACGCGAGAACCCTCTCGACCGCCGCTCTACCGATCGAATCGTTCGGTATCGCGTCCACTCTTCTCATCGTTTAGAACAGATACGCATCTAGCGCAGGGTAAGTGGGGATGAGCAGAATCGCTTATTGGCGTAGGGTCAGTAGACGGACAACGGAGGAAGGCCAGTAGGATATTCGATATGTGCGCGGAACGACTGCGGGGGAACTACGGTGGCGCGGTGAGCGAAACGGTGGGGTAACGGCGGGACGCGCACGGCGCGGCGGTGGCAGCGGCACCCTGCCGTCGCACGTGGAGCGATACCAGGTGTTACCTCTTGGCCGTCGGTCGGGTCGATGCGGGTTTTCGACGCATGCGCGACTCCCACCACCCCTCGGCACCCCTGCCGACCACCGCACGCGTCCGCAGACCCCTTCCTCTTCCGGGGGAGAGAATAAACGTGCGCGCGTGCGAGAGAGAGAGAGAGAGAGAGAAAGAGAGACGGTAGACGCAGACGAGAAAGAGAAAGGGAGAAGCGATACTACTCTACTCGCGTTCATCCTAGGCTTGCAACCAGTCCGCAGAAGCGTTGCGGCGCGCGGCGGGCGGAGGGGGGGGGGACTTGGAGGGGCGAACCGGAGGGTCTCACGGAGTGCCTCGTCGCGCGCCACTACCGCCAAACAGTCGCACCCCATTCCGCGTACACGGGTCGAATCCTGGAGCCCTGTCGACAGCGGCAGAGTTCACGGAGGAAGAGCGCGCCGGGTGGTCGAGCGAGGATCGCGCAGCAACGGCAGTGACGGCCCCGGCGATCGCTTGGCCCGACGACTGGCATGCCTCGCGTACTGGCGGCGGCGCTGCTGGATAGCCCTCGCTGAGCCGATGACGAGGCACCGCGGCCTGCTGCCACCGAAGCCGGCCACGAGTCCCCCGAGGAAGCTGCTGTTCCGTGCGAAGCGCAGACGACGGCGACGGCGTCGGGCCGGCGTGCCCCCTCTGTGCGCGTGATACGGCCAAGATGCCGCGGTGTCTCATGGCGAAAAAGTGGAAGGCGTACCCGTGGCCGGACAGGGAGGACGACGCCTTGGTTCAGGAGGAGCAGCACCACCACCACCACCAGCAGCAGCAGCAGCAGCGTCATTTACAAGAGCAGCAACAACAGCAGCAGCAGCAGCAGCAGCAGGAGCAACGGCAGTACCATCATGATAGCCACCACCGTCGCGAGGATGATGAGGACGAGGAGGACGAGGAAAGAGGGAAGCTGGACAACGCGAGGCAGCCACCGCAGCACCAGTATCACCTGGACAAGAGACAACTGAGGTCTTCCGAGCCCGAGGATGAGGAGATCGACGTCGTGGGCGACGTCGACATCAGAGGTGCCCAGTCCTGCTGGGGTCCGCACAGCCCAACGGCGGGAGCGACCGCGCCGAGCCCTCCGCCCCTCAATGCTTCCGGCGCGCTCTACTATCACGGTGAGTGTATCTCCGCGAAGCCTGCGGTGGAAAGCCACGCCCAATTGCTAATCAACGTATTCACACCGCGCCGATTCCCCGTGAGAATGACGATTACGCAGCTACGCGATACGCGCTGTGAATCGGTATTCGCGGGGGAGGAAAGGGGATGATCGACTGTAGTCGCATGCCCCGCGCTCGCATCACCGCGGGCACGGCGGTGCCTTGGACGATTGAGAATCATGCGTGGAGGTGCACCAGACACACCCGCAATCGTTACTCGACGTTCCGCGGCGGATATCTCGCGCGAGAATCCTCTCGGATTTGCGAGACACCGGCAACCTGTCGCAGGACGAGTTGGACGAATTTTCAGGATGTCGTCGTTCGTTGTAAAGAGCGACACCTTATTTGACGGGTCGCCTACTGCGGGGCTGTGTACGAGGGGGGAGTGGGGGAGGTGGGAGACTACAAGAGTGCGAGCCGGCGGTAGGGGTTGGAAGGGGGAGAATTATAGGGGCACGTTCCTCAAGTCCTCGATAATATGGATCGGATGCGGTAAAGCGGTACCGATGCCGTCGTGTCGCTGCTGTACTGGCGAAAACTCGCCACGCGCGATGCACGCGTGCACTGAGAAGAAGAGTTTATTTGTAGTTGATATACGTATAGTTGATTATGCCGAAAGAAATATTGCCTTGGGCCGAACGAATATTCATTAGCTATTGCTCTATTTCTGTTTGAATGAAAGGGATATTTCGATAATTACACAGAGAACAAAAATAATAGATCAGACTAAATTGGCGTCACAGGCGAGGGAACGCCAACTAATTACTTCAATTAAATAATTTAGTTCTAATGATTTAAAAATTGTCCGACGAAAACAAGCTGTAGTCAATTCTAGTAAATTATATCAGTTTAAGTAACTGAATCTGTATTCACATTTTTTCCCCGGTGTAACATATTCACTCCGTTCAACGAAATATTTCTTTCGCCGTAATCGAAACACATACACATTTATTAACTGCAAATAAACTCTTCTCTCAATGTAAATGTTTGCTCCATCCCAACGATAAATATTTAGTTTCTCCGCGGGCGACTATTTTTTATAGTCCGTTAATTGACGCAAACAAGTCTCGGCTGACGACGAATTGTTATTTCCACTCGGATTACATCGGGACGACGTGCAATAGCGCAAAAGCAAATCACCGTTCAACAAGTGGACCTCATCTCTCCCGAATACGATCTGCGCATCCCGACGTTTTGACGTTACATCGATTTCCGCTGAAACTCTCTAGCTCTTCTTTTTGCCACCAAAGAGGCAAATTACGTCACGGGGTGCGGAGATATCGCGAATAGGCTATATCTATTGATTTTTCATCGAGACGCGGGCTATACTGTACCGCGCTGACGTTGACACGAATTTACTCGAGGTCTGCACCATTTTCCACGACGGTTGCTCCATTGGTAGGAGAAAAAGTGCAGATAATCTTGGAAGAAAACGAGATATCGATTGGCGAGCCGTATAGCGGCTATACACGCGTACGGGAAATATCAACAGACGCGGGTGGAGCACGACGTTCATTCGACATTATTGATCCTTTCCCCTCCTGTTCATGACATGCACGCGGCTGGATACATCCACTTTGTTGACTTCTTTTTATTCGGACGAATAACACGTGAACAGGTTGGGTTATAGATCGATGGTACGATTTTCTGATTTGTCGCCGTCACCGTGCAACCGCGTCGCTTCGCGACCGAAATTTCGTTTCCGTCTCTCGGAAAGTCATTAGGGAAAAGATGACTTTTTGGAGAGATGTTTTTTTTCCATTGAAACACTGATACGTGCAATCGCACGAGTCCTAATAAACCGAGAAGACAATTTATTAATAGTTGATAAATGTAATTTATAATACGGCGAAATAAATATTTCGTTAGGCCAAGAAAATAATATATTAATTATTAAAGTGTTTATTTCATTCAAACGGTTGCCTCCGAGGATCTGATCTGATGCCAAATAAATATCTTAATTATTAACGAACAGTTTCTTGGTCCGATAAAATATTTATTTCGCCATGTCCAAACAAATATTTATTAACTACAAGTAAACTATTTTCTCGGGGTATAACATGGAATAATACGTAGAGTCCAGCGTTGGCGATATTCGACCGAGCATTAACATGCTAATATTTAATATCGACCAAGTCTACGATGGTCTCAACGACCATTTTGTGATAGCCCGTGTGCAACAGATGCGCGGGAAGATTAATTTTTACGGTGTTGACGGCACATGGGTTGTAGTGCAGCTGCTACCGACACAGGAAATGAAACAGCGCGGCGGCGCTGATTCATGGATTTAAATATTCATGTCGAAAGGCAACAAGGGAACTTAAATTTTTTTCGCAATTTCCAATTCCATGAAATTCGTAGTAGGTGTAACAACCTCCGTCAATCGTTCAATTTGGAGCAAACCTTTGATCAACTGTAGATCGAGTTATCGAAGCCTAATGAAAATTAATTTTCAAATATTGTGATTTTTATTTATTCAAAAAATAACCCATAAAGAAAATTATATTCGTACCAAAATTTAATATTTTTATTGACAAATGCAGAAGAATGTTATTTTTACAATCATCTTGGAACTATAAGGTGGCAGATGCGCAACAGTTTCTTAACAGTTTCGAAAAAGTTTCCCCTAGTTGTGTTTGCTGGGTCTATTAGGTTTACCTTCAAAGTTTCGTTAACTCGACATTTTCTTAGGAGATTTCAATAGCATTCAACTGATTAAATTAGTACTAAAACATAAAACTCCTCTTTGCACATTTACATGATGCCTCTATTGTTAATAATAAAGCAGAATATAAGAAAGAAAAGTGTTATTACTCAAAGAATAGATCAGATTAAATTAGGATAGATTACGTAAGTTTAGAAATCAGTTCTCTTGATCACGTCTCGCTTTAGAGCAACGTTCAGTTCTCTCCAATACGCCTTATACAAGCAAAATTAAGGTAATCCGCAGCTCCTTGCTATCAAAATAGAGCATCTTTTAACGAGGAATATAGGCTTCATTATAAACTGGTGGATAAAACTCAGATAACACAATCCCTAC
This sequence comes from Xiphydria camelus, assembly GCA_963678675.1. Lineage (NCBI taxonomy): Eukaryota > Metazoa > Arthropoda > Insecta > Hymenoptera > Xiphydriidae > Xiphydria > Xiphydria camelus. Next base: position 27,378,987 of record OY783197.1, on the reverse strand, counting down.
ATTAAAACATTCAGTAAATCTCTTATCAAAAGCTGTGCACATAAAGCGCAGTCAATGGAATGGGTCATTAGTGCACGGCTTAATGAGACACGGCTCGATTGTGTATGCGCTTTAATACTCATGTCTTTGCTATCTAAATATATTGATATCTACACAGAATTACCTATGGTGCATATATGAATTTAAATAGATTTATAAATAATTTAGAGACGCAGGATATTTTGCTATAATATATATGGATTTTGGTATGCACAAATATGCATTTTCGCACCTATAAATAATTATGGAGACTGCGACACTTTGTTACACATATATTTTTGGTACATCTAAATATAGTTTGGTATATATAAATAATAATTAATAACTGCACGTGATTTGAATACACGTGAATGTTACTGATATTAAATGACTGCTTTTTCACGTCACAGCTTCAAGGTAATGGAAATTTGAAAAAAAAACCTTTTTTTCACTGACAAAATTATTTTTATCAATAATGGAGGAGTTAATTATAAAATATACCTACACTTTCAAACCTCTGAACATCTGAAATTGGATGGCCGCCTTATGCGTGCCTCTTCATAATAAGCAACTTTTTCCTCGGGAGCTTTTCCAAAATTATAATACTCATAATGAATATGCAACCCCCTTTTTATAATACGTATCTCGTTATCCTTCTTCGTAATTATCCAACACCGCAGTATTAAACTCTGCTTATAAACCACCACAACAGCATCCGAATCGCTATGAATATTGTTAATTAACTTTTTTATCGATGGTACTCACGGGCGATCCTCCTCCCACCTTCCGCACTAGTACGCGCGCGTGGGATTATATTTCTACTACGTCTATGTTGTTGATCCTGGACGGGACAGAGAATAGGAGATTACTTTACTTGTATTTTTTGTACGCGTATTATGTACTCTTATACCAACAGGTACATGATAAATAATGAATAAGGCCAAAAGTAATAAGTCTCACAAAACTTTTTCATGCGCGCTCAAGCGCTCCCAACTGAGAGGTAAATACATGCCCCGCATGAGCTTTGCATATTTGACCGGCTGTTGGTCAATAATTATTCATCACCGAGTTTTTCGCCGATTACATCTGTTATTTAGTAGGTTATAAAAGCTACAGCATACGTGAAAATTAAATAATTTAATCGGAACCCAGTTTCTCGTACAATTAGTGAGGGATTTTTTCACTTGTTTGAACGACAATCGATTACTTTATGTAAAAATCTTTATAAAATTTGGAAGATGTTTTATTATTTTTTACGTAATTTGAATAAGTAACTATATGTACAAAATTTCGGAAAATCCTAAATATTCATTACCAAAGTTGATCATGTGACAGAGATATGGCCCTCCAGTTTCAAATACCAAATCGTCCACGATGCTTATAGATGTGTAAATTTAAATAAATTAAATAAATAAAAAATAATGAAATAATTCCAAGAAATTCTTCAATTTATAATATCTAACTTCTCTCTCTCTCTTTCCCAATATCCACACAATTTTCTGATAATTCCGTATCTCTCGAATTTCCCTGACCATGGCAATGCAATTTTTTGACATGTGTCTACATAAGATTTCAAAATCCTTTTTTCTCGAATCAATTTTCCTATTACAGCTTGCCCATCATCCAGGAATTATCCACTTTACTTGTGCCACTCTCGCACGCTTGTAATTATGCTTGCAAGTACCTAAATGCCATTATCGAAACAGCCCAGGAAGCTAGGTAACATTAAATCAATGAATAGAGCTGATCATATTCAATTTAATTCATTGGTCTCGACCATACAATTCTTAACCTCTCCACGCCCTTGGCCACATATGTGAACGCTTAGTTTTCCACAATTATAGCCACCGTCGAGAACAAATAGAGCAAAAACCCGACAACAACTTACTCACCACAGAATCCCCCAACCAGAGAAGCAAAAATTCCCATTAATATAAAATGAATAAATCGCAAAAAAAAAAACGTTAAGTCATCTTTTTCTCGCCGCAATAAAATCGTCCCTGTAGAGGTTAACATTACAACATGCCTTAAAATTCCATACGATGAATCTCGACCGACATCATTCGACTTCATCAATATACGTACATCTTCTACAGATTTTCCTCCCTTACAGGGTACACCCACGAGACGTGGATCAACCACGAAGAACCACCAAAGTACGCCACGCTTCGCTCAGCCGCCGAGCTTGCGACGCCATCCTCCCCGCCTTCACCGTTGCCTCCGCAGGAAGTGTCCGTGCCGGCTCCAGCGCCGATCCAGCCGACGGCCGTGATCAACCTGCCGCCTCGAAAGAGCCTGGCCATGTGCTTTACCAGTACCGGGACTGCCCTGTCTTTGCCTCCGAAGAAGAAGGACATCTATCGTCCCTACAGCTTGCAGCCCGAGATACGAACACCGGCCGAGGAGGACCTGAGCGCCGCTCAAGCGATTCTGGATCTGAGCGCATCGCCGGCCGCGCCCACCCACTCGGTTTTCATTCACACGCTCTCGCCGCCGCCGCCTCCTCCTCCTCCTCCTCCTCCTCAGCCGGTACCGCTGCCGGTACCGGTCTCGGTGGTGGTGCCGGTACCGTCGCAGACGCTAACGCGGCAGCAGGAGCAGACGCCCCAGCCGCAATCGCCCACCACGGCCGAGGCCGGCAACAAGACCGTAGCCTATACCTACGAGGCCTTCTTCGTCTCGGACGGGAGATCGAAGAGACGATCGACGAGCGCAGCGGCCGCGGCCGCGGCGGCGGCCGTACCGGAGAAGGAGGCCGCGCAGCCGGACCGGCCGAAGTTCACGTGCACCGAGTGCGGCAAGCAATACGCTACCTCGTCGAACCTCTCGCGCCACAAGCAGACCCATCGCAGCCTCGATTCTCAGTCGGCCAAAAAGTGCATCCACTGCGGCAAGGCCTACGTCAGCATGCCGGCGCTGGCCATGCACGTGCTCACGCACAAGTTGGCGCACAGCTGCGGCGTTTGCGGCAAGATGTTCTCGCGGCCCTGGCTGCTGCAGGGCCACCTACGCAGTCACACCGGCGAGAAGCCGTACGGCTGCGCGCACTGCGGCAAGGCCTTTGCCGACAGGTCGAATTTGCGCGCCCACATGCAGACCCACTCGGCCGATAAGAACTACGAGTGCACTCGCTGCCACAAGACGTTCGCCCTCAAGTCCTATCTCAACAAGCATTTGGAGTCCGCGTGTCTTAGGGACGAGGAGTTGCCGAGCGGCGGCGGCGGCGGCGGCGGCGGTGGCGGCGCGGTTCAGACCCAAACAACGCAATTGCCGAATTGCGGCGGATTGTAGCAGCGTGGCGCCGCCACCGTCGCGACCAAGCAGGCGCGCCTCGTCGCCGGAGAAAGTTAGCAGTTTGAGCGGCGAGCACGGGGGATACGCTGAATGAGAAAGAGAGAAAGAAAGAGATGGTTTGCGGTAGGTTTAAGTAGAAAAGTGCCAGTAGAAGAGATTATATAATATTATTAAAACGTCCAGTAAGTTTAAGCAACATCGAACACACAGTGACGTCCACGCTGCATTCTAGTCACTCTAGTCGATTATATATATAGGTATTATATATATATGATCTAGTACATCCGATCTAGTCATGTTCGTTACGAGATATTTATTTAGCTGCGTAAATTTTAAGCGGGGGAAGGTGGCAAAAAGTACGACGATGCCCGTGAGATGTATGTATATGTATGGATATACATATATTATATACATGTGTTTAGATCAAATTTGAATAGACGCGTAATATTGTTATACACATATTTTATAGAAACGATATAACGAGAACAAAATTACGACGAGTACAGTCAGAAAGCAATGTTTCGGCAACAACGAATTATATTACATAGAGGCGAACATCGAAATCCTGAGATGAGTTTGTAGCTTCGGCAGAAACCGCGATCGTTACACCCCCGCGCTTTCGGATATCTTACGCAATTTCGTGCCGAGTGAAGTTAAAGATTAATGTTTGCTTTGACCATGGTAAAATGCGTGAAATTTTTCATCGTATCGAACAATTTCGAAAGAAATTTTAGAAATATCGATTGGTGCATTCGACCTCTGCCTTCGCTTTGATCAAAGGTTTAAACATTGGTCGATATATAAAACATATATATCTTTTATATTTATTCGGCAAGCTATCAATTGGTTTCGTCAGTTTATCAGAATGTCCAGTATAGGTTCACGATGAAATTCAAGTACTTTTGAAGGATTTTCAAAAATATGAAATGATCAATATTAGGTGACAAGTGGATAAAATGATCCATACAATGAAAGAACAAGATTATTTATGAAATGAACAAATGTAATGTTCCTCATTGTCACTCGTCGATGTGCTTTTAGTCTACATTAAATTCCACTCTTTGAAAGATTTAGTGATTTTATAAAATGAATGAAAAATACAATTTTCACAAGGATCTACAAAAAATTTAAATACATTTCCAGGACTATCTAAAGACAAACAAAATTCAAGTACTTTTCAAGTATATACTTTAAGAATTTCAAGGACTGCTGGATATTCTGGTTTATACACTTGAAATTAAATGGTATTTAATCATTCATCAGATAGGATTCCATTTGTTACTAATTATTATATCAAAAAATCCGTACGTTATCCTGGTCAATGAAAATTCTAAAATCCAAATAAGACATCGCTGTGCTATTTCGGACTACGCGTGCTACGATAGAGATTAATCGCAGTCCTCGTTGCTTACGCGTCCTGCTGTACCCAGGATGCAGCGAAAATATCTTTTGCTACTAGTAAAAAAGTGACGCGTACACGAAACGCTAATACTTATTCATTATTTAACGCGTAGTTTAAAATAACGCCGGGCAAATTCCAAGGAAATCGTGGAATCAAGGATCAGACGCCGAGTAGAAAATGCTCGAGTGGGTCGGACGAGTTACTTTTCCATCCACACTCAGCGCGGGGGTGTGGATCGCTATTCTTATTCGGTTGAAGCTTCGGCGCATCGCGAGCACTCGAACGATAACATTATCGAGATACTAAGAATCTTTTATAATACTCGTATACCGACAAATAATCATATTAACATGTACAGTAGCCGATTCACTGCAATATCTTCATGTAGGCCATGCATCGCGTGAAGTCTTAGCCTGAGTTTAGATGCGTGTATTATCGAATATCGAATCGTTATGAATTTTGTTGCATAGAGCAATAACGCCTGGGCAATACTCGCTCGTGATCGCATACAGTTAGATGACGTCGAGAATCATTTAAAATGAGTGCACCCCGTACATGCAAATAGTGTGCGAAAGGAAATCGGTTTAAATTCGTTTTTATCATTCACGATTGCGTTACCATCATCGTCATTATCATCAACGCCATTGTTATCGTCGCTATTTATTACCATAATTAAAACTAATTTGCTATTGTGATTGTTACTCAAATAATTAGTGATTACTTATTTATTTATTTATGTATTTATTTATTTTTTTCTTTATTTATTCATCCATCACTATAGGCAAAACCGTACGTATTGGTGTTCGAACTCTAAGCTTTTACATCACACCGCATGATTTCTATCGACAAAGAAAGGAATATTTCGAGGGTGATGATTCAGTTTTAGGCCAAGTCGAGGCAATGACACACCAACCTTATCGAGACAGCACTGCGGGGGTTTCGATAAATCGAGCAGAAACAGTTCGTTGCACCTTAATTGTTTGTTATTCGTGGCTGCGCGGATAAGATACGGGAACGTTCGAAACTTCTCAGAAGTTCGTTCAATGGGTAATGGTAGCGTTAAACGCTTTCGCATACTTCAACGCTTGTGCCGGAATTATCGTCATCGTCGTATCGACGCGTTTCACGTTTGAGTCGCACACAAATCGCATCGCGTTCTCGGTAATTGTCTTTTGTACTCTGAGACCTTGCGATAATAATTGCGGTAATAGCTTTTATTTTGTACACTCGACGAATTTATAATAGTCGCGTAAAACGGTAGTCGATATACCACCGGTAAAAGTATTACGGAGATTTCCGTCAAACTCCTCTGCGTATATCAAAATATTTTTTCAAGGTAAAGACTCTTATCGGAACTTTCCATTTGCGATCTCCCTTGATCCTGACCCTTCAAATTGACGCCCCTCGACAAGCCGCCGTAACCGAACTCGTCCCCGCCTTTGCAATCTTCCCAAACTCTCATCTCGCGAACGAGTCTTTGTCCCGTACCTGTCGCGAGGTTCGGCATTCACGCCCCGGGTGCGCTGCGCACTCGCGGTGAACTCTCGCGAACTTTAAGCAAACGTCAAATAACGTCGGAGACGTGAGAGTTCAAGCTCAACCCTGTTATCGTAAATTCGGTGTTACTAGAGGTGCTCAAGAAGTGTGTACAAAAAAAAAACATAGATGAACGACATTAAATTTGATGGTATATTTACTGATAAAACGGCAACTAGCGTTAGACGTTACACGTACCAGGAATAACAACAATTTAATAACTTATCGTCTTTGTATATAACACTACCTACTTATTATACCCCGCGGGATAGGATAACTTAAAACTTAAGCTTCGTTCATGCTCTCACGCGCGCGCGCTCTCTCTCTCTCTCTCTCACCTCGGGACGACGCGATGATGGAAAAGAAAGGGTACGTTGAGGCGCGGGCAAAGTGTATTTCTTTCCTTGTCGCGCGTTCGGCAAATCGCATTCGAGCGACTTCCACACGAGTAACAGATCGACTCAACCCCCGTAGACCCTTTTTATTCGATCGTCGAACGATTCGCATTCTCTGCAAAACTCTCCTATTTCGTCCGCTAGTTCGCGCGGAGCTTTCCCCCGTTTCCTCGCGATGTACATATATGAAAACGACGAGCTCCACTCGTGACCGATTATATTTTCAGCCGTCACACGGCGACGATTAACGAGTCTAACGCGAAGCAGGAGCCTGAGACGATTCTTTCGTGACTCTTTTACACTGTGAAAAGTTTTTGTAGTAAACTTCATATTGCTTTTATGAAGTTTTTATCGTACAGGTTTACGCGTTAAAATTGCTACGCGCGATCGAAACAATTGAATTTACCACAGATTTGATTTTCACATTGACCAAAAGACCACTTTAAATGCATCAAAATTGAAGAAGCATCTTTGAAGTAAAAACTGTACAATTCAAAGCTCTTTTCGAAAATTACTAATAATTCATAGTGATTCACATAACTGCATTTGACTTGCAATTTAATAATACTTCGGTATAGAAAATGTATAGCAAATTTACAAATCCTTTTAACAGTGGACATCCCGTCGAGTATTCGTTTATTAATTTCGGTATAACGGTCTTGGCGTGTCTCCCTTAGCGGACAGCGTCGAACTTCCCGCGCGTTTAAATTAGTCTTTAGCTATTGTAAGGTTTAAATCTTCCATCGTCGGGACGTGTGTGTATGTGCGGTAATGCGAAACGAAAGATTGAGATTCATTTGGCGTACGATGGTATTGCTATTTTGTTTTCTATCGCGTTTTGGGGGCATAACGATCCTTTCGAATATTCTCGGGGCCAATGCTATGCTCGGAACTCGACAGAATTGCAGTTCTGTCCTCCGTACTGTGTAACATATTTCACCGTTCTTTCTTTTTCTAGACTATTTCGCGACTTTTTTCACTTTTCGCTCCACCTGATGCTCATATATTTTTCATCACTTCGAGAGTAACAACGGGAAGGGAATGACGATGAATCTGTAACGGTACCTATGTACTACACATCGAGAGAATTCAACGTAATCGTGACAACCGTCGAGTGACAATTCCAGTTTGGTTTTGAACACTAGTATTCATAGTCGTTGCAACTACTTTTTATGCGCTGAGATAAGGAATTAGTTGGATCTACTAATAATTAGTTGCATAGGCCCCAAGTAATTATTTATTTACATCAATTTGATCTTTTTTCATATTAATTAGACACTTCTCCCTTGTAATGACATACTATTCCATATGTTTGTAAGGAAAAGATATCAAATCGACGTACTATAAGAGTTCATTGATATAAATTGATAATTACTTGCGACCCCACAAATAATTTTCAATAGATCCAACTAATGCTTTTTCTCTTTGTAGTCATCGGGGAAAAAAAGAAGAACTACTAGTATAGTTGCCACAACTATTAAAAACTAGTTTTTATTATCAAACTCGAATAGTCCTCGACAATAGTTGCCACAACTATTTTTCTCTCCGAGTGCAGGCACCGTCTAATTAACTAGCAATATCCGTATTATCATATTGCGGTCGATTCGACTGCCGTGATAATATCAGAAGACTCATCCCGTGTGAAAGACTAAGCGAGAGACCAAATCTCTTTACTCGGCGTATTATTTAATAACCGTAAAGAGGTCCTTAGGTCCCAGAAAACTAAGCCATTTCGAAAAGTCTTAATCGTGCTCAATGCATATAGGAACATCGGTATTCCGCAAAGTTTTTTAGTGCAGTCGAATTTCGGGTATTTTATACATCCAAAAACCTTCGCTAATTCATATATTTTACACGATTGCCCCGCCTTTAAATTATGCTTGCAGAAGTAACATTCATTATTGTCATAAAAGGAAAACTCGACATCTTAAAAACATTTTTCTCTTGAAATATTCCGAAAAATTGAAGAAACGTAACATAGCTGGGATATTATTGGATAGCTCGAAAAACAGCCGAAGGCGATCGTGATAAAATATGCGAAACATGCGATGTGCGAGAGTAAAATACACAAAATTGGACTGCAAAGTACCTAAAAGTTACTTACTCAGCGATAGATTCGAAACGCGATAACATGCCCCGAAAAGACAAACGTCGTACTCTTGTTTCCATTCGCTCTATCGCGACAACGGGAACGCAGCAGCCGACAAAACGAAAATTGCGCATATAATATATATACCATCCCGCTGAATAAAATTCAGTCAGACTGATGCACTTTTCCGAAAAAAACATTTTCATTTGTCTCATCCGCTTATTATAATAGTTACGTAGTATATGCCATGCACACTGAGAGAAAAGTTGATTTATTCGACCGAATTTGTTGAACTAAACGAAATATCGTCGACCAGTTGAAAGAGAAATTTTTTTACTCTAAAAACTGGATCTCATGGAACGAGCAATGTTGTTTTGTACAGACGATTTTATTGTTCGTACAAAATTAATTGATTCCGATCGTGCCGCGAGATGGCCACCTCGTCGGACCATCTCGCAGTTGCAACTTAGTTGACGGCGCGTCATATAAGTCGGAGATATAGTACTATATAGATGTTTAAGCGAAAAGTGATTTATACGGCTACCAAATTTACCAGCCAGCCAGCGAGAAGCTTGCTGCATAGATAAGAATATTTTTTCCCGTGTTTACGTGCACAGTACTGGTTTTGTTAAACGACGGCACGAAATGCAAAATATTTATTCTCTCAAGAAAAGTTTTTCGGAAAGTCGTATTGCGATAAGAATATCGAGTATACAGAAGTTTTCGCAAATATCGTCCATTGGGATCGGATAAAAACAGAGAGTAAATTCTTATAGTAACTCATATTTGCACAACCTGTTACATTTATCGAGATTCAACAGCAAGAAAAAACTACCAATTGGCTCAACACCTCAATTGCATTCCAGTACACAGCTTTTCTCTCAGTCTACGCGCTCTAGAAGAAAATACGGAAAACCATACGATCATCGATTATACGTGTACATATACCGATTGCAAGACATTAGATTCCGTCGATAATAAGGTGCGCTTAAACATATTTGACGTGACACTTAGAGAACGATGTGTTCAGGTAGCATGTAACTTTTAAGTAATATTAAAGCATAGTTGCGTAGCGCGAATTTCTAAGGATTTTTCGTTACTTCGCGAGTAGAACCGAGGGTATGCAAACTTTTCTTTTTTGAATAATAACATAACACGTAGGTTCGGTCGTTTCAATTAAATCGAGGTCATCTCATAACACCATATCGCGTTACGGTTGTCTGATAGTGCCGCTGCATTTATCGGCACGTTGGAAAGAACAAAACGTGTGTTGGAACTCGTAAGGCTAGTCATATCGAATGTGCGAGCGGATACATGAGGAAGAAGTCAAAATTAGTTGGTCATGCAAAATATATTCCGTCCAGTGCATGACGGTCAATCGGTGATCATTATAAGTTTAATGACGAAGTGGTTACTATATTGAGAGTGGCGAACGGAAAATATTTCGATAATTACACATAAGAATAAGTACTTATTTGCTTAGAATTCTTTAAAGTCTTACTGGAATAAGATTGCAGACATGAATTATTAACGTGATAAGTGTAGGAATGGAGAGAAAATAATAGAGAACACGACACATGTTGACATAAATTAGAAGTACTTGCCATTCACGTTGACTGCTGAAAACTCGGCTGAGCATGATTGAAAAATTAGAACCATATAGAATCGTAATATAATGAATAAGATATACTGCATTTATGTACGAATGCATGCACTAATTCTATAGAGTTCTGCGAATCGTTGATTGCGTCAACTCGTCAAGAATTGTTCAGATAAGTCTACAAAGTTTGTCTGATTATCGAATTATTGATCTGAATTATTTTCCGAATTCGATATTGTAACTCAACTTCTTCATATATAACATCTACTTTTCAATCTGATATTAGCATTGCTTGAATTGCCTTTTTATTAGTAAATGAGGAATTTAAAATCGCACATTTTGGTGCCATGTTTTGAAGCACTATTCGAATTAGATAATTTTTCAGACCTCCCTAGATATAACTTCCTCCAGCTTCAATAATAATAGTTCCATTCTGAATTAAACGTAAACTCAATTGTCACAATCTCATTCAAAAATGAATGCGTTAATTATAGATGCACTCGATTAACGAACGTCTATCATGCATTCAACTGGACGAATATATTTTTCATTGCATTTTTCTTAAATTGTCCGTATTTGAACGAGGAGCTCGTGAAAGTCGCGATACGTCTCGGATGATAATTTATACTTTTCATTTAATGACTGAAACAACGAAAAAGAATGCCACCACGCAACGAAGTAGTGCGATTGGATCGCGATTGATTATTTGCTCTCTATTACAACGGTATCAGATATCCCCATCCGCTCACAAATACGTATAAAGAACGGAAGCGAAGAAGATATAATATACTTTTACGAAGATTTTATCGATATAGGGAATGCCGGACGATCCCAGAATCCTTCACGACCCACGCGCACATTAGCACATTATTATTCAGACGTCGTGTATATAATATGACATTATATTTAATACATAGACGTAACTTAAATACTCGTTATTACGTAATATAAGTGACGTGAAAAAAAAAATAACGGTACTATAAGTAATATTAAACTGGCAAGAACTGGGTTACCCAGTGGGCCAATATTCGATAAATATCGGTGTGAAGTTTTTCGTTCACTCGTCAAATTGTTACGATCGTACGTCTCCGGACGTCGCGGGGGATACAAGACGTATCCGTCCACGTTCCAACGGTACCGCGATACAACAGGATGGCTACAGAACTTTTATTCGAAAATGTTGTCCCTGACTTTTTTCTTCGTTCGTTCCTGATCGATTTTTTCCAGACATTAGATTTATTCACCGGAAGTGCCACGATTTGTGATAGCATTTATGAAAAACTAAAGATTCTCGCGATAAAGCTTAATATCGGCCAATTGGAATAATTGGTGAGGGATGCATTATGGGGGTAAATTTTATCGTCGTGATTAAGCGTAATACCTCAGATGTCTAATTAATCAGCGAATTACAGCAGTCGAATAATTTTGCGAAAAAAAATCTGGTTCTTGAGAAAAGATATCTAAACTCTTCCGTTAAAAATTAGAAATTCATTAAGGCATTTCTACTTTCCAGATCTGTAGCCACCCTGTAAGCCACATGTTCACGCGTGGTTGTACCTATACTTATGTAAATTAGGCTCGTGATCGCAACTTACAATTAGCGCCAACTCTGACGGTCGGGTACACTATATACGACACCGGTACGTTCGACCTGAAGTTCTCGAAACTTCCAAAGTGAAATGTGAATCTCATTATACAACGATACGATACGCTCGTCTTGTGACATATTTCAGAAATGAGAAAAATTAACGCGCATCGTGTAGGGGGTGGCGACTTTACGGAGGTTTCACTGTATTCGAATCGAGCAATGGGTGTACTCTGCTTTCCGAATCTAAGTCAGTGAATGATATTAATCATCATTGAATAGTCACCGATCAACGCCAATTATAGGAGCATTGAAATTTCAGTGGTCGGTGTACAACTGAATATCAGTGACTATTCGTTGATTTTCGATGACTCAAATTAGATCCGGTCTAGAGAGCGCCTAAATACGACACCACCAAATTTCGTAGCCATTCCATTCGCGTCGAGAACTCCATCGCCATCGCGAAAGTGGTCATTACTCGTGAGAATTTTGCAGAGGTATTACGAAAGGAGATTACGGACTCTCTCCTCTTAATGTAATTAAATGTGAGAACTTTCGCCATTAGACGTAAAAGCTAACCAAACCAGCGCGGCTCTCGACCAGCTTTTTCACACTCGGAGAAAAAGATATTTGTGGCAACTATTTTGGTGACAAGTATTCAAGTCTGATGATCAGAAATAGTTTATAAAAATAATTGTCGTGGCAATTTTTCAGTTTCGATAATTAAAAATAGTTGCGACAATTATAAAAACTAATACGGATTATCAAATTCAAATACTTATCGCTAAAATAGTGTCACGACTATTTGCAATTCTTTCAGTGTACATTAGTGTCACTCCACTATTAACAACTTTTATATTACGCAATACTCTTATGAATAACTGCGGTAACTATGAGGCAGCTTTAATTTTGAAAAGCTTTAATTCGGGGACCGGTATTGCGTCACCAAAATTGTGTTGATTACAGACGTTTACACTAGTTTTAAATCGCTCCGTTCGTCTAGATGTCGAGCAATACATACACAGTTGAGAATTGTATGTTTAAATCGATCCACCTATTTTTATATGCAAAGAATAGGGGTGGATCAATTTTAATACAAAACTGTGTACCTACATTCGGAGCAACGCTGAAGTTTCAAACGCAGCAAAGCGTTATTCTTTATTCCTGCATTCGTACGCGCTAATTAAAGGACGATGTTCATCTTCGAGAAAAGCAACACACATTGAAGAGCGCAAAAATCTAATTGTTGCATCGGAAAAAAATTCATAGATTTCTCGCTGTTACAGCTTTAATAATATTCCCGACTTATCGCTGTATACTTTTTCTCGAGTCCCTCTGAATTCAGAAATAATTCCTAATAATACAAGAATCTAATTTCGCGACAAAGACACGTTAAAAAGGACGCGGGAAATTGTGGTTTAAAATCTTTCTAAGAAAAGTAATTTAAACAAAACCATTCACTTCGGTATTACAAATCCCATTTGATCGCAATAATAAACGCGGTGGCATAGTTATCCCAGCTTTATTGCACGGAACATGACAGAAAAGGTCACATAAATTACTAAGCTCTAGTCAACATTCTAACCATTCTGCTATCTTCAGTCTATCATGCACCCTGATTAATCTCGCGATTCTCACGAGACGAAATGAAACAACACACGTTCCGAATTACCGTAGTTGTTGCAAAAATTTCTCTTACTTCCAGTAACTACAAAATAGTGGTCAACTATAAAAACTATTACAGACCACCAAACTCAAACGACAGCTACTATAATAGTTGTCGCGGCTATGACCCTTGCTCTCAGCGTGGATCATTAAAATTTATAGTAATCGAGTAGTACATAATGACTTAGGGTCTACGTTACTATGCAACCTAATCTGTACAATGAGTACAGATAAACAGAAATACAGAAATACAGAGTAACGAAAATCTTATAATTATTATGTTACTCTTTCACTATGCATCGCTCTATTACTATAAATTTTAGCGAACCACGGCTCGCGCACTTATTTCTGTATTACGGACGAGTGTTTCTCCAACACGAGTATGACTGACCCCCATCCCACCCTCGATTTTTCTCGTCTCGGAAAGTCTGTCTTATCCACCTTCGAAAAATACGCGTACTACCGCAGCGAGGGTCTCTTCGAAATTGGGGTGGGAACTGCTTGCTTCGTGGTTACTCCTGGACCACTGTACTAAAAAGGCCCTCATTTTCTATCTCACTCCCAAAGCGGGGTACTCATGGCCAGGTCCCAAAGACGAAACCGGATCAGTCTCCTAAACCTTCTCGAGACTGGTTTTACCCCCGAGACCCCCAGGTACGACTACCAAGCTCAATCTCTGTCGAATGCAAATTCGAACGGCTGAACTCGTTCCAGTAGTACGTGCCTCTGAGCTTTTGACCGATCTTCCTCTCTGCACCCTCTTCCTCCTCCTATACTCTGGCATAGCCAGGGTTACTTCCATCAGAAATTGTTGGAAACTTATTCGTTCTCTCCCTCTCTCCTCCCTCCCCCTCTCCTCTCTCACATCTTCCCTTCTCTCTCCTCTTCTCTCTCCCCCACTCTCTCACCCCCTCTCCCTCCACCCCCATCTCTCTCTACATGTATACGGCTGTCTGCTCCCCGCTCTCTCTCGAATCTTGATCATCCCTTTTCGCCCATGAATATATGTACTACAATCCTACGAGTCAATCGCAGTAGAGTCTACCTCCGTCGAAAGAACGTCTTATCGTTAGTTATAAAGGAAAGGTGGAAGGAAAGAAGGAAGGAAGAAAATGGAGAAATTGGCGGAAACGTTTGTGCAAAAAGTGCCTACATTCCAGTTATCCTCTATAGTAGCAAAACATACCAGGAGTAGGGCAGTGTCAATTACCGGTCGAAAGCAATATCGAGAATGACTTCGAGTATTACGACTAATTACGATGGAAGAGGTGGAGGACGATGGTCATTATTGTCATTGTTATTATTATTATCATCGAACGCGAACCCAGTCGACGAGCTAATCCCTAAACAGTGACGTTAGACGGATGTGATATAAAGATAAATCTTACCTAATACGCATAGATATTATTAATATTATACGCATTGTGATACCCTATCGACTGATATTTACAGGATATTGTTCCGATTGGATGTCCCATGGAAGCCGGGGTATTCAAAAGCAATAACGACGTAGGTGGAGGGTCGACTCTGTCGAGGATCGGTCTCCGTAAAAATAGGAAGGAATTAAATAATAATTACGATAATTATTATTATTAATAGTAACGCCCAAGGTCAAACGAATCTCATTAAAGGTCGTAGGCTTTTGTAACAACGTAACACGATGCGTAACCTCGACGAATTAGGGGAGACGATGTTGCATTATTAGCCATTACGGATATATTATTGGTATTATTACTACTACGATCACATTATATCGTCATAAGTAGTACATCGTCGAGTTTAGTTTGGGGGAAAAAAAAAATACGAAAAACGCGATTCGTCAAGTAGAGTTTGAGTAAAACGTATCCATATTTTATAGCTTTTACTTATAACGAAAAAAAAAAAAGTGCAGTACACGCAGAATATAAAGTTAACTATATTTATAGAGACGTACGTCGATATACTAACGATATATTAACTGAGGAGTAAATATTATATCTAATAACGAAGTAGAAGCAATATTACTCGTACATAATATAATACGTAGATCAGCGGGATCGGCAAGAGGAAGCGTAATACAATAACGTACTTTGCATGACTATGTAGGGCTATACTGCCGCCGAAGCAATACGAAGAGCAATATAGAGATTTAAAAGAAAAACGGTAATAACGATTAATGGTAATAAAACTAACGAATAAACTTAACGAACGTAGCTGTTGCAAGTTATGCACGACAACTTATTCTAATCGTAGCGCTAACCGTACTCGGGACTTTCACATAGGCGCGACACCGATGCCCGCGTTGGACTGATCGCGCGTGCGAGCGGACTTTCGAGTCGCGTAGCGCGGAGGACCCCACTCGCGCGAGTCCACGCACACGTCCGCGCTCTTCCTACCATCTCTCGGAACGCTCCGATCAAACGGGTTTCGTCTGCGAGGTAGTGATATAGATTTACCGTAGATCGCTAATGTTTTTCCTCGGGGCGCCCATCGTCTCGGGAGCGGCGCTACCGGCGGATGTGCTCCGCGCGGCACCGACTCACCGATTCTGGGCGCCGTGCCTGAAGCACTTAGTATCGATATGACGTGTGGAAACGATAGTGACGCTAGATGATTAACTTTAAGCTTCTTTCGTGTAAGAGGAATCTATTATTATAACGATATTTACAAATGTTTGTATTATTTGTACTAGTGCTAATACAAAACTCCGTTACAACGAGAATACGAACACTGCGCGCCCGCGGGTGTCGCACGCTTCAGCGCCGTCTCTGCGTAAGCGCGCGCGCTCACACACACACGTACACGTACACACACTTATCGGACACCGATACGTTTCTCACTACCGCTAAACTATACCTTACTACTCTTCTGCCGCCACTACGTACTATTGTCTCGCTATTACTTCTATCTGTACGGGGAGTGCGATATTCCGGTGACTGCTACAGTGCTGTCTCCATAACTCTTCGCTCGCGGGGCTTAGAGAATGCTCCCACTCCGGGTAAAGGGGCGGTCCAAAGAGAGTGGGAAAGAGCGTCTCTCGCGAAAATAGCGGGGGAACGATTCCCCGACATTTATCGGTCGAACGTTCAAAGGCGAGCGAAAGTTAGGGAGGCAGCATTGTACACTGAGAGAAATAATTGCTAGTGTTAAAAAAATGTTTCTTCAATTAAAAACATATGATCTTAGAAATTTCAAAAAATACAAATTCTTTATCGAAGAGTATACATATATTCTTGATTAAAGAATATTGTCATGGGATCGAGAAATCCTTTCGGCGCAAAAAAAACAATTACCGGAGCCCATCAAATATTTTCTCGCACGAAGAAAACCATGGCTTGATCCTGAAATTACATCATGTTTTTGATTGAAGGAAACATTTTTCTGGTACCAGCAATTATTTCTCTCGATGTACCGCAAAAACTTACCGAGCAATAACTCGTGGTGAGAGGCGCCGCGTGTTGTGGCGCGGGGTAGCAGTTGAGGGATGTTTAAAGCCACCGCATCGTTACGTAGGTATGCTAGTATGGCTCCCACGAAAATTTGTAGCCATGCCATGAGAAAAATGGTCGGTTTCGAAATAATTTTGTTAAGGTTGCGATGCTTTAGTTTAGTAATTTTAGCGAAATTTATTGTACCACCACAAAGACGGAATAATTTATCGCGAATATGTTAGCTGTAATGTGTATTGTCGATAATTAGATTTTCATTATCGAAGCGCGATGTCCCGTTGGCTTATCGTTACAGTCAGGTTTCGAACACTTTACGCGCTCAAGATTTGGATACTTCACGTATTTTATACTTTAGGGTCGGTTCGACTAATTACCCTCAAAATTTAGTAGGTTTTCATGTTGAATGTATCGAATGTATGTGTAACATGCTATTGAACTTAAGTGCCCCTCAATTCTGGTCGAACTGGACCTTAATGATGCGCAAAAATCTGTGTTGAGCGACGATAAAGTAGGACCAACATACTCATACATGAGCGTTGAAGTAAGATAAGAGACGCAGGTTACAAGTAAAGTGCAAGAAGCCCGACTGCAATTTTTAACAACAAAGGGTAAATTATTCCTATAACTATTATACCGGAAACAATGAGATCGACTTCTCTCTACTTGGAGGGAATCCCCTTTCCGCCGTATAGTAGTTAAGGAGTATTTTAAATTATTATCATCACTGCATACGCTTAGCTAGTATGTCTTTCACCAGATCTTATAGCTGTTTAACGGAAATATGATCAATCTATTAAAATGATTCTGTTAAAATCACGCTGGAAAAACTTTATATTAGGTGTACAACTTTGCTCCTGCTGTTTTCCTGTACCAGTTCAATGTAAAAAAACGGCGGGAGCAAAGTTGTACACCTAATAATATCGGTACAATAATTTTGGACATATAGCTGCGATATGTATTGCTGATAATTACAATCCGGGCATTAAAAGGCGCGATGCCTTCGTTTACTTTAACGCACGATACTCACCGCGCGAGTAGAAATAGCTGCCTAGCGGAGGATAAAAGATTGGTGCGGTCATAGTTCCCTTTTTTCCATCCGCTTTCTTCTCATCATTTTCTCTTCCCTCCTATCCCTTTCACCCCTTTCTTCTCATTTCGTTTCTTCCCTCCGTCTGTCCTTCGACATCCACTTTTCGAACATTTGGCAGCTGTGCTCTTTGTCCCACGAACAGTATCGTAACAATTCTCGGAGTTCTCTGATGATCCTAAAATGTTTCTCCTCGGACGATGTAACCAAAGCCCGTATGATTTCTTCGGTCTATCATAATCGTCCGTTCTCTGTACATCGGACCTTTCCTCCAAAAAGCAACTTTACCCAACCCGACATACTTCTTATAGAGTTGGACGGTAATGTTATGACAAAGGGAAAAAAAGTTAATTGAGCATTGTTATCTATGTAATACGACATAGGATGTTTTGTATTATATTTTCATAATAAATAGAAACGTAGAAAAAACGTACCAACCACACTCGTGTACATGATTTTCGCTTTATTCGGTGAATAATATTGAACAAACTGTATCAGATATCGCAATGGTGGCAAATTAGCATTCGGTAATATTTTGTCACTTTGAATCTACTTCGAAACTTTCAGGTTTTCGCGGCCACTGTCGGTATAGTCATATATGAGTATTACTGCTCTTGCTTTCTGAGTGGCAACCGCGCGTCCATATTTATTCATTGGCCGACGTTTCGGAAGCATTCCCATCTACTACGTCAGAGTTGATGAACATGCGATACTGGGAAATTTTATTCTGGTTGTTTCCTCATATGTAAATACTTCGTTGTTTCCCCTTCTAGCGGCTAGATCTACCCTGAAATGAAAATTTCGCAATTTTCTAAAAATCAATTGTGTGAGTATGAGCTACCCCCTTTGAAAGTGTCGATAACGATTGATATCCACTTACTATCCTTCTAACGTACCAGATCGATAATGTGCGTCGATGCAATTTTCAGGTACGGCATCATGCTGCGAGGTTGGCAAGAGAAACCGGCCGATTGATCGACTTTCGAGAAACTCATCGAGAATATCGAGATGTTGTTGGAGAAAAGCGTAAAGACGGTGAGTGATACTCAGCGTTCGCGAGAAATTTGTTAACGAAACGTATGAGGATAATTTCTCCTATTTCTCCCTTCACCGTATTACCTCAACCTAGCCGCATCATACATGGATGAAAAAGAGGAATCTTTCGAGAATGACAATGACGACTACGTGCCAATGTTGGTACTGAGCGATGCCATCGTTCCCTGCCGGAGCAATGAACGTGTCGACTCGGTATCTATAGAAAATAATGAATATGACTGTTTATAACACTTCTTTGGGAAGTCCAACCATGTTAATGCACTTTGTGGGATTTCTCATTATTGTAATCCAATACGATTCACATTTCCTAATGCTTTTCTTTCCGATTATACGACTCTAGCTTTTACTTAATGGCATAATGCTTCACCGATCGCGTAACGAAGAAAAGCATCGATGGTAATCGATCCTAGATGTAATTTGAAGATTAAATATCAATTGAGATTTCCCATTCGTAGATTAATTTTAAGGAATATCACACTATGCAAAATTTTAATTTCGTCGAAATACAGGGGGCGCTACACATACAATCGGACGACATAAAAAACCCGAACCACGGAAAATAGGAAATGGATTTTTATTTCATACAAAAATTGTACATCGTTGATAGGAGTGCAGTTTGCAGATCCATCAACAAAATTTATAACACATACAAATTCTCTTACTTCAGAGACACCTCGGTATAATATTTCATATAGGGGTTACATCGGGTAATAATAAAAATCGGAACACATCGAATTACACGCCCTGACAGCTAAATTCGCAAAAAAATTTCGGAATCCGCGCGAAAGATTTTGCCGTCGAGGCGACGCTACGATACCCGATTCTTGGTCTTCGTCGGTGTGTGTCATTGTTACATATCATATTGCCGCACTGCGCAACATTATGAAATAATATAATACTTGACGATAATTTTACGCATACAATATAGAAATACAACAAGTGCATGGAATCGGTGTATAGACGTCTATTCGAACAGAAATAAAGGAATGAACGGAGTACAAACCTTTGCAAATATCGTCATCAGTTAACAATTATTAACCGTTGCTTCGATTATGATCGATGCGATTACCAAAATTATCTCATCGATCTTTGCGCGTGGATCTAATACGATTATGTATTGCATTTGAAATAGTGCAGCAATACAGCTATATTGCGCTTCCAACGATTTGCATATTACATATTATACAGGAATAATTGTACACTCGCAAATACATACCCAAACGGCAGTCTGTCGCTAGTCTGCCTGAGTCCATTTAAGTGTCTATTGTGCAATTCCTTGCGAAGATAGCCGTATACATATTATTAAAGATATTCGGAAAGTACTCTCCAGCTTGTGCGCGTGCAACACAAAATTAAAACGTAGTTAATATAATACTATGTAAAATTAATACAAATAATACGTATCCAGCAGCATTCATAGTCGGAACTCGATAAGATGGTCTTCGATCGATTGAAGGGGCCATTATACGTGTTGGTTACAGCGGTAACTTAAACTAAACTTATACATATGTATGCACTTGATCTTCAATTATTTCACACGCCCAAGATTTCGTTGCCCCGCGAATTTTACACGGGAGCCCAACATTTACCTACATCGAAATTCCGGATTAACTCGAGTTTTTCCCAGAATTCTAAATTAATATAGATATTCTGGTGAAGTCCAACTGTACCCACATATAAATTCCGACTATGAATAGTGCCCATGTAGTAAGTAAGCAGTCTTAGGCATTTTACTAAATTTGCGCGCAGCACGCGTATCCGAAGGATATTTTATCGCCTTTGAATATCCGTAAAATGATCCTATAACACATCCTATTACACATTCTCTCATTATTAGCTAAAATCTTTATTTCTTAATCTTTCTTCCAATTACTGACTTCCACTGACTTATCTCTGAAAAATTTTTCTCCACTAATTGAACTTTCCCTACTTCTCTTACTCTTTGATATGCGTACGAAATATTTAGGTTGCGACAGCTGTAGCTCTTTGGTGTGATAACTATTTTATTTAATGTGATTCAAAAAATCAAAATAATTAAAAAGGTGTTCAAAGCTGCCATTTCTGTAAAACTGTTAGTTGCTCATGATATCTAGCTAATTTTTATTAAGAGCAATAAAAAATGAATAGCTAGAATGGAGAAACCTAAAAAAAATTAGAATTAGTGGAGACAATTTGACTTATTATAAATAATTTGGTCAAGAGAATTTTTTGCAGTGTACAAGTCGGAATGTATGAGGACCGTGCCCCCGTAAGCAGTCTTAAAAATCATTCAACTGTCAGTTCATAAAAGAAATTGTGCGTTTTGTCATATTCTTTTCGTGCAAAAGCGAGCAATCGCTCGCGATATCGTATAAAGTAGTTTCGTTACTAAAAAGAAAAAGATAATATTCGACCAACACACATAGATGCAATTCTAGATTATTTAATTTTCCCCGCATTATGAAGCTGTCTTCCAGACCATAATAAAGTAATTTTAACTTTTAAATTATATAAATTCACACTGCCTAATATGTTTTGTTACAAAAAAAGAAAAAGGTGCTGGTGTTCAAATTTTTTTAAAATCATCGAATTTAGTGGAAATCCAACGACATGATCACCTAATTCAGCTATTGGATGCATCTAGATAATGGTATTAAATTACGCGTAACTTGCAAATGTACAAATTCGTAAAACGATGAATTTATTCCGTCGAACGCAACGATTCTACATTTATATCCCTCGCGTAAAACACACGCGAATACCTTCGAAAATCTACATTTAACGATAACATAATGTACACTTAACGCCACTTATCTCAAACACACCCCGTAGCAATTCGTCTCGGCAATGTTTTTTTTCGCGCGATGCCAATGCCGATTAACTGTATAGTTCGATACGATAATAACTCTAACATCTAACAGTTATGAAAGGTATAAATATATAGATATAAATATAAATACACTCGTTTACCCAGACAACAAATTGTACACTCTTATGCCCATAGATATAAACGAAACGAGATGTACTAAACTTGGAAACTCTTAGAAAGTAAGAAAGTTCACAGCTCATAACGAATTGTACACAGTGACATCCCAAATAGAACACCCGTGTCGCCAATTCTTCTCTTTGGGATGTTAAGAATGCCGAACAATGCCAAAATTGATAATTGCAGTGCCGTCGGAGAAAAACAAGCTGCACGATTTTTTTAACATTCTTCCAATAATGATTCAACTACGGGAGATAACTATCGTAAAATTGACGCATTGTTAATAATTCTGAATCTATCGATCTAATATATCAATTAACAAAAATGTTTAACTCTTTGCTTTCAACCTATTCTGAAAGGCTGCAAGAAAGATTTTTATGACGCCCCAAATCACTCTAAATGGTGCAAAGATCACCGTTTATTTAAAATTGAAGATTCTCCTAATAATAATAAATAGATGTCTTCTATTTCGTAGAATGAAATTGGTAAGTAAAAGGTAGTAGTATTTCGCTATGTTCGGCATCTTTACTAGTTTTTAGTTCGAAGTACAGGAATACTTTCGGAAACTCGCCCACCTTCGAAGGAACTGGGCGCATTTTCGAGATAGTCTTCAAACACGTAACGACAGTATACAACATTAGGTATCATGATATGCCGTCACATATAAGGGTAGGAAAGTAGAGGATGGAAGCATTTTCGAGGTTTTCCCGTCTCTTGATTCGACCGACGCGAGATAGGAATGTATGTCCAGGAATTAACGTCATCGCGAATATCTGTTTTCCTAAGATTCGAGATTATTTTCTCTTCGCGCCATCCTCTCTGAACGTCACCTTACGAAAGCATTGAATTATTTTCCTTACCGTAGAAACACTGTCGCAAAAATTGAAATGTGTTACCATAAAATAATTACCGTTTGCCAGAGCGATAATTATATTGTACATTTCGATTGCATTTTTCAATGATACAAAAAGTCTAATATATTAAAAACTTTGGAACATTTTGCATTCCGCATAAGAAAGGAATGTTTCGATATTTTCACGTTTCCACACCAAATTTCGTACAGAGATATTCAGTATTTCTTGAATAGCTGGACATTTTATTATTTATTAATTTCAGAAACGACTACGTTATATAAAAAAAAATTTGAAATAGTGCCCAACTCAGCTCAATATCCCGTCAAGCAGACTTTATACAAGACTTTATACGCATCTCGCTGAAAAAAAAAATGGAAAATGCCAAAACAGACTAATGTAAAAATCGTAATTATTGCATTTACGCCATACTTCACGACGACAATGTCGTTGAAAATTTGGCACTCTGACATATCAAATTGTTCCTGAAAATCACGAGACATCTATCGCTTCTCATTTATTATTGTCCTCAAAAGGCTCGTCGAAAACGTACCACTTCACCAAACTCATAAACAAGACGATGAACAAACTAACGACCTTTTTCTCGACAGTACAGAGCTCCTCGCATAACCATTCCGCGGTAGCACGCAAGAAATGCAGCGACGAGCGTTTTACCAAAGATCAACTTAAAAGAACAGAGTTTTGGGATCGATATGCATTTTTATACGATGAATTTTAAGGGAGTCTCTCTTGAAATTATTTGAAGCAACGACGAACGAATCGATTTACTCGAAACGAAAGTACACCAAGGGTCGATCGAAAGCTGCGCTTATACAAAACTGTAAGGTACTGCGTTTTATCGCGGCGCCCCGGCCTTACCTCCCAACGAAATCTGCGCAGACCGTCCAAAGGAGCCAAACAACGTTACCTTCGTCTAAATGTGAATCCTCAGCGGCACACTATCAGTTTTGTTCTCACTCGTCTCCAGCTCGTGCTTAATAGCATCGAGCGTCTCGTGGATCGTTCTGAAAGTCGGCCTATCCGACGGTCTCCTGTTCCAGCAGAGCTTCATCAACTCGTAAACGGACTTCGGAGTATTCTCCGGGCACTGCAGCACGTTGCCTTCCTTGATGTACTTCACCACCTCCTCGTGCGTCATTCCGTAGTACGGTTGCAGCGCGAAGCTGAATATCTCCCACAGGCACACCGCGAAAGCCCACACGTCCGATTCGACGGTGTACTTGTTGTAGAGTATGCTCTCGAGCGGCATCCATCTGACCGGAATTGCGTCCTGCTCGTCGCCTTTGTAATAATCCTGCAGGTAGATTTTCTGAGACAGACCAAAGTCCGCTATCTTGACGACCATCTGATCGTTTATCAAGCAATTCCTAGTGGCGAGATCACGATGAACGAACTTTCTGTCCGAAAGATAAACCATGCCGGACGCCACTTGTCGCGCGATGTTGATGAGATCCATGTGGGACAAACGCGAATCCGCGAGCGTTCCGTCTCTCTCCAAGCTCCGCGCGATGTGATTGCCCGGTGAACAGGAGCGCAGGAACTCGTTCAAGTCGCCGCGACCCATATATTCGAAGAGGAGGCACATGGGGCGTCCCAGAGCGCAGACACCGAGGAGCTTTACTATGTTCGGATGGTCGAATTCAGCGAGGAGGCAAGCTTCGCGTTCGAAGTCGACCAAGAGATCTTCGGACGCTTCTTCCTTCAGCATCTTCACCGCGACGTTGGTGAACTCTTCGTCGGGTACCAGGCCCGGTGCTTTCGCTTGAAATACTCGGCCGAACGCGCCTTGACCCAAGTCCCCGACGTAAATGATATTGTTCCGCGGGAACTCGAGCTTCTCTAACTTTGGATTTAGTTGCGCGCCGGTTTTGTGATACGCGTCGTTGTTTGGCAATTTGTCCAGGTCTATGGTGATGTCCTGAAATCGACATTAACTCTCTTGATGCGATACATTGCTTGCTCAGACAAAGGGCTTTATTTGGACGCGATGATTTCACTTATAAATGACATTAAACTTTGTTTTTATCGCGAGATCGGGATCGAGTGAAGACATGTTTCGTAGAGATTGAAAATAGACAAAGACAAAGCCGGCAAATAATGTACCTACTTGATTTTCCGTTGTGTTATAGCCTTGATGTCGCTTGTGAAATCTCTGGCACAGCAATGTCGCCAATAAAGCGCTAACAATGATGATGAATCCTGCCGAAGCCAGTAGCATTATAAAAGTGGGTGTAAAAAACGTCTCCATGGTCAAATCCTTGGGATCGATATCTACTATTGCACTCGTAGAATTATCTAGAAACGAAAAGCCGAGATTAGAAATTCAAAACCGATCCGAGTTACCAACGTTCGGGAGTCCGAAAGAAATCCTTCCAATTCAAACGCGCTGTGAAATATTTCACGTACCACAAATCGGAATATCGCAGTGCTCCCAACGTACATCACGATCCATGGTAAAACACCACGGCATCACCTCACTGCCTCCAGCATTTCTGCAGTAATTTTCGCCGAAACGAATTTGCGGAAACACATCCGGCGGCTTGTCGTGACTGTGTGGCTCCTGAACGGCCCACGATTGGCAGTCGAGGCCGGATTTCGTCTTGTTCGCTTTACCGAGATAAAAACGGCCCCTGTCTTTGACGCAATCATCTGCAGAATACGAGAAGTTAAATCATAAGTTACCTTTGGAAAATTGGACTTGCAAAGCAATCGGAGTAAGACACGATTCACTGCAATTTAAATGTATTGATTAGGTTCTTACAAGTGATGAGATCCTCGTCCACGTCCGTTAAGTGAATATTGGAACAAGTAGATCGCCCTTTCCCTATCTTTGGCAGTATCTCGCAATCCGGCAATGAAAAATGACCTCGGGACCTGAGGTAGATACCTCTGTGCTTTTGGTCCTCGATTATCGCCCAATCGTTATAGCAAAATTGCTTGTGAACGGCCATACAGTCTTCGTAACACAGCGGCAAACCAACGGAATCTTGACATTGCGGAAACGCGTACGTGCAGAGCATT
This sequence comes from Xiphydria camelus, assembly GCA_963678675.1. Lineage (NCBI taxonomy): Eukaryota > Metazoa > Arthropoda > Insecta > Hymenoptera > Xiphydriidae > Xiphydria > Xiphydria camelus. The sequence goes on along the minus strand of OY783197.1, from coordinate 27,352,974 downwards.
TTCTGAAATGTTAGCGTTATTGCTTTTAAAGGCTTCACGGCCTCTATTTATTTCATTTTAGAGAAAATAGGGGAAATTTGAGTAAAATAGGGGGCAATTTTGATTAAAAAAGATCTACCCGAAGTTAGAAACGTGCGGTGATTTAAAAAAATAACAATATTTAAGGTGTACAATGAAACAACAATATTTATTAAGTGAATGAAGGATTTTCTTGTAACTTCAAAATCTCTATATATCATGTTCAGTAACATAAATCTGAGTATCGCGATCTGAGTTAAGGAAATGGGAATCTAGTTCCTGATAAGAAACATTACTTTAATTAGGCTTTTATAATTTAAACCAAATATTGATGCAGGTAGATAAAATGAGGATTATAGTACTATGTTATAAAAAAAAAAAGAAATTAACCATTTTTATCCTTTTCTACATAACTCAAAACGATGAAAAGCTGAATAATTGGTAGTTTTGGAGGAAAAGTATTGAATTATAAAGGAAAAAGGGCAAAATCGCCAGTTTTAGGGTGAAAAGGGTAAACTTAAAAAAACAGGGGAGTAAAGAGGAATAGGTGATACACTGTGAAGCCTGCGCATTGTGAAATACTACGTATTGTGGCACATCCTGATGATTTGCTATTAACTACGCATAAATTAAGGACGTTTTGTACAAATCTAACACAGACAACCTAGGCGTATTCGAATAAATCTGTTTAATCTGACAAAATAAATAAAGTAAACAATAGTAGTAATACAAGTAGTAACAGTGGGATGTATATGTAGATATATAAATAAATGTGCAGGAAAGTAGAAAAGACAGGGGGAGGAGTAATACCGCTGCTGCAGAGCGACATGGTTCCTCGAGCCTCTGTATCAATTCTTCCCAAAGATCAGTCGTAATTTGCTCGTTCAGCCATCCACCGGGATTGTCGTTGGAGTCGTTAAACCACACCTTGCCAATGCCGGTGAGGTATCTTTTACAAATCTTTCCATTGTAGGGCGCGCAATAACCCTGGGTCTCTTCGGCTGCAAAATACAGTTAAGGGATTTATTGTTTACTAAACTCATGTAAAAAATACTACAGAATTTTGGAGAATTAACAAAGATCTTTAAAAGTATTGAGTATCATCTACGAAGACAATGCTTTTTGCAAATCTATACCAGGTATTATTCCACCATAATAATAGCTATTTTGAATCAAAGCAATTTAAAAAAACTCTTCAGATTGTTAAAAAAAACTCGTGATAATTTTAGCCTTATCGCGGGAGCAAATAAAAACAAAAAATGCTGTTTAAACAAACTGAAACATAGTTCTATAAGGACCAAAGTACGCGTAGAAAGAAAACTTAAGAAAATCAAACCATCGCTAAGCGATACTTACCGACTTCCGAGGAGCCGATGTGCAAAACGATTGCTGTGAGGAAGACGTTCCTCAACACCATTATACACGTCTAACGCTGTACTACAAGCACGTAGAATTCGTTGCGCGCATCCTTGCGAAATCGAATTGCGAGTTCATCCATTCAAAAAATTCTGAATGCGAATCTCTCTGACTTGCATTTTTTTCCTCGAAGACGCGGTGGTCTCGTCGAGCGAGAAACTACCCCGATTGCCGGACGCGGTGAATCACGTAAATTCGCACCGCGTAACACCCCCCAGGTGAGTCATAAGATCCCTACCACACCTCGTCAGGTGAATTAATTATCACTACTTAATTAGCGAGATCAATTAGCGGCTCGACGAAGTCTTGCTCGCGAAAAAATCGTTCAACTAGGGCGGAGGAGCGAGAAATCGTCGAGAAAAATCGGTGCACTCTCCGACAATTTATTCTTCGCGCTCGTCGCCGAAATTGTATCGGGTTCCACTTGCGGTCGAGGTTATAATATTCAAAATATGATTTTTATACGACTCGATATTATCTGTTCGCGGGACTCTCTCCACTGTTGACGTTCGTAAACTATCCATCGGTGAAAGTCACTCTGTTAATATTCTTTATTGAATAATGAGGAAATAAAATCTAATCGAGTTCATCGTTCGTTGGACTAGCAGATGAGACGGTCGCGAACCATCTGACCCGATATCATCTACTTGACAGTTTAACTTAAACGGAGTTCAATCCATCTAAACTCCATTTAAGAGTTGAACTCTTATTAGCGTGCGTTTATTGGCTGATCGACTTAGGGCGGGTTGTAACGACTTGGTTCAGAGCCGGTTCAGCTTGAACCGCCGTTCTTGGTATATTTTGTGTCACGCATAATGTCATACATTTTGATGTGAACTCAGTTCAAACGTGGTTCAAGTTAGAACTGAGTTTAAACCAAGTCGTTACAATCCGCCCTTAGAATTTTTTTCAGTCATTAAGTCAGTTTCACAACTCGATCTAACTCTTAAGCAGAGTTTAAATCATTCGTTCAACCAATGAAAATTTAATCCGGACTTATCCAGATAAACTCGGTTTAAGTTCTCATTCTCGAGCGCTCATTGGTTGAACGGATAATTTAAACTCCGTTTAAGAGTTACACTCGAAATTCGGAACAGGCTCTAAACTCTTAAAAATTAGGATTTATAAATTCCGCCTACGAATTAAACTCGAGTCAGTCCTACATTTTCGTTTCCAAATCTGTAAAAAATTCATCCAACGCAATCGACATCACGAATCGATCGGTAAACGCTCTCATGAAAACTCGTCTTCACACCGTCGACCGCCGCAAGTGCCATCTCTCGAACGCCCCAAAATCCAGAGCCCTGGAATGAGAGCTACTGTTTACGGCGGTGTAGGGGCGTCGTTACTGCGTGCAATATGTGTATCGTGTAGGCGTTGGCGAGGCGGTCGACGAGTCGGTGATACGTTCGCGAAAAGCTACCAGTTTCCGCGTACCCCGGGGGACACACGTGTACCGCCGATACCGCGCGTTCCGTCTCACGCGCGCGTTCGAAGATAATATTCGGATCGAGGCCAGCCCCCGACCGAAAGGGGAGCCCGCCGTAGTGCTCCCAACAAGTGTGCCAGTGCCGTTCCGTATTCCCGTTTCTCCGAGCCACGTACCGCCGCATGCCACTCTGGAAGGCGAGCGAGGACGAGCGGACGAGTTGAGGGCAGCAGCGCGATACGGGACTCCCCGCGAAGTTGCGTACGCCGCCGCGACGAATCTCCCCGAACGCTCGTCCGCGTTGGTGGCCCCGACGACCGAATCGCCGGGAGGCGGAGGGATCGCTCGTCATCGTCGCGCGGAGGAGCCAGTGAAGTTTCGCACGTGCGTGAAATATGTACGGAAGCTCGCGGAGAGCTCGTGGTGCGGCGGGTGGACGCTGCTCCGATTATTACGAGAAGCCGTCCTCGCGATCGACGGATTTCCCGCACGGAGCGTCGTGCCCCGACGCGTGAATCGGGATCGCCGGTGTGCGCGAGTGCGTGCGTGGGTCGCGGTCGTGTGCGGCACCCACCGTGTTGTTTTCCCGGCAGCGTGGAAAAAGAGCAGCGGATAGTCGGTGCGAGATTCCCGTTTCGTCCCGAGAACTAAACTGCCTTCGATCAGGTACGCGGCGTTGGCGTTCGATTTTCGAACAGTCCTCGCGACGCTCTTTTCCTCTCGCGAATCGCGACGTTTCCGTCCGTCTTTTCTCGAGCGGACGTTTCGTGCGGAAGGCTGATCCGGATTCCGATGGCGCGCGGATACCGGCTCCTACGATTTACGGCAGGCCCCCCCCCCCCTCTCCCTTCCTCCTCTCTTAACCCCGCGGTTAAGTGCGAACGCGCTCATCGAAGGTCGTCCGTCGATGTTTTGTTTTGCCAATAGCCGCACGACCCGGTGTCGCGCGGTCCGAATTAATTTTTACCCCGGCCGAATTGTCGTTCGTTGTTGAACGAAGTCCCAAACGCGCTTCTCGTTCGAATCGTAACGTTCGAGCGCGACTGCGGGTTTTGCCAACGAACTCTGCGAGCTTGCGGATCGAAACGTCGCGGATCCGCGTTCCCACGCGTTATCCGTCGCGCGCGCGAGACCGCTGGCGACGTCCGAGGGAGAAAGAGAGAGAGAGCGAAAGACTCCACCCCTTCTTCTCTTTAATCGCAGAAAAGTCGAGCGGTCCCAATGCAGCGAGCTCTTTAGTGGATAATTTCCGTCCGCTCCGAGAAAACGGAAGGAGAAGAGGAGCATCGTCGCGCGAGAGTGAGTGAGAGGGAAGACTTCTTCCGTGGAGAAGAAGAGAGCGTGGGAAAGAGAGAGGAGACGCTCGTCCCCGGCCATTGACGTCGCGGGTAATCGGGGAAAGCCGAGGGAAAATCTAACCGACACCCGATATGACACGCAGGTTGGTATTACACCTTCTGTATCTCATGCGTATCGCGTGTCCCGCGCCGCGCGTACTCGCGGGGACTTCCCCTTCCCGTGTATCGCGGGATCAATCGACCGGCGCGACGGTATTTTTTATTTATTAACGATCAAACGAGGCTGGCGGACGGACGAGGCACGCGCGTCGTTCTTGACTTTTCTTCCGGGAAATCGTACGTTTTTTTCGATCGTTAGGCGATGATTTTCTTCTTTTTTTACCTTTTCATACATATATCAGCGGTTTTCCGGGAGTTGTAAAAAACGTGGCGGTTTCGTGGCATTTATTTGTCACATTTCCGTCGACCGGGCTCCGAGAATACAATTTGAGGCTAAATTTGCTCGCCAGGAAAGAAACTTTAATCACTATTATATCTCATTATGTATGAACTTTTGGCTCATACTTGTATAATACTTTATTAAAGATTGCATTTTTATCTACAATAAAGTTTTATATCGAAGTAGGCTAAAAATTCATAATAATGAGATAAGAGCGATTGAAGTTCCTTCCCTGGCGAGTAAGTTAGCCTTATGTAGTAAGTTGCACAGTACGTAAATGCAATTCGGAAGCGCGACTTTGCAAGTACACGTGCACCGGTCGACTCTCGGGTCTTGCGTTACAGGCATGGGTGAGGGGGATTGGTATACAATAGCGTGCGTTACGAGCGAGAGATTAACTTATGCTTACCTGGGAACTTTTCGCGATGGCGCGCGGAGAATGCCGCGGTGAAAATTGCGATGTAATTCTTGTAAACTCGGAGCGCGCCGATGTTTATTGAAAGAAGAACCGCGATGTTTTTACATAAAGACAATTCCGATAATTACAGTTAAATACCTCTTGTCAAATATCAAACGTACTTAATATTTTTGGGTGAAGGGGTATTGTAATTTTTTCCTCGATGTCGATGTGTACCGAATTTATGAAAATTATATCGTAATTTTTATTGAAATTTTGATCGCAATTTTTATTATGACATATTCTTCGTGTGCGTTACTGTCAGTGTTTTTTTATATCGGGCAATTTTCAGTGTTAGTCTTTGGATTATAGCCCCGATTCGGTGGATCTCAGTCAGAATTTTAATTCCACATAAATTTGTCTCTTTTCGCGCGAGATACTGAACATTTTCAGAGGTTGATTTGGGTATCGTCATTTTCTAACAAAGAAATACATTGAAAATCTGTTTTCACATACAGAGATTTTTGTTCTACATTCAGTCTTCTATAAATGAGCTATTAGCATCAGGAATAACTACAATGGACAAAATATGCATCCGGTTTAAAATCGGGTTCAATTTTTAACTATTTATTTATTCATTTTTTTTATAAAACGGTTTCCGGAAATAGACGTTCAATATTTTAATAAAACTCGATATTTTCAAATTAAGCGACGTAAAATATTGCATTTACCCAACACTAGCGCCTAACGTGGCAACTTATTCGCGTAGCGAATCGCTCTCGCATATCTCCGAGCGAGATTTGATTTCGATACTCTTTTTCCGGTTACATCCTCTCTTGATCACTCGGCGCATACGGTCACTCTCGAGATTGCAACGGTGCATTTCCTCTTCTTCTGCCTGCGTATACGCACATACATTGAAGTCTGTATAAATATGATTAAGAGATCGGGTTATGATTTTGTGCCGGGTACACGTGTATCGTAAGATCAATCGCGTCACGCGACAAACAAGCCTGTACCCCTCCGAAGTGCGATCACGGCGCAGGCGTCGAGAAAGCGTTTTTATACTCTTCTAAATCGTTTCGGCCGAGCTGCGATTTGCACTCCTCTCTCTGTCGAATTTAGAAATCCGATAGGTTTTTACCGCCCCTAAAGATCTATCATGATTCCTTTTATTTTTCTTAAATAAGTGTACATGTACCCATTATGTACTTAAGCGCATTTTTTTTTCTTTCATATATTTTATGAGCGACTGAACAAAATAATGTCCAAGGGAAATAATCACCGCGCATTCAGTTGATCCAGGCTTCAATTTTGAAGTTGATTGTACTTCCTTTTTTTATAACCAAATTTAAAAAATGGGACGATAACATGAGAAATATACAATTGAAACTAGAGATTTTCAAGATATCGCGCCTATAATAAAGTGTAAAGAATGAGAATCTAATATTTTATACCAGAATAGGAGATTAGGAAAAGAAGAAGTAGACCATCCTCCCTTTCTCTTTTCTGGTCGGACGCTTGGAATGCTCTCTGCTTAGATTCCGACCTAAGAAGGCTCAGAAAACGTGGCGTTTCGAACGCTCGTACCCGCTTCCACCTCAGAGCGATGCTCGCGCTCCGATCTTCGATCGTCGAATGAACCATTCCCCGTAGCAGTCTCCTCCTTTTATACCAAGCTTCCAACACACGCATGCGTCCTCATACCGCAACGGTTGCTGCTGGTAGTAGCGTGTCTCTGGTAATATTTTAAACATTTTGACGGGGGAGTTAACGTGCAAATGCAGATCTCTCGTGTCACACTCCTCGAGTCTTGAATATTTTTCTCGTCCTTCCTCTTCCGAAATTATGAAACACTACGCGTAACGTTCCGCAAATTACCCGCGGGTATCGCGATTATTCTTTACCTTCTCGTGAATCGGGTGGCTTCTTCAAAACACAACGTTTGCCATTATTTTTTCAAAATTAAATTTATCCATTTTTGATTTTCCATTCTTCAAGAAAAGTAGCGCGGTTTCATACACGAAACATTGACTATTTCCATAAATGTGGTCCCGATCAATAGCAAAGTTACAATACCATTACGTATTTTCGAGATTCGACCTCTTTAGCTTTTTTTAAAAACACTGAACTATTTCCAATTATACTTTTTCAGTTTTCAAATGAATTAGGTACTTCTCATGCGCAATAATTATTATTAATTGACAATTAACGTGAACTCGTAGACGACCGCTGATTGAAATGATGAAAAAAAAATAGACGTGTCACGAACTCTGTTTAATTGCCGCCAATCATTGCCGCAGCGCCGGGCTTCGAAAAGATACGTAATACGTATAACGACGTCGGTTATAGGCAGTCGCGATAATGGAATTAATCATGGAACGATATTTTTTTAACGACTTCGTTGCAACGGTTCAACAGCGCTGCCAGTACGTTTCATCCACATTTGATCTGCGATGGTCTGATTTAGAGAGATACAGACAAGTTAAACTTATGATTCGCATCGAGTACGAGACAGATTCGGTTTTTAAGCAATTTTTTTTATCGCAGATTCGATAAAAAAATTTTTCATCTTTCATTTTCGACCTTATCAAAGCCGGAAAACGACATTTTGAAATGCAGCTACGTCATCGTGCTGTGAGTCTATCTCTCCCGCACTCGTTTCGATGACGTCACAATGTAGAAAAAAAAAACATTATAACTCTGCGAATAATTATTTTCTCGGATCTTTTCTTTTTCACGTGATATCGAATATGTATGCAGATTACAAGTTGAATTTAAAAATGTGAATATTTTTTTTTATTTAAAGACCAAATCATTAAGGGGAATCTCAGTTTTATTTTGACCAGCCGAAACGATGTTTAAAGGACGCGTTACGTACAACACTCCACGAGAATAATTGATAATTCTACATTTTTTAAGTAAACTTTCGCTGCTTAAAAAAACATCCATAGATACATGATAAAGCAATAGACTTACCGAGAAATATCGATTCGTTGCGCACCGTGCCAACACTTTTATTTCTTCCACACAGGAAGAGGTAAGAAGGCTTCGTAGAAACAACCGGGGCGCGACATCGGAATATGTACTTTCAGCGATGTCGAGTCCCGGAAATTTATCGCCATCCATTTGTCAGAATATCACGGCGACGTCGCATCGCGGCGACGCAGCTACTCGGGAGAATATATTGTATCTCGTATCTCTTGTATATGTATCGCGTACTTCATCGCGGGGATCCCGCTTTTAAACGAGGACCTAAGAGGGCGGTTGATTAATTTTCTCAATCGCGACGGAAAATCTAGAGCAGGTCTGATATTTCTCGTCTTCGATCGCTTCGCTCGTAGCGAACGCGAGGCGGATACGCCGAACGAATCGGAAGCGTTAATCGGGCGTCGAAACGATCAGTCAATTTGTCCGGGTGCGCCGCGTATACGGACGTATTTTTTACGCCGTTGTGTACGCCGATGTACCGATAGCTGCGACAAACCCTCAACGTAGTTTTGTGGCATGCGACCGTAGCCTGAAAAATCGCGCGATCGTGTTACTCCGCAATAACGTCATTGATTGGGCTTCGGTGCCTATATATGCGGCGTGGATATCTATAGACTTCGAATATATTTGGGCGATTATGCGCGCCGATTTACTCTCCGTTTCGCGCGTCCCTGTAAAGTTTTTTCCGCTGATCGTCCGTTCCGACTGAGATTCTTGCGTGGCGATGGGCGACTTGCTCGAATTACATTTGATATTCTGCACCTCGCCGCGAGAGGACCATCTCTTGTATCACGTGGTGTAAGAGTGGAGTAGAGGTGCTCCAGTTTCCGTTGAATTTCGAATGCGGTTGTCTCGAAACGCAGTGGCGATATTATGTGTGCGAAAAATATAATGTAATTGAAATAAAACGTTATTATATATTATAATCAGATAGACTGTATACCCCTACATATCGCTCATGGGCTGCAACAGTGGCATAACTCAAAATTGGAATTTTCCCGAGAGACGACTTTAAAAGTTGAATTATTATATTATACGAGCGTTGACCATTTGCTGCCAGATTATGATAATCGTCATAGAATTCTCATGATAATTATCTGGCAGGAAATGATCAACGCTCGTGTAATATAATAATTCAACTTTTAAAGTTGTCTCTTGGGGAAATTCCAATTTTGAGTTATGCCACTGTTGCAGCCCATGAGCGATATATATCGTACGTTTGAACTCGCCCTACGAACATCGGCACTCGTCATTCACCCGATTACTTAGTTTGCCCTTGCAACTTCGTCCGCAGGGACGTCTTCGGAGACTCTCGGGGAAACTTTACCAAGATGCATCTCAAGTAGGTTAACAGGCGCCGTCTTACCGGAAATTGTATAAAGTATCTCGCAGCAGCAATCTGCACATTTCCTTCCCGTTGGAAAATCAACAGAATTATTTAATCATTAGTTTTAGTTCTGTTTAAATAGTGACGTACTTATATAATTACATTCATAGCAGCGGTTGATGGGAAAGTATATCTTACCGTAATTATTTATATTACCGGCATCCTGTCCTATAAAGTTACAGTTAAATTATCTTATTATTGATTTGAGCGATTCTCAAATAAACTCCCAATATTGAAATGACAATTAAATATCAGAAGACGACGTACAATGAACTCAATATACTTATATAAAATTACTAAATGGACTTTAAATTATTGCGCTCTAATTATTTACCGTTATTTGAATGAAGAATTAATATTCTGAGCGACAGTAAAAATCCCAGTACTTGACCCAGTATACGTTGGAAGAAGACCGTGATTACCCCACATGACTCGATTTAGTTGCTTGAATTGATAATTCACCAAATCAGTTACAGCTTGATTTCATTAAGTGGCGGTTGCTTTGCTTAAAATTCAAGTTCTTCTCGGACCTCTCCACTTAACATCTATTTCGAGCACCTAATTGACCCGTATATCAAGTTGAAGTAGTTTACAACGTGTATCGAGAGGACGCGCCGCAACCGACCTCAAGACGCTATTCTCGCTCGCAAGCGCGAAAGAAACGCGTTCCTTCTGTAACGCGGGTCGACAAATTTTACTTTTTTGGTGCCTAAATAAGAAGATGATATTTTCTCTCTGTGAGGTTCTCTAAGAAAGGACTAAATTTCACGTATTTTAATATTTAACAGAAGTATGGTCAATTCTGCTTACTACTTGGAATAAATATCATTAATTGAACATTTTTCAAATTCGGAGCATCTGAAAACAAAATGATCTAATTTTTCCAAGAAGGACCTTGTTTTAGTCTGTAAAATTGCGAATAAAGAATTAGTTTCGTTACGTATATGAACATTTTCATCTTTCCGCGCTGGGACGTCGAATTTACGGCTGCGACGCGTTGTCGGCGGCACTCGGTGTGTGTGTGTGCAAGCATCGTTAAAATTATCGACCAATTTATGCGACTAGCGGAGGCCAGAAGCTCCGCGAGGTACCTACGGCGCGCCTGCACAGCTGCAACCAAAGAATTTATCGCGTGTACGCACAATAGCGGCAGCGCGCGCGGCGCTACCGAGCCGAGCTAGGACCCTTTACTTTGAATTCGAACGCTGGAGGGCGCGGCGTTTATCCATTGTACGCCATCTCCCGCTCGATGCCTTCTTCAATTTTTCTTTCAGACGAGACAAAGCTGGAAAAGTAGATTAAATCGTTAGACGGACCCAAGGTACTCGGCAATCGTCTCGCCCTGCCGTATCACGCTTACCCAAAACTCGGGGCCACATTTTTTCCCGCGCGTTTCAAAGCGAGTTTTAGCTCCGAGACTCGCCGTTGTACAGTTTCCAATTACCGGCGATTGCCTGGAATTCGTTTAAATCGGACTGTGCTCGGGCCAACTTTATCTGCCGCGGTATCACCACAACGGCTTACCCTCTTTGAGCCACTTAAAAGTTCGCAGACGTTACATAAGTAAGCGTCCACGTTGAAAACGCGCTCCTTTTGCTCTCTCAGAGCCTCGCCAAGATGAGTTTTATCGCAAGGCTGCGCGGAGCCGTATTTACATCTGCGATTATTGAATAAAATCGTTGAAGCGAAAAATGTGTACTCTTCTTTTTTATTATGTGAGTGGTTACTTTAAAGAGCCTTTAAGAGAGGAATATCGCTAGGTAGTGACGAGACGAGCGATCTTTAATTTTATTTCCCGAATCAGACAATAACGCTTGACGTAGCTTTGGATACATCTTTCTATTAAATATTGATATACCCGCTATACACTCCCCCGCCTTTTGCAACCCCGATACGAGAATGATAAGTTTTACTCATCTATGAAATATCAAATTAAACTTTTCTAAAAAAAATACCGTAATAATTTTATACATATAACTGGGACGTTTAAACGGAAAAAGAACAGTGTGTATCCGTTCCCACCGGGTTCTCACCAGTCTCTCCATTGTATGAAAACCATCTATTATGACAACGACGCGTTTTCTGCTCGTCTGACCTAATCTAATTTAATGTAGCCTACAGCCACACAGTATATGTGTACATATATTACAAGGGACTTATCGGGATGCCTTGTTCGTGTTGGGCTCGGGTTGTTACGCGTAAAAGTGGGAGCTTGAGACAAACTCGAGTGGGTCGCATTCTCCCAAATTCTTTTATGCTATATACGAAGTGTTCCGTTTGAACGGGATACGAATTATGTGAGGTTTTCCGTGAGAGGAAAAAATGCGTAACTGCAATTTCGCTGCAGTGTCGATGAAAAGTGCAAACGGAGTATAATCGCCCTTTTTTAATTTAAATTGTGATTAAATAATGATATTAATGTTAAAACTTAGTTTTTTTGAGATAAGATTTTGAAATTTCTGGACATTTAGTGTCATCTAAACGAACTACCAAAAGTAGCGTAGGTACTCCGCGACTACTTTAACTGAGCTGCTCATATTTTCGTGAGTACGTTACGTATTATTATTATTACGTACGTATTATCCATGCAGTTGTAAAAACTGCTGTGACTTAGAACTGCTGGTCCGTGGGACGATTATCGAATAACGAGACTCGCTCTGAAAAGAGTAGAGCTGATATCGTATCTGAGAGATTCTCAGTACAATTACGGATATATGATGCAATAACTTTCAAGTTATTTCAAATGATAATTCCTAACGATTCGATGCACATACGAAGTAGATATTTTTATTTATTTCTGTACTTATATTGGTCTACATTGCTAAATGATCTAAAGCTACGTTGTATTCCTATGGACAAAAAAAAATTATTCCAAAGACTTCGCCGAGGTATGCGCATTTAGGAATGCTCGACATTTATCATGACACCGTCGAACATTATCGATAATACGTGCCTCGCCTACGTATAACTCATCAAGCACGTGACTCGGTTAGGCGAAACGATACGTACGCGCCGTACCGTTGCATGGTTTGATAAACCGCGTGCCTCGGTGAAACGTCGTAGATCGCTCGACTGTGCGATTCTATCCCCACGACGGCTCCCTTTGGACGGGAGCTTTTATTGTATGCATATCACATGCGTGCTTTGACTATATATAACTAGCTTGTAATCGGCGTTGCGATGCATGCGTGTTTACGAGCTGATCGACATGGTACTCGAATAGTCAGGTTCGTTAACTAACCCTCGATTAGCTGCGTCCATTTTTAGGCACAACGTGCCATGCATGCCATTCGATTTCGAAGTTACTCGCCAGGAAGGGAATTTGAATCGCTGTTATCTCGTTATTTATGCACTTTTGTCGGGCATTGATATAGAACTTTATTGTAGATAAAAGTGTGATCTATAAAAAAGTATTATACGAACACGGACCAAGAGTTCATATTTAACGAGATAATAGCGATTTAAATTAAAGACGGTTAACCCGCTGAGGATAGTCTTCTTATATGATAGTCCCCTTAAATAGCCGTAAATCCGTAAAGATGAGGGCCTACTGTGGGCTGCTGCTACACACCTAGGATAGCCCCTAGAGGCGTCAACAATGACCTACTTACGGGAGTAGGTATAATCAGGGCTCCCACTTGGTCATTCTTTTAATGTCTGGTCATTTTTTTTTTCAATCGTCAGTAGAAATGCATTGTTATTTTTAAAAGTCATTATTTCAAAAATTTCGTTTCTTAATTCGTCAAGTAATTTCACGATGCTTTCCCATCGCTAATCTTATGAATTCTCAGTGTTGAGGTAATCATGTTATCACTGCCCAGATTCTGTAAATCGTTACGATGGTCATAACAAGTAGTCGCTATCGTTGTGCGTGTTATTTGTAGTATGGGAAAAAGCTTGTTGGGGTATTTGTTCATTAAAGAGTGATCGTATTTGTTATCTTCCACGCCTCACAATTTCGTTATGTTCTTTTGAAAATAAATGATTTCGATTACAAATCTCAATCACTTTCTTCCAATATTATTTCCTCAAAATTCTACCGAATTTATTACAAGCACCATTAAACTGCTTTTTCTTATCTCTTCGTAATGCTCAAATGAAAAAAAAATGGTAATTTTTTCAAATATGGAGTCATTAAAACCTACTATTTTTTAACATCTGACTGTGGATGGGCGTCCTGTACAATTCAAACGACACGACGCGATCTTTCCACGCGCTCCGAATGTACCTACTGAAGCATGGATTTTCATTCTGCTACGAACGAAGAGAGAGAGAGAGAAAGGGAAGGAGAGAATGACACATCAGAAAAACGTCAGGAACGTCAACGATTTTTCCGTCGCGAGGATTTTAGGCACCGAAATTAAAAAAGCACCGGTGTCGGAAGTGCGCGCGCCCCAGAACTTATACTCGCCTGCAGACAGCGGAGCAAATGAGCGCGCGCGCGGAATGGGTCAACGTAAAAGAGTGTAGGAGAAAAAAATTCCGACAGAGACATTCCGACGATAGGTTGTAGTTTCACGGCGGCCTCGTTCTTCGGTTTCGTGATTGACGGAACGCGTTCGCGATATGCTTCCGGTCCGGTGAAATGGAAGCGCGGCGTGATGTACATAGCGAATATCAGCTCCTGACGCGCGTCTGGTCTATGCCGCCGCGCATCGGTCGAGCACAGTGGAAACGCCCGACCGCGACACGGATTCCCCTCAATGGGCGCGTTCGTAAGTTAAAACAGCTCGGCGGGGTTCGGCGTTCATTGATCGTCAAACGGTTGATCTCGAACGCTTTGCCAGGGGAGCGTCGGATGCTACCGATTAGTTTTGTGAACACACAGCCAGGGAAAGGGTTTAGTTGAATATGAAGCCAATAGAAAAATTGATCTGAGATGAATAGGAATTTATTCACATCAAATAAAAGTATGTATATTTGAATTGGATAGATGTCCTACTAGATTCGCACTCGATTAAACAAATATGCAAAACATTTTTATCATTCAAGTAGACTTTTCTTCGATGTGAATAAATTCCTATTTATCTCAAATGAATGTTTCCATCAGGAAACGTGCAAGGAAGACCCTGTGCGACGGAAAACTTCGCTATTTATAATAAATAAATGGTCCTTCCGCAGGTGGCTGCTTTGGAGAGGTTTCACTGTATGCAACTGTAGACCGTCATATCGGGGCCCCAGGGATTTTAATGGCTTTGTTTAGAAATTAAGTCACGCTGATGGGATAAAGAGTGGGGATCGAGCAGAATATGACGAAGGGGGAGTGGAAGTTGGTATATTTTTGCGACATCACTCTTTCTCGTATGTGAATAAAAGGACGATTTTTTTTGTACAAAGGGGCAGGGGTGACGCAAGGTGACAACGTATGGGGAGGGGTGATGTAATTTATGAGCGGAGCCAGTGTTTCGTTATCATTCTGCCCGGAGTAGATGCTGTGGCGACAAATTCATAATAGTTAATGGAGAATTTTGCGAGATGTATGTAGATTTTTAATGAAATTACTAAATTCCATAAATGTATCGATATTATAGTAATAGAACATAAGTATGGACATTGAGAGTTTTCTGTTATTTTAACATACTGATTTGTCGCTTCCGCTTTTCATATACCATTTTCTACGACGATATTCGCTTCAGCACCCCCAACATCCCTTGTAATTGGCTTCGAATTATTTGTTGCTATTATTCCCTCAACTTTGATCATACTCGGTAGACACCAAACTCCTGTGAATCGAGTATGTCAACTAGCTATGACGAAGGGGCGCAAATGAAGAGGGGGAAAACAATGCTCGTGACAGACGGTTACTGTACGAAGTTCTCAATGGAGGATCCGTGTTGCGGATGACGTTCTTGCTTGCGCTCGCGCGTCGCCTATGGTGAACGGCTGGCGTCCACCCCGTATGCGGGCACATTCTGAAATTGTAGGATGGTGGGGTGAATGGAACTCGAGGTTATGCATTGTTCGCCGTGGTATTTCTACTGTACAGAGGGAGGAAGGAGACAGATACGCGACCTATCAACAAATATTTTGGAAAATTGTCAATTTTGAAGGATTATCGGGAGAGTGCAATGCGAAACGGAATTAATTTAAGGCTTTCAATTATTATCAAAGATTTTTAGAATTCTTTTGCAAATAAACTAGTATTTTGAGTACATATTTTATTATCAAAATTGCACATAGTTTTTCATTTTCACAAATACAGTGATACTTTACACTTTCAGAACAATTTCACTGGGAAGACGACGAATCGCGCTTGCGCTGTTAATCGTGACGCGACGAAAGTGGGCGTGGTCAGGGGTAGCAACAGAGTAAAGCCGGCGAGGAAAAATTCCAAGTTTTCGAAGACCGTCTCTTTTACTTATGAAAGTACATACATATTACTTTTGGCTGTACTGCGACTGGACTGTAAATGCAAATAGATTCTGCTTGACCCACACACAGCGGGAAAAAAGTGGAAAATTTTTAAAATAAAATTTTCGAAATTCGCTCGAAATTGCCCGTAGAATCTGAAACGAAGGTCGCGGCTTCGAAGGAGCCGAGCTGGCCGTGATTTCGCAAAAGTTGAATTTTACATTCGGGAACGAATCCTGCCTCTTTCGCGAGAACTCAGTGAATGGAAATCATGGGACATTGTACGCGGTGAAATTCGTATTCTCTCTCTCTCTCTGGACGGGGTGGAAGAGGAGATACGCGAGAGCGAACTTCGCTGCGCGTTCCGAGCGCGTTGTACCTACCAGTACATGATGCATGTACTCGCGTGTAGGATCGAAGCATGACACTTCGGATGCACTCATTAGCCATTACTTCAATCGTGAAATTGCCGTTCGATGCTTACCTATTTCACCATCGTTACGTCGGATGTCTGTCTTGATCGACCGTTTTTTACAGCGGTAATCAGGGTATTATCACCCTCTTCTGCATACAAATGGCTTCCCGAAGTGCGAATATATTTCTAAATATTTTTCACAACTATCGTATACTCAATGTTATTTCTTGTGCAAAATACATCAACATTTTTTCGTACGTTGTATTCCAAATTTTGACGGGCTTTCAGGGGGTAGATACGGTGAACGATCCAGAAGTAGGAAGAAAGTGGGGGAAATTAAAGTACACGAGAATATGGGTCTGCGCATAATAGGAGGAATGGGGAATTGGGGGCAGAACACGGAGAATAGAGAACAGTTCCAATTTCAAAACACGGAGATTAATACACCAGCGCGGAATAAGGTCCGTTTCTCTGTGCAGAATTTATAATTTTGCAAGACTCGATAATTTTACTATACGATATTGTAAAATTCTAAATTTTCTTCTCTCGTATTTTGTCATTTTACAAGATTTTTGCGTATCATTTTATTTTATTGTTTTCGTATTTTTTTATACCGATGTTTTCTCAAATATTTCCTGTCATCTCATTTGGATAGAAAATAATTGCGGCAAATTACTATGCTCGAGTATGAGTATAATTTTACCATAATTTTTTTCTATATATAATTCAAATTTTAGCAATCTATTAAAGAATTGAGAGCACAAGCGAACTTTTGTAATTCTCTTTTTCAAAGTGTATCGACATTTACAAGAATGTTGCAATTTCCGAGTTTCCGTTGAAACGAACGTAAATATATTATTATGTCCCTCTCGTTGCGGGTGACCATTCCAGGGGAGTGCTTCGAAATGCTCAGACTATAAACGAACCTTCACCGACCGCTCCTCTCGTTATCCGAGTAATCGAATCCCCGCTGTGTCGATTTCCAATGTGTATTTCGCTCGCGTTTATCCACCCGCCATTTCCTCCCTCCTGTCGGACGTCACATAATGGAAGACGACGAAAATTTCTCCCGTTCGATGAGCCAAGCGGAATGATAAATTATTATCGTCCCGACTGTGTGTATATGTGTGCGCGTAGACGAAATACCGTATTCAGTTTTCGTAAATAAAAAATGGCCAGGTTCAGTTCGCAATTGATGGTTTGCGTCAGTTAAATATCGTTCGACTGGAAGGAATTTAGCTCTCACCGTGTGTCGAAATGGTTGGATAATTTAAATGCCCTTCGGCGCACAGTTAAATATCCTTTAAAAGGAATTGCGGAGGCTGTAAATACTTTGTTCTTGCGCTCATCTATTTTATGTGGGAAGAATATCGTAACGGATGTGGCTACCGCCATAAAATATCTTCCGTCCAATTATACTCGAGGCTGCTTCCGCCACAATTCTAATTATTGGAAAGAAAAGAGATAGTTACTTCGCAACCCGTAATTTTTGGGTACGGAATTTCAGTTACAAATGCAACGTCAGTCATTATTTCACCACCCCTGTTATTCCCGACTCTTTAATCAGGAGGGTCGATAATCAGTGCTGTCGCGTCGGTCAAACTATCTCGCTCCATTCATTTGGATGCGACAACTTGCACTGCTATAAAAGGCGTGCAAAAAATCAACGCTATTCCCCGGCTTTTGTAGCTTACAAAATCGCGAATCGGCCCAAAAAATATTATGCAAAGCCGCGACAGCATTTTTTTTCGGATTTATTCGACATTTTACTTCTAATTAAAAATTGGTAAAATTTAATCGATACACATACTCCCTTATTAATTACATCAAAAATGGAAAATTTTACACACAATGTATTTTTAGTTTGAAATAAACTATAAATTATTTTCGCAAGAGGTGAAATACCAAACGAAATTACCACGTGATCGTTTATCGGCTCAATATGTATGTGAGGGCTTATCAAAATATCAGACACCCTCTATGCATATTTAGCTGTTGTGACGAGCCCCCCGGGCATTCATTGACACCGGCTTTAGTTACTCAGCCGGATTAATTGTCGGTTTTAATTTGAAGAGAAAGCTTTGCCACGGTAACGCGCGAACGCCAACCCCTGCTGCACGCTCGTGGTGTGTCGTATCGCGCGATAAACGCTGCGATGAGTAGCGCTTGGTCGGGATTTTTAGTCCAACGCCGCGGTAGATGACGATGCCGTTCGCGCAACCCGATAGCGAGGCGAGCTACGGTCGTATCCTGTTTCAAATCTGCGAAACTGAGATTCCTCGAGTCAGGTGGCACAGTCCGCTCTCCGTTGACTCTCCGCATTGGCTTGGGTGTCCTTCCACTTCCGGCGTGTATATTCTGTCTTACATACCGGGCGGACGCCATCTAGACGTCCATAAGAGACGCGCGAGTGCCAGAGAGAGAACATTGTTTAACACGCCTGCTGTGCATTGAGGACGCTCCCGTTGCACGGTACTCTCGGCGTCGTGGATCCTGTAGCTGGTGACTTTTTAAAAAGTCATTCACATAAGTATATCAGTCAATGAACAATTAATTCTCACGCTCTCATTAGCTACGGTGGTGTTCGCTTTAATTAATGAAAATATGACAATTGATTCATCATTGATTAGCAGGTACTCCCGGCGACACGTTCATTTTCAAACGTACTAACTAGTAATTAATTAATCAATTTTTGTGCTTTCATTAGCCAAGGCAAAATGCCAAGAAACTATGATTTTTCATTTTGCACTTGGACATCAAATAGCGATTATTCTAAGGAAATGAATTATTTTTTCAATTCTTAAGGGTCAATGGGTTAATTCTGCAAAGTCTATAAATTGTCAAGCGGAAGAAAATCTGTCGAAATTAATTAGAGGTTAGATGAGACGACATAATTTCGTCACTTCCCCCTTGGCATCGAGATTTATCCGTTGTAAGATGATGTCAGTCGCCACTGGACCCTCTCTTTCAGAATCGTATGCCGCGCGGAGATGATGAAAATATCCGTCCCCATAGACGAATCGACGGATCCGTTTCTTTCGCCTGCATTTCATTCAATCTCCCTTTCTTTCGTCGCGCTCGACGGTTTATTCCGACCCCTCCTTCCAATCTCATGTAACTGCCGCCCCAAATCCTGTCTAATCCGTGCTGCACGGTTCTTTAGGGTTTGGACGTGCTCGTATAGGACACGCAATGACGCCGCTTAAATGATTCCTGGATGGGGGCGTATCTATGGGAAGGGTAGCAACGATAAGCATTCGCTTCTGCGTGGCGAATTAAAAGCTGGACCTGTTATATTATAGACTCGAAAGTACATACGTTATAAAAGTGTTGTATTTCTCGATAAAATCGCTATTTTTCAATTATTTGGCAAAAATTCATTTATAGATTCTGGGGTAAGTCGAGAAACCAAAACAGAAATATATACACGGAAAAAAAAGATGATTTTGCAGTCTCAGCGAAACTGAGGCTTGCTGAGAATTTTTGCTATTACGTCAAAAATATTATCTGTCGCGACAAGAGATATGTCGAATAATAGTAAAAATATTTACTGAAGTAGCAAATATGTTTACCGAAAAAATTTCACTTCGATTGCAATTATGTACATCAGCCATTATTGAACATACATTTTGCCGCCACAGATAATACTTTTGCCGTGATAGCAAACAATTCTCAGCAAAACCTAGTTTTGCAGACTCCAAGATCCTTTTTTTTCCGTCTATGTAAATATAAAAAATAATTTCCAAACGAAATTAAATTCACAGCGTTCGTCGATATCGGTCGATGCCCTCGAGCACCGGCGAAAATTGCACAGAATGCAGTTCCACGTTTGCCCATTATAAGCGGGCATTTCCTGATTTTATAGTCCGTCGAATCGTTCTTCATTCCTGCGTTCGACTCGCTACACTGATCTTTGACTTTGTCACGCTGCTCGAGCGTGAAACTTTGTACGGAATATCTGAATTCCGTCTCGACTGTTTTACAACACGGCTGGTCGATTCGATGCGCGGAATGTGTTCTGCGATCTCCAAGGTTCGACTCTTAATTTTTCGCAGAGTCTCTCCTTCGAAACTTACAAAAAAGGTTTCTCGAAACATACAAGGGACACCCACAAAGGTTTTCGAGAACGTGGGCGCTTTGTGGCTCTCGTTCGATCGCGCGTTCTAAAATCCGAACTTGAATTCCTTATCACTAGTATTTCGGCAAATCCACTTTCAGGTCGATAATTTCATTTTACAGCTGAACCTCGAATCCAGTTCTTTAAATTTCACTCGACAACTGCATGAGTCAATGTTTCAAATGATTCCGATGGGACACTGGCGCGAAATAGTTGTTTGATTGAAATTCGCTAATAAAAACGATGACGTGAAGAGATCAGTACCTACGATTAACACGTGGGCTTGTTTATCCATTTCGATGTAACGCTCACGCTAACGACACATTATGGTAGTACCAAACAGATCTTTCGTCATTTTTGTATAGTGGTTCCGCAACAGCTATACAGTATAGCAAGAGAAAGTTGGATCAAATATTTGCACCGTGCAATATTGCTTTTTAATCGAAAGTATCATGGATTCAATGGTCCTTTTATGAAATTCGACAATTTCATGAGATAAAATATTCTGAGCGATTATGAAATGACGAATGGTGCTGATTTTTTTTACGTGCTGAATTATACGTCACTGCAAACCGCCGATAATTGGTGTAGATATTTTTAAAATACGTGTGCGCGAGGGGAAAGAAATTCATGTAGGGCATAACGGAATTAAGAGAGGTACAGAACGAAACAGGATGTGTGGGCTACACCACCCGTGCACGGAAGTACGGTACGTCGGTGTCATTTCGTATCGATGTCGACTGTGTGTCATACCGTCCCATTCCATAGCAGAGTATACCATAATGAGAGGCTAAACTTACTCGCCAGGAAAGAAACTCGAATCATTAATATCTCATTATCTATGAGCCTTTGGCTCATATTTGTGTAATACTTTTTTGAAGATTACATTTTTATCTGTAATAAAGTCTTATATCGATGTTGGCCAAAAGTTCATAAATAATGAGATAATAATGATCGAAACTTTTTCCCCCGCGAGTAAGTTTAGTCTCATATGGTGCACGTGCAACGAATATTCGTAGCGTAATTAAGTCGCGCAACATACGTAAATAGTTAAAAGCGATATAACGTTACGCGCAAAATTTCATCGAAACCCAAACTCGAACGTATATTACTTTTTATAACGCATATAACTTTCTCAGGCGAATAATTCCAAATCGATTTAAGTTTGCTACAAAAACATATTCGTAAAAGCCGTTCGAGCGGTTCGACGTGGCATGATATTATCTTTCGAAGAAAAAGGCGTTGTCACGGTAATCATTTTTCGTTCATCGAAAAAAAAAGGGGATGGCGCAACAGAAGGTTGAATTAAAAAGTAGGCAACCGGCAATCATTTTCGATGCAAAAATAAGAGGGGGAGTGGCGCACTACTACCATTTTACAAAGAGACTTTTTTGTTCCAATAAATATTCGCTATACGATTGACCATAGAATTCCGCAAATAAAAACCATAAATATCAACGAATTGAAATCTTTATAAGCTAGTCTTCGAATCGAAGATAAAGGTCGATTTGAATAAATATATCGCAAAGTATTAACGACCAAATCAACTGTGTATACAGTCCCTTCATACCCTCATTACCGAAATATGTATCTGGAGTATCGAAAAGAATCTTATCGCAAAACGATAACGTAACTCTCGGGATGAGTTTTAGTGCCGTCAACCAAACAATCTTAACCGCACAAACACCGTTAATATCGCGCATAATTTCCCTGCTTTTCGCGTGCGAGTTTTTATAACCGCGGCGAATATGGCACAGTTACGTCACTAAAATTAATGACGTCCGAGCGAGATCCCGAGTATTCCGCCCATTTTTTCCCGTCGAACTCTCGTACTTGGCGAGTTGACAAGTCTCCCGACCCCTCGAAAATCTCGGTCTTAACAACTTCATTCGAATTGCGAACACGCATACCCGTATACAGCTTCCCACACGTAAAACGGCGCTGTGGTAGCTCTTGGGCTGAAAGTGGGAGGGGCGCTCTTTTCGTACCTCATCGGGCGTCTCGTCAGCCCAACGGCGGATTAATAATATCTGGATTAATTTCACTGTACCCCAGACCCCGCGCGCCGTCATGTGGGAGTTCGCGCGTATCGATTTTCTCGAATCGTAATATTTGATGAGTCATTTGGTCCGACACTGCCTTCCACCGAGGTCGCCTGCTCTTGCGTCTCCCCTATCCGCCGCATATAATGGTCGGCCGCCTCTCCCGCGAGCAACCTTTCTTCTCTCGTGCGCGGTAGCGCTCTTTCTGCTCTCGGCCATCGCCTTTATGCTCGCCCTCCTTTTTATCTTATGTAAATGGGGTATCGCCGACAAAAAAAAGAGGAGATTGTCGATTCGAGAAAACTTCCCGTCACGTGGTGTCGTCGAGGAAATATTTGCTTTGTGAGATTAATTGTATACAGGGTGGATCTGATGCTGTCAGCCCGTATGAGGGGCACGCGCTGCTCTGTATAGCGGCGTCTCCGTCGTACGCGGCAGGCGAGGTAGCGCGCGACGGACGCGCCGCCAACGGAAGAGATCCGTTTCTCTTTCTCTCGTTCACACTCGCACGTGCGTCAGATTCATCCTGTATAGTAGAACGTTTTTTACGAGCGGTAATGAGATAGTTTTACGACCTGGAATCAACCTTTCGCGTACTGACATTGCGAAGACCGTGGACTTGGCATTGCAAATGTCACTGGGCCTATCATAGCTGTTGTTAGGCAGAGAAAAAAAGAATGAGGTTAATTGTATTACAGCAGCGGTCACGGATAGGGAAATAAGCATTTGGTGACCTGAATTGATAATTCGCTGAAGTGGACTACAACTAGCTACGTCGGTTAATTTAATTCAGTACGATTAGCGGGTCGAAAGCGTTAAACCGTAATCTCGATCTGAAAAATCGTTATTACAATGTTACTCCTGCGTAACTTTTCTCTTTTTCACTTGCATTTAACAATTATTGCAATTCGAAAAAGGTCGTGTGTACGTCATCTTCAAGCTGTTAAAAATTGAGATGAAAAATCGTAAAGGTCTGATATATATTTCAGAAGAATCAGATAAGTTTTGCATTTTAATCCACCACATTGGATCCGCCTTTTTGAGTTTTAAAACTCGGACTGCGTATTTTAAGTCAATGCTCTTGAAAATTAAGACAATGAGATTTTGAAAACGCATTTATTACTTACATTTTTCTATAATGAATTTTGTATTATTATAAAATAAAAATATATGTATCTACTAATTTTTATTTAGGTTATTCAAGGTTTTCATTTATTTTTCGTTTGACTCGTATCATATTTTCGCTAAGTCAGGACAGACCGTACGATATAGGATTCTCAATGCGAGATTCACTTCGCTCCATTACGAGTACCTATATTGTACTCTTCATCAGTTTTAGTTATGCATCGATATAAATGTACATACGTACTTTTTCCGCGTGTCATTGAAGTTTCGATAAAGCGAAGAGTCCATGGACAATGTAGGTATTAATGCGAACACGCTTCGGATATGTTTTGGGTGCGCTCCAACCGTCCCTCTTGTATTTTCGGTATTGTAGAGCGGTGAGAGGGCGAGTGCGGAAGAATAGTCCTCGAGTGGGGACACGGACAATTCACTTTGGGCATTCGGGCCGAGCGTACGGAGTGCCACGTATTGTCATCCTTTGAGGAATAATGGCGCAATTAAGCGGGCTTCCTGTTTATTATCGAACTTTATTTTTTTCTCGTTCCCTTTTCAAAATGCGAGTATCCTTGATCTTCTATTTTTTTTTTCTAAACTGAATAATTTGATACGAATCGGCAGTTTCTCTTTGATAATTACATATATTAGGTCTACAACTTTGCTTCCGCCATTTTTATATATACTAGCATAGTTCCATTCGGCGTTGCCCGGATTTTGGTCAATTTGGGCCACACTACTTTTTAAACGATTTTCTATTTTCAAGTTCAAACTCGACTCCTAATTTTCCGATCGGAACCGGTCTGACGCCATCCAACGAGAAATTTTACGGGCTTTCAACATATTAGTACTCACTTTTGCCGATTTCCTCATCGTTTTTCAAATATAGGGGAGAGTTGCCTATATTGAACCGGTATCTAAATTGAACCTCCTGGCTATTTTAAGTAAAGGAGCATTTTCACGTCATCTATCAGTAGAAATTCAAACCTTAGTACCGGTCAGTCTGATTCCACTACTGATTCCAGAGATTTCGATTTTTGTCAAAATCTTAAGCGCTGATTCCAAAAAGCATGCACTTATTAACATATATGCCCTATATATTGACTATATCTCAACGGAAATTAAAAATATTAACGATTTTATGTACCAGAACATTTTTTTTTCATGGAAAATCATCGATATCTCGGCGATCCTTTAAGATTTTCTCAATAGGGGGGTGCATGATTTTTGGAATCAGCGCTTCAGATTTTGACAAAAATCGAAAGCTCTGGAATCGAACTCTCGACCATCCTATCTTGTGTATTTTTTCGCATTGATTATGAAAATCATCAATATATTGAGGAAATCTCAAAGCAACACCGAGATATCCATGACTCTTTTATGAAAAAATAATTTTTCCGAACATAAAATCGCTGATATCTCATATTTCCTTTGAGATATGGTCCTGATAACCATGATTTTCGGAATCAGCGCGAAAAAATACATCGGATAGGGTGATCGAAAGATCGATTTTAGAGACTTCAATTTTCGCGAAAAATTGAAAAAATGTTGAGTATATGCCTTAAGATTTTGACAAAAATCGAAATCTCTGGAATTAAACTCTCGACCATCCTATTTTATGTATTTTTTCGCGCTGATTACGAAAATTATAGTTATATTGAGGATATCTCAAAGGAAGACCGAGATATCGATGATTTTTCGTGAAAAAGGTAATTTTCTGGTACATGAAATCACCGATATCTTATATTTCCTGTGAGATATCGTCAATATATCTGCCATTTTCGGAATCAGCGTGAAAAAATACATCAAATAGGGTGGTCGAGAGATCGATTCCAGAGATTCCGATTTTTGTCAAAATCGTGAGTATATGCCTTAAGATTTTGACAAAAATCGAAATCTCTGGAATCGAACTCTCGACCATCCTATCTTATGTATTTTTTCGCGCTGATTACGAAAATTATAAATACATTAAGGATATCTCAAAGGAAGACCGAAATATCGATGATTTTCCGTGAACAAAATCATTTTCTGGTACATAAAATCACCGATATCTTATATTTCCTTTGAGATATCGTCAATATATCTGTCATTTTCGGAATCAGCGTAAAAAAATACATCGGATAGGGTTGTCGAGAGATCGATTTCAGAGATTTCAATTTTCGCGAAAAATTGAACTCTCTACCATCTTATCTTATGTATTTTTTCGTGCTGATTACGAAAATTATAGATATATTGAGGATATCGCAAAGGAAGGCCGAAATATCGATGATTTTCCGTGAATAAAATAATTTTCTGGTACATGAAATCACCGATATCTTATTTCCTTTGAGAGATATCGTCAATATAGATCTGCCATTTTCAGGAGGTTCAATTTACGTACCGGTTCAATATAGGCAACTCTCCCCTATGCGAAAAACTAAAAAGTTGCACGTGCAAATTTTGCTCAAGGGGGTTGAACAGGGTAGCGCGGGTGGGTTTTGTAAACCAAATGTAGATAGTATTTTCCGCCTTATTTTAAAGCACGCGCGTGTGCAAAATTTCATCTAGATCGGATAAAAACTGTAGATTTGTATAAAGAACATACAAATATACACGCATCTATTTTTATATATTACAAAATCACCCGCTGGGCTCGTCTGAAGGTTTCTTCAAAATTTCATTAAAATCGATTCAGCCGTTTTGGAGTCTATAGGGAACATATTATTTAAATAAAGTACTAAAATCGCGTAAAATAAAAAATGATTTAAGTAAATTTGATCTTCTTCAGTTTAGGTAACTCATTTGCGGAAAAATTTCGCTAAAAGAGCTACAAATATTCCATAACCGCCTGTAAAAGTTATTCTTATCAGCGCTCGGAAAGAGAGAATTTTAGCGTAACTCTAGCTCTGCGAGGCTGACTCGAAAGAAATAACTACTGGCGGGTCGTGGACCTATACCGAGCACAGTGTGGAGTCTCCCAGTACTTACTCGACCTTCTATCCGCCAAGCCAGCTTATACTGTCAAAGAGCATTTCCTCCGATTACCCACTCGCACCGAAAGCATGGTCGAAATTAAATTTTCGGGTAATCTAACCAAACCTGATTCGACGTAAACTAACGCGACGTTTTTTTAAGTGTCTTTGCCAAATGAAGAATGTAGTTGGATCAATTATAAATAGAGTAGTTTCATAAGAGAAAACTGGTGGAATTATTTGGTATAATAATGAACTTTTTAGCCTGAGTAGAATTTGACTGCAAACACGCAACCCTGTTACAATTGGTATCTACCTATGGTATCGAAATAAAATTTTGTGAAAACGAGAGAAATATATTTTGAAAATCTACGCAAGTGAATACTATAATATAAATACAGTGGATTAAGAAAGTTTTGTACATTTATTTTTTTTACGTAGATGTTAGCTAAAAAACAATAAATGAAATAAATAAAAATACTTCAACCTAGATCATTTAAAACTTTGACGTGTTTTTTCTTCTGTTAAGAAAATTAAATCGTAGCCGAATTATAACAATTTTATTTCGACTTATATAAATACATCAATTGTTTCTAATGTTTTATAAAAGGTTTGAAATGTGTATCTTTTAAAGCATTAAAAATGACCTCTGTCTGTAAATGTCCTCAAAAAGTACGTTGTTTTTTTTTATTTTTTGAAATAGCGATGATCAATACGAGATTGCTCATCAAACTTCTTCGCGGTAGTAACTTGAAAACTATGTTCTCTGAGTTATACCACTGTAAAAAAATACATTTCGCTCAAACAGATTCGCACTGTCGTCAACGTCTAGGCACGTCGCTTTGGCCCCAGGCCGGGCCCTGTGTCCCCAATTGTCGCACGAGAATTTCACTGACGTCATGATATTTCCATGTTCCCATTATTACATCGACCGCGTCATTTAAGTAGTATCATTCACCTTCGCTATAGCTATCTGTACAATACATATAATGGCTATCAGACGAAGCATATATGTACACATCTCTCGTATGCAGGATATATCGCATAGCTCGTCTTCATCTTTATACCGCGTGTTCCATAATTCACATATGTAGGAAGTGGACCCCTCGTTCCCATTACCTTCCGCGGCGACGAGGGGCTGACCTCCCGCGCCAACTCGCCTTGCGAATCGATTCTTTGAAAAAAAAATCCCATCTATACGGACGTGCAGTCCAATTTTCCCCACGATCGATAAACCTCGCGTTGAAATGGCGAACAGCCGCGCAATAAAGCATTGGCGATGACAATGGAAAGTGTCACCCGGTAACCGATCCGATCCTCGATCCGATCGATCGACTCGCGAACATACTCGAACGCAGCCGAACCTGCGGACAAATTGCGGGTCGACTGGAGATCTCGGCGTCGTGGTCAAAGGATGACGACGTTCAACCGTTCAGTTATTCGACCATGAGACAATCCATTTTAACGTTACTGACATTAATGGGTTACTGACGGAAGTATATTACAGGCACTTGAATATTGTATGTTCCAGATTATATCTCGATCAATTTCTCCTAGATCTGTCCGAATTGTTGTAATCGTCGACGTATAAATTAGCAGGAATGCCATTCGAGTATTTTTTTTATAGCTCGAAGTATCGTGATGAGTATCGAACGTTTGCTCGTAACACGCCTGAATGCACCTCTGTAAATAGACTGCGGGGTAAGGACAATAGCGGTTCGCTATTGTGGCTAACAGTATCACATCGTTGTCCGCGTGGACTTCCGGCTCTCCGTTTCGTCATTCGCGCGGTCCACGACTGCTAAATAAACTTTATATCGACCGGAAGTGTGCTGTAAGCAAAATTTTCTATAAAATTGAACTCGTACCACTACTGATTAATCTTTCGGAGAGCGCAATTGCAAGGAATTTACAGCGCTCCAGTTTTCGTTAAAAAAAAATTCACTTCCGAGATCTTTTGGAATCCGAAATTTGAATTCGTCAAATACAAAATGACGAATTTAATAGATCTGATTGAAATCAAAAGTACAAGGCAGAAATTACGCTTCATTCATTCCGTAATTAAAGCTATAAATTTGCAATTGGCGATTTCAAATACCGTAATTCAAAGTTGAAACTTTAAAATCCATTGCGCCCAGAATGAAATACATACAGTTCCATCACACATATCGAGGAACTATATTTTACAGTTACAAAAGAAATTCAGAAAGATACGATTACATATTTATCGATTAATAACATTCCTATCAAACTAACGATATAATTAATTCGTTGATAGTCACAGCTAAATGAAGCTTGACGTCCCGACAACCATATTGAAAGTATAATATTTAGACTTCCCTCGCGCGTCAACGATTAGCTCGAGAAAACTACCTCGTCGTAGTCACCCAGTACCTCAAATTAAATCGGTCTGAATGCAATAGCCGAACGTGGTATACACGTGCTTTAGCACCCGCTTTTAGTGTTCTCCTAAACGCTTTTGTTTTCGCACTAGAGGTGTTGAGTAACGTAAATAGGAGCCTGGCGTCCGATCGATAGGTATACTCGTACACCAGACGTAAACGTAAACGACGGAAGCCTTGCGGCTCGACGCGGCAAACAATGCCGGGACAGAGACGCGGCGCGCACCAGGCTCCAAACGTCAAATGAGCTTTCCGCGTACGTCTGATATGAACGAGAGAGAGAGAGAGAGGTCATTCGATCCCCGCGTTCGGTTCCCCATGTCGATTTAGAAGCGTTCCACTTTTCGTATCCCTCAACAGCTTCCACGAATCTCAGATACACAATCTCGCACGATCTTTACACAATCTGACTCACGTCCGCGCAGTCTTTTCCGCTGATTTCAATGTTTCATATTCCCGCGTGCGATGTAACCACGTCGCATGGTTCTCCGGCGCAATTAGGTGAACTCGAAATGGCTGAAATATTTCCGGGGGAAAGTTCGATGAAACGGAACACTATTGTGCCGGTACGCGCCACAAGCTAACGTGATTTACTACGGTGGTCAGGAACCCGAGTAAAATGAGGTGAGATCTCGCGATGGGCCGAGGTAGCGGCGAACGAAATACTTACTTATATGGCTAAATTAACCTTAATGACGCACGCGCTGTATTTGGTAATGTCTACGTGTCTGTAAAAACTGGAGCTTACTTGAAATGAAAATATTTCCAGTATATGTAGGGAAATACATGTTTGAATAAAACTTCGAAATGAGAAATATATACGATGATGAGATCGAGTTTGTCAAATCACATTTTTCAAGAAACGTTGAATTGACCACTTTGGCTTTCTGATTTCAGGTGAAATCGTCCAGGATCCAGGAGTGAGCGACGAAGATCAGCTGCTATGTCAAACAACCAGCTGGTTGACTCCTGTCTGTAAGTATATTCTGATGTTTTATGACGATCATTGAAAAGAGTGCCTTCCATTCTTTAAATTGTCATTTGTCTTCTGTAGCTGACAAAAAAGCTTCGCTAATCATAATTTACGTCGATCGAGTATTCTTATTGGATTTACAATTTCATTTCTGGGATGATAAAGGTATTTTCTAGGCTTTTCAATAAATTCTCGGGTATTAGTTTTTTTAATGAAAAAAAATTGTTCGCGTTATTTAAAACGTCAGATTTGGAATGGGCGAATTTAAAAGTTTGCATATTATAATGGTAGCTACGATCTAATGAAAAGAAAAATATGCTTCAAGTCATGCAACATTTTCGTTAAACATTTTTCTTGTTTCATTTCAAATCGGAGTTATTAAAGAAACGTTTTTTGCCACGTGAAATGTCCTGCCCTTGCAATATTTCCGATAAACGTTTCGTGTACGGCATAGAAGAAACGTTTCTTGGAAACGTTACTAGGGTAAACGCTTCACGTTGCAGAGATATTTCTGGAATGCTTTTGTGGGAATGAAACAAAGAAAATGTTTTGCGGGTTAAGGCTTTGGGCGACGAATGAAAGAAAAATTCATCGAAAAAGTTACATAATCGATGGTTTATCGAAATATATTAGAATAGAAGATTGAAAGAAATGACGAATAATTGCATTTTCAAAAATTTAAGTTCAACATGACCTTGAAAGATTCTCATAATAACATTTTCCGGTCTTCGTAACTATTGAGTTGGCAAAATAGTCATTGCAAAACTATTTTTTCCTCCGAATATGCTAATGTAGAATAATACAGCGAGAATATTCTATTTCATAATCTCCCAGCCGCCCATTTGCATTATATCCTATCGTATGTGCTTTAATTTGCGAAACATTTCCGTATAAATCCCCGCCATTTTGCATCATTAAGGGGACTTGGTAGGCTACGAAAAAAGTACAGGAGGAAAATTCTACTCCCAGAATACAAAATCTCTCTTCGTATCGCTATTGCGATCGACGTTGTCACCATCAGCTTTGCGAAAGTTGCCTCCACGCTATTATTAGACTACCGTTTCTCCCGTGTCTTTCATTCATCGATGACTGTAAGTCACGATGTCGTTGTGGTATTTACGAAATTACAGGATAACTCTTGACAAATCGTGAGAGAATCATCATTCAAATAAAACTGCAAGGTAAAGTGAAGGAGAAATACTGAAAGGAGAAGTATTGCATAGACTCTTATCACGGGTTGATAATAGAAGTTAATTCGGCTAACTCGTTGGCAAAAGTTACGAAAGACATATACAGTACACCTTCCCTTATTTCTTCCAGTTAGAGCTTTAATTCTTGGGAACGAGCGATTAGAGAAACTTCCCCCACTCTAACGACAGGGGCGGGCGTTAAAGAGATAAAGAAATCTCTTTCTCTCTCTTTCTCTTGTGTGCTCTCTGTTGATAATGGACAAAGTAAGAGGACGTATATACGCGTGATGTCGAAGAAGTTGAGGAGAAAATAGTGAAATGGGGGATACGCGTATGGAGGGGGAGAGAGAAATAAGAGAAGTCTCACTGTATCTATATCGCACATTCGTCGGGTTCGCGGTCTAGTCATCAATAAGTCATTGGAGGAATACGATTGTTGTCTCGGGGATTTGTAGTGTATCGACACGTACATACATACGTACGTTGCACTAGTATTTGACTATACAACTTTGCAGCGGTTTTTTTTTCAAAAGGAATATTTGGAATTTAATATTGACATATTTACCAGGAAATTGTCACGAAACACGTGCAAACATTTATATTGAATGTATACATATAACTTGACACATCATGTTTATTTTTTTAAAAAGATTTTCCTGTTACTAAATTTTTAAGTTCCAATGTATAATTTAGAAGGTAATCAAAGATCGTCGAAAATATGTCACGGCTGATAAAAATTTCATATCTTCTACCATAAACACTATTTTCATACATTTCTCTCGTGTTATTTAAATCTGGATCCACAGTACATATGTGTTAAAAATGTAATTGCAATTGTTCTCTCTGTCCCCGAATTCGATTTGATTATCGGTCCGATGCCGCACGCATACGAACGCGACATTCCGTCTTTTCCATTTTGAAACTGTCAATTTTACTTCGACGACAACGTCGCGTCGTCGGGTCGTGTCGGCTCGCGGCTTACGCAAGAGAAAAATTCAATTGCGACTGAGTTCGCAAATTTGCATTTGAATCGGAGAATCCCGGTACGCGAAATTTAGTTTCGAACGCGATATCTCTTTTGTTCTCAGATTCATCGGCGCTCCTCCTTCTGGCCTTCCTCCTTTCTAACGCTTTCTGAAATGTAACTTGCTCTTCCTTTCTGTATTATTATTCCTTCATTGAATGCAATGAATCGCGTGTTCGTTCGACGGTCTCGATCGCCTTTCCTCCAACACATCAATCGGAGAACATCTTTTCCGTGATATCGTTTCGAAGCGTTACTCCGTAAAATTCAATTTCCTGCTAAAAATTCACGCGAGAATTACGGCACGAAAGAAATGACCGATTTCTTTACTGATTCCTGTTTTGGGCTGTACACGGATGCTCTACCGATCTGAGCTTTGCAGTCGCCACAATCGTAAGCAGTTTTCTCCTTTATACACGGCGCACTGTTGCACGTTTTGGCATGAAACCATCGTGATCACCGCGTCTCCACGATATTCGATCGAGAATTCATAGTAGGTCGATGTGCAGAGGGTCATTCTTTGTAAACTGAACGTTTACTTCGGATACTGTAACAGCTGTCATTGGGATATCCGACAAACTGACAGTATAACTCCTGCACGATAAATGGAAACATATGGGAGAATGCATTGCCTATTTGTTGCTAATTAGTTTTTAGTAAATATAGTTTTATTTTGTTGCCCCGGTCGTTTTCGCAGAAATGAAAACGATGCTGATTTCATATCAAGCTGGAATAGTAACATAAAAGACGCATTAAAAATTAATTAAAAACAAAGTAATATTTCGGATTCTTCTAATGTTGTGCCCGTTTTCTTTCTATGTTTTTATATGAACTTATTATCAGGCAGTTTTTCCTTATATTTTCCATATTTCTTTACATGTTATAATGAAATTTAGATATTTTGCCTTTGTATTATTTTCCCAGCTTGATATATTAAGCTGGCATAGTTATCATTTTTTCACGAACGACTGGAGTAACGAGTTTTAAATAGTGAGAACTACTTTTCAATAAATAGGCAACAAATTCTCGTTTGGCATGTTTCGTTTGATCCTGCCGGGGTTGTGCTACCAGCTCGACGGACATATTCTTAGAAGTACAGCTACGTCATAAAAGTCCCAGCCTTCATTAGCCTATGTGTAATCTTAAATGTGTTCATATGTGCGGTGAACTCGACGAAACACTTGCACGGAATTCTGTCTGTGGTTCCCTATGTACGCGCAGCTTTGGATCCCATTATAAGTTGCATCCCATTGCATAGGGGTGCTTCTCATAAAACACAGGGCGCAAATACATTATTTACCTATGTACATCATCACTTTGCCAGGTGGTTTCCGAGATTACGATTGAAAAAGGCGAAAAGGTCGAGCCAGAGACCTTGAGAAGTTAAAATTGTCAAACTTTTTCAGTTCACTTACTTTCTTTAACGGCAAGTAAGTACCTATATTCCACATACTCGGGTATCATCCAATTCGGCGCAAATCCCCAATTAGTCGTGAACTCGTCACATCCCGGAACAGACGCACCTAGCTGGACCCGCGAGACAAATTGCACACACGTCGGATCCCTCCTCCCGCATAGACACACCACGGCCTCCGTATATCGTACCGTCAGAAACTCGCATGCCGAGTATTACGCACGACGACTGGAGGATAGCGAAACTAATTAATCCTGAGCGACGGCTTGATAATTTGCAGCGCATCCTCGCTGAACTGTATGAATTTTGTAACACCGCGGTAGTTAATCGCGACGATGTTGGTATAATACTCGTACTTCGAGGAAGGCGGTAGCGTTCGTTAATAACGATCGTAACCTAATTTATCGGTCCCTTTTTTTCTTTTATTGCGATATTAACGATGTCGTGTTGCAATGAATATCAGGCTGGTGAATCGGCGGATTGAGCAGAGGCAGGAGCACAACATAACGCGTACCGAGATCACGCAAAGGTGACTAATCCGACCCAATCGAGAGGTTATTCACTTCGGATTGATGCCCCTCCGATCGAGCGCTCTTGTGTATGTCAGTTTTATTGGTTGCTGCTGCTCGATCGGAGGCTATACCCGTGACGCGGTATGCGAAACGTTCGCGAGAAAGCCAGGAATATTTCGCAGTCTATTCTAAGAATTTGCGCGATGCGGTAAAGTCGGTTCTGGGAGATCGATGTAAGAGGTGAGGCGGAAATAGTTACAGAACGATTTTCCAAATGGACTCCTCTAGACGCATTCGCAATGAAATCGATTTTTCTACTGAAGTATCGACTTGAAGTTTTTCCAGCATTCTTATTTTTTTAAAATAATTTGTAAGATAAAAATATCGACTGACCAAGACAAATGCAATCTACAGTTTTTGGCCAATTTTAATTTTCGGTCAATAGCGTGTAAAGAATCGTAAAATTGTTTGCAATTTCATACTTTAATCGTCATTATTGCATCGATTATAAAAGTTTTGTTTGAAATAAGCGGCATTTCTTTGTCCGTCAAAAATTTGTAGACATTTATTACGAATTTCAAAAATCCGTCTGTTCGCTTACATCGATTTTTTGACTGCATTGATCAACCAATCCCGCGGTCCATGCTATTTGAAAGGACGTCGTTAATGTTCGAAATTCGAGTTTCTCAATTTTATGAATGAATAACTTCTCGATACCAGTGCAAATATTGCACTTCGCAGCATGCTCAGTCGTTTTAGTTCATACAGCAGTCGTTGTTCATTCGGGTAGTTGATTCATTATTTCTGGCGTTGTCCTGTTTCGTATCCCTGCATCCTGAACGCGCACGCCCTAGTAGCTTTAATTAGTCAATTAGGAGAGACCGGAGTAAGGTGGCTCTCGGAGTAAAATAGCTTTTGTTAATAAATTATATTAGAAATGGGTACAAAATTATTATTGAGCATTGTAATTTACGGAAGATATTGATTATAATATGGTCTTAATTTAGTAGGTAGTTTGAACAATATTTTTGTTTGTGTCTGATATGAAATTTGTAAATCCGTCTTAGTAAATTATTAATTATGTTATAGGTACTTAATTTGACTGAAAAAGGCTTCTGTAGATCATATTTTCAAGAAATGCTCTTGAAAAGAAGAACTATTCTCTATATTCTTGTATTTATTTGATTTCATGGTAAGACGACAAAACTTCACGATTTTGATTACTTCTCGCCGCTCAGGACAATCATTTTGTACAATTCACCGAAAACGTTGCCACTTTCGCTGGGCGTTCTATTTCCGTCCAGTTGCGTCGTAGCTGCATCTAGAAATTCTCTAATTTATAATAGATACTGCTATTGTAAATGGCGCGGAGACTATTTAGGCGCACTTTCTCTAATTGTTCACAG
This sequence comes from Xiphydria camelus, assembly GCA_963678675.1. Classification (NCBI taxonomy): domain Eukaryota; kingdom Metazoa; phylum Arthropoda; class Insecta; order Hymenoptera; family Xiphydriidae; genus Xiphydria; species Xiphydria camelus. The sequence continues at coordinate 27,317,683 of OY783197.1, read as the reverse complement.
TCGACGCAATATTATTGGCAAAGTAACGATATTGCGCTCGCGAGGAGAAACTTTGACTAATCTTAATCTTTTTTTTTCTCATAAAATTTATCCAATTTTATGAGAGATCTAAAAATAAATGAATTATACACTATCGAACCAAATTTAAAATACATAAAAATCCATATAAGTCAACATTATTATATGCAGTATTATTTCTAAAATCGAAATTTTAATTCGCACAGCTGTTACTTGTTATTGCACACGAGATGGACAATTTTTTGTTTTCATTTTCATATCATTTTGAAAAAACAAATGTTCCACTTTTATTCTACTTTACCACGCATTAGATATACTCATTTTACCGAAGTTTTATCCCCATCTTATTCACAAAAATATCACGCTTATACCGATCTGGAAAGAAAAAATGATTACTTTTTATTGAAGTTAGACTGCGACGAATTCCCATAATAACTTACGATCACGATATTACACGACATACCTATATCTCAAATAGATAGACACACCGAGACCTGATTTTGTAACGCGTCCCATGAAAGTCATGGGCGATAAAGAAGGTTGATGCTTGCAATGAGGTAATGGTGTGACGTGAATAACCGCCGTTGCCTATCACTCGCAGCTTTATTACTCCGCATGACAAGTTACAGAATCAGAGTTCTGGACTGCTTCTAACGCACACAGGATCATAGACTGATGCTGTGCGTGGAAATTGTATGCGTGAGAGCGAGAAACTAACATTTTAGCGTCATATAAGCGCGTCATTTCTACATCACGCTTGCATTTGTACATTTTTATGTCTATACATATAGCAGATGCATATAGGTATTCAACATGAATACGAAGCTTCTACTTATGGACCTTATTACGTGTTTGTCAATGCGCATATATGATCTGGCTTTATCATTTTCAAAGCATCCAATGACTTGTTTTATGAATAAATAATGTTTTTACTGCTATTATTTTTACACGACCTAGTCGCATTCGGCATGTTGCTTGTATTATCATAGATAGTTCAATGTTTCTCAGTTGAATGAAATGTTCAACTTGTTCACAATGTCTTACATTCCTATAAAGACGATATGCATGTATTCATAATTATATTTTGTTGTTCAGATTTTGATAATCATTTTCCTTCGCTTCACGTTAATACTATTGTACTCAAGAATTCGATTTCCTCGATAATTTCTTATATTGCAGATTTGTAAACTTGAGCAAAGTTATACACACCTAAAGTAAAAGTGAAAGTAATAGTAAAAGAAGCATGAATAAGTATTTGTAAATATTAACGCAGCAGAGAATTTCTCTCTGTCAGTTCTGTAGAAGAAAATATTAGATGTTTCGTCAGTAAAAACGCATTGTCATCACCGCAATATTTCATTTCGTTACAGACGAGTTCTACAAGAAAAAGGTCCCGATATGCCACAATATACGTAAGTATATCCACTTCTGTGACTATGCAATGTCTATATCCAACTCTCGTATTAATGTCATTAATAACTTTCATCTGTTAATTCCAGTGGACAGAACGACACCGACTATCACGGGAGCAATGGTCAGGCGGACACCCATTCTCTGCATTCGTCTCACCTGTCGGTACAGGATGACCCACTCCTCATCCGAACCCATAAACAGCAAACTTCCCAACAAGTATGCATTTCTTCATTTCTTACACTCCGAGAGTGGTAGATGGAACCCGTGGGACCGGAGTAAATAAAAGAGAAAAAACGAGACAAGTATAATAGAAGGTTGCCCAGCCTACCTTGAAGGCAATTTGAATATTAAGTTATTACTGCCATTAGTCATTACTCGCGCATATACTTATATCGTTTGGCATTGGTGATAATTGAATAACAACAGAGGGCCCCGTATTGGCCCGCGGGTCGCTACGGATAGATTGCTTCGTGCCAGTTGTAAATGGCTCCCGGACCACGGGCCTCATCCTCCTCCGCTCGTCTGGGTACTTAATAAAATAAAATGCAAGTGGCAAAGGGTCGATCACTCAAATCGGGTTCGAGGGATGAGCGGAGATTTCTTTTTAACCCGCTGATGCGATCAATCGTTCGTTGCTGGAACTTTAGAGTTCATATTTCAAACTCGATTGGAGGAAGCAATTTTTTCGAGGAATCCGATTTCGTCTCCTTTGTTTACTTGATTAGGAAACGTGCAACTGGTCGGTGGTCGATCAATCGAGCAGAGAAGGGGTAGCGTTTATGTTCAGATCTACCACTGAAATACTCTGTAAGCAATGGGTGTGAACTTGAAAATCAAATCGCTATTATCGCCATGAATCAGCACCTATACAGGTACAGGTACTTTGATCGCTCGGCAATGCTGACGATTCAATAACAGCGGCCTGTGATATTCCGAGGGTCAATATAGATGGATAGCTGGCTTTGTGCCAGTCGCAAATAGTCTACAGGCCACAGATTCCACCCTTCGTCACTAGTTTAAGTTATCGAGTAAAATGCAACTAGTAGGGGGTCGATTCTGTAAACAGAATTTATAAGAGATATTCACTTTTCAATTTATAAAAAAATGTAGGTATGTATTGAATTTAAACTCTGAATAAAAAGGGGTTGCATTGATATAATTTCCCGTAATATAGATTAACTAGAGGACGGAATTTTAAGGAAAATATAGCATAGTATCAATAGTTACAATAGTATCTTTACAAATACGACTTTCAAAAAATGCGACTTACAATGCCATTCAATGCCCGTTGGAAATAATTTATCTACCGATATATAGTAAGGCCGAAGGAACAGAATTAATTACCACTCTTCGTACATATCGTAATCTCATTTCTACGTCTTCCAGGTAACAACTGTAACGGAAGTAGTGCGTGAGGTTTCGCACATGAAACCGGACCCAGGAGCCGTTAGTTACATGTCAGTGCCATTAATGTCCCAGGAATATCAACATGCCGATCCACGATACGCGGCAGACCCTTACATGGTCGGTTTCGATCATTACCACGACCCGTATCTTGGATATGCGCCACCAGCCGCTTATCCAGATCCACATGGCATCTACATGCCACGGCCGCATTCACCTCACAGTCCTCATAGCCCTTCGGAGCACAGTCATGCCTCGCCACCGCATGGTATGTTTTTTTTTCATTCCCTTCTGCCATATAAGACAGCTATATTATTGAGTTGGCGAATAAGTAACGGCGTTGTTTTTTCTTCCCTTCTCTTTATTCAAATTAAAAGCGCGCGCAGAAAAGAAAACGTTTTCGGGTAACATAATGTGACTTGAAAAAGTAATTTATACTTAACAAAATGGTGTATTTGGTTTTTCGATTTGATTTGATTTTTATTAATTTTCAGATCATTAAAGTGGAATGTCAAGTAGACAAAAATGAGCGTTTTCGTACAGTTTCGTGCTGTTCTAATGGGCATAGCATCTTCTCCATAAACATTGCAAATCTTGCGAGCAGCTTCGAAAATGCTCATTTCTGTCCACTTGGCATTCCACTTTAATGATCCGAAAATTAACAAAAATGAAATCAAATGAAAAAAACCAAACACACAATCTTGTAGAGTATACATTACTCTTTCAAGTAACAAATAACATTATGCAAAAACGTTTTTTTTTCTGTGCGCACTTTTAACTTGAAAAAAAAACGCCATTACTTATTAGCCAAATATGCGACGTGTAAGCTTCCGACTCGTATATAATTGAAAGGTGTTTTTTTTAATTAATTTTGCAGTTACACATTTTTCTTACAAAAATAAGTCAAATTAAAAATAATATATAGTAGCATTTTTGTAAGTTTACATGTAGCAAACGCGACTGTTGTATAGCAAAGGTATTTGAAATTACCTATGAGAGGCAAAATTAATATATTTCTTTTTTTAGAATATTTGCGGAAAGGAGCTCCATATTTGGAAAGTGGTTACAATGACATGAATCCAGCATTAAATCCTGGCCTGCAGGATCATTACCGAATCACACCTAGTCCCGGTGGTCCTGGAGATCAATATGGTAAGTTTCAAAAGTTTGTATCGCACGCAACTTTGCACGAGGTAATTTTAACGCGTAGACCATCACCACATGTTACGTCAAGCGAATTCAACTTTTCCGTTCAACATGTTACATTAATTAATCATGCATCCGTCTTCGAAGAATTAAATTTTCAAATTACATTCCTTCTTCTCCGTCACGCCAATCGAATTGCTGACGTCGCGAAATTAGAGTTTTAGTTACTACAAATTCTCCTCGCTATCGTCCACCATCTTCCAAGCAAAAGGAATCTGCAGTGTATACACATTCTTATTGTCAGTCTCGGTTGACGTAAAATATTTTGTCACGCGTATAATGATTTGCAAGCATATTTTTTTGAAACTCTCATCGCCAAAGAGAGATGAGAAACTTTCAGTAAAGTTACAAGCACGTCGTGCATTTATATCCAAGTTTGCCATAATCGCTTAAACTGCAATTCCTCCTTTTCCTCTTTAGATCAAATTAGTAACTCTTGGAATATGGACGATTCGGGGGAGCCCTCTCAACATCCGCATGGTAAGATACACGAATCATTTATGATTTCAAATTATGTATCAGTGTAGCGTATTTTTAATAATGCCAACTGACTCATCGATGAATTTACATTTGAAGACATTTCTTGAATTGTTCCGTTCCAAAATCAGACCTCGCCATTTCGATAAATTTGTTAAGGGGGCGAAGATTGACACACATTACTCTGTTAAAAAATGTTAATACATATGTTTCCCACAAGAAGCATGTAGATGTTTGACAATAATAGTGATTTGTTCGTGGTATTTCAGAGAAATCATCCAGAAACAATTTTCTTTTTAGCTAGAAATAAAAATCATTATAAATTAAGTTTGATTTTATTTTCCAGAAAATATTAAAATATGCTAACTAGAGTTTCATTAGATTTACACAGAATTTGAACATATTTTCATTATTTTATTTACTGTCCAGTTTATAAAGTTAAGTAAGAAGAAGTAGATGCACGCGGATTCTTTACACATCATATTTTGAATTGCATTGAATTAATATTACATTTAGGAAGATACGAAAAAGTTTGAACTCCTATTTAGATTTTTATTTCTTGAAACGAAAATAAATAAAAATGTCTCCGAGGTACGGGAAAGGCTAATTTTTGAATGAGACAGCTAAATGTACGATTTCACTCTTCGCAGTGTCTTAATTCTCCAACAGCGAACGCCAAGCGACAAGTCGCTGAACGGTAGAGTTATCAATTTCTAACGGTGCACCCACCCCAAGTAGACGTACTCTCTAATGCTACAGCGTCGAAACGGGCAACCGTGCTGGCAGTAGAGATAGCGACGCTAAGTACTAGGCGTGGCTTCACGCGAGAAACTGTAGGAAGTCATACGTTATATCAAATTATGAAACACTCCGACTTATCTCGTTCATCGATAGCGCGGGTACCCTCGCGTACAATAGCGATACCTCCCAGTTTTAACAGCAGATATCACGCGCGAACATACTCTGGTTACGAATCCATTTCCGCAATGTTTTCTCGAACCACATTTGTGACGTATTTTTCGCATAAAATAATATGTACCAAGAAGTAACAAGTGTATTTCATACATATATAATAATATTTATACCTATTATAATTACATCGTTCTCGTTTGACGCTTAAATTCTTACTTCAGTATTCGCTTGTCTTTAACGTCTATGAAAAAAAAATACTCTTATAGAGAATCTAAAACCGTGAAAGCGATATTTTCACAATCCTGTGTACGTAACACATAATTAATTTCGATCGATCAATCAGCATAACACAACTTTAAAAAGCTTTCAAACTTACTTCTAACAAATTCTCCGACGTCGAACATCAGACACGACTGCTTCTAAAAAGCTGCTCAGAGCACCGGATATGAGTCTAATCATATGTACGTCCCGGTACACTTACAGACGAGGGCAAGGTGGCTTATGGTTTCGTGTCTCCATCGCCTTACGGACCGGTATACGGTCCAGGCGTCGGTGTGGGTCCCGTCGGCGTTCCCGCCGACGTTCCCGGCGTTTACGAGGAGGGCCACCCGACAACTCTTACCGCGGGCGTACCACCAGGCATGTTCGAGGACGAAGTCCACCTGCAGCGACTTCAATCGCGACACGCGGGCGTCCCCGGGATGGCGAGTCCCTTGGACGACGATCAGAAGTCCATGCGATGGCGCGATCCGAATCTGTCCGAAGTCATAGGCTTTCTGAGCAACCCGAACAATATAATCAAAGCGAACGCGGCGGCTTACCTCCAGCATCTCTGCTACATGGACGACCCGAACAAGCAGAAAACGCGCAGCTTGGGCGGAATCCCGCCACTGGTTCAACTGTTGGACCACGATAGTCCCGACGTTTATAGAAACGCTTGCGGCGCTCTGAGAAATCTCTCTTACGGCCGTCAAAACGACGAGAACAAGCGGGCGATAAAGAATGCGGGCGGTGTGCCGGCGTTGATCAATTTGCTGCGTAGAACGTCCGACGCCGATGTCAAGGAATTGGTTACCGGGGTTCTGTGGAACTTATCGTCATGCGAGGTAAGGGTCTGTCTCTTTCGCTGGTATCGCTTTCCTCACATTCGCGACTTCGATGGAGATTGGGATTTCAATTGACCGCGAAAATCACACGACTATTTCCTGCGACTAACGAGCATCCGTAAGTGCGGGAAACGACGATAATAATTCGAAATGCTGCAGGATTTGAAGAAGTCGATCATCGACGACGGAGTGACGATGGTCGTGAACAATATAATCATACCGCACAGCGGCTGGGATCCCAGCTCCTCCAGCGGGGAGACTTGTTGGTCGACCGTATTCAGAAACGCGTCCGGAGTCCTCCGAAATGTGTCGAGTGCGGGGGAGTACGCCAGGAAGAAATTGCGCGAGTGCGAGGGCCTCGTCGACGCTCTTCTATACGTGGTGCGCTCGGCGATCGAGAAGTCGAACATCGGGAACAAGATAGTGGAGAACTGCGTCTGCATTCTGAGGAACCTCAGCTATAGGTGTCAGGAAGTCGAGGATCCGAACTACGACAAGTACCCGATACAGTCCACCGTGCAGAACAGGGTAGCGGCGCCGGCGAAAGGTGAGAATTATCTTTTATGTATGAGTTTTCACAGAGGGGTGTATCGATTCTTTTACTTCGCGCGTATCGAAGATGAGTTTCCTTTGATAGGCAATCGATTTCCTCGATGGGGCGGGTGTAGAAACGAATGTAGCGTATACGCTCGTGCCTTTTTTTATTGATGAGAAAATGACTCTGAGATATCCACCTTCGATATTTGAGAGACCTGGGTATACGTGTAACAAACAGTACAATTTTCCGTAGACTCTAGATTTGGAATATAAAATACTGCGAACTTTGAATCAAAGCTTCTCCGTTAAAAGATCGTGGTATGATTTTTTACACGTTCAATTACAATATTAGTTAGACTCGACTTCGTTACAGATATTTAGGGCCAAATCAAAGTTTATTTTAATTCATGCGTCATTTAAAGACTGAATAACGAATGCAGCCTTCAATTTGGCGGTTGACTTTTATCTAGAATGCGAATATTCTTGTTAGAAAAAATGAAAGGAAGTAGATTTAGTGCTACTGAACTTTGTTTTTAATTTCTCCCGTCGTTTTCCGTGGTTTTATGTTTTGTTTTTCTCAATAATTAAAAATATTCGATATAAAAACAAATGATTAGCTTGAATTAATAGCGGTCAATTTCATTCCCCGAAAAATATAAAACTAGCAAAAAGGTGATCGTTCAATCGTAGCACGGATTAAAATCTGTTTCAATCTTTTTAGCATACAGTCTGTGTCAAGGTAAGATATGGTAATGCTATCGCTAAATTATCGTTCGTTTATTGATCTGCTGCTATATCTGCATGCACGTTTCGTCCGATCGAATAGCCATGTCAATTATTGTTATCAACTTGGAATATGATAAGTTAGGTGTGCACAATTCAACCATTGTTGCCTTGTTAACTATGCCTATGCAATTTTGTCGAAATGGGAATAGTATACTTTTCTGAAGATAAAATTGTTATATTTAAACAAAAATTTTATCTCTGTTGGTACCTACGAGTCTGAAGCGAGATTCTGTATCAATAATGTAGGGCAACGTAAACACCTTATAATGAAAAACATACATATATATTTCAACATTTCTTTATACGAATTTTTATCTTAGATTTTGGGATTGGAGGTTCAGTTTATCTGGGACGCCTGTTCGTTGAATTGAATTTCTTAGTTGCAATGCGATTAATAGTCCGCTTGCTTGTATTTCATTGGCCACTTTACACGACGCTTCAATTAGAGTGCAACTTAATTATAGGAACATTAGCGTTTGACCTATTCCGTTGAATGATTCATGATACGCAAACTGTGGCTTAGAAGTTACCCTGACATAAAAATCATTGGCTGTACATATAGCAGAGAGATAAAGTAACTTAAAAATTCTAACTGACATTTGTTTAATGCCCCAACGATCGTTTTATCCTTCTGGGTATTACAAAGTTGGACAAAAGTAAATACGACAAATAGAGTGCCAAATATTTCACAAATTGATATTTAAAAGATCGTAAGTCCGACGTGCATTTAATACTTAAATCGAGAGACAAATGCACCCAATAAGTTATTTTATCTACGAACTAATTCCACCCCGATTTTTATTGCACTCTATTTCCGACGAATGTTATCGGACGAATTGTACATCTCCGTCCGAATTTGATGTACATACATTATCGTTTAACGACGTAAAAATGTTCGAGTAGTCCGAAATACGAAAACCCTCCAAATATCTTTGCCGCAGGTGACAACTTAGGCTGTTTTGGAGGTAGTAAAAAGAAGAAGGATGGCCAACCGGTTCAAAAAGAAGCTACGACGTCGAGAACGACCAACCCAAGAACCGAGCCCATAAAGGGCATGGAGCTACTCTGGCAGCCGGAAGTGGTGCAGTCTTACTTGAGTCTCCTGCAGACTTGCTCGAATCCGGAAACCCTGGAAGCTGCGGCCGGGGCGTTGCAGAATCTCGCGGCTTGTTACTGGCATCCGAGCATCGAAATTCGCGCGGCTGTTAGGAAAGAAAAGGGACTTCCAATTCTGGTGGAACTCTTGCGAATGGAGGTACGCTGAAAATAGTGAATAACAGGCGTCATATCCCCTGTTCCCCTCTATTCCCCTATTTTTTAAGTTTCCCCCTTTTCGCCCTAAAACTAGCGATTTTTCCCTTTTTCCCTAATATTTTCCCTCTAGAATCACTTATTATTCAGCTTCTCAGCCGAATTTGTCTTTTCATCGTTTCGGATTACTTGACATGAGTCAAAATGGTCCATTTTGTCTTGCTAAAATAATATAACTCCTACTTTATCTACCTGCGTCAATATTTCCTTTAAAATAACCTAGTTGAAACGGGGGCTGTAAAGCTTGGTGTATAAATGCGTATTTCCCGCGCCGACGGCAAAGAGAACGAAACGCGCTTACGACTTTGCCTTGTTTGTGTTCGCGATAGGTCGATCGAGTAGTGTGTGCCGTGGCGACGGCGTTGAGGAATCTCGCGATAGATCAACGCAACAAGGAGTTAATAGGAAAGTACGCGATGAGAGATCTCATTCAGAAATTACCTTCGGGTAATAATCAGCACGATCAAGGAACTAGCGACGATACGATCGCCGCGGTCCTCGCTACGCTGAACGAAGTGATCAAGAAGAACGCGGAGTTCTCGAGGTCTTTATTGGACGCGGGCGGCGTCGAGAGACTTATGAACATCACGAGGCAACGTCAGAAGTACACGCCGCGCGTTCTAAAGTTTGCCGGTAAGTTTTTAATATCTACAAGCGTAAATTTTCGAAGTTTGACGTTGCTTACTAGTTTTAGTATCGGTATTGCTATTCGCTGAATGCGATTGAAGTGGCTCGTCAAATTAATAAGTTATGTATCGTTACGTGAATATAAGTGGAGCAACTTGTTGCTCAGAAATCTGAGAATTTTTAGAACGATGGACCGTATTATTACAAGTCCTGTAGAGTAATCGATTTGAAGATATATAGTCGTATTCTCATACATAATATAGTCACATTAGTTTAAATTAGTAACATTGTGCTTTTTTTTATAGAATTGCTAAATTTAGAGTCGACGACTATTGTATTTATGAATACACAGATGTTAATTAATATTTTAGTAAGAACGACGTGCTTCCTCGCCATGCGAGACGATATTCAATTGCACTTATTTTTGGTTGTATCGGCAAAAAATATATGAAAAATTAGTGTTCTCAATCATAAAACTCACTTCCGTAATATAAATATTAGAAGGAAGCGTGAGTTACCTACTATTGGTAGAAGTATGGATATTGTCAGTACTTATTCGTTTGCAGGCCAAGTATTATTTACAATGTGGCAGCATCAGGAATTACGAGATGTTTACAAAAAACACGGCTGGAAGGAGCAGGACTTTGTAACGAAAACAGTTGCCGCGCGAAATTCTGGTCCAAATTCGCCTAATAATGCAAATAGGTATGGGAATATTGAAGTCTTGTGCAGTTTTAATTTCAGTCGAATTATAAGCGACGCTTTAAATGTCATTTTGAACGGGCTTTCAATTAATTACTTTCAAACTAGAGTATCTATATTATTTGTTACGAATTCCCTTTCGTTGATTTCTTTTCGTTAGTATTTTCAGTTCCTGGGACTCTGCATCACTCGTTACATTTTCGCCCCCTTCCCAAAGATTCTTTCGTTCGAAGAATATAATATCGTTTCAATCTGTTTCATATAAATGCAGAGTCCTGAAAAAAATATGTAGAATACTTTTGCACTGCGTTTATAATAGTTACGATTGCAGCACTCTCAATCGGCCAATGGCGAGCCAGGGGAGCACGAGATACGAGGATCGTACAATACAGAGACCAACTCAAAACTCGAATAACATTGGACGTTCCGCGATGTATCAGGCTGTAAGTCAAAGAACAATTAGCGATATAATTACGCTCGAACCTACGCTTACAATCAAATCCGTGTCGCTTTCTTGAAAGAGCCATTGTACTGTAGAGTTTACAATCTCTACAATTAACGATAAATATAATACACTTCGAGTTTTTTGTATAGACGTTTGTTCTTCAACAGCAAAACGAGGAGATCGCGATGTCGGACATACAGTACCCCAAACAAGGAACCCACAATCCGCCTGCAGGAGGCGTTTGCGTGTTTCCTGCCAACCCTGTAAGTCACTAGGCTTTTTAAATGAAAAAAAAAACGCGCAGTATATAGTTTTGTATCGGTGAAAGTATATTCGTTGATTCGTAGGACTTTTCAATTATCCTCGTAGACGCGCGCGTGCCTCTCGTCCTTTCCAAGTTTTCGCGGCAAAGCTATAAATGAGAAATTGTAGAGTATAGTTTTTTACGTCTATATATTGCATTCTAAACGAAGGAAATAAATTTTCCTATCGATTTTTGAGTCTCTCTAATAATACCAGGATGATAGTTTTTCAAATTTGTTTTTACAACCGCGTGATTGTTATCTTATCTTATATATACTAAAGAATCGCGCCACTGCTAAAAAGTTAACCATTTGCAATGAATTTTCGCGTATTTCTTCAGGAATGAATTATTAATCTTACTAAATCGGTAGACAGCAACTCTTGCGGTAATCGCGTCGCTTATATGTATATGTCGCTGTTCTCGTTCTGAAGTAGGGTACTTCAAAGAATATTCGATGTCGAAATACATTTTGCCCGGCAGAAGCGATAGTCCGCATAGGATGTCTAACTTCAGAACTAAGAGACTACGATACACTATTAACACTTACTGACAAAATTATGATATGCATATGTACATAAACAGAATACGCGTGCACTGTTTGACGATCCATCCGTATACTCGGCATTTGTACATTCCCCGAGCCAGTGCATACGTGAAACTTATAAAATATTTGTGTAACTTACCTTATTAATATTATTAACACAATAATAATCTAAGGAATACCGAAAATTATATACCCGACAAACGCCATTGAGTACTTACTCACTACTGGGAAAACAGTGCATTTCGCGCGGTTATACATTACAGTTCACCGCAGTTGATACAGTAACGAAGAAGAGAAATCATGTCAATTAATGGGTCACTGATTCGTTAAAAGTTAATCTCTAATGCTGAACGATTCAAGGCGCACCGTGTAAATATATTTAACACAAGACGCGCGCGCGTGCACAATCTCTCTTTGCGCGGCAATAAACTACTTGGATGGATTTTGAAGATAAACACGGTAACTTCGCGAAAATGCTTTAAAAACGCAGACGGTTTGATACATATTCTTTTCGAAGAAGCGCGGTGTCTTAAAATCATTTCTCTTTCAATCAATTTTCGCTTTCCGCGCGATTCGGAGACTATATCTCGCGTATTCTCTCGGTACCACGTTCTTCCATTCTACGTCTGTCGGATTGAATTGAACGAGTTCCTATTACCATTGTGCTGTAGCGACTTTGAATTCGGAAGCGCGTAATCGAATTCGTTTATACGTCACCTTCGATTTACTAGTGTATTCGCGAATGTACGTACTCGTAGCGATCACCTGTTGCTTTCGATTCATCCCGTTGATCGTGTTACATCGTCGTAACTATTACATTTTAAAAATTAGTAATAGTTAAAAAAAACTCTTGAGAATAGTAAATCCGGAACAGGGTTCTCCGCGTAAACCGCGGATATATACGCGTTCTACCAACGAAGCGATAGTTATTGTCGGACCAAGTAGTATTAGCTGGCGTAATCGACATTTTGAATATAATACTCAAGAAGAGTCCAGCATTTTCTTTTGCAGTCGGCGTAACGCGACTTCGAGCAATAACAGTGGATTCTTTTTATTTCGCTCAGTTTTACCCGAAGTAAATTTTTACCGAGGATTCTAAAATTTTTCTCACGGCATTTTTCGATGTTATCGAAGATTTTATAAACACCTAGACTAAAGAATATTTGATAAAGTATCGTTATATGTGTCGACAGATGTTATACACGTCTTAACTTCAATTACCGCGAGTACGAAGCATGATATTAGAGAGAGGTTTCGGAAAATTTCAACACATTGACAGAGGACGCGAATAAAGCAACCGGCATTACAGAGAATTACGTGTCTTGTCTCGTTACCGTCCGAAAGTAGCATAACTCTTTACTATGTAAATTTAAGTATCGTTAGTCAAAGCGTTGTCAGCGTCGGCTTACGGTGTTTCATTTTCGCAGTAACATGTTGCGACGTTTTTTGACGGTAATGAAAAGTGGCGCAATTTCTCTAACTCCGGTCACAGAACTCCATTTAGTATATACAGATGCAATCTTCTAATACGTAATTTAACTTTTATATTCGAGAAAATCGATATATTGATCGTTCGAAAGATTTTTCTGAACGTAAAGAAATGCGGTTTTGTATATCGAGGTTTGCAAAAAGTGAGAAACGTTAATTAAAGGTACCCTTAACAAGCTGAAACTCAAGAAAATTTGAGAGAATGATAAATCTTTATCCTCAAAATATCATACAAGTTAACGAAAAAAAAAACAGTTTCTCTTCCCTTATTATTGTTCTATTTCGGAGATGTACAGGACAAAAAAAGAATGATTCTTCTCACCGCGGATTAACGAGAGTTTACAATGTATAGTGTTTGCCACAAAGTATATTCCGGACAAAAATGAGTAAAACTAATACGATTTATTATTTAATTATAGTAATAATCATAATAACATAGAGTATTATTTAAACTACGAAGTAAAAATATTGATACGTCGAACCCTAGATCAGGTAGAATCGATCGTTTCATTTATCTATTTTCATTTACCGCTTAAATGTTACCTAAATAAAAGGTTAATTCATTTCGAATCAACAAACGTATTAATTACCAAGCGAGAAACGTATTAAAGACTTCTTATTTTTTTTGCGAAGATCCTTTTGTACAGTTTTCAGAGCGCCGAGTGTCCGTCTCAATGTAGTCGATGCACTTTTTTACGCGGAAAAAGGTACCAGGTTTATTTAATAAGCTCTTGCGAATAGAATAAAGAGGTTTCAGTTGGAGAAAGATAAACCTGTGTTTTTTTAAGTACAGGAAGTATCTGTTTACACCTATATTTTTAAAAAAAAACGAGCCAGCATCGCTCGATTATTTTACGGCATTTAAAATTAAAGCTCTTCTGTTAACCCGAGAACTTTGCTTCCTAATTTATTCCTAGATTAAAACGAACTCATGTACCGCAACTTAGATGGACGCAACTTGTGTATGGTACGAAATATAGATTCAATAAAACGTCAGCTTTCTCCTGAAATCTCGTCCTACCACGCTCAGCGCGTACTTTTCCTTTTAACTTAATCGCGTCTCGATGAGCGAACGAAAGAAAATCGCATCCACATCGACACCACACGATAATCGTCCCACCTACACATCGTATCCGATTCGCCACTGTTCGCGAAGAAACTGAGAGAAAGTCTATCGTAATCTTGGGTATAGAAAAATGACGTAGTCTCGATTCGCCGCGTCCACCTCCGTCTACTTCGATAAAGAAAAACTGCGCGCGATTTTCGTTTCACCGCGTCCCACGGAGAGAAATAGAAAGAGTTGAAACCAGCAAAATCCCCCTACAAAGAGTAAACGAAAAAATTGCTAACAAAAATCGTTCTCCCCCTCCTCGGTAGCAACGGCCCGGAAATTGCAAGGTACTAATGTTGGCTTGTGTGTGTGTGTTGCAGCAGCCAAAACCCGGTGAGCCGCTGTATGCGCAAGTTAACTTGGAGAAGAAAAAGAAACGGCAGTATGAACTGGGGGTGGGTCAAAATCAGGGTCAAGTTCAGGGTGCGGTGCAGGGTGTCGGGAGTGCCGGCTCGCAGTGGGTCGGGGACGGTGTTGGCGTCGGTGTGCAGGAGCCCCCGGCTTCCACGGTCAACGTAGCCCCGAGCGCAACCGCTGCCTCCGCCGGCGACTCCTGGGTATAACAGGCCCTAGAACCGGTCGACGCGACCTCGAGCTCGACGCTAAAGTCACTCTCGAGCCTTTCCAAGTAAAGTAGAGCTTCGCGGTCCGACGGCGGACGGGAGGAGGACCGCGTTGAGGGCGAGTCCGCGGGAAACCGCGTGACCGCCCGTCGCGAAGTGCGCGTCCAAGAGCGAACGTTCGATCTGGTAGAGAGTTTTTGCTGGTTTCCTCGAGTCCCCCCGTCGAAGTTGTCACTCGCGTCTAAAGCCCCCGTCGAGGGTCACGGGGGTAAAGAGAGGCGGAGGTGCGCGCCGAAGAAGACGACGTCGACCGTATCGCGTTTCATCTCTCCGCGTGCGGGAGAACAATTATTCTCGGGGATGTAGCATCCGGTGTAAGAGCCTAAAAGCGACTGCGCGCTCACGACTAGCGTTTAGTAAGATCGGGTCGGCGGAGCTCCGACGCAACGAACATTATTCCGGGAGGGTGAGTGATCGGATCGTTAAGATTCCGTGACGCTGACTTATTACGGTAATTACGCGGGAAGCGCCGCACTCCTTTTGCCCGCGTGTACACGATGTATAAACGGGGGAAACTGAAATACTATATAAACGCAATGAGCAAAGCACGTCCGACCACATCCGCAGCGGTAGTTGCACTATGGCTCTAACTTTATTGCACAATTCTAAATTAATATATAAAAGAGAATAACTTCGTCGCGTACTGATTATCTCGTATCGTATTTTAGGCGTAAGTCAACGTAACGTATATGCGTGCGCGTTTGCGCGTACGACGTACTACGTATTATATATGTATATGAATGAACGCGCGCGTATGTGTCTATATCTATATTTAAATACATGTAGATATACATATAGATATATTATACACACAAACACACGAATAGAAAAAAAAAGTATATTATAGTATATGTAAACTTTTAAGGCTGTGGATGTGGACTAGGACGACGGCGATTCGCGAAAGTGCGATATTGCAATGCGCCGTTGTCGAAACTTATATACATATATACATATATACATAGACATATAATACGAAATAAGAGTTCTTTTCGTGGCGAATCTACACGTGTGTCTGTTGCGCGCGAATGGGAGATCGAGAGAATGGAAATGGTAGATGAGAGGCGAAAGAGAGAGAGAGAGCGATTCGTGGCACGACGACGACGACGCGCGGAAGACGTATCGAGACCTGGAAATTGACGCGAAGGGAAGAAAGTTTACGAGTTGCGATTATAACTGATAGTAATAATAACGATACGCGATAGTAATAATAATATTGATAGGTATAATGATTGACGTTATCTCTCGAGCGGTTACGAAGCATATTGAATAGCCGATGATAGTATATATTACATTTATGAGCATACAGTATATATACCTATATACAGCCGTGTTCCACTTCCTTATTTGAGCCTTACGGAAGAGCACCGCGACGGACGAAAGAAAACCATTGGAAACTCGGCTTCCAACGTGTTCTGCCGATTGTTCGTCATCGATTTTCGACGATCTTCTCAGCGATTCTCTTCCGTGAAGAGGACCGTTGAAAACCGATGGTTTTCAATAGATTTTTCAACGGTTCTCGATATTTTATTTCATTCGTAAGGAGACTTTATCATACGGAGCGAGTTGTACGAGGAAAAAGGAAGGCGAGGAGAGGAACGAAGAAGAGACGTAGAGAGTCGGTCGAGGAGAGCGTTTTTTTCTTTATATCGTTGGCCATACAATAAACGATCTTCGCACCTCGACCGATTTCGTTGACTTGCCCGCGCCGTACCGCTCGTTCGCCCGACCCGTACGCGCGTCCTTATCGCGACGGAAGGCTTCTCTGTGGTCTTAAATAGGTACGCAATAGAAAAGTATGGCTGTTTTTCTTCAGACTGGCGATTAGCGCGTTATTATTTACAGTGGCAATATATTAAGATAGCTAAGAGAATCGAAGAGAGAGTGAATAATAGTGTATATCGGCATCGACGTGATAATATCGCGAAATGGACGAGCGAACGTGTGTGGTGAGCGTGTGACGCGTCGTTGCGCCCGTTCGGAAGAGATTTCGAACTAAAGAAACTTCAATCGCTATTATCTCATTGAATATGAGCTTCAGGCTCATATTTGTATAATACTTTTTTGGAGATTACGTTTTTATCTACAATAAAGTCTTATATCGATATAGGCCAAAAGTTCATAAATAATGAGATAATAATGATTGAAGTTTCTTTCCTGGCGAGTAAGTTTAGCCTCGCACACGGTATGAATTTAGTCGTCCCGTTAACGCGAAATGTAGATGATAATCCGACGGATGAATCTTTGGCAGCAATTTAAAAAATACGGTAGAATCGACGCGCGAACAAAGGCTGCAGTTTTTCTGTCACTGTGGAAATTACATAGGATTTTTCTTTCTAACTTCGAAAGAATTTTCAAGAGGGTCCACACACGAGAAGCGACTCGAAGGCGTACCAAATATCAAAGCGTTCGAACGCTCTGGTTCGTTCTCACGTACAATCGTGGAACTCTGGTAGCGTTTGGAAATATCTCGCGGAGGCGATTCGCAGACGAAAACGCGTTCGTGTCTACCGGGAGAGACTTGATATGTAACTTTTTCCCGCAGCCGCAGTTATTGAACTGGAAATCCCGCTAATTAAAAGCGTTACCAATATTGCCGCGCTCAAACGCATCTCCAGGTTTTGACGCTCGGTCTCTGTACCTACATTCAGAAAACTCTTTCGAGTCTATATAATATAAAAAGCGCCGACATCGTTACCGCGGTTTTTTCCTTGCTATCGCTGCACACCGGAGAGAGATCTCATAGAAATAACTCCGAAAGGAATCGCGTTTCAACGCGGGCCGACGACGCGCGAGCGAGTCGAACGTGTCTTCTTACTCTTCGAGCAAAAATTGTCACTCCGCACTTCGTCTACCACGGCCGATGCCGAACAACCGGAACGACCGCGTCGAATATCATCCCGGATTACCGACGCCGTGTGATTTTGATATCCGCCTGTTCCTTGCGCATTTTGTATAAACCACGTTTATAATTTTCTACGGAGAAACATGTCTCGATTGTACAGTGTAGGCCGATGAAGCACCCAATGACGATATGTACTCCGATAGCGGGCCTAATAAACGACGTCGACATTGTGCCACCGCAATCGGGCGAGCGGTTCGTACGCGCCGAGAAACCCAGATTCATCGATCAATCGCGCCGATCACTCGCGGCATATTCGACGACCGCGAAGGCGTATTCTTCGTTCGAGGACTCTTTGCCGGGGCACGCGTGACCCGCCGACGACGATCAATTGACGTCCACCGACGCTACCTTCGAGCACGGATACTCCTTTGTTATCGAACGACCGAAATTCAGCGTTGCGAGAAGGAGCGACGACTTCGGATCTCGAGCGGAGCGAAGAAGTTTGCGCTCCGCCGGATTCCAGAAGGCGTAGCTTACGGGAGCGTTTCGTCGAGTACCGGGTATGAGCCATTTTCGCTATGATAGTTAAAAATTAAGACTGAACGCCGGATTTAATTTAAGTTTCGAGGGAGAGAGAGAGAGAATCGGCCCCGCAAATATTTCTCGAGCAAAAGGACGTCCTTATGATCCCATCGGCAATCACTCCCTCCTCGCATTTCCCTCGCCACTGTACTATACGCAAATTGCATCTAGTACGTAGATAATAAATTGCATCTTTTCAAATAACTCGGTAGACAGGCGATCGGCTCTTGTACGACCCAAAAACGACGACATTCGCGGGGTTTATCTGTAGCTGGCTTCTTGTAGCACTTTCCACTGGTAACACGAGAGTGCGTAATCCAGTTAATTTCTTCATTCATCTTCCGTGTTACGAAAAAATAAATCGACGATTCGACTTGACGGAACACCGAATGTGAATTACATCGTTCCAGTAGTACCTACTGATTTCATTGATGCCGTAATGTCCTGTTAAGTTTCATTACGATCAACAATCTGCGTATAGATCTCGTTTTTCTTATTCCTTTTTGTCTGAATTTGAAGACTGAATGCGCATCGAGAGAGTGCGACCAGTGGAAAACGTTATTACCTACATTCGCAACACTTTTCTGTGTGAAGATTGTAGATTTTATTTACACGTGAAGATATTTCTCAATAAGAAGCTGTGCCCTTCGCAAAAGTTTAGACGATGAAAGTAAGAAGAACGAGTCTTACTTTTTTATTTATAATACTACTCGACGATTACCACATTTCGAAGCTTCGCCTGTATATCGACGGCAAAACGGAGGAGCGTTTCGTACCACTCGTATATGCACAAGTACTTTCGCACTTCTATGATAAGCCAAGATCAAAGAAATTTCATTCGCGTTTCGTGCGAAGGCACGTGATTGCGTGCATGCATACACATACATGTATTCACGCGGCTACACTCATGACTCGGTTAATGATTCTTACGGGGAAATCTTTGGAAAATTTACAGTCAAAAGCTCCAAAAAAAACGCACGCAATATGCTTACGCGGTAATTTTATGATTTGATGCGCTCAGTTCTGAAAAAAGGGCAATTTTAAAAAGTTATAATTTTATATAACCGAACTTGAGCAATAATTCTGATAAAATTTGGCAGCTGGAGGTGGTATATTTAAAAATCAGAGAGATCAAGAAGCGAAATTTCTTTCGAGAGATTGAGCAAAGTTTCTGCTCGAATTCTGAAAATCGATCTAAGCCAAATGTTAAGTTGAAACTGCTTGTAAATTATCGTTTTATAGTCATCAGTGAAATTACTAAGCGTCAAATTACCGAATCTTCGATTCATATAATTACAAGGAACGTAGAATACGCGATATCGCGACAAGACTGTAAATTCGGGGCCCCGTAAGAACCATAAGAGGAACCGCCGAGTCGTTAAAATAATGTTCGAAAATGTTGGTACATTTCATCCAAACCTTTTTCCAAAAAGCGGTGCCCCCCTCTCCAAGTTGAGGTGGATTAACGACGTTTCGATGCAGCATAAGGGCATACTGCATTAAATATGCATAAAGACAAGAAAAAGATAGTGTTGTACCGCAGACATATTTAAATTAAAGGAGCATGTAAGCTTGGATGTACATCGTAGACGTGTTAGAAGAGTTTCGCCACACGCTAAATACTATTTACGAACTATTTTAATCCGTTTGCGCGCCGGGGAGCGAGGCCTGATGATATCTGATTTACTCCGGTCGTGTATTCTTTGCAAATAAACCGGAAGCGCTTCTCTCTCTTCGAAATTTATTAGTTTTTAGAAGGACCAGCTCTCACTTCATTGTGAAGTTGATCATTTTTTCTTCCGCAATTTTTTGCTATATTTTCTCCATCCTATTGCGAGAGGCCAAATTTCTGCATCTACTTGCCCCGGTTTCTCTTATTTTAAATTCGTAAGAACACTTTATACGGCGCGGTGTAACCAGTATGCCTTAAAAAATCTCTTTCTTCTAATCCTTGAATAGTGTTAAAAAAATAAAACTCAACGAGCCAATATTTCGAACAGCATCGTACAAATATTTGCGCGCACTTAGCTGATATGGAAATAATAGCTATTTCAAATTTTTAGTCGATTTACCAATTGGGCCTCTCTCCCTTTACCACCATTTAAAAAAAAAGAATATATTGTGGTACGAGTATCGTCGTTTCGTTAGCTAGTACACGTCTATTGTACGTACTCGAGGATGCGGTAGTAACGAAGTAGGTTTAATTTTTAAGTGACGTCACGTGGGATCCTTACTTTATCGACACGTTGTATTATTTATATCGCAAAAGTATCACCTTTATGTAATTATTACAGTAATACTATGAAACAGTGTATTTGAAACCCGACTGACAAGAATTAAAAGATTTAAACTACGCTATAACGTTAGATCGCCTTGACTGTTATCACTACTAAAAAATTATTTCAATCTGTACGTGTTTAGGTATCCAGTATTTCGTTTGCGTTATTAGGCGCAAGATTTAGTAGAGATTTGGCAGAGAAAAATTTCCGCCAGACTATATAACTCAAAGAAAAATAGTTAAAAAATTAATAATTAAATAAGTTGAATTCCCCGGTGTTTCTCTATTTGCTGAAATGGGCTTCCCTGTCCGCACACTCGAATTGGACAAGTTCGAGAAGGACAAATTACCTCGATTAAGTTAAACCGAGGGTGAGTCCGGACTTTGGAGAACAGTTTACACACAATTCGAGTTTAAATCTTAAACGGAGTTTAAACCACGGTTAAATGTTCTCGAATTCGTCTGCTTCGCATCTGATCAATCTCACCCGGGAAAATTGATACTATGGTAGTGCGGTTCAAACCTTGCGAGATTTGCAGCATTCAACAGCGTTTAATTTCGAAGATAATTCCAAGAAATCAGTTTCCCGAATCATGGACGTCACGCAAATAAGAAACGTATATATTCTTTTTTTTCTCGTAACCTAATGCAATCTTACACTCGTCCACATAACCTATTTTACTCGTGTTATAAGTATTAAATACATTCGAAATCTTGCACAGTTTAAGGACTTTCTCCTCCTGTACAATCAAATCTCCGACACGTGCTTTCGTCGGTGTACGTACACCTTCAACTCCAGAGAAATGGCTGCAGACGAAGTATGTAGTCTATCACTCCGACTTGTTCGGTCAAATGAGATATTTTACCTTTCAAGGAATAAAAAACTGGTTCTCGACGGCTCTCGCGACGTAACGATGAATTTTTAGGAGTCCTGCGTGGAAGCATGCGCGCAAAAACACATCAACGTTAATCACAAGACAATGGAGGTGTACATGGAAATACAGCCGATTCTGATAAAGAAGAGAATAGACGAGATGAACGCCACTCAGGCAACATTGGAGGAGCAGCAGCGACAGCAATCGCAACAAGAAAACAACGTGGAAACGGTAGAATCTGCGCAGAGCATAGAGCAACTCAAAGAAAACGCTGTATGACATAATTATTATTTATACGATCGTTATTCTATAATGTATATAATTTAAATATAATTTTTAATCAAATCTATCTTTCGTAATCTTCGCACTATGCGTTTACCATGAAATGGATTAAAACTAAGGTCCGAAGAAAAAAAGGAGAGATGCCTTTCTCTTCGCGCCTTCTGAAGTATCCTTTTCTACAGCTTTGTAATGTTGATTAAACTTTGTTCTATGTTAATTCAGACTGACTGATTTTTTAAGATAAATGCCGCGATAAGTGTCCCATTTTTGCCCAACGCGTCTTATTTCTACTTTGCCTCAGTCTACAAAATCTAATCAATGCCCTTTGGAAGTGCCAACTGTTTAGAATTAAGTCTGGAAGTTAATTCGTAAATAATATCCATGATAATGAATTTAACCCATCTATACTGAAGAAACAGGAATTCTTATTTGCTATGCCTCTCTGTCAGCTATGAGCTGCTAAACTGCTTAAGGAAATTTGTTCGTAACACAACATTTGCAGCAGTAAAACAGATCATCACCACGCCGTGATATATAAGCATTCATTTATTGATAAGAGTGTGTATATACAGCGGAACCTCACCCATGTTAACGAAACGGGAATCGGTTCAATATTACGTATCTACAGCAGGTCGTCTCGTTATTAAACTGCTTGAGACCGAGCAGCGCTTCATTTTTCAACGCAGTAAAGAAGTCGCACCGCGGGGACCTAAAATCTCTCTTTCCGGCTCCATCCGCGTTTATATAATATGCAGAATTAGATTCGTAATGGTAGTCTTATAAAGTTAAATAATAAGGTGCTTGAAAGATTAAAAAGCGACCTACTGTATTTGAATAAAATGGAGATGCCTGCTTTACACCTAGAAAAGTCCGCCTAACTTCCATCCAAATAGTTGATTTGCATTTTAACACGCTCGCATGAAAAGGTGCAGGGATGAAAAATCAAACAAACTATTTTATCTCCCCTTTTAAATAAACGAGACGACGATCGGATGATAGGTGATGTTCGCCTGTATACAGAAATATACACACGCGACTTATTGTAAGCCTGGCTATTATAATATGTATATATATCTATGTTACGCATAATAACTTAATATAGTGGGTGGTTGACTGTAAGTCAATTTATTCTTTGCTTCATTGCCACAAAGCGTTTGATACTATCGTGTCGTTGAGATAAAAACCAAAATTAATCTCCTGATCGTTACAATGCATCGCGACATTATTGTCGCCATATCTTTGATAGGAGTCGAGCATTCTTTGAAGATACATTCATTTTAATTTTAATTAATGCCTTTCATTACGTAACATTCAAGTCGAATTCGACGCTGTTAGCTCAAATAGAGACGATTGCATAGCAAAAGTGATAAAAGTCCGAAAGGACCTTCAATGCCATCGTCACTCTAAAAGCAATGCCGAACTCGAGCTCAATGTTCCAAGCATTGAAAACACGCGCTTAAAATTTGAACTCGCGCGATCAACGATTACGTTTGCGCCTTCTTTCTGTTTAGTTTTAAATCGCGATGGTATTTCCCTTTTTCTTCTCAGAGATTTATTGACTGATAGAGGAAAATATCATTGTTCCTCTGATTCCCAGTGCTTACATATTTGATTTTAAGAAAGGGGCTCGCTGCGCTGTGAAACATTTCAAAGGCGGGAGAATACTTAAAGCGAAGAAACCGCGTAACAAATTTACGTTAAGGCGAAGCTGTGTAAAAAGAAGCCGGAATATCTTGTTTTAAAAACTGCGCTATAGACTAAACGTCACTCTTAACGTTATGTAATAACGTGTTACGAATACGAGCCGAGATGAATAAGAAAAATTCGCGTCTCGCGCTCCTGTCTCACCGCCTGGTGTAAGCGTAATCGTCGACGCATCTCATGCTACAAAATACACACGCGTGTCATGTTACACGACACTTTTTTTTCTCAATGAGATCATTTTCTCTTACGCTGGTATTATTGTATATATTTACAGTGTAACTGGGGCGTCTACTACCACAACGATTCTTTAACGTTAAATGACGAAATGTTACATCAAGTTTCAAGACGGCGTAATGGTGTTTTGTATGAAAACACTGTACATACTCTCGATAGTATTAATGAGATTTCACGTGAATACAAATGCATATTTCTATAATTTCGTCGTTATTTATAATTGAAGGGACCAAAGAAAGCTAGAGTCGCAATAGCTTCGGAATGACGCGAGGAGTACAATTTTGTGGCCCTGAAAGCGTTTATGCAGTTCCAATTGGAACGACGTCGAATAAGCAGGTATGTATGTACAAAGCAAAAGCTACAAAATCATGTTCGTCGTACATAAGGATTAAAAAGGCGGTTCAACTGGAGCTTTGATAGTCAAATTCGTGCCAGAACGGAAGATGGTTCGATTTGCGTTTACATGATGCCATTATTATTAGCAAAGATGAATTTGGAGAAAACAATGCGCGATAAGACCCCTAAAGCTATAGCCACGATAATTGTGAAAATGCATAGTAAAAGCGTTACAAATAAACAGGCGGCAAATTATTAAGGGTAATAAAATAAACGCGAAAGGTATATTTACTTGAATTTTTCTGCATGTCTAGCTATCGAGGTATGATTTACTCCTAAAATACTGAATGAAAAAAGTTCACTGGATGAAAATACTAAACAATTGGGCTTCGCTTTTCAAATTCATTTAATCTAATGTCATGTATTTAAAATTTCAAGTACTTCTGATTTTTTAAACTCAAGTTTGGTATTAGTTTCCCGTTTTAGCACTAATTCAAGTACCAAGTACCAGATGGACCTCTTTAAGGTAATGAAGGGAATAACAGCCTAGCTCAAGTTTTAGTTCATTCCTGAAAAAGTTGCTTTGCTTCGTTCATCAGGAACTACATGAGCATTGAATTGCGACTATCATTGAATTCATTAGTTCGCTTAATAACGCTATCAAATAAATATTAGGTCGTAAACATTGTGACTGATTTTCAATTTCGTTTACCACTTTATTTTAGACAATGATCGGCAATTCGACTGCTATTTTTGCAAATTCTAACGAAACGAAAATAACTTGCGATTGTTAAATATACATAATTTGTGGGTTCGTGTTAATAATCTAATTTTCTTAAAGAAAGCGTGACTAGCGCGCGAATTAGCGCGATGTACGGGGAGTACGTTATACCTACAAATCTTTTACAATTAATCTAGATTTCTTGTACTAAAACTCGTACTTATATCACGACGGAAAGATAGCCAGTAAAATAGAAAGAAGGGAAACATTTTTGAAAACTCAAAAAACGAGTTCTCGTGGATACAAAAATTGCAGAAGTATTCGTTGAACGCACTTGCATTAAAAATAAATATAGGTATGTGTACGAAAGTCACGTTAATCGATAATAACAGAAGCAAAATTATATCACGTTATGTCGAAACGTATAAATACATAATTATGTAAGCAAAATACTACGTCAGTCAGGGGTATCAGGCGTACTTCTTTCTCATTAGTTCGTACTTCCTACAATCCGCTATGTGTGAAATCACTAGCAATTTATTATCGTATCGTCCTGTTTGCTTGGGAATGATGTATGATCAATATGTACATTAAATAATTGAATCAATTAAATTTTAAATGAAAGGAAAAATCGCAATTACTAGGTGACATTCGATGGGGGACTGGCCTTCTATCATCCATTCTAGTTTAATTTTAGGTTTTGGTATATCCAGTGTTTACTAATATTTTCCGAAACTTCTCGCCGTGCATCAGGGGCTACGTTTTACGCGGAATATCTTTTATCGCGTATTGAATTAACGAAAAGAATGTTTTATAAATTGGATCCATAGATAAATTTAGCGCAATATTGCGTTCGGCTTGACTTGACTCAGATGGACGATAGCGGAATGAATTATTATTAATAATAGTAGCACGCGATATCGCGCGGATAAAGTATTGCGGTACCCCTATGCCACCAGGCGAAATAGAATTAATTGTCATACACGGGGCATTGTAAATTTTTCTGTATCTTCTCCAAATAAGAGAAAAGAGCACCGTGGTCATTGCACGTTATTCTTTACATGTCAACAATAAGAATCGTCCGTGGCCGTGTTTCAGCTATTGCGTCCGATTGAAAGAAAACTTACAAATCACATAACGGGGTTAGAAAGAAACGTAACCCGCTACACGGAAAGAGGCGACTATTAAGACTCAAATTACAATGGAGTTATCAATGTGTAAATTATTATTCTCTCTGCTACTTAATTATCCGAAAATATTAGCCATCATTCTCTTCGGTTAGAATTAATATTTAGTCTCGATAGAACGACTCTTTTAGAAATAGAAATTCAGTCCCGACTATTCGAGAGAAATGGAGCAAGACTGTAACTAATCAACCAACGAGACGTTTTTTAACGACTGACGATATGAATATTAATTATCTCTCGCGCTAGAACCGATCTTCATATCCATTCTCTTTCTTCCGTTATCGATAACTACAATTCTGACTGATATTAAAAGCTCCTTCTTTTTCTTCACTTTTCAATAAAAGATTCAAAATAAATGATAAGTTCGCTCGTACCGATAAAGCTTACCTCCCGATCCGCACTTCTATTGTTCGAGCCAGGAAGGTAGCGATGAGTTTGGTGACTTGACTTTAATGTTGAACTGCTTGAGGGTCGCTTCCAGGGCTGTTTGATTTCCAGAAAAGTAGGCTGATATAGCGTTGTGGAACAGCAACAGTTGTTTATGCATCACTTTAATCTGCAAGCGAGATAAAAGAGAACGGTGATATATGTACATCACGCGAATTTTTCTCTGCGATTGTCATCTATGTATACTAATTTCAGTTCCAAATCAGTAACATTTACAATAACGTCTTTATGGTGTACAATGTTCCGTCTTTCTATAATTGTTTTTAATTTGGCATCGATCCGATAGCAAATAAATACAACATACCCTGTTTTCGTCGAGGAATTTCAATTTAATGGAGACGTCGGAACGGAGCTTCTCGAAATTTTGCTTGTGTTGCTCGTAACTGGCCTGCGCCTCCTCCATCCTCGCCGCGCTGCTCGCGTCGGTCTTCGCAGCTTGCGCTAAAGCTTCCAGATCCGTTCTGTACGCGTCGTATTCTATCCTGCAGAAGTTAAAGGAGCAACGCTTTAATAACGTATTCCACTCTGTTAGAAATATCAGTTCATTTGAACGCACGGGAAAAAAAAAGCACGACTCACCTGGCAGTTTCGTATTGTCGGACCGTCAATAAGGTATCTTCGATGGTTTTATTACAAAGCGTGTTGACGGATGAAACGAAAAAGTTTAAGGCCCCCAAAAGTGTCTCGCCATTTTTAGTTAAATTCCTCTGGGTTTCGGAATTGTACAGAAATTCCTCCTGCAGCTCCGGAGACTTCTGCGCTAAATCGGAAAACGCTTCTCCCAGAGCGTGCTGCGTTTGTACCACGTGATGAAAGTGGGACGCCAAGGCTCGAGATAATCGCAACACGTTGCAGTATTTTCTTTGAGTATCTCTCAGTAATTCTATCTGGGCCTCGAGTTCTATGTATAAGACGTGAAAAATATATATCTCGTTAATTGAGAAAACCATTTTATCCAACGACATACGAGGAAGAGAGAAAGAAACACTAGATTCACCAGAATCCACCGTGCGCGATGTCTTCCCAAGCTTCTCGTACATCAATTGTTTGGTGCACTTATACGTCGAGATACTCCAATTTTTGATACTCTCAATTTTACTTTGGGCCGAACGCACAGTTTGCGCGTCGCCGTTCTGAAGGGGCGTATTCGGCGCCGTAGTAACAGCTGGAAGGGTTCGTCAAATTGATTTAATATTATCAATATGCGAAGAAACGATCGTGCTGCTAAGAAACATTTAAAAGAAAGTCTTTTACGAACGAAACTAAATCATCATTAAATGAACATGACGAGTTTATTGGCTTTTTCTTTGAATACATTAACGCGAACTGCTATAATGCATACTAACATTACAGCAATTGTGACAAATTACAAAGAAATGTCCAGCAAATGAGTGCAATTTAGATATCTCAACCGACCAAGCTAAATAATTCGCAATGACGCCTTTTTTAAAAATATCGCCATATGAATTTGCACGAATTCCACGTCTCGTTGTTCCAAAATATATCGATGCTCGTACAATCGCCAAAGTGCAAACGAACGACTACTTTTAGCGATCGACTCGTGTTCTATAGAATCAAAAAAACTTACGGCTTTGCAAGGTCGGACTACCAAGGGGCAAATTCATCGTCGCCGGCCTGGGCTGACTGCTTCCCGTATGATTATTCGGTACATGTGGCGGCGGTGTGCCGCTGTGTACGGCGCCGTCACTTTCGTTGAGAGACGGAGCGTCTTTCAACATCTCGTGAATGCTTCGCTCCACTCCGCTCGATGTTACGACTACTTGGGACATCTCGCCTGCATAAATATGTATGAGGAAATTTTTTAAACGTTATTAGACTCTGAAGTGTCTCTTCTCCCAGTTTTTAAAAGGATAATGTAGTTACGATCCTACATGCACATACCATTAAGGTGAATAAAGCAATCTACTTAAGCTACGTTTCACGATGATTAGGACCTGAGCAATTTAAGTTTCTACAAATACTTTTTATTAAAAATCTTTGAACGCGTTCCTCGATAGACTTTAATGTTTGCTCACATTGCGCATGCAAAAATTTGGGAATGTTTGATCGGAATGACAATTTGTAAAGTGTTTTATCCTTGGAAGTTAATGTGTTTACCAAATGTGAAACTGTGACGCACCCTTTGATAGTATTGAAATGTTTGCTCTATGGGTGTCTATTTCAATATCGCTCAGCGAAATTGTGAGAGTTTCCGAGTACCTAAGGGTAATTCGATTAGGTTGCACTAACACACCTAACATGACAACAAAGATACACAGAGATGAATAAAAACCGCCACTGGACGATTAGATCGTTCGGCTCGTTAGTCGTTAATATTCAGAAACGTCAAAATGCAACGCGATTGACAGCTGACCAAATGGTACAGACGTTTTGAATATCTTCTTTGTCATTAGGACTCCTAATTTACTTTCGATGAAGAAAACTCATCGCGTCAGTTACGAAATTCAAAGGGAAGTGTATTCTGCGAAAGGAGACGCGATGTGGCTACTTACCGTAGAATTGATATTTTCTAGGTAGATACTGCTAAATTCCTCCCGTTTTACAATTGAACGTATGACGTCACGTCGAGCATACCGAAAGGGGCGTAAATTTTCTGAAGGAAAAGTGCCGAACGCGGTATAAAATCCATACTTCGAAGTTATGGAAACGTATCAAAGCGATTTATCGCATCGCTCTTTCGCACGACGCGCGTTATCCTGGTTTACTCGGTTTCTCGCGGATCAAAGACTCCGATTACGAACTGCCGATGACGCCGCTTTATAACCCGAATCTAAAACAAGCTTGAAGTTGCGCTTGTTGGCGAAAGGCAATATCGTGAAAATCGCGAATAATTTTTAATATTGGCAATACTTGCGATTAACTCTACGGTTAGTTGATAACACGAGTTTAATTCTAGGTAAAACGGACTTTAATTTCTCATTCTCGAGGGTTCATTGGTTGAGCGAATCGCTTAAACTCCGTTTTGACCCCCGTTGCAAAACTCGAGTTTAACTCTTGAATGAAGTTTAAAATAAATTAGGTTGTGTCACGTTAGACTAGGTTATAAATCGAATTCAAAACATAAATATGAATTCCGTTTTCCGCGCGCCGAGCCAGTATGTGTATAATTTATTGACAAAGTTATTCAACTTTTTCTTTCTAAACCCAATTCAATTTCTCAAAAACAGTGCGGAAGAGAATCGCGTTCGTGTTTTACATCGTAGTGATAACTTTCTCGTCGTAGATAAGCCGTACGACATGGTTATCAATAGTAATAATGCGGATTTGAAGGTATGAGGATGACTTGAATTTTGAAATTAATACACCCATCTCCGAAATATTTTCAGCACAGCCTTCAGACGGAATTACGATCGATGTTTCCGGAGTTGGCCAATTCGAGCCTGCGTCACGAGTTTCATTTCGTGCACAGATTGGATTACGCCACCAGCGGAGTTATATGTCTGGCGTTGAATAAAAGAGCCGCTCGAGCCGCAGCGGCTGCTTTCGAAGAGCGAAAAGCGAGAAAGTATTACCTGGCGATAGTGCACGGGCATTTAAAGGAGTCTCGCATCGTCATTACCAAAGCTATCGGTTGGTACGAGTTAATAAGTATATGAAATGGACAATTTTCCCTGTTTAGGGCTCTCGTTCTACTTTTTATCCAGGTGACGACGCGCGCGAGAAGAACGGCAATCACCGCATGTGCACGGAAGACAGTTCGTTTTGCGTGAGACCGCGAAAGTCTTACACCGCTCTATTGGTCCTGGAGCGAGGTTTCAGAGACGGCAAACCGGCGACGAAAGTTTTACTCTGTCCAGGAACCGGACGGAGGCATCAATTGCGGGTGCATTGCGCCCATATCGGTCACACGATTATCGGAGATTACACTTATAGCGAGAGGAGGGACGTCCAGCCCTACAGAACGTTTCTGCATTCATTTAGGTAAGACACGTAAGCGTGGATTGGTAAATAAATGTCATTCAAATAAGTATTTCAATCCATCTAACTTGCAATGCGATTGCTCCACAGGCTGATATTAAAGAACGAGGTGGAAAACTTGGACGTAAGAACAAACGATCCACTTGGGGCGTCAAATTCGTCGAATCGGTGGAGATCTACCGAAGTGATCCGCCGCCTTGACGAAAGTGCTTTTACCGAAATCGATGAACTCATGTAGCGTAATAAAGTTTTATTTTTTGAGATACCGCGTGTTTGTTATAACGTTAAGTATACAATCGTAAAACTCGAACTTTTGCTTTGAACGTTTTCCATGTCTTTTGACAGATCAATGCAAACATCATGCATATATTATTATGTATATATTTCCAATCGTTAAGTTGAAAGTTGGACAATTCCTGGATCACCGACTAATCGGCCGAAACGACTCCGCGATCGGTAATTTCATATCCGACACTATCTCGCGGCAGGTACGGCGATTTCATGATGCAACCGTAACGGCAGGGACCTCTTCTAAAGAGATACAAAGAATTCGTAATCATATTAGCCCACGTAAGGCCTAGAACTGGTTGTTCCTTATTGTGAATGCTGCCTAAATTCTTCTCTGTGACATTTGCTGAAACCTGTGATCAAATTTTATTTTAATTTGGAATCCATCAATTTTTATAAAAAAAAAGGTACATAGGTGTAGCCGTACTTCAATTGAATAGTAGTACCTGATTGATGCACACCACGTGCACGTTATGGCTGTTGGCGATTTGATGCAATCGACTGCCGATTGCCCGCAAACTTTTAGCTCGAATTTTCAATTCTCTGCTGGAATATTCCACCCTATACGGCGCCGCGATGGAGTCGATTACCAGCAAGCCTATCTTTTTCGTAGCTATCAAGCATGGAATTCTTTGAGTCACGCAGATCTCTAATTCTTCCTTTAAGTAAAAATAAACCCTTCTGTTAAACGTTGCTTCCATATATAAGCCTCGTTTATTTAATTATCTATTTTTTTTACCGTGAATTCAACTCGATTTATGTCGAGTAATTGTTTTTGGCAACTAGTACTTATCAAAGAAAAAGGAGAGTCTTCCTTGCTTTGAAGTATCAAATTCAACCAAAAAAAGTAAGGAAGATACCAATTCTATACAGTTGTCGCAATTTCGTTGGACGAATAATTTAAACAATGTCTCAAGTAACTGATATTTGTAGCAAGTGCCTCACCACAGTGGAGACATGCTCCACGAATATCGAATCTCCCGTGGCACCACATTTTTCACCCACGTCAGATTTTTGTAATAGCTCTTGTAATCGTCTCGTCGGGAATAGAGCTTCGGTGCAGATATAAGCCGCGCCTATAAAAATTTACCAGGCGTTGAGCTAGAAGAGACGCAAGTTGCACAGGTACCGGAAAAGCCGATTTATTTATTTAAATGAAATTTAACGAGCGAATCAATTGCAATCGAATAAATTCTGTCTAGAAAATTAGATAATTTGTACTAAGAATCTGGATGACTAATTCACCAAGGAAGACAAAACGAGCAAAGATATAATTGGTGAATTCGTACTTTTTATAGAGTGTACTGACTTTAATACTACAGCACATTTTTGCGTATAACTCTATCCTGACTTCTTAGAGAAATTTGAAGAACTGACGGAATTTGTATGTCTATATATCATTCTTACGAAAAATTGGATGAAATTATACATGATTGCACTCTGAAATTTAGGTTGCAGTAGAGTAACATCAACTACGTGTATGTACATGTGTATACAGACTTATGCTTACAACTCTAAATAAGTTGAATAATAATAATTATTCGTTACCTGCGGCACAACCACCGGCCTCCAGAGGCATTTGCACGGTAAGACATAACTGCAATGCAAATTGAGTTTTTCCCGTACCCGCGGCTCCGTAAATCTCCGTGATACCCTTGCGAGAGATACCACCCTTCAAGACTTCATCTATCTCTGAGCATCCAGTTGTGAGGAACTTTTCTTCGAGCTTCAGAGCTTTTGCTGTTTTTATCTCTAAAGTATAGAAAAATAATAAAAAATGAACTGAATTGAGAACGACGTATAGTGATAATAGTTGCGAATGTCGTACCGAAAGCAAAATCTTTCGATTCCTCATTTTGTCCTTCAGCCATGATGCGTACAATTATTTCGAAAAATATGACTCTTTGTTACGAGCATCCGCATCAGTTTACATGAGTTCTCTTTTGTTATAGCGCTTCGGACTTTGGCTAGAGAAAGCATGAGCCATGCCACTCGAAAATCGGGGGTTTAATGCCTGATTTCTTTATCTTCCAGATGAAGGCTTCTACAAATAGCGTTCTTTAGCGACTCATGTAGAAGGTAAAATTTTACCGGAAGTAAAAGAATCAGGTCTCATATGTAGTATTTACATATACATGTTAGAATTTGAACGTAGCGCTAAAGCGTAAGTATATCAAACCATTACAGCGAAGAATAAGCTCTATCAATAGGTACAGCATCTGCATCTTATGATTAACTACAGTTGATAAGTATAAAGTAGGTACAGCTATTCTACTTCTCGACTGAACTCAATCTTTCTAATTTCTTCTAATTCAAGAGTACAAGGATACTTCAATTCAAGGCCATATCTCGAGCTCCGCGTGCATGCATTTGAGTAATCTATAGTAGCATCGGTTGACGTAACTGTACTTAGAAGTTGGCAAGGGGAGAAAAATAATGAAATATGAGGGACTTTGATATACGAAGGGTTCTGCTGTAAACAAATTGTTATTTCTAGGGAAGGACAAACGAAAGAATAATTTAATGTTTAGACCCATTGGTGGAAAACTTTAGTATTAACGTGTACGCTTTAACGTAGGTATTTGGTTTGTTGATTCTATTGTATGATAGAGACGTCATTACGATTAAACGAATTTCGACTGTATGTAGGTACCGATCCCGATTACGATAGGCCTTTTTGTCCGCTCGGATTGTGCGACAATGATATTCTCGGTAGTCAGCCCACCTAGGTCATGACGCAAGCTTGCGGTCATTGTTTTCGCTCGTAATCATGTCTTTCCTTTAATCCTTTGAAACCGATATGCCCACATTCCAGCCTTCTTTTCTATTTCGGGATCATTAATTCCGAATTAGCGATTCAAATCTTCAGTTCCAAACGGCGGATACATTAAGGCGGTCAGAAATCCAACAAATTATAGGATCTTCGTAAAATTTGTTTATCGCGAGTCTTCCGAGTCACTGAGTACAAATTTAGTGCACTGAGAAAAGAAAAGATTAAAATGTATTCAGATTATCCTTCTGACAGAATAATTTTCAATCTTTTTTTTCTCTCAGAGTGTGCAAAATTGAATATGACGAACCTAATATGGTAGCCTGAAATCCGAAAAAGTATTGAATTTACGCGATTTGAATTCGAAAAATTTGCATCCGCGTATCTCTCCTCTGTCGAGTTAATCATGTACTCGTTTATTTAGTTATTTTTAGTCATTCATAGGAACTGCGCGAGTGTGAGCAAAAGGACCATTCATCAGACGGACGTCCGTACTTTTTCTTAGTACTAAGAAGACTACAGGATCTCTACCTGCGACAGAGATGCCCTAAATAAAAGACTGATATACGTACACCATATTATTACGGTCGATATAATGGAAAATATACAGACACATGCCTATTTTTCTCAAATTTATTCATCTCCGTAATTCCTTAAAACTGGAACCCCATAAACCCGCGTATACTTACACCGTCCTAAAGTAGAAGAGTCCTACCTACGTGAGATGTATCGCAGACTTTTCTATACGACAGTACTAGATGTTAATCATCTCTGGTCCTAACGGTATACCCCATTATTGTCCGCTGCGAATAGACGCCTGGCTAAGTAATACTATTAATGGGAAGTCGCGCCATGGTTACGCGTCTATTTTGGTTGCGCGCAGGTATGCACCTCTCTGACGGACAGAGTGGGAGTATTGCATAATTCATTTTTCTTAGAATTCAAAGCTCCGTCGCGACGTACTGAATCATGGAGGGAGTACTGTGTATAGAGTATAATAATATACTACGTCACAGGAACGCCATGGTTACGATCCCGAATTCAGAATAGCGTAGCATCCCTGCAAACAATTTCCGATAGAAGATGATACAAATTCTATTACAGGAAAGATTGAAAGATATCATAGAAAGTGAGAATTATCGTTTCTTATAATTTTCACATTGAATATTATACAAAACTATAAGTTCGCGACGGGAGACGATCGCCCGACTGCGATTAGTCGTCCACCGCGGCGTTCGGAACTGCAGATTTTTCGAAACGAGCGACACCGACGCTGCGCCTGATTCATCGCATCTATCGCACATGCATAGTTGCGTAGATGAATGCGATGTACGATATCTCCCGTTGTGTACCGAGAATTGGTGCCGCACTGTATACGAAATTTGTGTTTTTAATGTACTTGTAAATAAAGCTTTTTTCGATACATATGAAATTATGAAAATTAATATATTTCCTTATGATTTCCATTCAAACGATGTGTTAATAATTAGAAAGTTATTTTCATGTTAATTTTTCAATCGAATATCTACATGTGCGATGTTACAAAAACTCATTGAGGAACCAGAGCCGATTGATTCTCATTCGCGAAAGCGGAAAATTCCATTCCATTCTCCCGTAACGCCTATTGAACCCGGTTCAATTTCAGTCGAATAATTATACGTTAATTCAAAAAGAAATATCACTTTTGCGCCTGATTCAACTGCAACGAGAAAGAGGAGTTATTCAATGTTTTGGCGTAACATTATTAGTCGTGTCTGTCCAAGTATCCAAGTGGTTACTTGATAAACAAGCGCTTCTTATCACCGCATTAGACAGTCCGTCCATCGATGACTGATTCTCACATTGTTCGACAATGACTCGCGTTACTCATTCCGTATATGTATCTACGCATCGTTCTCCAAGCGTAGACAATCTCCTACGGGATAAGAATTGATTTTTGAAAAAGGAACGAGAAACTGTTTAATCATTTACTTATCTAACGCGCGCGCGAGTTGTGTAAAAATATTTCTCACAGTTTTCTCGTACGTTTGCTATACATTTTTTCTCACATAAAGAGGTGTATTAGAGGTCATCCAGAAATTACGTCATGACAGTTTTCCAAATTAGTAATCCTTTCTTTTCTTTGTTATGAAACATGTGCAATGGAGAATTATTTTATATGCGAAATTGATACTTGGCATCGTTTTGGATACTTCTTCACACATGAAAAGATATGTGAAACAGCGTAAACATTTATCAATTACGTATACATTGATACTAAGGCCGAGAAGCAGAATGGGAGAAGTCGAGCGAGGACATCTCGAATCTTTACGCGGTCTAACTGTAATTCGGAGCACAATTGAATTCTAACGGTATAATTTTACCATCGAAAGTTTGACTGAACGCTTTGCAAAGCTGCGAAACCTCCGTTACCCTGTAGCATCCACTTTCCTCACTTTTAGTTCCATCCACTTACCCTTTTGACTGTATATCTAATTAACCCTTTCGCTGCCGCTTTCTGAGTAGTGCTAAGTGCGCAAAGCGCTGATCGACGCCGATCGGAGTCGGCGGCAGCGAAAGTGTTAACGCGTCGAGACGGCATGGCTGTACGGATTCGGAAGGAACGAAAGTTCACGAAGGAAAGGAAGAAGAAAAAAAAGGGGGGAATGGATTCGATTTCGAATGGAGAATTTCGAAATTTTGCGAGACTCGATCAAACGTATCTCGTAGCCAATTTCGTAAAAGTTTTATCTAATAAGGTCGGCCTAGCGGGCGAAAAATAAATATCTATGAATTAAATAAATATTCCATACTTCGGTGAGCAGCCCAAACGCGAGAGCTTCGTCGTGAGACATTTGATTCCCTTTTTCGTATTAAAGAGCATTAATAAATTATAAATGATAGCATTTTTTCGGCACTAGCCAAAAGATTACTTCAATGGAAGAAGAATTTCTCGCATCTCAGATTTAAGCTACTTCGACGTTATTCTATAAAGAAAATTCGACGTGCTAGTACAGTCCGATCCACGACTCTTAACACCAGAACTACCGCAACCGGTCAATTTGACCAGTGTCTTATTCAGAGTTTCATTCAACCTGAATTATTTCGTAACCCGTGAGGTTTTTGTCAAAACTGGTAGAATACTTTTTCGTAGAGCACATTTCGGTCTACAAAAAAGTTCTGCAGCAGTGTGGACGAAAAATCCACGGATAACGAGATAATCACCCGCCAAAACGACCGTCTTATAAATCTTCAGCGCACATTTCTTCAAGCACGCAAAAAAACGCGGGCGGAAGAATGAACGATATCGACAGTTGTCAGAAGCCGGAATTAGAGCCGGAAAGATATAAATCTTTCTCTTGCGCATTGGAAGACAGTAAGATCGTACGGCGTCCGGAAGAGTCTTTTCGACTTCGATTGCAAGGTAAAGTGGAATTTTCAAACGACATCCTTCGTGGGATTCACGACGCTAAAGGTCACATTCGACGGATTGCATTAATATTGTCACGTAGAAGTGGAGTGCATATGAATTTGCACCAATCCGATGTGAGGATCACAGCGTCAACGGGGTACCTCGAGCGAAGGAGGGGTGGAGTTTACGGGACCGCCGTTACCTCAGGTAGCCGAGACGGATTGATAGTATCATAGGGTGGAGTTCAGGGCAGTTGGGGGGGGAGTGCGAGGAGTATAAGTAAAGGTCAAAGTAGTTGCCATACTCATTAATCACTGTTGGTCGGAAGAGTATCAGTGCAGTGCGAGAAATCGGTGGACGAAATATTTGCGGACGTTATAGTATGAACGGAGAGGGAAGAATGGACGAGATAACGGAAGAAGAAGAAGCCTTTTTTGGGGAAGTCCCGGAAGAATGGTGCCGCGAGGAGGTATGTGGAAAAATCTGATAACCGACCGGTCGAAATGTCTATTCAACGTACTCGTTCGACGCATTCGTCTCGTTGACGAAAATTGGATTTTCGCTTTTCTGTCATTGCCCGCGTTCGTCAAATAATTCTTATTCTTACATCTTTTCAGAATTACGTCGACGTGGTGGCCGACATCCCGGAGTTTCAACCTCATATTGATCCCAATACGGAGTACAAGGATTTTCCGGAAGAAAAGATCTGGTCCTCGGAGGCTTTCGAGAAGAACATGGGCAATAGGTTCTCTGCCTACCATATAATCGCGCGTTCTGTCCTCACGGTTAACCAGGAGATCGGGGGAATCCCGAATATGGAGGCGCTGGAGAACTCCTGCATGGACAACGCCGATCAGTACTTATCGAACGCTCTGCATGACTCGGAATACGAACCTCAGGTCGCTTTACGGAGGATTTTTTCGGAAAAGATACCGGCTCATATCACGCAGCGGTGGTCTTCAAAGGATATCGTAAGTATACTGATATTGAAGCAAACTGTTCTCATTTGTCGAGGCTGCTTGATCTGTTTTTTTTTTATATAGAATTTATTCTCACGATAAACCTATTAATAGCTAATCAGAATATGGATCAATGGAGGGTTTATACCGTGGGATTATACATTTTATAATGAAATTAGTCACAACCCGTGCTCACGATCGCAAAAACGTTACAATTTACTTTGTACGATCTGCAGGTAGATATATATGTACAACTGTTTCATTCTCTATTACAGGACCTCTTCACGAAAGGCGTTAAGCAGTACTGGAAGAAGTTTTCGATGATAAGGAAAAAATTGCTGCCGCAAAAGAGCCCTGTAAGTAAAACTTTTTTTTTTTCGATCGATATAGTCCTCAATATTGTAATATATATATGTACCTACGTGTACCTATATATTATTTATTGTTAAAGCGTCAAAAGTCGTCAGTTCTTCTAACATTTACCCCAGAAATCTCCTCTTACAAAACTAATAATATTTTTCCTCCGCAGATGGAACTTATCAGCTTTTATTACGAGTGGAAGAAGTCGCCCACAGCGCTAGAGATACAAGCCTCTCGCCCCCGCCGCTTTCCGAAGACCAAGTCTCCTCCGACCACGCAGAAACCCGCTTCGCAGTCTCTGGAGCTGCCCGCCGTGGCTACATCGGGGAGGATGGTGACTCGTAGCGTAACCGCCGCTATGCTGAAGAAAAATAAATCCGATGTTGGTGCGATAGTTCCACCGAAGAAGAAGAATGTCGGGGCGAAGAGGAAGCGCAAGTCTGTGGTCTCGTAATGACTGCTTTTGGTAAGCGAATAAGGGACATCGATTAAATTGACACTTGACAATTCGAACAGTCGTGACGATAATAATGGATTACGTTCCCAGTGGTCCCTCTAAGTCATTGTTAACATAGAATTATTGACCATTGCATTGTTAATAATTTTTGTGCGCATATATTTTATCATGCCAAATGTAAACTTTACTAGAACCGTGCTCATTAATGTGATATATTTAATAAGTATTCGCGCGCGAAGATACAGTCCTATTCAATTTTTTTCTTTCTACCGTACTCCATCGTTAAATTGTAATAAGATAAATGATCATTAAGTTTGTTTTTTCTACTCGTACTTTCTACTTTTGTTTAAAAATTTAAGTTTTTTTGCGCATAAGAACATCGATCATCAAAAACCTGTATCTTCGTAAATGCGTTTGAAATAAGAGAAAGACAGCAAACTTAGCTTAATGTTAAGATGAACGAATTTGTACATACATATAATAAACAATTACTTTAACAGAATTCAATTCGAGTTACAATTATTTTATCAACTACCATTACCCCAAACCTTTTCGGAATTGAATAGCTATGATTCGGAATTTTGACTTTGCAGTTTTCGTATTCTGTATGCCTATGTGTGTAGGGTAAATATTCGATTTTATTTAATATAGAAGTTACAATTCATAGAGCTTTTAAAACTACAGCTGATGAACACAATTGTTGGTTGGCCCCATGTATATAAATAATTAGAATGGCAGTCGTTGGTAATGAAATTAATCAATTATGGTAGTTATGGTTGATTCTCACCAGTCTAAATATAGTTATATCCAATTATACAATAATTAGGTGTAGAGGAAAGTGGTGGGGTAAAGTGATGACCCTCGATTATCATGTTAGGTCATGGTCTTTCAGTGTCTTAAATTCATTCCATCTCACCTCACTTTCTCCTGTCTACCTCAATCGAGAAGTTTGGTTATTTCTTGTATTAGGTATACCTATGTACGACCGCGCCATATTTATATTTAATGCCGCACGGTCCGGGCTAAGCGGCTTCTGGTATGCGTTAATCGAAGTAAGAGGTTCAGTGAAGATAACAGTGCCGAAAATAAGCGACGACCCTTGTCCACTTTCGGCTAGTATAAGGAAATAAAGAGAGAAGAAATATGTAACACTCTTCGTTGTAAAGATATATTTACGAATTCTAAATAAAGTATAGTAAAAATGCATTTCTTGACATTTCATTTAATTTCGAAGCCAGTTGGAAGAGAATAGAAGAAGCTAAAGGGCGTTCGCGACTGATTGAAGTATTTATAAATGCTTTCTTGATACCCAGACATTTATGTATTAATTATCCCGAGTGAGCTAACGAAATTTTCCACCCAGTTATTTTGTAACAAATTTATTCGTGCCACCCTACCACCTAGAATGCGTTCAGATACATTGAAAGTACCGTATGTCCCACTCTGTACGGGCCAGTTTGAAAGTTACCTTCAGGGAGGCTTGGTCGGTAATC
The DNA here is from genome assembly GCA_963678675.1 of Xiphydria camelus. Taxonomy (NCBI): domain Eukaryota; kingdom Metazoa; phylum Arthropoda; class Insecta; order Hymenoptera; family Xiphydriidae; genus Xiphydria; species Xiphydria camelus. The sequence goes on along the minus strand of OY783197.1, from coordinate 27,277,524 downwards.
GAAACATTTAATACCGGTAGAAGTCGAGTCGGTAGTTAGAGTTGGTGTCAATTCGGGAGATCGAAGCGTCTATCCTCGAAATTATGAATTTGTGAATAATGGTGAGTTATTTCCATAGGTAAGGAGGTATAAACCTGCAGAGTAACACTGGTGGTGTTCAGATATACCTATTCAGGGGATTCCCCTACAAGAGGCATTTAGCCAAGTTACCCGCGCATATGGATAAGGTGGGAGTGAATGGGTTTATCACCAAGGGATACTTGGTTGAATTTTATAAACACGTGAAAGCAACTATGTCAATATTTTCATACAATAGTAAAGTATATATGATAGAATAATATAAAAATAAGTAATTATTCTTTCTCACGTTTCTACCTAGAGGGGAGGTATCTGAAACTAGTACGTACGTTTCCGGTAGTCTTGCGGTATTTACCTACAGACCATAGAACCGACCCAGTGCGTAAAGTCTGTATTATCTGCATATGTAATAATCGATAATGATCAAATCGATAATTGGTAAATGACTTACCACGGTTTTTTCAATTAAAAGCTGTGATAAAATATGTAAGATAGATGAGTCGATGACGATTTATTGTACTCGTGACAATACGATGTGTTGCAAATCGCTCTCACGACTTCTTCCACGTCTCGTAGTATTTACCGGTTACATTTAAAAAAGTGTTTCAAATAATTAGTGCGTGATATACGTATAAATCATAGCTAAATACGATAAAATTTGTCTGCTTCGAATAAATAATTTTCTTCTCTCGTATTCTTATCCGTACGATTACGTACGTATCGTATGAAGTAGATTCTCTCGCTTCGATACAGCGACAAGCGACGCGTGTTTTTATTTTTTTGCGTCCGAGTCATTCGACAGTGGGGTCATTCAATAAAGGGACACGGCGGGTGTTTATTCTTGTTCACAAATCAGGCACTAAAGTTACGAGTACTTTGATCGTAATTATGCCATCGGTTTCGTGAATTATAGTGATACAAAAATTATTTTTGTGCTTATTATTCCTTCTCCCGTGAAGGTAGGTACTTAGACGATCGGAAATCCTGTAGTATGTGATATGAACGAATTTCCAATCTAATTTTTAATTGGGTTGCGGAACACCCTGGAGACTTTTCCCGTGAAAGCTCTTCTAATATTAATTGATTGAATTTTGACGTATAATATAAAGGCGTTTCGAGGGGATATTTTTTAAGATTTCGCGTGGAGATAACGCAACGAATCGAACCATTCACTTTTATCGCTTACCTTTTCGCCCGCGACTTCGTCCACGTGGATCTCGAAATAAATCTTACATCCCCTATTTTACCTCCTTAAGGGATACATTTCCAAAAATCCTCCAATACGTCTTTTTAAAATTTTGACCGAAAGGCCAAATATCGATTTTCATGGATCAAAAATGACGATTTTTTAAATCCTTTTCAAATGAGTGCTTACGTCATAAAAGAAATCTACTGTCAAAATTTTAGGTATTTAGCTCCAGCGGTTTCGCCTTGGCGTTGATAAATTAGTCAATCAGGACATGTGTTCTTTTACATACAGATTGTTCACGCTCAGGTTTTGAGAGTGTGTAGAGTCTATTTCAAATTTACCGCACGTACAAACCAATTAGCAGCTCGGTCAGTCTTCCCTGTTGTGATTGCGATTATCTATTAACTGAACACCAAACTGCATAGATCGCTATTGATTCGCGTATGCGGCAAACTCGAAAAAGGCTCCATCCACTCTCGGAGTCTGGGCGCGAACACCCTATATACAGCATGTCTGACGGCAAGCGCAACACCACTTCGGCAGTTTTTACCGACGGTGGTCGAATCTTGCATCAGATCCAATGCAATTTTCGACCACCGTCGGTAAAAACTGCCGAAGTTTTGTTGCGCTTGCCGTCAGACATACGGTACAGTTAAATGGAAAGAAATAAGTACACGCGACGATCGCGTGCTCTGACCCTTATTTCATTTCCCGCAGATCTCTGACTCCAAAATGCAGTACGGGGAAGAATCGGAAGAATCGATACACCTTATCGCGCAGAATAATCACGTCGTCATGATAAGAACGCAACGACGCCAGGCCCTCAACCATCCGCTGTTGCTTCGGGGAAACAGTTTCGCCGACAGAATGAATTTCCCCGTATCTCCGATAATCGCTCAAAACGAGGAAACGCGGATGACGCCGGGAAACGGATTTGCGTCACGCTATATCCTCAACACCACGGGGGATCATCTTTCTTCTCATCCCTCGAATGACTTCTCGTTTCAGCTCAGAAACAGAGATCAACTTTATACCGGATCACCGTGCAATAATTCCCTCCCGTCGAATCATGACGATCATCGACGACAATTACCCGGAACGAGATCATCGTACAAGTGGAACGTTGAATTACCGGCGGTTTACAATTCGTCAGGCAATCAAGCAATTCGTCAATTCCCCGATTGCCTCGGTAAACCGTCCGCGCTCGAAGGTGCTCCTGAGAATTCAAACGTTTCGAGAGTTGGCGTCGAAGGTGCGATCGCGAGCGATCCCGAGATCATTACTCTGTCATCGGACAGCGAGCCGAACAACGACGCGTTTGGAAACTCTTCATCGACGGCAGCCGCTTTACCGTCGCGTGAAATCAAAGAGCCACGCGCGACGGTTTCATCGACAGATCCCGTCAATCTTGACGCGAGCTGCGAGGCTACGTCGAGCGACGTCGCTTCGTCTCCACCCCGTGCAAGTAGCAGTGCCGCTGCCGTCCACGCGTGCCGAGATACCGCGGATGAAGAGCCCAAAGAAGGGGCGAAGAAGAAGGGCGTAACCACGGAAGAGATAGCCGAAAACAAAGAGAAACAGGGCGAAGAGGAACGGGGAGTCGAGGATAATTGTTCGAAGGAAGACGAGAAGCGAAAAGAAAGTGAGGAGATATTGAATTGCGATAAAAGATCAGAAGAAAGTAAAGAGCAAACGGGCGCAAATCATGGCAATAACGAAGAGGACGAAGACGACGACGACGACGAGGAAATGGATGAGAAGGAGCGGAACGAAGAAGGGGATGAGGATTATTTCTCAAACGACTCGACCAGTGATATCACGATCATGGCATCGGATCGAATGAGTTTCGGTGCGAGCGACTCATGCCACGTGTCTGTTCACTCGAGCTCGTACGTCGAGGAGCTGAACGAGGACGAAACCTGTTCGTGGCGCTCGTCGATCCTGCTGGATCGTGGCAACGATCACGAGGGTCCGTCCAACGATTTGGATAATGTCGACGACGAGGATGAAGAGTCGCCGCGTATCGACGCCAAAACTGCGGGACGGTTTTCGAAAGAAGATGGAGCATTTATCGCAACGGAGGAAAAGGTCTCCGAGCGAGAGAGGGATGCTGGATCCGGTCCAAATGGCAAAGAGGAAAGCGATGTAGAGAATGACGCGTCCGGTGAAGAATTATCAGAAAATTTAGAAGGTGGCTCGATCGAGAATGTCAGCGACGATGAAGGAGTCAGCGACGAATCCGTGATGGCTGATAATGTGGACCACATTGAGAAGAATCAGTTAAATAATAACAGCAATGAAAAACTTCGCCATCCATCGAAATACTCCGCGTCGAGTAAAAAATGTGAAATTTCACAGTTGAATGAAAAAGGACAATTTCTCGGTACCTCGTCGAAAAGCACCGACGAAGGGCAAGCCCGTATCTTCGGCAGTCATGGATCTTCGGATTTTCGCGGCTTTGCAGATTTTCGCGACGGTTCTCCGTTCGATCGCACTTCGTACAGCTGCGATCTCAGCTACAGAGGCGACGAAGAAGATCTCGACGACGTGGCGAAAGTGGGCGGAACGGCGGGCACTCGGAAAAGCGCCGAACACCCTGTAGCTCCAGTCGAGCGAGGCTGCACAGTTCTGGTCGGACTTTTCGCTGCTATGACATTGCACGAGCGTCGAGAGGATCTTTCGCCGAAGAGGAAGAGAGAAGAGGAGGTCGAATTCCAGGTGAATCCGTCGATAAGAATTTATTGTCTCATATGCGCAGCCCTGATAAGGGACGGCAAATATTGCATCTAGTGAGATCCGAAAAAACTTGTGGAACAATAGACGTCGTTTGCATTTAATTAGAGTCGTGTCTTCATAGAAAAAGAAATCCTTATTATAAAAGTTCCTGGTTTTTAATTTCTCGTTTGTTCGTTTATTTGAATTGAAACTGCATTGAATGCATCGTTCTTTCGAATTCCTCTCGCCTAGTTCAGCTGGTTTCCGACTCATTTATTAACCTTCCAATTTTTCGCAGAATATGTGGAAAAAGCTCAAGATCTCCGCCGATTGCGAAGCGAAGGCCACTAAAACTTCTTCGCGACGATCGAGACGGAGACAATTTCGCCTCTGCGGACTGCCAGTAGATCGTAAGACGATCGAAGAGATCAGCTCCATTGGTCGAACCCGGAGCGAGACCCGTTCGCTCGTCTCGTTTGATGCAACCGAAAAAAATGCCCCTAACTGCGACGGCACGAAAGAAATTTTCGAGTCCATCGTACAACATCGCACGAAGCAAATACCGAAGGAAGCTTCCAGCGGAGCTTCGCTGAGGAAGCGATCGGCGAATATCGATTCGCCGATCGTTGGTCCGCCGACGAATTGTGACGCCCCGAGGGAAGCTTACGTCGTCAAGAGGAAACGAAATCATTCGCGAACATCGTCCGGCGAGGATTCGAAGGATCGCGAGGACTCGGGAACCGTGCCAAATGGAACGACGAAGAAGCGGTCGATAATCCGGAAGCTAAATGACACCGGTATTATGTTTATGAAACGGGCGGAAATAATGGTGGCGCGGGGACGAGCGGATCGCGAAAAACATATCGAGGGATTCAATGATAATTCGCTGAAAGCTCGGAAGATTTCGCCCCCGAACTCCGAATCTACTGGTGAGATTTACGGGGGGATGACGGCGAGCGAGAAGAAGAAAGAGACGAGGGGAGATTCGAGCTCGTTGGTTGCCTCGGGGGCTTCGGCTTCGAACGGGAAATTCATCGATGAGATCGAAATGGCAGCGACAGTGAGATCAACGCCAGAACGAATTTCGAATCTGAGAGCGGCTTCGAATGTTTCGTCTCTGGAAGAGTCTATGGAAGGCAAAATAGAGAAGACCGTTTCAAAGTGTCAAACGGCCTCGAATATTGCGCCTCGAGATGCGTCTGCGAATGGCGAGAAAGCCGAAGTGTTTTCAGGAGCCAAAACTAAAGAGACGCCGGACTTCGAAATTGATTCGGAACTTGAAGTATTCAAGGGATTCGATAAACGTGTCGAATTTGGTCGATCGAAAGCGAGATCCACATGCGACGAGGTGGACGAAGCGTCGACGGAGTTGGCGATGGAGGATATTCCGAATTTCCAAAAGAATTCAGTAATTTCACCTTCGAAGTCACTCACGAGCTGCGAGAATGTAGAAACGCCACTGGGGGTGGATACTGGAAACTTTCCAGACTGCGGGACAGTTACCGGATCGCAGGAACTTGAAGATCCTGTTAAACGAAATGGACTGCGTGACGAAGTAATTAACGACAAGAAAGTCGGAGAGTCGAATCTTCAGCGAATTTTGAAGACTTCGTCTTCAAAAAAATCCATGAACGGCCAGAAATATAATTCTGTAATAAAAGTGGTAGTGGAGAAATTAGCCGATCCGTGGACAAGGATGCCAGCCCCGAAAATTATGTCCACGCACGAGGAGAGAAGCCAGGGGAAGGTGAATTCGAGAAGAAAGGTGGCATCGAAGAAGAATCCGTCTGAAAAGATAGTGCCGCTTCGAAGGTCTCCAAGAATTTCCGAGATGATTAAAAGTAGAGGGATGGACGGCGCCTCGCTCCCCTGCGTTTACAAGGGTCGCGATTAGTGTTTCAGTATATAAGCGTACATAATTTATGTACTGTGCATATATGAATACTTGATAAGCAATGATATACACATTTGCGTCGAGGAATGCAATTCAGAAAATGTAAACTGAGTCTGCGATGAACACGTAACGGTAAATTCGAATCAGAGCACGTTCGTTATGTCTCATAGTACAACTCTAGTCTCCAGTATAAATTGATATAAAGCTAATATTTCTATCAATGATGATATTTTAAGTAACCAGTTATGAATACAAAAAATCGTATGCACACAATACGTAAAGTTTATGCATTTTTTTTCGTTGTTGCGTGAATCTTTATGCGTCGAGAATGTTAATCATAAAGCATGAGAAAAAGGAAATTGTTTCTTCACGATACAACGGGCAATTTAAAAGGCAGTTTCTTTTTTTTTTTAAATATGACAAATGTAAGTCGATGTAAAATGTATTTGACTATTACTTGTGTTATTTGAATAAATGTGGTAAGAAGAATAATCTTACGAGAGATAACTTTGCCGTATATCAATCGAAATCGCTTGATCGAGCTTTATACAAAATGATCTACAATAAAAAAAATCAGCGCAAAAACCGAATTAGCACTTTCCACGCTGGGCGCCTCAGAGAAAGTATACATATACGTATAGATTTCGAGAGTATAAGAGACTCCGGAGAGAATTGCACAGCAACGGTGAATTCTTTTTCGTCTCGCCCTCTTTTTATACCCATTTTGTGCAGAATCTCTCGTTTGATCTGGATTGCGAATATACGATACAGCGTAGATCGATCTTGCCGCGTATCGGTGCTTCGTTATCGCCCGCCTGCACTCGGCAGCGAAGGGGTAAGAGCGAGTGCGGGGAGTCCCGCGTATAGGTATTTCGAGAGCGATTGTACGTTAGTCCGACCGTGCGGAAAAGGTGGAACGCCGACGCGACAGACGTGTGTGGGTCGGATTTGCTCGCGCGATTCGTATGCGTTTTATTTCCATTGAAATATAGTCTGCTTTGTTTTGTCGTTGATCCGTCGGGATTTTCTCTTTGGACCGCCCGTCCGGAAATCTCATCCGTTTTCAGATTCTTTCACTCTACGATAGGTATGTATATCGACGTTAGTCCGGCGTAAAGGAAATCGATACTTGTATACGATTATTCGCTTCAGCTGGCGTTTCGTCGTCGAGGTTTATTTCGATTTTTTTTTTCACAAGTATTACGAACCCGTTTGGGGGTGTTACGATTCTCGAGGCTTGTGACGATTACAGTGATTGCGCGTAAAGTAGAAAAAATGTATTAATAATATATGAAAGTAAGAGGTTACAAGGGAAAGAAGGGATGAAGGGGTTTGTAGCATAAAGAAAAATTGAAATATTCCAAATGATTTACAGTTCGGATTGAATTCTAATCGAATATTCGCTTGATTATTTATTTTAAAAAGTTTCTCAATCGTTGGATATAAAAAAGAATAATCAAAAAATGTACCGTCATATACTTACAATTTTAGCTTTTCGCGTTCAAATTAAAATATCGCTGAACGTATCACGAAAAGACGATGATTTTGAAACAGTTCTCAACGTACTCGTACAGAAATGACAATAATATTGCTTTATTCCACATTACATCTAAACCTTACGATTAATGGGTTTTCTATACAATTTCGTACACGGCGACGATTCTTCTATCACGTTTATTCTATTATATAAATTAATATTCTCTTTGGTTTTTCTGGCTGTGTCAAGTTATCCGGCAACTTGTTGAGATGATATTGCACGTGCATTTCTTACATTCTACTTACGAGCACTGTAGACGGACTAAACACGTTGACATTTCGCGTAGTATTACGTCGCCAACTGAAAATGCTCCGCGTAACTTTCGAACGCTCTCACTCCAAGCTGCCAAAAGTGATTCGATCGCTGTTCATGTATCAGTCAATGGGATTGTTAGAGTATTTTTATTGTCGCCGCTTCGAACGAGTCAAAGGCATTCGACGCTCCGCGGCAATCCACTCCACCGCGCATACGCATCAATACACCTGTTGATTCTATGACTACAAGGGACTCCACGATGCCCTACACCTTCTGGGGAAAAAATGATTCCTCGAAACTTTTTATCACCTGTGCGAACGTTACAAAAATGAATATTTCTCAAGGTAAATATTACGCACGCTTCGCGCACTCTTTGGTCCTGATTTCATTTCAAAATTACGTAACCGTGGCTTCCCTCGGTATTATTTTCTTAAGTACGATGAATAAATACACGCGGAAAGAGGCGAACTGCTGTCGTGACGTTTCCAATGGTAGTTAATCATAAGAAAAGGTCAGGCGGCAAAACTTATGACAAGTACCAAGCTGTGCAATCAGAATCGGAAAGTCACGAGTGGCGGAAGATTTGGCGTACCTCGTAATCAAAGAAATTTTAAAACGGAGGAAAATATATATTTACAAGGAACTAAAAACTCCTCCGTTGTCAGTTGTTATCGCTCTGGTCGAGAGAGAATGAGTTTGAATTTACAATTCAACTCTATTCACGGAAAATAAAGTGGAGAACAAATTCTGTTGAATTGTACCGTGGATACATGTATGTATATCATGAGTTCTGTACAAAATGAAAAAATGTTGGATTTAATTAACATATATCCGCAAGGATACCTGCGACAATTCGAGGATGATATCCACCGGACAATTTTCCTCTCGAAGAACGTGGACGTGGAGACACATAGCCATCGTATACCGTGTTTACCCTTTACAGCTAGGCTGCATCGTTCATGAATACCGTTCGTTTAGCCCCTGGACCAGGTTCGCGTCCTCCTTTTAAGAGTCTCCATCGTCGTCGTGCTCGTGAATGAGGAAGGTGTCGCGATAGAGCGAACTTGGTGTACGATGCATCATGGTCACGTAGGAGCTTCCGGATGCCGGAGTGGTGGCGGGGTTCGGGGCGGGACTGAGGAGCGGCGCGCCCTGAAGGCTGATGGCCAAGGGAAGGGCGCCGGGGGTGCACAGCCCCATTGTCCCGCGGCCACCTTCCGTCACAGAACGGTATCGCGGTGGTCTGGCTGACCTGAAATAGACAATTGGTTTTGATTTATTCTTGAAAGGATAGGAATGCGCGTTACCGGGTAGTGGGGCAATTTCGGACAGCACAAATTTACCGTTTCGGAGTTCCTTTGAACATCTGAAAAAATTTAGATGGCATTTTCTTCCGAGTTGCAAAAGTTCGCGGTAAGTTCATTGCAAGCACATCCCACGTGTTTGTCAAAAATAATGTCCGGCACTTTCGTAAGCTTTTCATGCTATCAGTTATTCATGTGCATACGTAATTAAATGTATATGCGTTCATTCTTTAGAAACAGACGTGCAAGAATTATAAGAAGTTTCTTTTCTACTCCAAGGGATGGAAAAGCTTACCCCACTCTCTTCAATTATTTTTTTAACTCTGTAAAAATAGGTCTCCGAGCAATATTTGATATCGCAGCAACGAAGCAGGAATATTCGGGCGAGCGGTATTGAATATCATAGGAATATATACCCTGTTTATATAGACGCCGTGTCGTTGCTAAACTATGTAACGCTCATAAGATTAGGGAAGAGAATCAGAACATAACGATGTGTATTTATTTTAATATAAAAATACGTGATAAATACGTATATATCTCACTCCACATTGCGGTAAGACTTAATAGTACTCATTACTCTTGAAATATGATGGTGGTATGATTTTTGAGAAGCGTTCATTTAAAAAATGTTACAAATGAAAAAGTTACTATTTCTCAGGAGAAAGAGAAAACGTTTTAAAAAACTTCTAAGAGGCTCAAAATTTGTAATTTTGGTACTTACGATATTTTAGAAATGCATGATTCATTTATTCACGCGTTCGACGTAATATAAAATTTATAGAAAAATTTTAAAGATAATTTGTATAGATGCTCTCGCATTTTAGTAAAATGTTAGGACGTCGAAAGAAATAAAAAGACCATTTTATACCATTGAGAAATCGTAAATCATATTTACCTCGAACACCTGCATTTAAGTAATCGAATGAAGGCCGCCCTGAAGGTTTTATTGAACACGGTATAGATGACCGGGTTGATCGTCGACGACACGTATCCCAGCCAGAGACACGTATCCACCACGTGATCCGACACAGAACACTGGGGACATGCAGCAAAGATGATATTGAGGATGAAGAATGGCGCCCAGCAGAGAACGAAGGTGAAGAATACCAGACCGAGGACCTTGCTGGCTTTTTGTTCGTTCGCCACTGCGTTGGCCGCGAGCGATCTCCTCTTCGTCCTCCCGGCTAGAAACCTGCGGAGCGAAGAAGATTGCGATTTTTTTTGGGCGGTCATTTTGCGTTCTCGGCGATGACGTTGAATTGACGAGATCGTGAGCTAATTAAATGTGGGAAAAATGGTAAAAAATCGAAAAGGTTTGTGATAAAGCGAAGTGGGTACTTCTTATCGAGTGCGATACAAAGTGGGTAAGAGCTTTGAGTGATATGAAACTGCAGTGATACAATAAACCTCGGTTAAAAAATAAAATATTTAATTTTTATAGGTGAACATCAGTAATCGTATTAGTTTAATTGACAAGAAAAAATAAGTAAGTATTATATAATCTATCCATTTTTTGCTCAAAATAAATAATAATTAATCATCTCAATCTCGATGAATACATTTTCTCGAGTCTTTTGAAAAATTTCTCCAAATTTTTCGTACACACAAGTTCGTCTTTGAATTCTCAGATTTTATTTTTTACCATTTATTTTTGAATTATGAAAAGAGAGAACGACAGAATTTTCCTTCTCGGATTGCTCAAAACGCGTCAGTTATAAAAATCATAAACATTCTTCATTCTCCATATTTAAGCACTTCTCTCTTGCAGTGTATATTTAAAGAAATAACTATCAAAAAGAAAGCATATATTCGTCACCTGAGATTGAGCGTGGTGGGCGTGACGTTCAACTGTAATTTCAGTGAGCGCAATTTAAAATTCCTCGTTTCCCGAGCGATGTTTTCCGGAGTTTGGGTGCCTTGATCTACCTTGCTGCTGCTGCTAATGCTGCTGATGCTGCCACCGCCGCCACCACCGCCGCCGCCGCCGCCGCTGCCTCCGCTGCTCCCGCTGTTCCTGGCTCCAGTGGTTCCCCGTTCCGAATTACCGGCGCCGTTCAGCGTGAAGCTCAACTGCGGTTGGGAGACGCTTAATCTCATGCCGTTACCCCTGCACGCATAAGAACCACGCTTTACCGTTTGGTATTCCTCTCGTATATCTGTATATCATATCTCGAAAGATAAATCGACGCTATTGGCGGAGGACTCCGTTGAAAGCAGGTATTTCTATTTGAAACGCTTCTTCTCGACGTGCAATTGAAACGGTTCCGCGCCGGTATTCAACACTCGCCGAGTCAACTACACCCGTTCCCCCGCGCGTATTCGTTGCACGTTGCTCGAACGACTGTGATAGACGGGCGTATCTGTGTATGTGCATGTGTGTGTGTGGACTTCCATCGGGATGCATACAAAAGTACATGAGAAACGGGGTCGACAGGCAGGAAAGCGTTCGATTGGATGCAGAGTGTGTTGGATGTCTATACATGTTTCAATTATTTTTTGCGAGCATGTCGACCGAAAGAGCGTGGCGTCGATTGGCTGAATACGTTCGAAGAAAGATTGCTACCTGGATATAATACGTATAAATGTATAATTGAAAGATCGAAACGAAGTTTTTTACTGATGAATATAAATGTTTTATCTGCTCATTGAAATGTACAAATTAAAGAACCCATTAACGCATCAATTTGACAGACGCTTATGATTATTGGAAATCCAAATAAGCATATTTTTTAAATAAATTTATAATAAAATAATATTATTGAAATAATATTAAATATTGAAATTATATTAAATTTATAATTTAAAATACTTTTCGTTCAGTTAAAATTATGAATTTACAAAATTAATATTTTTAATTTGTTTAAATTCATATTTTATCTTTACCTCCCGTTCCCAGCTACGCCGCTTCCGGTTGTCCTCCATAGTTGCCTGGTTGAGAGCGTCGACGATCTGGACGGAGTCGTCGGCGTCTTCGACGCCGCGAACCTGCCGCCCAGGCGTCGAAACTGATCGCTCTCGGTCTGCTCCGCGACGAAGCGAGCCTTCTTCCGGAGCAGTTGCACCGTGAGCGCGTAAGTGGCCACCATGACGACCATGGGAATGTAGAAGGCGACGAGGGACCCGAAGACGAAGAACGCCCTGTTATTAATCACGCAGAGTCCTGGCTCCGGCATGATGTTCAGGGGGTTGATTAACCCTGCGAGGAAACTTTTGACGTATACATTACTCATTCTTGGCGAGGCTTCGCGGATCGTGTTCGTCCGCGTATTATATTCGCGCGTACTTCGATAAGCTCCGATGTACTGTGTAATGTGATTGGGATGCATAAAAACTTCCTAAAGCTGTTGAAAAAATGGCGGAACCGAACAGAGGCTTCTGCTATCTATTAAGGTCTTGGATTTGATTTAAGCGGGGGTCTTGAAATGACGGGGGCGTTGATGAAAATTTGAAAAACATGTTTAAGGCTTCGCTTTTCTGTCCTTCGCGCAGTACAACTTTGTACTTTATTATACTTTCATATAAAGCTCTCTTCCAATACGTGATTATGAAAATTAATATATTTCCTCGTGAAATTGCCCTTGCAAATTTCATAGCGGAGAGTATATTGATTTTTGTTCCGACAAACGATGGTCGGAATTCTGATTATCGATCCTTAGTGATTAGCATTACCGCGATTTATTTAACTCGTTAATCTAGGGTCAATCTCGACATAATGCGGGGGGTACATTTCAGCGAATCTAGGCTATATGTGCACCCTTCCCGGAAAGATTTAATTACCGGATGGATCGAAATAAGCCGTTTCCCGCGCGATACTTCTTGGAATCAATACCGCTATCCGTCGACTATTAAGTCAGCTTTGTGAAGACTCAATAGGTGGCCGTTCCGATAAACCTGATAGCTGGCTTATCAGTTATAGAGAATCACTTCGACATTCCGCGTAGCCTGAACCCTCGTTATGACTAAGGACGAGGAACGGTACCCCTGCCCGCTAATCGGGACGCGGAAAATACCCAGCGTCACCTATTGTTATAATGTCTTTCTCTCCTAGCAAATCGAGGCACACCTCTCCAACTCCCACTAGTTATAACGTCATTCTCATTCAACCAATAAGCGTATCGCAATCACCCACGCTATCCCCACTATCGGTTTGTTGTAAACCCACGCTATCCCCTCTATCTATCAGATGTAATGTATATAAGCAGCAACCAAATGTGTATTAATCATCTCCCCCTAGCTTCGCTTCGACGCACAGTGGCCTCAGCTAGTGTCAGCAAAAGGTCTCCTTTTTCGTCTTCTATTTGCAGTGCATTTAGTGTGCAAGCGCTCTAACTTGTAATTAGACGGTTCGTCTTCATCTCAGCTTAATACGCCATCATCAGGTAATCGATCCCTTGTAACTCGTAAAAGTAATTCTAGTGTGGCTTCTACAGTCCATTTGTAACGACTATGTGTATACCCCGATTAACTCATTTAAATTACCGTATCTCTTTAATCCGATAATGTATTATCAGTTATATCGCGAGTGCAATGTCAAATCATTCGACCTAACCGTTCGGTTTGAATCCACCTCACCACACACCAAATCATCAGCCGAGAGCTAAATCCGCCCTGCGGTATGTTTGGTAAGTAGCCGTGTCGCGAACGAGTGTCTGCGGGATTTACGACCCCGCGGAGATCTATCATTGATCGCACGGTGCCCAAACAATTTTCCTTAAATCACGTATTGGAGATAAAAGCTGTATATACAATTATATTAAATTCAATACAATGTTTTACAGTACACGTTTAACTTTATATTAAGAGGTTGATTCCAGTACACTGAGAGAAAAAAGATTAAAAATTATTCTGTTAGAAGGATAATCTGAGTACGAAAGGTAAAATAGATCAAGAATTATCCTTCCAGGGTTCAAAATTTAACCTTCTTTAGGATAATTTTTTATCTAATTGACCTTTCGTACTCAGATTATCCTTCTAACGGAATAATTTTTTTTTTCTTTTTTTTTTCTCAGTGTACCTTATATATTATAACACGTCGAAAAGTTTTAAAACGATATTAAAAGAATCAAACTCCCAGAACAGAATATCACTTTTCAGGAAGTTCAATTATAGGTAATCTTCTCTAGAGTTGCTTAATCGAAGGACAAACTTTATAAAGAATCGCCCCCTCGGATAAAATTCTATACTCAATCCCAATCACGCGAGGTACGCCCGCTTCGTACAAGCGGCATCAGGCACAGCTAATACGTTAAAGTCAATTTACCTAAAACCGTAATTGAACTCGATACCAACATAGCCAGGAACCAAACCGCGGCGATCTTGAAACCGACCAGCCGCTTCGTGGAGATGTGCCTCGTGCGGAGGGGGTTGCGAATGCCGAGATATCGTCCCAGGGAGATGAAGCACATGTGCATGATACTCGCCGAGCAGGCCAGCACGTCGCAGGTCACGTACACGTTACACCAGACTACCCCGAATGGCCAATAACCTGATGGAAAGAAAGGATAGTCAACAATTGAGTCGCTTGGTTTCAAAATCGGCCAACTCCAAGTAAGCAAATTTGTCAGGACTTAAAAAAAATATGTACCATAGAAATACAGGCGTTAATTAATGCGATTCTTGGTACATATACCTATAAGTATATTGCTTTGGAACAACTAATCCATATGTGTATACAAAAAATTCTTGGAAGATTTTGCTGCATTATAATTTTTTAAATGGAGATATCCGATTTCATCAAATACGGAGGCGGCCGATTTTGAAACCAAACGACTCAATTGTTCGTCGTTCAATTACATAAATAAACGTTTCTTCGATAAAAATCGATTTTTCATGATCTCCGCTTGGAGAAACGAAGAAACAAGTAAAAACAAATTATAGTAAAATTTGTAGAAATTGCAAGCGTTGCTGTAATTTTTACTAAAATTGTAGCTATCGTAATAATAAATCAGCCTCGTCCCGAAATTTACCACAAACTTTTTAAATGCTACGATTTATTCTTTTCTGTGAATGAATTTCGATGGCATCTCCATGATTTCCAGACATGATCTCTATATTTATCCATAATCGCGGGAAAAACGGCCTATGTAGGTATGTAGGCAGGTAGGTATGTAATATATAACCAACAGACGTTTCATTACGTTGTACGTATCTCCCGTTTGACGTACTCACTTGCACCGTGGGCTTACCGTTCGAAAGGGTAGGCGTACGATACAATGGAATTTACACAATGCGAACCAGGAGTTTCGGCTGATAATTCAATTTCAGCCTTCGCGGATGGGCGGTTAGAGGGTTCAATATGAGGCGTCGAAATACCAGTTAAATTCCGACGCTAGCGGTGTTAACACATCGATACCAGAGATGATAGTTAATAGTACCATTTCTTTCGTCTGCTCCAGTTTTGTAATCAGCACCAGTCTTATATAGTTATCGTAACGATTATTTTATTCTGGTAGCTAAAAATTGTTACGGCAACTATAAAAACTGATATGCTAAGTACCAAACTTGATCAGTTGAGTTCAAAATAGTTGTCACAAGCACATTTATTTATTGGAAAAAGAGGTTTACATTACTATCCGTATACAGATAAAACGATTTTACTTCTGGGTGATATCTGTCATATTGGATCACTTCTAAAAAAAATCGTGAAGTTCACGTGACAGATCGTTTTGTATAAATAGTCTATTTTATTATAACTTTGTAGAATCAATTCTTTTTACGATGCTACATCGACATAGAATAGAGAATTTCGAAGAAGTTTTACAGATTAAAAAATTTCCTTTTTTGTTTCGATAATTCGTTATCGTTATCAGAATGACTTGGTAAAATAAATTCAAAATATTCAAGCTCGAATAACGATTCGAACTGAATTCGGTGCTACTGTATACACCGACTCCAGAGTCTATTTCGATCACCGCCGAATTCCAATGTTCTCCGGGCTTTTATTGTTCCCGAATACGAAGAGGGAGCGTCACGCTTCGCGAGCGCGATGCACTTATCTCTGTTCGCTCGCCTTGTGCATTACACCTCATCGATATTCTCTGCAAACTTCGCGTTGCTCTTATCGGAGCCGCGCAACGCGGTATCTGTTGTGTTCTGGTATCGCGTGACATGTATATGTGGTAAAATCGGATCTTCTAACACACGAGAGTCGACCCGACGCTACGGTGCTACGAATTTGCAATGAGTTTACGCGCGACGTTATCCCGGGTTTCGTTGAATTCAACGTCGAGAGTTCTCGAGTAAAAACTATCTTAATTAGAAAATTGGCAGAGTTGTGCTCAGTTTTTTTCTTGCGGTGGATGGATCAGGATATGCGTTTTATTATCCGAGATATTTTCGAAAGTAATAACCGTAGGAAAAAGGCGATTTTGAAATATTACGTCAACTATATTTTATGTACTATTCCTAACTGTACTGCCACTTGGCAGTAATAATATAGGTATGTAAAAATATTTGTTGACATTACTAAATTTTTAATTGACGCTACGGTAAAAACAAGTGAATTACGACTTCAAGAATATTTTATTTTAAGTGCATTGATAAACTTTCTTGGCCTCATAAATAGTTTTATCACATCGCAGCACTCATTTCCAATTGATTAGTTATGCAACTGAAGAATGCACTGGAATAATGATCAGAGTTCAGTTTTCTTTTCCTAAAAGAATCGGACTTTGATTATTATTCCCGCGCATTTTCTAACTATACCGATTTACTCGTAATTTAAGAATAATCACGTATGCTCTATACTTGAAATCAATTTCCATTCAAAGTTAGGAAAATATTGGCTTCGGAGAGACACCGCTGAGGTAGTATACGGATCTGTGAAGTCAGGTGGCTAATGCGAAATGTGGAACGGGGAGGTAACTGAAGCGCCGTCGGTTCCGCGACAGCGACGGTTTTTTGTCCCAATTTATTTTTCATCTCAATATTCCCCGTGGATATCAGATAGATTCATCGCGCTATATTTACCGTCTCGCGGTATCGCGTAAAATAGACGTTGACCGCATTCGGTAATCTCGGGAAGGCCGCAAATATAACGCTACGAAACTCGACGTTTTGAGAAGTACATTTGGATTGAACACAAAAAAAAAAGAGTCTGAAAAGGAAAATAGCCCCGAAACACTCTAGCGTTGGTACTTTTACCAAACGAAGAGGAACTCTTTCCCCCGGTAGTGTGCAGGAGAGCGCATCGTATAATATTAGCTCGCACGTGGACAGGCACGTATGTACATGCATATATTACGCATACGGTTTCTGTCCGTCCGTCGGAAACTGTCCATTGCAATTCTCGCGTGGAGCTCGCGTAATTGCACTCGTAGCTCGCCTCGATTAATGCGTCGTAAACGAGACGAAATGCGAGCGCATTTTATATCCGTGACTGACCTTTTTTTTTCTCGCACCCGGGAATTCCACAATACCCACGCGTTGCCCGTCTCTCGAAATGTCATACAGCTTCGAAAATACGTATGTATATAGTTCAGTCGCTGTTTGTCTTTTTCGTTGCTCTCAATTTTGCAAGGGAAAACCGATCTCAAAGTGAATATAAACTATTAATTATATCCATGATTCTGTTTTTCCTTCTTTCTCTCTTTCGTTACCTACTGTGTTTCGTACAATCGGAATACTGAATTATGAAATAAAATAGAAAATATTAGAAGTCTGGGAGATATTCCACATATTCTCGAGACACATCGAGTTACAGCGAATATGAATACGTTTCCATTCATTTCTGCACATAATGTAGATATATGCTCCAATCCTTGGTGTATGACGTTCGTGTTTTATGGCACCACAGGTCGCACATGCTACAACGAATCCGATTCTCGGTAGATTTACCACTCGCTTCTTTCCGTAAAACATATATTTATCATCTTTACATTTCTTCCCGGCTCTTCTCGAATATATATCTACAGCGACTCAACGAACAAAATTATATTTAAGTATTTTCATATTACTTTATTTACTTTGTCTCCATACACACACGCGCAACTATACTTTTGCATATTGATATATTGTACAGAATATATATGGAAAAGTAAAGCTGTAAACATGTATGTATTAGACGTAAGACGTAGGTATGTAGCTCATTAAACATACCGCATTCTTATACAGTTTATTTTTTAGAAAAAACAATTCTTATTGGTACAACGAAAACAATTTATTGTGGCAAAATATTAAAAAATAAATGTATAATATTACATATATCTAGTGTATTATATATTAATAACGTCTCCACCTGTATTTATTATTAAAGTATCTTCAGAGACTGTTTAGTAGGCGGCGATATATAGACGATGCAACATGGCGGTAGTGCTTTGTGTGAAGCTTGCGTTATACGATACGATTATACTCGCTCGGCATATTCCACTTTGTCCGTCATATCCACTTTTCCCGGCTTCTCTCTAGTTAGACCAACATTCGTGGATGAGAGTTTTAATGAAACTGATATTCAAACTTTCCTCTCAATTCCTTTCATGTAATTTTTTTTCGCTAACTCTCGACTTAATCGAATACTCTGGCTTTTCTATAGTACTTGGTCTATTTTACTAATTGTAAGTATATGCAATAACGTAGTATATAAATTGCATGTCCAACGAACATCGGTTTTTTTTAATTTAAAACATTGGGCGGGAACATTTCATTCAGCATTTTTGTAAGTACAACTTTTATACATAGATGTATGATTCGTACGTAAATAAAAAATGCCTTATATCTGAAAAATAATCTTTAAATTTTCGATTTTAGCTACTTCGGCAAATAAAACTGAACTAAAATAGGTCAGATCTATATTTCGCAGATTCTTATTTACTTAAATATGTTCGGGATTATTTTAACTATTCCTATGCTAGGTTTCCTCGTCTGGATACTGTAGGTATATACGAGTACAATGCATACACTGCAAAAAAATGTGTATTTTTAATATACTTTTATAAAAATCAAGTATAATACGTTCGTACGTTCATACGTATATCGCGTTCATAATCAGGTATTGGATAAAAGCTTTATATACAATTATATTAAATTTAATAGACATTTTTTTACAGTGCAGATTTTACGTAATTCTTGAAACGTTAGACGAGAAATATAGCTTTTGGATTACAATTTTCGCGAAATGAGGTGTCAATTAGATTTCGATCAATTAAATACGAACACGAAAGAAACCGAATCAAAGCACCTATGTCCGCGATAGAGAAGATGCGTCAGCTTTTCTCACTTCGCGCCGGTTTTCCCATTCCGTCGCAAATATTTCCCCACTCGGACTAATTACCGCCCTCTCTCCCCCTGCCGCCCTTAATAGTGGCCCCTTTCATGGTCGAGATAAGGTCTTCCGGGATGGAGAGATAAAAAAAATGGGCGAAGGGCCGCGCAAAAAACGTGCCGGGTCTCCTCCGCGTTTCCCTCGTGGCGCTCGTTCCAGATTGCACATCGTCTACCAATATAATTCATTCCTACGTCCGGCTAATCGGAACGCGGTCTTCTCTTACTTTCCTTTTTTCAAATTTCCTCAGTCGCTTCTCGCTTATTTTTTTCAGCAAGACGTCATTTGAGAATGTGCGATTGTTTTTCTATTTGACATTAATTAAGAATTACTTTGAAAGGGGTGCGTCAAAAAGGTAATAAAAAAATCAACCGCGTTTAAAAGAAATGACCGATCCTTTCGCACGGATCATTGACACGACATGCGAAGGACAGAGCACTCACGTAGTCCATCTCGATCGACTCGATCTTCGTAAGACGGAGAAACGGGGGGCGTTAATAGCCGCCGAAGGGGTACAGCGCGAGGCCCTATATGTTTCGTTTGAGAATAATCATTCTCTCCACGTAGAATATCACTCCGTGGAACGGGAGGGTGACGGGGGAGGGAAGCTTATACGAGGGTGTTAAGAAGAACCGAGTCTCGCATCTACACGGCGTGTCCGGACGTCCGATTGGGGGTACGCTGCGGGAATATATGTATACGACGGGGACGATCGAAACGCGATGACCTTTGATTTCCTTGGGAAAATTAACCGGCCCTTGGCGAATCGAACGTGTGGGGACTTCGAAACGACGGCGACGGTGTCGGCGAATTCGTGGAAGGTGAGAGGGAGAGAGAGCTGGTGGTGGTGTCAGATGTGGAAGAGGGAAAATAATTGACGAGTTAATAGATGGCGTGGAATATTTTTTGTTTTTTTTTTCTCGAAATTATTATAATTCGAAAAGGGTTCTCTGATGTCGCGTAATTCATGGTAACCGAATGGTAAATAAAAGTAATGATATAATAGTAATATAATAATAAAATTGTAATTGTAAAATTGTGGTATTTTTTTGCAATCATATTTTTCTAGTACAGCTTTAGATTAACATTACTACATTAATATAATACTCGTTCCTATCTATTTTTTGAAAATAAAATTGCAGCTAAAACTGTAATTTATTATTCCTCTAGGGATATTTTTCCAATTTTCAAATTTATTTCAAACTTTGTCTCGCATCTCTATAGCTAAAAAACTCTTTGAATAAAATTGAATTTGCCAGCGTGTCTTTTGATATTGAATTCATATTTTACCTCGACGTTGTCGTTTCTAGTTATCGGTGTATACTTCAACTTATCAACTGCACCAAAATGTCTCGCACATTTCACATCTCATCGGCTACTGCAAAAGCAGCCGTGCGAGGTAAGAAAAAAAGAGGAATCGTATAATATGAATACGTATCGCGCTCCGGCGAAAGCCTCCCCGGGGATTCCCCGTCTTCGAAACCAGGCCGAGACAAGGGAATCGCCCGTCGAATTTTCAGGATAAACGAGCCGACGGCATCGATACTTTTCCGATACTTTAAGCATCGCGTTTCACTGCGGTAAGTCCCGAGGGAGATTTCGGCGGCGGAACAATAATTTCGTCGTTTGCGACGAAATCTGACGTTTATTGAGTGAGCGATGACGAGAATGACAGGGTCGTAAGATTGTATAGCTAAATATAGGAATCATCATAAAATATAAGTCATTTTTTATTAGATTATTATGTATCGTAATCTAGTTATTTTGGACATCTTTTATCGGCAAATAGCGGAGAAAAATGACGGGTAGGTAGTTGAATTTCGGTACTAATACTCGAGGATAGGTAGACGTGTAATTTAAAATACTAAAAGTTCTCGTGGATTTAAAAATTGGCTTTTTGCATATATTTTAGGAACGGCGGCAATTAGAACATTTTGTTACAGACAAGAAACGTTAAAAATTTAGTTTTGTACGAAATAGTTATTTTCGTTATTAGGGCGTGAAGCGCTGTTTCTAACGAGAGTGAAGTTTGCCGCACGAGCGAAGCGAGTACGGCAATCACACTCGTTAGAACGGCGCGAAACAACCGAATAATGAATTCTATTTTTTGTCACTAAGTGTCAAACACGAGATTGACGATTTCACGCACTGCGCAGGTTACTTCACGCACCGCGCAACTTTTCACGAATTGGTGTGTGAAAGATGATTTCACATGCGTCGAGGACGCCCATGAAACCGAGTATTTGACACTGAGTGACAAAATAGTTATTTTCGTTATTAGGGCGTGAAGCGCTGTTTTTAACGAGTGTGAAGTTTGCCGCACGAGCGAAGCGAGTACGGCAATCACACTCGTTAGAACGGCGCGAAACAACCGAATAATGAATTCTATTTTTTGTCACTAAGTGTCAAATACGAGATTGACGATTTCACGCACTGCGCAGGTTATTTCACGCACTGCGCAACTTTTCACGAATTGGTGTGTGAAAGATGATTTCACATGCGTCGAGGACGCCCATGAAACCGAGTATTTGACACTGAGTGACAAAAAAGCTATTTATCAATTTTCTCGTCAATCCATTATTTCCCTCTCAAAGTCCTGCAGCAAAAACAGTTGGCGTGTTAAACTGCGAATCAAATTAAGACTCTCTCTCTCTCTGTACCGAAATGTAGCTATCTGTCATTTCTTCTAAACGTTCGACGTAGTGTAAAAAAATTACAGGGAAGATATTTCTAAACATACAGTCGAAGCTCGAGTTTATCAAAATCCCCCACCTGTCCCTGGAATCGTTATTTACCGAGGAAATCGTTTAAGTTTTCGTTCCGTTAATTCGTCGCGCGCGAACAACAGGGCCCGTCGTGACCTTCGAGTAAGTGTACTTTGCAGCCTTCGATACACGTTCCGAAGCTCGGTTAATCGAGCGCACTTCTACACCCGATAATTGGCTCTCGATCGACCGTTCGGTAGGCGAGATTTCCCGCAGGAAAGTGGATGCTGGCTGCAGCTGGACTGCGGGGAACGAGGTCGATGAGAAAATTAAAATCTAGCTAAACGGGACGCTTGGTCGAGGCAATTGTCGGAAGAATGTCGTTAGTTTTCAATAGATGATTGCATCTATATTGTCCCGTGAATCTTATTGTTATGGGAGTTAACGAATTTGACTTGTGTAGCACTCAATAATATTCTGTATACGTTGTTTCTGCAACAAGATAGATATACCGTGTTAAATACAGTATTTACTACTTCCACACATATGATAATTTATATTAATTGTACGCGGAGAAAAAGAATTAGTTGGGTCTGCTAAAAATGACTTGCGGGGTCGCAAGTAATTATTTAGTTGCATTATTTAAATATTTTTTTTCGTTTCAGTTACATATTTCGTCCCTGCGCAATCACATACTATTCCACATGATTGCAAGGAAGAGATAACTAATTGATGCGTTAAAAAATTGCATTGACGTAAATAAATAATGACTTGCGACCCCGCAAGTCATTTTCGGCAGATCCAACTAATTCTTCCTTTTCCGTGCAGTATTATTCAATAAAAGACAAACCCGAATTTTTGTCGTATAGCTGTTACTAAAATTTCTCGAGCGCATGATACATCGGTCCGTTCTCCATCTTCATCGCGGAGGAGCAGCGAGCTGCGATCCGTTTTTTTATGGAGCGAAAGTGTGCCTATAAAAACGGATCGCAGCTCGGTTATTCCTCCTTTAGCGCAGTACGGGGACGCACTTTTACCCTTTGGACCGTCACCTACGCGATCCACTCAAGGGCGCCCTAAAAGAGGCCGTCAATTTACCGCGGTACGTGCGCGGCTTAAGAGGTGCATTAAAACGCAAGGAGGATTATGCGAAAAAATATCCTTCCAAAATATCTACCGTTATTACCCGCAAACGCATTTTATAATCGATCGCACGTCATTTGTTATTTCGCCCTCGCAGCATCCTTCGCTCAGTCCCGAAGAGACGCATTATATTACGCAGACGGGCGTCCGCTTCCGGTGTCATCTCGCAGGGATACCAACAATTTTCCCCTCGATTTCTCGCATCCGAGGAGTCCCGATATTTTTCGCCCGCGGAAAGAGGGGAACGTCTCCGATAAGTCACGCGATCCCTTCCACCCCCCGCCGGATGGCGTATGGTGAGCGTTCCCTAAAAAGTGACGCTCGAAGAAGAGAGCAATAATCCCCCTCTCTTTCTCTCTCTCTCCTCCCTCCACACTTCCTATTTTTTCTTCGCCCGACGCGAACTCCTGCCGCGCTTATACGGGAATTCGAATAGAGAAGGTGGGTCGTAGGGGGAATAGGCGGCGAACCTTTGGATTTACAACCGCAATTCTCTCCTCCATTTGCCTTTCGCCTCCCTCTTCGACCTCTGGCTCTCCTCCGACTCTGTACTACCGATCCTGGTCCCCCTTCTCCCTCTATCTCTCTGTCTCTTTGGAATCAGATTTATAAGTGAAATTATTTAGTCAGGCGGAGAGTGCCGGGCGTTGCGGACGGCGACGGTGTGGGACGTTCCTCCGGAAGAGGAGCTGAATAATGTATGCCGTGCGTGGGGGACCCGTTTGGCCATCGCGGGGTTGAGTACGTAGGTATATCTTACCGCTCACGCAGGGTGGAGCGTCAAAGAGTTACCGTCCTGTAAAGGGTGCAACCAGCTCTGACGGGGGAGGGGTAGTTCGGTCTCTCTAAATGGAAATTATGGAATACTCTTAGGTCGTATCTATCAGCTGCGAGTGCACGCGTGCGATGATTATTCTCCGCGAGATTAAAACAAATCAGCCGGAGAGTAAGCGAAGTTTCCGGATCGGAAATCATTCCCGCGTTTCATTTATGCAAAAGATGAAAGAAAAAAGTGGATATTTCCATCTGCACGGAAAAAAAAAATGATTTTACAGTCTCAGCAAAACTAGGTTTTGCCGAGAGGTTTTTGCCGTCATGACGAAAATGTTATCCGTGGCAGAAAAAGATATGTCCGATATATATAATAGCGAATGTTATTGCTATTGCAGTGACATATTTTTCTGTACAAATATTTGTCATCCCAGTAAATATAATATCTTCGTTATTATTGGATATATATCTCTCGTCGTCACAGATAATAATTTCGTCATGATAATAAGAAGTACCCGGGAAAACCTAGTTTCGCTAAAACTGCAAAATAATTTTTTCCGTGTAATTAGCAGTCAATTTAAGAGATTCTGAAATCCACGTGATCAACGACTTCCTTCGACCAATCGTATCGCAACCGAAATCTAGCATTCCTCTCCCCCCTCACAGGCTGTACAAGTTGTTGACGAACGGCCGTCGAGGGGGTGAACTTTTCCTTTTGTACGACATCTCGATGCTGTCGCACTTTATCGACGCTACGGTGAACTGCGATGCTGATAGGACAATGACGATGATCTCTCGACCTATTTTATAAGGTTGCATATAAATAGAGTCCGGATGGCACGGTGGACATTAGACATCGGAAAGCTTTGAGGCTTCGACGAGTAGTGTGACGTACGAACAGAATCTCATTCGGAAGCGATAAGGATTTGAAATCGTTCAGAATGTCTGACAAGGTAACGGTGAGTCGAAATTCGAAACTGTAACGTGGAACCAACTTCGGGATCTTTAGTCTAATGGTCAAATCTTTTTTTCGCGAATAAGCGACAAAGCGTCTATTTCGATTCATACGTTTATCACGTCCGGATTTGAAAAGAAGGAGTGAAGTTATGTTGAGCTTCAAAACCCATTGGAGTCTATAAAGTGTTGTAATAGTTTTTATTTACTATTTGTGCATCCTGAAATAAAATGTGCCGAGTTTTAGTGAAATGAAGTGTCTGGATAATATTTTTACACAAGACAGAAAATTTGTTGAATCTAGTAAAAATGCTTTTGATTAGTGCTCTAAGAGTGTATTTATCCGATTCAAATGGGTACCGATTAGATGTATATGAATGTTATTGATTTAATTGAATATTAATTGAATTTATTATTTAATGTGATGTTATAAGTATCAAAAAAATCACATTTCTTTTGATCAAGCAAATTTTTCCACGGTGTTCGTTAGATTCGAGGTATTAAAATTGAATTTCCAACTTTATTTCAAACATCGGTATGTTTGAATTTTCATTTAACGAAAGAGTTTTACCATATATAATAAGTCTGATTTATACTGAATTGAAAAAAGTTTCATTATTCAGGGTGATATAATGATATTAAAGGAAGCTAAATCAAATATCATTAGAGGTAAAATTTATGCCATATGTTCGCCAAACGCAACAAGATCGGTAGAATCCATTAGTAGACATTTATATTTACAGAAACACGGAATCTGTAAACTTATGTTCCTCGTATTACAGCATTATCTATTATTTGCCCAGACGTCTTTACGACAGGCGATAACGCCTTTTAATTTAAATCAGTGCGACGATTAATTTAGAAATAGAGATAAATTTCTCTCTCTTTAGTGGTAACTGAACCGAAAACCATTCGACGATTGAAAGAAAAATCTTCGAAGGACTCATTTCACCTAGGTATTCAATTCAACGATGTCAGAAATTAGTTACAATCGAGAACGACATTAGTTCAAAAAATCCAATTTGCAACCATTCATAACTCCATAAAATAATAAAACTCTTTCACTTCTCAAAAAGTTCACTCGAGACTGAAAGAAACTCTAGAATATTTCCGATTCGGGTCTTACAATTATGTGTGTTAAGAAGTATTCATTCGACATATGACTTAATCTACCCTGATGTGAATCATAACAATAATGAAGAATTACTTTTTAAAAATTTAATTGAAATTAAATTATTATTATTATCGGTACACGTTGTAATAATGTTCAAACCAACTATTTTAATAATTAATTTGCAATCGAGACCATTATCGAAAGTCTTCCTTCGTTGGTTCAAGATCGCGTTACTCGCCATAGTTCTCGTAACCATCGCTACGGCCTTCCCATATGGTGAGGACTATTCTCATGGATCTCAGGGTGGACATGCCGGTTTCGGCGGACCCCAACACGGACAAGGCAGTCACGGTGAACAACAGGGCGGACAACGCGGTTACGTAGGACATCAGGGTGGGCAAGGCGGTTTCGGCGGGCCCCAGGGTGGACAAGGCGCTTACGGCGCACCTCAGGGTGGACAAGGCGGTTACGACGGACCTCAGGGTGGACACGGTGGTAGACCTCAAGGCGGATATCAGGGAGGACACGGCGGACAGGATCAACACGACCATCACGGGGGCTACAAAACCCATGGATATTAGGAAAATCCGCTAAAATTCGAAATAGGATTTTTTTGTAAAATTAATAACGAGATTCTCGATGTGCAATTCACCGTCGTCAATTAATCAGTGGTATAAATAATATAATACCGAGTTTCAATTAGGATCGAGGAAGATAAACGATTCTTTGAAAAATTTTACGTTTCTCGCGTTCTTCTTTTATATGCGTGCAACATAAATTATACGAAACGATGCGAAAGGTTAAGCCGTCCGGTTTCTGCTGCGTATCGGGGACGATTACCGCGAGCCGCACAACCGATATCCAACGTGATGGAGACGGGGAATCTCTTTTTATCGCGGATGCTGGTTACATAAATCTTCGTAAGTCCTCACTCAGGAATGCATGAAAGGGCGGAATCGTATTTGCAATGTTATAAAACTTGCTTCGCGAGAAATAATATAGTTTCCGGATCATTTTCGAGCGAGTTCGCAGCAGTGCGGCGTTAAGAATTATTGGAATAACCAATTTCACCAAAAATTGTCAGTCAATACTTGACTCTGTTTTATCACAACATTATTTTATAAACCGATTTTTTCACGACATATAATATGTAAAATAATTAAATATACAAGTACACATATAATTTATATACCTATTACGTGTTATATTTTTTATACGGGTATATATAAAATTCTAAGCGTTATATGTATATGCACTACGATGGAAAAGTACAAGTTTCTAATTTTTTGTCTAAAACAATCTATACACATAACAATCTTTGGAATTCCATTAAAGGAAAACCACCGGACTTGCGCAAAAAAAAAGAAACAGCCGGAAAAGTCGCGAAGTGCCGAGTCAATCGGCAGGCGAAGAGAATACTACGATGTTACCTTCGACACATACCCCACTTTATAACCGAATAAGAACGAGGGCATAAAAACGTTTATCTTTTTTGGGGATATTTATGTTCATCCGCGGGATATTTCCTGGTCCCCAAATTTTCTGGACAGACCCGCCGCGTGAGTCACCCTCTCCCGTTTTGTAATTCCGCCCTCTTATTCCCCGCATTTTCTTTCCTCTTTCGTCGCGCTAGAGGGTCTGGAAAAATCGACGCGACGGCGCCACCCCCAACCTTCCCTTCACCGCAGCCCATCCATATCGCGCGCGTCCTGGTCTATCAATCGCTTCGCGCGGTAACGCGACAACTTCGAAGTGGTGCAAGAGAGAGAGAGAGAGATAGAGAGAGGGAAGGAGAGAAAGAGAGAGGGAGAGAATGCGAGCGCATCTATAGAAGGATGACGTGGAGGAGGTGCTCCAGACTCTCGAGGAGAACTTAATTGCTCGAGAATGCTAGACCCCTTTCTCTGGTTCCGATTTTATTCGAGAGTTATGAGTAAAGCTGAGCTGTTTCTTGCCATTTTGGAGCTTTTGGGACGTAATTCTTAACCCGACGACAAATTAACCAAATCCATAACGAAGGCTTTCTAGCACAACTGTGTGTGTGTGTGTGTGTGTGTGTGTCATCGGTATTTAAAATTTTACAAAAATTTTCCTCGACGAATTTCACAGTTTTCGTTTGAGACGAATCCGTGATATTGAGTCGGTAATTTCAAGCCGATTCTTTAAACTTTCAAATTGGAAATATATTGAATTCAACATACAATATTATACAGTGGGATATCAGTAATCAGGCTCTCCACGCAGAGTTCGAATTAATGAATTTTCCAGACTGCAGAGTATTTACGCGAATGTTTTGTTAGGTGCTCTCTCTGCAATCCAGAATCTATTGAATGATTCTTGAATTTTTATTGCGCTAAATAAATATTTCATTACACGAGTACTCATCAAACGAGGTGTATCTTTCTGGGTGCAACGCGGTGGGACAAAATTCTTCAAGCGTGAACAAAATGTTCATCGCCCGAGCGCTACCGGTTTTTATCATCCTTTAGAATGTGTTTTTTTTTTTATGAAAAAGAAACTCCTTAAAGCTATATTTAGTGATTCATCGTAAAAAACCGTAGTCAAGATCGATAGCACACGTTTGAACATCTTCTTTCTCCACCAGCAAGAAGTTACAACCGAGTTCGAAATCGAGCTACCGATTGACCGTCGAATGCTTGCGCTGTAACATGACGGAAACTTCCAAACCGTGCGAGAGTGCGATCACCTGTACAGTGGATATCCTACAGATGCCTATACTGTCCGTTCACGAGCTCGTAATAAACTTTCCGAGCGCTTCAGCTCCAAATGTTGGCACAAAACTGGGACAGTAACTTGCCCCGGGATAAATTCTCGCGGTGGCGATGCCGCGTCGATCGGGACGGATCCCGATTGGTCCAGCTAGAGCGGTCGAACAGGCGTACCAACTCTCGAAAGTCTCGGATTTAAAAAATCCCTCTCCAAATCCTCATCATGTGGGCCTCCCAACTCCACCGTCCGAATTTCTACCTTTTCTTTAACTTCTACCCGAATAATAATCCACAGCGATTTAAAATCCACCTGCCCACGTGACTGGGAATAAAAAATGTACAGTCCTCAAGTTCGCACCCCTGCTGCGTGACGGGGAGACTTGCATTCAGCGCCGAGCCGGACCGTTGGTCTTTCAAGCGATTCGCTTTAAGGTTTCTCGAGCGGTACAGGGGTTTTGTCCCTGCTAAAAGTTAGTCCACTGAAGTACAGTAACACTCTAAAGTATGTTCTTCGTGCGATGTGGCAACGATGTTTGACGTACAGTAGTATGTGTGTACCTGGCAGTTCAAAAATGGAGCCCAAAACATCTGGTCGTGCATCTGTACGTCATGCAACGTTGCCACGTTGACTTATCAAAGGTTAAATTTATAAAGAACAATTAATAAAAAAAATAACGGGCTTCTTAACGAACGTGAAAATTGGTATAGATGATTTTAGTTCATTAAACTTGCTGTTCAAAAAATTTCAGAATTTTTTCACTATTTTTCTCAGAAATATCGCGGTTTGTTGGTTATGACCCATAAGAACACATGTTATTTCGTTATTCAAAAATCGTTGCAACAAGCTTCTTAAACACTTGAAAATTTAACTGAATTTTTTTTTTACTTCAATCTACCGAATGCAATCATTTTCAAGTATTTCTCACTATTTTTAGTATAACGCTCGAGAAACCTTAACGCGAGCTGAACTTCCTGGAGGGTTAAGTGCGCGCGAGCGTCTGCAGTGGATGCTCCCGAGTGTCTGTTCGAGTACTGCGTAACGAACTTTTCGCCCCTTACTCACCAATCCCCTCCGTCCCCCGGATACTAAACAACCGGAGGAGAGTATAACTTTCGGATGAGCGCGGATCGACGTTGAAGGGTCCGTGAAACGCTCCGGCAGGTAGGTCATTCGAGGAGGGAATAAGCCGAGATTCCGTGAAATCAACGGTGTGCGAGGAAACTTCTTTCATAGTTAGGATTCTAGGGAAAATTCTGCGCCTTTTCAACGTGGAGCGAGCGAAACTCGGTTACCGGAAGTAATCGCTTTGACGGTGGCTCCAACGTCGCGGACATCTTTGACTCTATGGCACGCTACATTTAGCGGATCGTGGGTCGACATTAAGGATCGGTTCTCTCCATGATCAGAGTTTAAGAGGTGGACGTCGTTTAACTTGGAAATCCCAGCGTTTTCATTGGCCGTTTCTCCATTTCAATCCAAGTTCCGACTCTCAAACTTCTGACTGTGGAACTGGATCTAAGTCTGCGACTAATTGAGGGGGTCAGA
Source organism: Xiphydria camelus (assembly GCA_963678675.1). Taxonomy (NCBI): domain Eukaryota; kingdom Metazoa; phylum Arthropoda; class Insecta; order Hymenoptera; family Xiphydriidae; genus Xiphydria; species Xiphydria camelus. The sequence continues at coordinate 27,247,329 of OY783197.1, read as the reverse complement.
AGCCAAGGGGTCCAAGTAGAAATACAAGTTTTCCGAGATGCTCCACATTAAAGTATTCTTGTTCTTTAAAAATACCTGCAATTTTCCTTTGCCTCAAGTGTATAAGGTGAATGAATAGTTCATACAGCTTATATATTTGAGGCAAAGAAATTGCAGGTATTTTTAAAGAACAAGAATACTTTAATGTGGAGCATCTCGGAAAACTTGTATTTCTACTTGGACCCCTTGGCTTCTGACCCCCTCAATTGGTCTTTTCTATATTAATGCATAGTTGGTTGATCTTTTTCGTGAATCTCGAACCTGGTGTAATTTCGAGACGTGATTTTTGAAGTAGCCTTGAAGTGACTAAATCGAAGGCGCGAGTATCACGATTTTAAAATATAGAGAGAGAATTTCCCATTTTGTTCGATTTGAAAGATAAAAACACATATCGATACATAATTGATCACATAGAACTTGTTGAAATTATTTAGAGGTATCGAATTACGCAGGAAGAGAAATATTTCAGAAATAATAGCTCCTGCTATACGTTAATCGCTTTAAGAAGTCCGTTAAAGTTGATGATAACGATGTTAATCGTCGTACCAATTTCAACAATTGGACATTTTTCGCAATTTCTACTTTACGACCTACATAAAATAATGGCAAAAAAAAGGGACGTTCAGCAGTAGTGTAAAAGTGAAAAGCCAGTGCGTTATGTAGGTGCTAACGCGGGACAGGATGCCATTTTCATCCCCTCTTCAACAATTTAACGACGAGTACGAGGCTGCAACAAGGACGACTCTTCGCAGCTACAGGCCAGTTCGCATACGCAGTCGTTATCCGCGGTTCTCTGGTATTTAATCAACGAAACGAGTAACAGCGACTCCATCGGGGAATATACGCCATGGCTGACATTTTTTCTCGCCTCGACGAGTCATCCCGTTCGGTCTTCGAGGGAGAGACACATTGCTCCGTTTATCGAGTGTGTATAACAAGTGAAAGAATAGCTTCTTATTGAATGTCGAACGTCACTGAACAATTTTCAGTGCTCTTCTGATAAAAATATCCAGTACAGATTAATATATATTAGAAGTATATTTCTTATTATCAGATGATTCTATAAATCTTTGTTGAAAATGGATATAAAAATAATATTATTTACACTTGAGAATTTTTTTCTGTACAAATATAAAATATATAGAATGTATGATAAATGTAAGTACATATTTTACATAAGTACCTACATATTTTTTGGATCGCCTTTGACTGCTTCCATTCGAGCAATTTAATAGAAAACAAACCAGACTTTTTCTGTTATCATCTGACTTTTCGTATGAACTGCACGTCACCACCGTTTCCAACTTTACCGAACGACATAAAAGTGTATCAGACTACATTTTGTCGTGACACTAGATCTCCTGGAAACCACAGGACGTTAAAGCTAGTGCTGTAAAAAGAAAGCTGCTTCATACTGGAGATATTCCTGAAAATTTGCAAATTTAAATTCCCCTAAAGGAAATTACTATAATTTCACTGAGCGATATACTCGTACTTGCTTTTTTGCACAGACTGATCAAATATGTATATGCGTTAAGAGCATTTTTTATCGTTACATTGCTATTGATGAATTGGGCAGCTTAAAAATAAAATCGGATTTTCCATTCTAACAACATAACTCAATTAATGACTTCTATTAAAAGTTTTATATTTTTTTTTAACGACTAAATATTGATTTATCAGAATTGATATATCATCGTTAATAGTTCGACTGCTACTTTAAAGATACTGTAACCCATAGAAAAGAGTATTAGAGAAACGAAAATTACGGAGCCAATTTAAGTGTCCGTATTTCGTAATTCAAAACCACTCACGTAAAATAATTTGCAGCAGAATAAAAAGCGAAACATAAATCTTCTTCTTGCAGCTTTCACCTAACCGGAAACCAGCTGTATAAACAAATTTTCAGAATGAATGGACTTCGTTTTACAGGTGACAATGGGCTTGGCTGGTGTGCCACTCAATTTGCTCGACGCGCTCGTGCTTCTACGTCAAAAAGATCGAGGGTCGCTTGAAACGAGTAGATTGATAATTCAGTATAATGTTATGCGATGGATCGAAATTCCCATAGCTTATCGCCATCACCATTTCATAACTAGAAATGCCTCTCTTATTAACGCCCTTTATACTTTTGTGTGAAATATATAAATTCTTTTTAATTCGAATAAATTTAATATCTAAAAGCACCTAGAAAAGTTAAAAGAAAATGAATTTTTTGAAGTCATTTTGAGAAAAGTATGCATTTCGTGCGATTTATTAAAGCCGTATTCTTTTCACTTGAAAGTACATATTTCGAAGTTTTTGTACTGCAAATTTCATTGAAACGAATCTAAAAATAGCGGAGATTTATTGTTATGGTACCAGGCATGTCTTCTGCTTCCGTGGGGCAGATTCCGCGGGATTGAACTAAAACGAAAAAAGAAAAACAAATAAATTCTTAAAATAGATCAATAAATGTAATCTGTTTCGTGGCCGAAAATTAAGAAATATTAATTTTAACGAAAAAGCGAATATCCGAAATGAAAATAACGTTTCTTTCAGTTAACTAATTATACAGAGAGTTATACTTTTATATTCGGGTGTAAACTAGTTTCATGGTCGCTATTCAATCCAACAGCGCTTAACGGAAGGCGAGCACGAAACCCGTTTACTGCGATATAAAACGTATCACCTCATAGATCAAGTATGTTACATATGAAAAGATCAACCCTGAAAAGTATAGACATATCAATTGTTATAGATAGGAATAAATAACAACGTATAATTTTTTTTCGTTAGATCCACCTACATTTGGATTTTATTATACTATATTTCAATAGAAATACTCATTGTTCAAGCGTCGAGTTTATAATTCATACTATCTCCCCTTTCATCGTCGCAGTTAAACCTAAAAGACTTTTAAAGCGACCCCTAAAAACGGAAAAGAACAACCCCCGTCGTTTCCCTTCCGCGAAAATCTCCCTCCGCCAAACTTTTCATGACTTTCGTTTCATCCCCTGAAACTTCTGCGTCGATTGTTTGAACTCACCTCGATGCGATTTAACATTACGTTCCGGCTACGCGGACGAACGTGGCCGATACTTTGGAAGGGGCGCGGTGGGAGGGGAGCGAGCGATATCAATAATCGAATTCCTCGCGAGTACGTGCATTCTCGAGGTAGAACCTATTGGGATTATATCGGATGCACATTCGATGTAGCTACATTTTCTCACTTTTTGGGGCGGTTCGCTTCCCTGGAATTTCTCGTAAATTCTTGAAATGGTATTTGAAGTACCATGAATCGGGCAATGCTGACAAATACAGGTAATTCAATCTTTATCCGTCAAAAAAATATAAATATTTTAACAAATAAAGTTATTAATTGAATTGTGTCGTTATAATGGCAAATCCGATTTTATTTTTAAGCCGCCCAATTTATCAATGGTGATGTAACATTAAAAAATGCTGTTAACGCGTGTGAGAAACGTTTCGTTTTCCAAATTTTCAATCCCAATTCTTGACTACTTCTGTAGGGGAAATTTCGAGTGCTATTACGATCGCTGTAATGAAACATACGAGGGAAAGAGAAAAAGAGGAGGGATAAATGGGTAAGCTGTATTTACAGGAAGAAGAAGAAGAGGACGGGGTTGTACGATCAAAATTGGCAACGAGCGCGAGGAAACGCCGGTGCCGTTTCTTCGATCCACGTTGACGACGTATAAAAAAGCTAGCACATCAGTGTCGGTGCGCCACGTCGTCCGGCTGTTGTAAAATGGTTATAAAAAAAAATAGGAGATGGTCTCTTCAGTTATTCATGCGTGCGGTATCCTCACGGTGCCGTCCTCCGCGTGGATCCCCTTTCTAGACGCCGAGAAATAAACCCGAAGCGCGCGAGAGAGTGCCTCGAGCCGCCTGTACGACGAGGACGACGGGTCTGACGGATAAGTACAGCTCGACACAGTTACGACGTCGCACCTTACCGAAGCCGAAGCGCGTATTACGTGGGAAGAAAATATCTTGTCCATCGCGTGAATAATGTACGACGTCTTCCTCGTCTCCTCCGGATATTTAAGAATGATAAACGGACCAATTTCTAAGTTTAAATTACGTAGGACGCGTTGCATTAACGATGTTAATGCCGGTAATTTTTAATTTTTAGTTGTAAAAGAGGAGTTCTAACAAATAAGTCAGAGTGTAACATTTTCCTTCTTTTTATAGGTTTACGCGAATTATACGTATATAGTATACTCATTTGAAGTGAAACCTGTAGATCTCCATCAAAATTAATTGTATTTAAGAATATTCATTCCACGAATTATACGTTTTTTCCGACACTGAACTATATTTTCCTCTGATACTTTTTCGAATTATTCAAAATAATTGAAATACGTTGCCTTGCATTTTTTACATTTGAAGATAAATAAAATGATTTCTATATATGTATTTATATCAAGATAGACCATTTTATTTCCGCATTGAGATACATATCCGGAAAACTTTGGTTCTCATAGAAGTCTATATTTACGATGCTCACATTATGATCCACGATTGAGAAAAAGAGAAGGTTTCGCCTCGTGGAAACGCTTGACGGATGAGAAATGGAATATTAAAGCGTCTCTAGGAGGATTCGTTATTCGTATTACTTACTTTATTACTTTCTATTTTGAACGAACATATATTCCAATTCAAACTAAAAATAACCGGTAATTGGGTGAAAAAGTTTGACCAGTGAAAACTCAAGCTGAATGTGCTGAAAGCTCGGAGCAGAGAAGGATATAGGTACAGAAGCATAATTTTATCTGTACGCCTTTTTTAACGGTATTTTTTCCCCACAGAAACGACTGTCCCATTTAATACGTACCATACAGGAAAAGGACAGTTTTGTGAATAGGACAATAGAGAATAATTAGAATCGGCATGACTCGTACTTTTTCAATAATATCAGGCTAACTTCTGATCTATTATTACTTACATTGAAATATCGATGGATAAAATCTAGTCCAGTGATAATAGGATATTTTGAGTTTGCATATAATACAAATTTGTCATATATAAGTATGCATGTGGTACAATAATTGTACGTGCACCGAGATCCATCTGATCATACTTGTAAACACTTCAATTAATTGCACTACTAAAATACCAGTCGCTATCGTCATTTTTCATCATCTTGTGAAATTTGTCGACGCGAATTGAAAGAGATGCATATCGATCACATGCACGATCGAGGATACATCCTCCGGTTTTCTGGGTCACATTTGAGTGTCGCGCGTACAGGTACAAATTTCGTAATTAGAATTCCGCGATAATTGGAGTAATGAGAGAGATGAGAGAGACAGAGAGGAGCTGGCGCCCCGCCAGAAGGTTTCTCGCTACATGCAACGGGAGGCGGTGCATCGCCATTATGCAAGCGTTTCTGATCCTTAGTCGGCGCCAGCAAACAATTGCACAGAACGAACTTCACTTAGTCACTCGCAAGAGTAATTGCGCGTCAACTCGAATATCCTTGAAATACTTGCACTAAATTTTTTTATATTCCTAACATTGGCCAATGGCACGACTGCTAGCCTTGTTCTTACGTCATTCGTAATTTAAAACAAAGCATTAGTTGGTAGAAGGATTATTGAATACTTTTACATTTTTTTCGCCAAAATTTTTCGTTACACATCCAACTAAAAAATGGACAGATTGATTCTCAATTGATTTTTTGGAAACTTTGTTCCGAAATAACGACCGTTAGAATACCTAATTTCAGTAATTATCGAAATACCGTTCGATTGAAAAGAAAAATATTTAACGTACAGTTTCGATCGGAAACTTTTCTCATAAATCTCAATTTTACAAATGTATCGCCGATACCCTCAACGCGATAGAAGAATTTCTTTGTATAAGAACACAAAGTCAGAGGGCGGCCTAAGGCGATGATCGGTCATGCCTATTACGAAAAAGCGAAACTTTACTGCCATTCTTGCGGAAAGATACACGAAAGGGGAGCCGTAATCCCCCTCGAAGGTTCGGGTGGGGCAAAGCTGTCTTGTTAAGTAACCAGTCTTGTTAAGGTTCACTCCTTACGACGGCTAAACTCCCCCTATTGTAAACAATGAAAACGATGGCGATGAAGAATCCGTTTCCATGAAAATATAGGGAAAGAAATTTGAGCGATACTTCAACATAACATTTCAATGGATGACAGTCCAGCCAATTTCGATAGCTCAAGTCAATGAAAAAAAAAAATATATATATATATACATATATTCCACAGACACTCTGAAATACGATAATAATACTCATATCAATGCAAAGCTGCGTTATATAAAATCGAAGAACGAAGGAAACTACTATTTGCGCGAATGAACTGCGAAAAGAGGTGTCGAAGATTGCGCAATTTGACTCTTTGTCTCGTCGAGTACTTGCGCTAGCGCATATCTAGTTCCACCGGTCATCCAATCTCCACAGACCGTGGATTTGCGTGGCGACACTTGAGACTGGAGGCTATTTCCCAACTCTTCTCTCTCGCGCGTCCTCTTTGCACCGATCGCCCCTGTGCTTCTTGCGTTCCACCCCCCGCTACTTCTGTCGCGATCGAACTCTTTCGACTGGAGAACGAATGATCCTTGGAACGCGCGCGATTGTGCCGCAGTAACGTCAACGGCATTGGACGGTTTTTCTCTCTAAAGGAACTTACGGAGCACTCGAGTCGTACATCGTACGATTTAAGATTTACTCGCCGAGGTTAAAATTTGAATCTCTCTCATCTTATCTTATATTTGTACAATACTCTCTTTGTAAGGATTACATCTTTATCTACAATAAAGTCCTGCATCGTTTTAGGTCAAAAGTTTGTATATAACGAGATATAGTAGAGATTTAAGTTTCTTTCTTGGTGAGTTTGAAATCAGATGGTATATGCATTACTCGAATTATTTATATTTTATCTTGTTTCGCTTAAAGTCACTTTTCTCAATAAAATATGACACACAGCTGACTTCCTTTTTATTAGCTCCGGGCGATCTTAAAAAAATGAAGTTTGACGATTGCTTTCTTTAAAAAAAGAAGGCGAAGTGACGATGTATCGAGAATCCCGAATGAGACCGCTAAGTGCCTCCGAGCTGTATACGCAGAGGGTGAGGAAAAGCTGAACTTAATCCTGATATTTGATAGAGGGGGGAGGATGTGTGCAACGGGCTAAAGTGAGATTATCCGTAATCGCTTTTATCCATGTTGTGTTGAAAATAATCTCCATGAGACCCTCGCACCGTGCTCAACGGCCGATCCGAGCGGCTTATCGACGTATTGCCAATAATTTTCATTCCTCGAGTGGATTTACGCATAATTCTATTTAATCGGATCCAGCCGTTTAATCGTGAAACCGGAGATGATGTACTGCCAAATTACTTCGAAACCTGTAGATATACGAGTAGAAGGGAAAGCGGCCGGTATTGGGCAATTAAAATTTAATGAATTCTTATGTCAATGACCGGAGCTTCCCTTTTCGCTTAATTTATATGACGAAACTTCAATAAATAACTCTTTCTCGCCTTCTTGCAGTTGAAATTGGACTATTCTTTAACCCGTATTTTGAGTTACGTGGTTTTTGTAGAAACGAAGCCGTTATATCCTATTCCGTTTAATCGATACAGATACAGCGTTCTTTATAGGCAATAAAAAGATATGTCTCTCCAGAATGACTGTACGTGACTATTCCTGTGTAGGATGTACAACGTTGATGTATTGTGCAGATGAATTCCTACACACTTGGAATGTTGTATTTTAAAAAGTATACTTTTTTGTTAACATTGTTGTGTTACATCTGTAATACTTGCGTATGTTATTTTTGAAGTTTTGCCACACGAATATTAAATTGATTAAAGACATGCGTCGTTTTTAAAAGATTTATCTAATCATGTGTCTCCACTGAAAGGACTGGAAGTTTGATTCAATACAAAGAAGCGGCAATATTAACTTCTTAAAGATACAAAAGTTTAAATCGATTTAAAAAGTACCATTCAACTTTTGTAAAATAGGTCACGAGATGCTCGCATTACAATTTGGCATGATACATTTTATTTATTATAAATTAAAATTGAGGCAAAATTTTTTGTGGACTACTTAGAACCCATGAAATGTGTTAAATTGAACATGAAATTTCCCACTGTATACAGACGCGTAAGCCGAAGTTACCGCCGCAAGATAAAGTGAAAGAGAGTGAAAACTTTTACTCGCCGGGCTTAGTTTTGCTCTGACTTTTCGGCACTTCATTTGAACTTGTCGAATGCACGACGTGATAAACCTACTATTCGGCTGCGGTTTACACTTTACGGACGATATCGAGAATGCGAAAAAGTTTCAGCCTCTCCCGGACTCTCTGCGTTGTTTATTATGGTCGATGAGATCGTTTCGTCTCTACTATTGGAAAAGTTTCGATCCTCGTTTTGTCTCGAAAGTTAGTTCTACGACTGCAGGGTTAGTCAAGCCTGAGGGCAATTTATAACGGCTAACCGTGAACGATTTATAATGAGCTCAGTTGCGTTCTCGTATTTGACTTGTGACAATGTTGGCGAAAATGCTCTTATTTTGACTATCATTCGTAGAAACGTATAAAAGGAAGTTATGAAATAAGTGTATCTCTACTAATCGTGGTATTATAATTGGTCACAACTTGCTCCAGATTTGAATTAATCAATATATTAAGCAAATTTATATTTTTCTATGCAAACTAGGGACATTCCGAAATAATAAGTCGCAGTGGGTGCTGGTTCCAGAGAAACAAAAGTAAGATGTCCGGCAAAATTTATACCTCTCAAAATTCTGTCGTCGATTTGGCGTGGAACTGTTACCAGGTTTTTTTTATGCCTCCCTCTTTCAATGTCTGCGAATTCACATGGGCGGTTATTAATGCCACATTTGGAGCACGTGGTACGATTCTTCGTGAAAAACTAGGCTCGAAACGAGTAAACAAAATTTAGCTTCTACTGCGAGTGTGGAAAATAATTTTGCAGTCATCACCGATAATAATAATTAGCCGACACTCGGTCAAGAATGCGTGGCGAATAAAAAAGAATAAAGTTGAACTGCAGTTGTGGTTTTCTTCATACTTGATGTTTCAAAATACACTTTGAGAAACTCGTTTGACATCCTATCGTTTGACTCGTTTGATGTCCTATGTATGTTCGGTCTAACGCATTCTCGTTTGCCCATAAAACCCTTGACTTATGATCGGCTGATCATTAGTGACTCGCAATGCGATTTCGCGGTTATTTTTTGCTCCCATTTAAAACCGGCAAGTTGCAGGCAAATTTGGTCCGCACATTCTGCGCCTAGTTTTTCATGAAGAATCGCACAGCGCGCTCCAAATGCGACATTAATGACTCATTCTGTATGCAGGGTACGGATACTGATTACCGGGAACTCTCGTATCCTCGGACAAAGAACCGCAGTCGCCCCAACGTCAATGTTCCTGTCAGCAGTCTCCTTGAAGCGTTATACTTTAATTGAGTTGACATTACACTGAATTTTTCATGCATGCTCTTTTTTAGATGAACATTATAGGAAGACTTTCTTTTATCTCGGAGAAGAACAAAATTTAAGTTTTCCAGAGTGACTCAAGTCATTTGATTTATCGTTAATAACGGATATCCTAATTTTCCATGGAAATATTTGCTCTACTTTTCTTCTTCATTTGTAATTATAATTACATACGAAGCCTGTCGTGTATTCTTTACGAAACATATAGCAAATCTTCCTTAATTGTTTAACAAGGCGCCAGCAGAAAAAATCTCATTTCCATCGATGGCTTTGGGATCAGTCAAATCTGCCAAATCCTCGGAACGAAATACTTCATTCGAAGGAGAAAATCTCATTTCCATCGAATAACGGCATCTCTCCGTTTCTCGCACGAGGTACTCATTATTTGTGTCAATGCGGATTACGCGTCAGCCGAAAATTCGATCTCGAGATATTCGGTATTCATATTCAAGATTTGCGTGTAACTGGGGCTTACGAGGGTCGCACGCTTCAGCCGAATGATTTTGCCGCGCTAGGTTAAAACTTGTGGATAAAGGGGTTCGCTTAACTTCGGAAAGGGTTCGTTAGAGAGTGCGTAATGAGGACTAAAGAGATACAGAGCGTCCCATTTCGAACGATACGATCCTCGCTACCTCGCTGAGTTCAAGAGATGTTCGACCGGCTAATTTAAAATGGGGCAGCCTGTATAGAGCGACGCGATAATGATATACCAATGAAATGGGGGGGTTGTGCGTCAGTGTCGACAACCCTGACGTACATACCTTCGGCTATTGAGATATCGTGACGTAAAGCGGGTCTACGTCCACCGACCGCTATGAATACTACCGCATACTTCCGCATTCAAGCGGAATAGATGTCTAAACTATGCTAACCACCAACACTAAGCTTCAAATTGTACGTATCTACATTGAAAATACAGTTTATTCGTAATCAATAAATGTAAATATATTAGAATATGGTGAAATAAATAATTCATCCTGACAAATAAACATATATTAATTATGAGAATGTTTAATTCATTCAAACAAAATTATCTCGCAACATTTATTTATTCCAAAACAGATATTATAACAGTTAACGAACATTTGTTTTCGTCCAAAGGAAATATCTATTTTGCCATATTCAAATATTAAAGGTTAAAATTTATTATCTATTACACAAATAAACTGTTTTCTCGCAATAGTTGTAACTAACGAGTTTTCTCATTAAATGACTGAAATTACACATATGTGTACGATTAAAATATGACGTAAATATTTAGAATACCGCGATGAAAAATAACACTACACGTACAAGATTCACTGAGTTTACTCACCCAGAAATCCAGGTATGGCGCCTAAAGGCATGACGAACAGACTAACGAGAAGATCCGCCACTGCGAGTGATAGCAGGAAGTAGTTGGTGACGTTGTGCAGCCGCCGATCGAGACCCACAGCCAGGCAGACGAGAATGTTGCCCAGGCCACCGGCCACTATGAAGACGGCCACGAAGAGGAAGCTCCAGTCGAGCTTGCGCCCCCGCACGATCCAACCGGGTCGCTGTCCGCGCGAACAAACGAGAGCCAAATCCTCGGAGGTGACGTTCCCGTCGAGCGGGATGCACTCGAGCACCTGAGAACGCGTAAGGGATCCTGATATTTCGAGTGTGGAACCGAGAAAAAAAAAGACAAACCAATGAAAATTCGAAAAATCGATAATTTAATGTCAAAACCATTTATTTGTTACGATATCTGCATTATTACGATAAGTGGCACGGAATAAATCGAAAGTTTCAGAGAGATGGGAAGAGGTGGATTGGAGGAAAATTGTGAGAATGCCAAAGGAGGTCTGAAACATCTACAGGATATCGTCGCTAAAGTGTTAAGATCAATTTCGGACGAGTTTCGACGGAGTACCCTCGTGGTACCTCTATCCAAACACAACTCCGTCGCGCGATCGCAGCTGAAGGCAAATACAATAACCTGAAAGTCTCATCCGTTAAACTGGAGTATATGCCGCATTAATTGAAATTTACGTGATTGGATTAGCTCCTACTCGGCTCTAATATTGTTAACTTTCAAAGTTGCTATCCTACTTTTCAGACATTCTATATATAATAGATGTACTCTCGTATATTTACAGGTGGATGTGTGGGTGTATAATTTGCAACGTTTTGTTTTTCACTATTTAGGTACTGACACAAATGAAAGCCCTTATATGGTCTACATTTTTTATCTTCCGCGAAACGATTCTTCCTTAAATAAATGACACGACAAGTGTCTCATTTTGGCCCTAAAAAATATCTCATTTTTACCCCACTTTACCCTACAAGATATCATATCAGGCTAAACTTATTCGCCAGGAAAGAAATTTAAATCACTACGATATCTCATTATCTATAGATACCTATGATTTTATCTTATGCTTGCATAATAATGTTACAAAGATTAAATTTTTGTCTGCAACAAAGTCTTATATCGATGTAGGCCGACAGTTCATAAGTAATGAGAAAATATTGATTGAATTTTCTTTCCTGGCGAATAAGTTTAGCCCCATATGGTGTATCGATACGTGGTTGACATATCCTAACACACACATCATAACATTACGGTGAAAGTAATTGAATCGCAAACAGATAGCTAAACACATCAGGCAAATTAAAAAGTACGTTACAACAGCATCAAACTCGACATACTTATTGTGTGACAATTTCGCCCCTCATTCGATCTTATCGACTGTAAACATTCGCCAGACGGACTCACCTCTCCGAGCAAACTCGAATTGCAATCGCCGAGGCCGGTTATCCGCGAGAGGAAGGCGCCCTCGACCTTCCCCAGTCCGCTCAGGACTAGCGACACGTTGGACTCGGCGCAGCTCGGAAAGTCCTGCGGACAGGGCCTGCACGCGAGGCCGGCGCCGTAACCGGAAGAGCTGCAGAGGTGGTCGTAGCCGAGGCGGCTCGCGCACTCGCCGATGCACTCGAAGAGGCTGCCGTTGCAGGAGATTTGATGCAGCACTGCCTCTAGGTCACCCGCGAAGCCGGACGAATTGCCCTCGCCCGTCAACATGCTTCTCGACCACGTGGGAAGTCACATGCTCAGCGCGTCGCGTCGCTGCGTCGTTAGGTCACCTGTGTTTGATGACGCGTAAAAAAGAAACGATAATCGCCCCTTCGAAAAAACGATGTATGATTCTTTTTTACTTTAAATGCGATTTTCTGTAAACGTTATTTTTTTTACCGATGTTGCTGCGATAATAACTCGAGAACTTAACCCATCAATGCTCAGCGTCATTTTCAGTTGGCAAATAATTTTTGTCTGCGGATATTCGATTAATCGTTTCTGCGATGTTTCGAAATTGGTTTCCGAAATTGTACACTTTTTTTTTAATAAAAATAAGCTTGTAGGGCAATTTTTTAAACAACGCGAAAATACTTAATCCGATGTCTCGAATAAGAAGTTGCTCGGTAATTAAAATTGCTAGCGAGCAATAATGGATTAGATTTCGAATCGACGTACTCGTTGAAAATTGATTTCTTCGTTATTTTCATCAATGAAAACCGACTTCGACTTTTCACCAATTTTTGTTTTTTCATCAGCATTTTGTTAATTTCGTTTACATTTTTTAAGTATGACCCTCCGTGACCAACTTTGGAGAAAACTAATAAAATCCTAGAAAGTCGACTCACCTTGTCCGAAATCACGTGACGAGATCGACGCGATATCGTCCTGTGCGAGATAGCGCGGGGAAGTCCGGCGTTTTTCGGGCACATATTTTTGCGAATCATCGAACCCACTTCAGTCCCCCCACAAGAGACTCTCTTTCCTTTCGGACGTCGCGAAACTATTATACGATTTACGCGTACTCTCCGCGCTTCTCGCAGCGCTCTCTCAGAGAGTGTTTGTCTCTTTCGGTCGAGCGGCACTCCGCGCGAAGCCGTAAGACGAGCTGCTTTCGAAAAACGAAGAAACACGCTAAGCTGTTCCCCGGGAACCTTTCTCCCCCCTCACTTCAATACCGCCGCCCACGAAGTAATAGAGAATCGTTGTATCCGACACTTTTCGAAAGACACGCGCGCCCGCGCGCGTGTGAAGGGTTCCCGGGAGATTCGGGAACACAACGCAGCAGGAGGAATCGCGAGATCTGAAACAAGAAAGTTCACCCGACTTTTATCGATCCGCCTTGTTTCAGGCGAAGAATATTATCGTGAGGGCTGAAACGTGGAAATTTACTTCGATTGAGTATTTTTACTTTCGTTTTGAAGTTTCTCGAAATGCAACTTAGAGAATTCCAATTTCGAACATTTTGTGTTCAAATGTTGAGGCGGCTGAAAATAATCTGATGAACTACTTTGCATCGATCCACAGCAACTTTAATTAAATCCCTCTCGAACGAATTTGTTGTACGCCTATAGCAGTTTGATTTTTACAATACACCCCACGGTCACTTTATTTAATTTAACTCTCAGATTTTTGGTTAGAATCACACCTTGATAATACGATATTTCGAACTGCAGTGTTCTACTTTAAGCGCTGCAGTGACATCGTTATCCGTGGAAAGGAGGTGGAAGGGAAAGTGACGAGGGGAACGAGAAGCGGCAACGTTTTAGCAAGAGAAGGAGGAATTCCCTCAGGACGAAATCGAAGTTTGAATATTCACCGCCATCGAGAAGTTGAAATTAGTTCCTCGTTTGTTTCATTAATGGCAGCTAAACCGATTGCCCCTGGAAAGAACGACGTCGCTTCGGTGCAGCTGCCGCAATCGACGCCTCCATTTAATTAGGCGAGTTATCGATTACGTGATTGATCGCTGTCTCCTTGCTTTCGTGGGAAGGGGGGCTTTTCCCTCTTCCGCGCGTCGACGCCACGACGATACGACGCATAAATTGAACCGATAAGCAAGTTTAGCCAACGAAGCAGTTTCATTTCGCGAATACGACTATCTGCTTATGGTAAAAACTCCGCCTGATAACGCTTTATTAATCCGGTTTAGCACACATTTTTTTTATTGTAAATTCGAAAAATTTGGATAATATTATTTATCCCGTGTTTTTTCATTTTTTATTTTCTGCTTTATCAAAGCTGGGAGACGATATTTAGAAATGCAGCTACGTCATATTCTAGTAAGACCATCTCCCTCGCACTCGTTGTTTGGCATAAGAGCGTCTCTGCTTTTTTGATGACGTCATAATTCTATAGAGAGAAACGCACTTATATTATAACTCAGCGAAAAGTGATTTTTTTCGGATCATTTCTTTTTCGTTTGTTATTGAATATGTATACGGATTACAAATTAATTTTTAAAATATATTTTTTTTATGTTAAGCCAAATTACAAGTACAGAGTCTACGTAAATCAACGACACTGTCAAGGCAACGGTATCGAGGGTGACACGATTTCATGCAATTTTGAGCCACGAAAAAAATCAACAGCTTGCATAACGTATTTTTGGTCATTAAAAATATTCCGACCTTCAGAATTTGCCTATCTCGTCATATTTTCATGAAAACTGGCGTAAAATAGGCGTAAAACGTTACGAACAAGATCGTATACATTTATAAAAGATTATAGCTCGCGTTTAATCGACGAATGTTCTTCAAGCTCCTCGACACAAAGTGTGAGAAAAAAAAGCCTATTAATATAATTTCAACTTTTAATTCATAAAATTCACTAAGCAAATTAAACAAAGTTCTCAATTCCCGGCTAGTTCGTACTACGCTTATCACTGCCCTCTTCACGCGTCACTTTCTTTTTTTATTCTCTCGCGCATTACGGGATGCTTTCGTTGAATGGCCACGCTGTGTAAACGACAGCCTCATTTGTTCGCAATGCTCTCGCCCGGACCTTGGCTGGTCACGAGCGACGTTCGCCTCTCCCTGGGGGGCTGTAGTAAAACTCTACAGTTATTTCCTGCACCCGCGCGGAAGCTGTACAGGCTGCGGAAAAATTTGAATTGCACATTTACCGTCCGGTTTTCCGCGGAGAACAACGCGAGGTGCTCCGTATCTAATGTAAACGGATCGGCCCGCGTAATATTTCCATGATTTCTCGCTGTAAACGGGAGAACGAAATAAACGAGAATGTACTCGATTCGAATAACGTCATCGGCTTATAAAAATACCGCGCGGTCTTGTGAGAAAATATCGCATGCCTGATGGAAGCGATAGATCAAGTCGAATATCTTAATACAAATTCTACGTCTATTTCGTTTTTTTCGTGTATGGAGAATCTGCTTCAAAATTAATCATTTGGCTGTCTTGTGACAGAACAACACAATCCGACGTCGTCAACGAAAATACGTAATATACATAGATATGACTATTATTCGTATCAGTATATTACAATTAAATAAGATTTATAAATGTAGAGTGTAGATCAGATAATCGTATTCCCCGCAGGGAGAATATAATAATGTATGTGTACACCATGCAAACAAGAAGACTATTCGTTCTATTATACATATCAGTGATATGTCAAATACAGATTAGGAAACTCGAATAACATAAACCCGATAGGGCCCGCAGTGGAACTCAAAAAATTATCAGGACGTATTTTTGCACGTCCTTCACGCACAATTGCAGTCCCGAAACTCGATCGAGCCGAGCTCTTGGGTAATGGGATTTGCCGCGGAAGTACAAAATAATTCATCGAAACAAGCCTAGCGCGAAAGCGAAGATTGCGATCGCAGGGGTGGCAATAGCTCAGGGCCGTGCGTGCCCTGCGTCGAAACGATGGTAGAAGTGAGTTATGCAAATACATGATCCAAGCCGGGGTCGCCGAGCGAGAATCCGCGGATTAATTATTATCCGTCCTATTAAAACGAGACCGTGTGATGAAAATCTAATTTCTGCCAGAAACGAACGCGAATTGGAAGTCGAGAGGGTGCAGGGATCGGCGGATGGAACGGGCAGGTATTCACGTAATATCTGCGTGATCCTCCGGAAGATGCCGCTTCAAAGTTCCCAACGAACCCGAAATTTACAGTTCAGAAATGCGCGTAGGGAAGACCGGAGCACGTCGCAATAGGAAGTTGGCCCCTCGTTGCCACGTTCGGCAATGACACTGAGGGGCCACCTTTCCGTTGAAACGTGTCTCGCTTTCCCTCAGGAAACGTGAGTTATAATAACCATCAAAGAGCGGCGTACCTAGTGGAGAGAAGCAACTACACAGACGAATCCCCTGCGACATGTGTCACCGGAGGGGTAGGAGGGGAGGGGGAGGCATATTCCGTAATTCCATATCTCTCGCGGATGCGTTTTCCGCGCAAGTAAGGGAGCGCAATCGCGTCGGCTGGATCGTCGTCGCGTGGTCCAATTTGGAGATCGGGAATCCAGGACGTTTCGACAGGTGCGCGGAACTATCGGGATAATCTCGAGACGAATGCCCATATATAGGTGTAGGTACTATTAATTTTCCATCAATTTGCCGTGCGAATGTTGGAAGATAGAAAAGCCATCGGGACGGGGTAACCGATAAGGCGCACTTCCGAACCGAGGGGCGTCACTCTTGAAGAGGGTTTTGTCGCCCGAGGGCGTCGCAGAGCCGACAAAACGTGCCTATATCCTTGGAATAGTCGTTAGAGTGAGCCGCGGTATCAAACGAAGGAGTGTTAGGATAAAACGGGGTGAGTTGGTGCGAGAAGTTGGCCCCTCGATGCCGTGGCGAGTAATGGGAACGAGGGGACAACTTTCCGCGGCTACTCATCCCGGGGTACTTTATAAAGCTCCGGTTCTCACGTGGATCAAAAATTTGTAATTTACATCTTCGATTTTGAGGAGTTATCGGTGAAGTGCCTGATAAGGATCGAGCGATACATCGGCTAGGATTCGTCGAATGCGAGCTTTTTCTGCAGACGGCAATTTCTGTTCACGAACTGATTCGGTTGCGACCTATCAGGAGCGGGAACTGCCGAGTTCGCGATGCTTTACGCTCCGCTAACTTCCAATTACGTTCCGCTTCCCTCCACGCATCGATTATCCCGCGTGAAGTGAGAAAAAGAGAGTCGGTTTTTTTCTTCCACCCTTCAGATGCATGTGATGTAAATAAGTTATCTTGAAGATATTCGCATTATATTCGCAGTTTATTTTAAAATATAAAACTAGTTTCTGTGCATGTTGTTCCCAGTTGGTCCCAAACAAAAATTACCCCTAAATCACACTTTTTTGGTGAAATTATCACATAATGTCACTGTCTATCGACAAATAATGCACAAAAGTAGCTCTGACATTTTTTCCAAGCAAAAAAAATTTCAAATAAATTCATGCAATAGAGGGTTAAAAATCTTTGCAAATATTCATACAACACTGTTCGCATATATTACAAATACAAACAAATATTTCACAAATATTCAGCCTTCACTTTCTCGACAATTTTTTTTTTAATATCCATGGAGTATTCATTACCGTTTGACTTAAATTTTTATTTTCACTGTAGTGTCGCAAGATTGACTTCCATCGTAAAAATATCACCAGCTCATGACTATTCATTGACCTGTTTCACTTCTCGTATGTACTAAACCCATTGCGAATCATCCCGCATAAATATCAAACTCACGCAAAACGCACATACTTGTGCTCACAGTACGTAAGAAAGCAGATGGTAATTAGATCCTCGGAGTCCTCCAACTGCGCTAGACTAGCAGAATATAACGAGAGACGCGGCACTCGCAACTTTTCCGGTTGACAGAAACGTGCGGAAGAGCGGGGACCGGGAAATGGACAAGGCGGCGTATAGAGAAACTTTCGCGTAGTCACCACGCTTCTTCTCGAGGAGCTCGCAATATTATTGAAGTTGAGAATTGGAGAGAAAGCGCGAAACTTTTCGCGCCGAAGCGAATTTCGGAAGCGGCGGCGGTGGAAATCTTTCGCGGGGCCGTGTCGTCGCCGTAGCTGAAGGAGTCGCGGTCCGTCGATTACCGCGAGTTACCACTTCGAACACCTTGTCCTATACCAGAGATACTCGAAGCGCGGATTGAGTAACGAGAGAAAACTTTTGACGGTGTTTATTCATCTGAAGTATATCACAGGACTTTCAAGATTGTTTATTAACGAGAACTAGAGATTTATAGTACTATTTATACTACAAATCAGTAAACGAAACTATATGTTATTAGTTATTATTCACGATTATTTCACAATTTCACTATTTCTCAATAGAGGAAAGATGTGGTAAATTTAATTGGAAATTGTGCCGTAGAATACCTATTATTTTATTTTTAAAAAAGTGTGAAAAAATGGTTAATTCAACTGGACATTTCTCTCGGTGTGCATAAATAAATACACACATCGACGTAAACGAATTATAAAGCAATGATCATAATTGATCTACTTCATAAAATCTCTATCGATTCTCCTATAATTCGACACAGTCAAAATCGTCGAATTTTTCCAGAACCCCCCCGTGACGATCGCATTTTCTCGCGCGACCGAGTGGTGGAAGCTGCAGGAACCTCTTCTACACTTTCTTTTTCCGCCGTTGTTTTTTCTTACTCACTTCCCCGCCGAGAAAGGAGGGATGCGAATGAAAATGAGCGACGGCTGTGCAAAATTCGTTCGCCCCGTTCCGCTTTATGATCATTATTTGATTAAAGGAGAGAACCAGAGGTACAGAACAAAAAGGTTTTACAAGATAGATGAAGGCGAGACTGTTTCAGAGGCTGAGTCATTAATATTTCCGAGCAACTGGTTGTGGCCCGTCGACGCTGGGATTCTTTCCACTGATTTCGGAAGATCTCCGGTTCTGTAGCGGCTTATACGTATATTAAGATTTATTATCGCCCTGCGAATAATAACGATGCGTACGTCACGTCGATGTAAAGGCGGGCTTTTATCCCTTCGTCACTTTTCCCAGGAAGAAGCGAGGGATAGGATGTTCTACGTTACGAGGATCATTATAAATATTTACGGTGATTATCCGTAATAGTATCTTGACTTATGCTTAACGCAAATATATTAGTCGGAGCGTGAATATTGCAATTTTATAAATTCCTTATCATTGTGTCTAGGGATTAGAGATAATGAATTTCCACATAGGTATTTTAAGGTCTCTACACTTTTTTCATGATCACACCTATAATATTTCAAATATTCATATAGAATTTTCATCTTTAATAGAAATCAATTTTTGGTCAATTGTGATTTTCAATTAAAACATCTTTATTGACTTTTGGTGTAGGTTTAAAATATAATTAGTAAGATTTGAAAATCTTGAAAAAGAGAATGCGATATTAATATTGACAAATTAAATGACGAAAAAAAAAAATGTAGCATTGTGTAGCATGTTGTTGTGTGTAACATTTAATTGTTATTTATTATTAATAATTTCTCCGACAATTCCATGATATTTTTATGGATATGTATTTCTAATCTCCATAATTTCCATAATCACTGAACACCACGTCGAAAGTTAATTGGTCACACCCCCCAACTATCAATTATACACATACCCACGTATACAAGTCTCGATCGGTAAAAAACATGTATAATTTATGAGCCTTGAGGGTGTACAAGAAGGAGGTATACCAGGGAGAGATAGGGAGAGCGGAGAGGGAAGGCCCGTGTCCGATTTCCCGCAGGACGCGCGAGCTTCCCCTCCTAATAAAGTAGCGTTGAAGTAGATGCAGCACATTTTTCAATTTAACACACTCGCCTAACCCTCGAAACCCCGCTTGCTGGTTGGTCGGTCAAGCCGCCCCCATTCCGCCCTCGTTATCGGAACAGATTTTTCTCGGTTAGGGGATGCGGAGATTCCGCGGGAGAGCTGTGTGACATTTCTCCCGCTATTCGACCCCCGACCCCTCGAAGCGCTGGATTACCAGATCGTTCGTGCCAAAGGTGTACGTGCATCTCGGATGAACGTTCGCTCCGCGAGGGTTGGTGTGGTGTGGTGCGCGCGTGAGAAATCGCAGCCTCATGAGCGTAACGAGAGATTTCCGCGAGGGTGCTCGTGTGTGTCCACGTCTCGTCATACATGGCCTGCGCTGTGTCGGATGTGAATAAATACTTAACGGACGAAAACGAAGGAATGGATGAACGCGACAAACAAAAATGGGAAATTAATAATTCAAAATTATGGAAGATAATGCCACGCGGAAGTGCATGTCATTTTTCCAGTATCTATATACCAAGCAAAGAATTCTACGTTATCGTGTATTAATTTCATACACGGAGAAAAAGAAATCGTAGCACTTTACAAAGTTTGTGGTAAATTTCGGGATAAGGCTCATTTATTGTTAAGACAGCTACAATTTTAGTAAAAATTACAGCAACGCTTGCAATTTCTACGAGTCTTAATATAAGCGTTATTAAAAATGTATAATAGTTACCGTAAAAGTAAACTGGCCTTGTCCTGAAATTTACTACGAACTTTGTAAATACTACGATTTATATTTTTTTCGAGTATTATCCGGAAGGTAGACATCCAGAAATATTTTTAAAACGTGTCATATTTCATTCTATTGTATGCCTATTTAATTTATCCATCATTTTTATCAAATATCGACATTACAGCTCCTTCGACGTCGAAAAAAAAAATGAATTAAAGATGCTGCGAAACATAATACCGCAAACAACTCTATTTCCTCATTAAAATCGTGTTGAAAGCAAATTAGAAAAACCTCCTCCTCGAGCTGAAAATACAACGATCTCCTCATTAAAACGAATCGAATAACGTCCCCGGAGCGACCGTAATCATCGCCGCGTAATACTTTTCCTCCACCTCGAAAGTTCCTTTCTCAATTATAACGCGCGAAGGGCCGTCGATTCGCGCGCTTCCACCTTACGTCCGAATATCGAGAGGAAGTGAAGAGACGCGCAAGCCTCTCTCTAACAACTCGAATCCTATACATATACCTACATACAGTGTAATGAAAATAGATAGGCGATAAAGCCGCTCTGACGCGCGGGGAACGCCAAAAAAAGGATATATATATAGGAGAATAACGAAGACGTTAGCGACGTCGTTCGTCAAATGGGGGGGAGACAGTTTAAATTAAATGCTACCGAAGAGACGGGGCGGCGCGCGAGGAGGGCAACTGCGAAATCTCATTTTCGTTCCGGCCGCCTAAAGACTCCGTCTCGGCCTTGTCGATATTTCGTAAGATCCCGGAAGTGCGCCCCGGTAAGAAAATTACTATCGCGGCGAGGCTTTTTGATCTCCTCTGCCCGCGAGGTTGATGTCCTTCCACTTTCGTGGAAAAGGGAAAACACTCTCTTTAACTTCTTCCTGCAGCAAATACACGAGTGACTCAACACGTTGACTGCGTTATCGGCCGTCGGGGACCGACAGCGACTTCCGTTCAGATACTCAATTTTTTGTTACCGCAATCAAGGGTTAAATGCACGCGTATATGCCCAGGCAATCAAAAATATTCACAATATATAGAAAATAATTTCGACGGTATTTGTCGTGTACAGGTACCACGTTGGAACGATATTTTCAATCCAATATTGGATGAAATACGCCAGAATTAATTTAAGAAGTATACGCGTGACGCTGTTCTAATTATGCCGTCCAACATTGCACCACTTTGGTGCAAATTGGGCCGAACATTGGGCCTGCTGAACAATTAACTTGAAGGAAATACCGTATTACACTGAGAAAAAAATGTACTTGATCGAAATAAACGTGCCTTTGGATAGTCCCAAGAGCGTATTTATTCGATTTAAATGAATATCGGTTGGACGCAAATATTAGATTATTGAATTAATTAGGTGTTATTTGAATCAAATCGATATTCATTTAAATCGAATAAATACGCTCTTGGGATTATCCAAAGGCACGTTTATTCCGATCAAGTACATTTTTGTCTCAGTGTACATATTGTCAAGGCAGCGTCAGGCGCTTGGAGAATAAGGAGAGAAAAAGAAACTACGGTGTAACTTCGTGAAAAGGTCCAATAACTCGACTCAAATCCCGAGTTCCCCGTGTATGTATGAGTGGGCGCCGAGCATTATTACGGTTAGCGTTTAGAAAAGGCTTGCGTGGTGGTATACGAGCATTACCGCGGTTTATAACGTCAGGACGAGATGAGAGAATTCCCGAGGACCTTTTATCGTTGGCTTTGTGATTATCTTGTCTCTCGCAGCCCCTTTCGATAAATACTTCTGCCCCGAACCTCACCTTCCGCGACTCTCTTTCGACGAGGAAAGCCCGGATAAGCTTTTCCTCTCCCTCGTAACAAGGTCCCCTTCCCACGATCGTTTCTCGAATTCGCGAGAGTCTGTTTACACGCATATAAAGGGGTAGGGAGGGGGTACCATTTATCGACACACATGGAGATCCCATCCTGCGATTTCCCCGGTAGCGAAGCGCGGTCTGGCCGTGTTCTGCGGAATGGACGGATTCCGCAGATCTCTCCGAGATGCACAAATTTAATATAAGACGATAAATTGTTTGAACAGAGATTTATGCGAATATCTTGGAAGCTACGAGAAATACGAGCTAGATGAGCGAATGTTTAACCGTGCAGCAAAAAAAAAGTTTATTAATAGTTAATAAATGTAATTTCAAATATGACGAAATAGATATTTCGTTAGGACAATAAAATATATGCTAATCATTAAGCTGTTCATTTCATCCAAACGATTGCCTCAAAAGATTGAATCGTGCCAAATAAGTATCGTAACAGTTGACGAATATTTATTTGATGAAATAAAATGTTCATGTTACCGTTTTCTCGGTGTGACGGTATTACCGAAGAATGCGAGTCAATAATTGATTTAAACAATAAATCAATGTAAGCTCCTCGGTAAGCTTTTCCTCTCCCTCGTAACAAGATCCCCTTCCACCGATTGTTTCTCGAATTCGCAGGAGTCTGTTTGCACGCGTATAAGAGGGATGGAAGGTGGTACCGTTAATCGACACACACGAAGATCCCATCCCGCAATTTCCACGATAGCAAAGCGCGGTCTAGCCGTGTTCTGCGGAATGGACGGATTCCGCACATTCGATGCAAAGACTAATGACTCTCGAAACGCTCCGCCGCGACGTCGACGCAACCGAGAGCACTGCGCCAAATCGGATTTCGCTCGGGGTACCAGGTGACCGGCCCACGTGAACTTGCCAAGTATGTACCTACCAAGCCATTACGGTAAGGCGTAAGCCCGGTCTCACTTCGCCCTCCGCCGGAATTATTTCGGAGCTTTCTCCCTCGATCTAAGAGTTGGAGGGGCGGGAGGGAGCTCCAAGGTTTTCATACTTTTTACGCAGGAACGACAAGAAAGCCTCGCTCTTTCGCAATAGGCACGACCGCTCGTCGCCTCTGCGCCCGCAAATCTCGGCATTTCGCGCGCACCTCGCGCCGTTGGCTACCATTTCTTTCTTTTTACGCAAGCCGCTGGATCGTTGCGAAATCAGTATCACGAGAAAGCTCCGGACGAAAGTTGCGAAGCTGTCGAGACCGTGTGTAATTCCGATCTCGTGTGCTTCTTTTTACGGTTCAAACCGGTATGTATGTAAATGTATTAATTTTTTTCGGCTCCTTTGTGACCGGCGAAACTGCCCCATTTCGATCGGATAAAAAACTTTAATGGATTATTCGCGATCGAAATGTGTTTTTATCTAGCCATTCCGAAGGCCAATCGGTTTAGTCGTTTGACCGTTAGAGTTGGTGAACACATGAAGGGTTTCTTTCAAAAACAGCATTTGTCTAAAAAAATTAATTTTTGTAGTATCGGTAGTAATGCCAACTCTTTCATTATATCTAACCGCGTATACGAATTTATTTCTCCCAAAAACTGAACTAATACTAATGTAGTTTTCTAACTATTGCTGAAATTTGCTGTTTATATCATAAATTTTTAGGAAGATAGGTGGTTTTTTGTTGTCCTCAAAAATTTCATTTTTTTGACAAATACTGTTTTTGAAAGAAACCCTTCACATTCTTACATACACTTATGTATGTACATATTTCTTTAAAATGTCTCAGTACTTTTCAATAAATGCAGTTCGAAACGAGAAACTATTACGTTTATCTACTTTGCAGCCAATTCCTACGAAATAGGCAAAGACAGTTTTGCAACTACACCGCTGTGAGTCTCGTTCTTCCAAGAATTGTAATATGTAACATCATACAATATATTATACGTATATCCCCTCTCGAGGGAATCGAAGTTCGAAGAAAGTTCTTCGAGCGCTTCTTAAGTGGAAGATTCGCTTCATCCTTCATAGATCGAGATAAACTCGAACAAGACTTCAGTCTAGGACATATCTATACTGGAAGTATAGTAGCTCGGGTTCTTTTATTACCAACAGCGGAAGTCAACAAGTCATACCGACGTAAATCAAACAGCAAATAAAATGTAGGAAAAAATGGAAATTAAGGAAGAGCTCGCGAGCTTTGTTTCCGCCATTCACAAGTTTTTGGGGGAATATGAAATACTCAGATTATTGCAATCGAAGTTATCTTTCTTAATGTTGGACCTCGTTCAGAGCTATTTTAGAGCAGTTAGTGAAACAGCCCGCCATTTCGAAAATGTATCCATACACTGAGAAAGATAATTAGGATGAAATAACAAAACGCATCTAGTTAGACGTGTTTAGTTATTCTAACCAAAGTACTGGTCAGTTGAACTAAATATCAAGTTATTCTAACCAAATGTTCAGTTATTTCAACTAAAAAGTGGTCAATTGAACCAAACAAATAGAGAATCCACATTTCACCAAACAGTTTGATCGTCGTCTCTAAAGAGTTTGATCAAATTATCAAAATTTTTTGCTCAGTATAAGTGTATACTACATCTAAAATGTCATTACCACGAAATAACGAGGAATCGATACGAAAGTGTCCTTCGCGATTGAATGGAGAGACACGATACCATAAATACTGCAAACATACCCACCACCGCGAGGCGGTCTTAATTACTTAGATTATATCCTCTCGATAAGAGGTCGCATAAATTTACGTCAGAAGGGAGAAAACACAATGATCCGATAATGGTAGGCGCGGCTATACCGGAGATTCCGATAAAAGGGTGCCCCGTAAACATGTTAAAAAATTAAGGAAAGCCAAAACAGAGGCGCGAAGTGAAAGGGAAAAGCAGAAAGCGAAAGGGAGAAGAGGATAAAAGAGGAAAAGTATGCGGACAACAGTGCCGTTAACTCTATCCCGCCGCTACTTCCAGTATGTAGTTCCAAAGAATTTTTCCGCCCCGCCGGCCGCGAATAGACGAAACGATATTTTTAACGGACCGCACATAAATGATCGTAACAAGGGAGATCGGCCGGCCTGATCGTTTGCTCGACCGCGAAAAATATGACTCTCGGTCGCGGCGACGATAAAACTCCGTAAATCGGCGATAAGCGGATTTATCGGCGCCGTCAAGTAGCTTCAACGTGCTGTCTCGGCGTCTGGTGGGTTGCCGGGTAAGCGGGGGCACGCACGCCCGCCTCTATTACCCCTTCGCGACTATTACAGTCTCGCCGCAGATTATACGAAACTAAATAACGGAGAAGAAATGGCGATTACAGGGTCGATTTATTTTGTAAAATAGTTCGACGGCGGGACAACGGAGGGGATGGAATTAGCCAGCCATGTCATACGCTGAAAAAAAAACTTGAGATGAGGTTGAATACGGCGAAACTGACGGTGTGATTGTTTCAATGCTATAAAACTGTGAGGAAAAATATGTACTTGTGTGTAGCGTTGAAGCAACTAAATAATTTGAAGTTAAAACAAGTGAAGATCTACTTGAAACAATTAAATCGCGAGGTTCGCTGTATTCAACCTCACCGATGGTTGAATGAAGCACACTTTTTTTTTCAGTGTATGCACAGTCAAAAATTTCGCCGTGTGGACCTATAGAGATCACTTTTGATGTTCGATGACAATGGAATTAAGACTGAATGACACCGGATGTGATACACACCATATGAGGCTAAACCTATTCGACAGAAAAGAAACTTCAATCGCTATTATCTCATTATTTATGAACTTTTGGCCTACATCGATATGAGACTTTATTGTGGATAAGAATGCAATCTTTAAAAAAGTATTACATAAATATGAGTCAAAAGCTCATAGATAATGAGATAATAGCGATTGAACTTTCTTTCCTGGCGAGTAAGTTTAGCCTCATATGATATACATAGGTCCACACCGTTGTGAAATGGTGTTAAAAATTAACACCACTTTTTTTTACTGTGTAGCTGTCCTCCCGAGAAGTCGATTTCGGAGAAGACGCGAGTATGAACGTTCGAATGCCAAAGTATCGGTGATACCGACAAAGCGACTCGGGTATCACGGGTGTCCGGTGACCGCATCCTGGGAAATACGAGTAGTCGAAAATGCCCTTCGTCGAGTCCAGATATGGCCGCTAAACTTAGATCAAAGTCCTGTCGGGACGTCGAGTTTGAAATCGCCGAAGTAAATGTTTATTTTCGTCGAAACGAGGCAGTATTCGCAATTGGCGTGGGTTTCCTCAACCGACGAATCATTTTTCTCGTCAATCGAGCATTCGCTTACGCGTGGCAGATGTCCGACTCGTCGTCCGACGGACGAGCGTCAAAAGTGTTCCGGTCCGTCAGTTGATTTACGAGTATGAATAGCGATAAGAAATGCGGCTAATAAATAATGTAGTAATTTTCGTTCGCTACATGTACTTTTCTAATACAATACGTCTTTTCTCGTTACTCGCTCTTTAACATAAAATTAATATTTATCTGAGCTGAATCAGCATTATTATCCTTATTGTAATAAAGTTTACCGAATTATCGTACGCATAATATTAACTGTAATTCCAGCTGTTATTCCTTCGACCCTGATTTGAAACTATAAGCACTGGCTCGATTTTGAAAATATAGCATTGCTTATTAATTTATCCAGTTACGTGAATTAATTATAAAATGAAATACTGTGTGTGACAGCGATAATAATTTATCCCGTTCCGTCCTCAGTGAAAAGAACGAATCAATTTCCTTTGTCGTTATCTGGCTACCCGGGTAGAAAAAAAATACATACGTTTTATTTCGATTCGATGACGCCATTAGCATAATATAAAACGCATAGCAACTTATGCCAATATTATGATGCATGGCAATATATTCTTGTATTGATTTTAACGCCAGCATGAATTTCTTGATACGGCACTTCGCTTCTAAATTGTCGGTATGTACATATAAAATTCGATAAATCCTTATTTATCATCTCTCCTTCGTCCTTCCTATTCGTCCTTCTCACACTTTTCTAATGCTGAAATTGCTGTGTCCGAAGCGCATCTGATTCCCATAGAAATTGTCTATGAGAATCTATGGGACCTTTTCAATAGAAATAGAAGCTAAATTCAATTTTACCTCTTCAGCCGTTACCCAAGTGGCGCCAGAGTCTGCATAGAAATGATAATCGCACGCGCAAATTCAAACCTGCGGAAGAGGCGTCCGATTGTATCCAGAAAAAAAGGAGCCTTTATCCTCAAAAATACCGTATTACAAATTCCATACCGCTCGCCGAAGCGGTTGTACGTGAATTACGTACGAATCGGCGCAACCACCTATTCATCTCTTACCGATGTGTTTACTCACATTCGCCGTGCAGTACCCGCGACGTCGATGCGGTCACTCGAATCTTCAAGGGATACGCGCGGTCACGTGCTCCGCGCTGCTCTTCCTCCTTCGTCTTCATTCAGCTTCCCCGTCTCTCTCGCTCGGTTATTTATTCTTCGCCGTCCGTCGGTCGCGGAAACGCACACTCATTATATTTAGACGTTTCTTTAGCTCTCGCGGCGAGGTTCGATCGTAATGCGTGTAATCGTCGCACTTATCCTCTTCAAAGACACTGAATTATTAAATACACTGCGTTTTTGAAAATCGCCGCACCTACGCCGCTGCGTTCCGTCACTGCCACGAGGTTGCGAGATGAAAAGGCGGAACGAGCTCGCTCTTATTCGACTCGGCGCGCAGGAAAATAGAGAACGCTCGAGCACGTGACTAGGATTCTACGATTTCTTCGAGAACGAATCATAGAATCTGAAGGGTGGCATGGCGTGTCTTTCGCACGAGCATTTTGCGGGCAATTATTCGAAAATTCCAAAATTATTCGAGGAAACGTTTTTATACACGGAAGAGGAAGTGAACGTAAAAATTGCCTTTCTTTTTACGATCCGTCCACCAAATAATTATCGCATATTTCGTTCTGCGACGCACTGTAAATAGCGGAGAATAGTTTCCGCGCGTTTACCGCAATAATCTTCCCCTTAAACGACACACCCGCTGCATATAAATATTATTAAACATTTTTCTGGAAACTCTGCCACTTCGTCCCGAAGAGCGACGCATAACTTAATTTCTTTCGTGCGTCTCACATCGATGGAGATACAGGAAGCTTCTTCCGCTGTATTTTTTTTATTTCAAACGAACAGAAAAAACAAATTACCGCATTTTTCGACGTTTCAAATGCGCGGAACGATACGACACACCCCTCCGCGTTACGTTGCGCGGCGAACACTGAAGACCGAGCGCGCCACGCTCCTTTGCTGGTCTCGCCTCGTGGACAAGCGACGCGTCACATACGCGCGCGCCGGGTACTGCCGTGCGTGGGCGATTTGCGCCCTGAACTTCCGTTCCTCTCGGCAATCAGCGTTACGTCGTGCGAGTGGGTATTTGTCAACAGTGACGAAGGGGTGCGTTATCGGATTCTGATTCGCTCTTTGCGGGGATGGATC
This sequence comes from Xiphydria camelus, assembly GCA_963678675.1. Classification (NCBI taxonomy): domain Eukaryota; kingdom Metazoa; phylum Arthropoda; class Insecta; order Hymenoptera; family Xiphydriidae; genus Xiphydria; species Xiphydria camelus. The sequence continues at coordinate 27,218,154 of OY783197.1, read as the reverse complement.
GAACAACGAAACGCGATGAGGGCTAATTTTGAGATCGCTCCCGATAGAGTTGACGGTACATAATGAGGACTCGCTCCGGCGGTGTGCATAAGTAAACGGAGATGATATGTAGAAAGCTTTTTGTAGTCGTATAGCCGGGGATAATGATTTTATTGGCTCGCTTCGAGTGGCGGGATTTCATTGAGTCGACTGTACCATGTGAGGCTACACTTACTCACCAGGAAAGGAATTTAAATCGCTATTAATACGCTCAATACTTTGCTTTTACGCAATACCTGTATCGACACCGAGATAAACAATGTACCTATAATATATAAAGCGACAAAAAATTAAAATTTTTAGTTAAATTCTGGAGATCTTTATAAAGATATTCGTTTAAAAAATAGCTACGAGACTTCGTTCCGTTTCTTCTTATCCTTATATCTCTTCTGCGAAATGAGGTTTAGTATACGGCAAGGTTTCGAATTACTTATAAATAATACGCGTCGAATGTTCCCTTCCTGAATCGCGACTCCGTTCTTTGTCCGCAGTGTGGATTTGACTACGCGCGCGCAAGTTCGGTAGCTGCGTGAAGTTGTCTAACGACACGATATATAAATTTTACGCGAATAATTTAGAAGAGCGTTGCCGCAGTTTTCGAACTATAAACTCGCACATAAATAAGTTTCGTTCAAAATGACCGAACATCCACGACGTCCTCAACCACTGAACTCCTCGAATTGGAAGCATTTCGAAGCAGAATGTCTCGCTTACCTGGTCGAGTCTGGAAACATGAGCAAAACCGACGACGTGAAGCTCTTTCAGCTGAGAAATTTGATCGGAGAGGAGGGACTGGAAGCCCTCAACGTTATATCGTTCGATCGCCCGAAAGACTCAAAAAACTTCATTGCGGTGATGCAAAAATTCCACTCGATCCGCTCGATCCGCTCAAGCACGACGTGAAGACGCATTACGAATTTTTCTCCAGATCGAAGCAAGCCAATGAGAGTATCGAGGAATATGTGAAAGCTTTAATAACGAAGGCCAAGGGCTGCGACTTTGGTCACTTGATGAGTACTCTCGTTCGCGACGTGCTCGTCTATCATACTTCGCTGGAGGACGTTCGCCTCAAGGAAAGTTTGCTGCTCCTGAAGGAGCGAAATAAACGCGTCGATGTAGTGGACGTTACTAAACTATATAAGAAATATGAACTGGAGGTGAAATCGAAGAATCAGCCGAGTGCGAGATGCGCGCCGAACATCATCCGTTGTCATTTCTGCGGGAAGATGCACCCGATCGATGGAAACCGTTGTCCAGCGATAAAACAGCGATGCTGGAAGTGCAACAAGTTCGGTCATTTCAAGAGCAGATGTTCCGAGCTGAGAAATCCTTTCCACCAAGTGGGCAGTAGCGCCGAGGGAAAAACTCCACCGAGTTCCTCTGGTCGATGCAACAAAAATGGCAAGGAGCAAGACGGCGCGGGCGTTACGCAAGTTAATACCGCTTACGAGAAACAAGTATTCGTCGAGTCTGAATGTGCGGTGCCTACCGGCGATAATTCCGAGGCTGGAGCAAACGCTCGACAGAGCGTAGAAACGGACAAGCGTAGTTCATTTTGGAACATGTTTTGGGCCATGATTTGCTGCATCGGCAAGTACATAAGAATCAGTTTTTAAGTGTATAACTTTGCTTCCGCCGTTTTTTACACAGAATTAAACCGAATCTCAGTAGACGTTCCGAGAGAAATGACGTTTAATGAAAAATGTAGATCATCAAAGTTCCTTCAACGCTGTTATTGTGATTTGCAAAGAAATATGAGAGCTTAGAGATATTAATTTTGTACCGCCTCTAGAATATAACACGTTTGAATGATTTTGATGAAAGTATATCGATATTACATATTAACTCTAAAATATACATGTAGACTTTTTGGGAAATATTCGAATTTGTTTGAATAACTCGTACAATTTTATGTACGGCCTTTATTATAATAAGAGATTTATTTTCTTTCAACTGTATGTATAACTCAAATATAAATGTACGAATATATTTTATACCATTATAGAATATGAATATCATACACTATAGTTTTATATTTCAGAGAGATTCGACAAATAAATAAACATATGTATACGTGTATACCATTTATAGCTTTAAAAGATAGGAACTTAGTAATGATTTGTATGCATTTCTTAACTAGCTCTGTAAGTATGAGTTTACAAAATATTGATGCATTGTAGTTTTACAGTGATTCTCCCTGAACGGCGGGAATCCCACATCCCCAACCCCAGCATTATGTACGATCATAGAATAAATGACATCAATACTACCTGTTTCTATCCAATTTCCGATTTCTCTCTGCGGCTGCGACTGCTTGCTATTGGTGGAATGGAATATTATATAAAGTGCGACAAAAATTTTTCCATTTGAAGTTAAATCCTAGAGATCTGTATAAAGATATTCGTTTAAAAAATAGCTACGAGTGTGGACTTTTGGAGATCAGTGCATCGAAATTATCTTACAAGCAAAGCGAGATGAACAAAAATTATTAAATTTAAGTCTTCTGCTTTAAGAGATTAAACTATCCGTTTACACAATCAATAAGCGCACGATAATGAGGATTTGAATTTCGCTTAAGATTTAAATTCGAGGAGTGAAACTAGTCTTAAACAAGCTTTTAATGGGTATAAATGAAGCGAGATACAATGAAAGCTTTAATATAATTAAATAGTTATTTAAACTCCATTTCAGAATTAAACTCCCGTTGTGAAACAGCGGTACACTTTGAAGGTCGGTTTGAAATAAAAGCTAACACTTTTCGATGAACTTTAAATCTATCAAGTTTTATCAAGGTCAACAGCAAATTTTTAAAAAAGCGAACTATTTTAGTGACAGCTTTAAACTGCGGTTACTATACCTAGTGTGCGTCGAATTACAAGTCGAACCCACCGCGATACCTTTTGTCTTTTGTTTGAGCTGTTAGGGCCGGTTCGAGCGACAGCGTCAAGTGCGACCACTTCGTGTCGTTCCGTCTTATCCTCTTCTGAGAAATGATAGTATACGGCAAGGTTTCGAGTTACTTATAAATAATACGCATCGAATGTTCCCTTCTTGAATCGTGACTCCGTTCTTCGTCCGCAGTGTGGATTTGACTACGCGCGCGTTAGTTCGGTAGCTGCGTGAAGTTGTCTAACGATTATATAAATTTTACGCGAATAATTTAGAAGAGCGTTGCCGCAGTTTTCGAACTATAAACTCGCACATAAATAAGTTTCGTTCAAAATGACCGAACATCCACGACGTCCTCAACCACTGAACTCCTCGAATTGGAAGCATTTCGAAGCAGAATTTCTCGCTTACCTGGTCGAGTCTGGAAACATGAGCAAAACCGACGACGTGAAACTCTCTCAGCTGAGAAATTTGATCGGAATGGAGGGACTGAAAGCCCTCAATGTTTTATCGTTCGATCGCCCGAACGACTCAAAAAACTTCATTGCGGTGATGCAAAAATTGGGGGACCACTTCGATCCGCTCAAGCACGACGTGAAGACGCATTACGAATTTTTCTCCAGATCGAAACGAGCCAATGAAAGTATCGAGGAATATGTGAAAGCTTTAACAGCGAAGGCCAAGGCCTGCGACTTTGGTCATTTGATGAACACTCTCGTTCGCGACGTGCTCGTCTATCATATTTCGCTGGAGGACGCTCGCCTCAAGGAAAGTTTGCTGCTTCTGAAGGAGCGAAATAAACGCGTTGGTGTAGCAGATGTTATCAAGCTATATAAGAAATATGAAATTGACGTTAAATTGAAGAATCAGCAGAGTACGAAAAACGTGCCGAACATTATACGTTGTCATTTCTGCGGGATGATGCACCCGGCCAATAGAAACCTTTGTCCGGCGATGGGGCAGCGATGCTGGAATTGCAACAACTTCGGTCATTTCCAGTGCAGATGTTCCGAGCTGAGAAAGCCTTTCCACCAAGCCGGCAGTAGCGCCGAGGGAAAAGTTCTTCAGAGGTCCTTTGGTCAATGCAACACAAATGGCAAGGTGCAGGGCGGCATTAAGCAAGTTAATACCGCTTACGAGAAACAAGTATTCGTCAAGTCTGAAATATATACAGTGCCTACCGGCGAAAATTTTGTGGCTAGAGCGAATGCTCAACAGAGTATAGAAGCGGCTGAGCGTAGTTCGTTTTGTAACACGTTTTGGGCCTTGGTTTGCTGCATTGGCAAGTAAATAACTGTTACTAGATACCAGAGTATATGGAGGAGGTTTAATATTAAACAGAATCTCAGTAGAAGTTCCAGGAGAAATGACGTTTAATGAAAAATGTAGATCATCAAAGTTCCCTCAATGCTGTTATTGTGATTTGTAAAGAAATATGAGTGCTTGAAGATATTAATTTTGTACCGCCTCTAGCATATAACATGTTTGAACGATTTTGATGAAAGTATATCGATATTACATATTAACTCTAAAATTCATGTAGACTGGGAAATATTCAAATTTCCTTGAATAACTCGTGCAATTTTATGTACTGACTTTATTATAATAAGAGAGATTTGTTTTCTTACAACTGCATATATAACTCAAATATAAATGTACGAATATATTTAGTACCATTAAAATATGAATATCATACGCTATAGTTTTATATTTCAGATAGAATCGACAAATAAATAAACATAATATGTGTATACGTGTATACCATTTATAGCTTTAAAAGATAGGAACTTATAGTAATGATTTGTATGCATTTCTTGACTAGCTCTATAAGTATGAGTTTACAAAATATTGATGCATGTTAGTTTTACAGTATGTAGTTCGCCCTGAACGGCGGGAATCCCGCATCCCCAATCAGCATTATGTAGAATCATAGAATAAATGACATCAATACTACCTGTTATTATCCGATTTGCGATTTCCCTCCTTTCCATGAATTTGGATTAGAGTTAACAAATCCTAATAGCTAATCACCTGATATTGTTGGATTAACTAAATTATTAAGTCATAATCAGCCTTTTTCGATAAATAACGAGTAATATCATAGCATACGCACGCAAGATCGAGTTCGCCTTCGCGTATGTTACGCATTATTACGTCATGGTTTATAAATGACACTTGCCGTATAAACTAAGGTAGAATAATTATGCAGAATCGTGAAACTAAATAAATAATGAGAATGCACGCGGAATTGGAACAACCAATTACCAATAAAAAACCATACAAAAAATTCATGAAAATACAGAGATCAAACGTATAAAATCAACCGCATGACACGCGTCGCGCACAAGGTGTAGTTTGACATGTCAAATCCGGAGCAATAGGGTATATCTTCGATCAAATCCCCGGCGAAATGGGGCCGCCGCCCGTCGTCACGGGTATATCGCCCAAGGAAGGTCCACCGGGAACACGCGTCACCGTCAGAGGAGAATTTCTCGGCAACAAGGCGCAGGACTTGATAGGTTAGAATTTGCTGTCATTGACCCGCCCCTTTTTACAGATCGCATCTTCCTATCCCTTCTATTCCCATTTTTTTTACAATTTAAGAAGCAACCTTTTCTACAAGAACGATACATCTAATCTCTTTCGACTCCCATCGTCACGAGATCCCAAACTTATTCGAATTCGACGACAGGTTTAACAATTTGCGGCTGCGACTGCTTGCTATCGGCGGAATGGAAATCGCCGAACAAGATAGTCGCGCGGTCGGGCTTGTGCAAGGGCCGCGGCGATATAATAGTCGTAACGCGCAGCGGCGGACAAGGCACGTCGACGGTACAATTTCGCGGCTATCACGAAACTATTGGACCGATGAAGGAGTCTGCAGTGTGGGTGGAGGAGGCACCCATGCAGAGCTTCGTTTGGGGCAGACGCGCTCTCTCGCCGACGAATTATCAGCAGGAGGATCCGCTTGGTCTCAGCGTCGAGGGCGATGAGTACGGTTGAACGTTTTTTGTCTTTTATTCGCGTAAAATCCTTCCCACGTAATATAATAGTAGAGATGAGGCGTTGTCGGTTGAACTACTTAGTTATTAGTAGTTAGTAAATTTCCGTTATGCGTATGCACCACTGTTCAGTTATTAAGACATTTCCTTCACGTACGACTTTCTGTAGAAGCGGCAATACAGCGAGCGAGAGACTAAAGAATATTCTCCCACAGCAAGAAGTTTCCAGAGGATGAGTTGACGGAGCTTTTCGGCGATAGCAGCGGCGAGCTGGCCAGCGAAAAGTTTCACCCCGGTTGGTTTCTCCTGCAACATCATCACGGCACAACGTTGGAGGACCTCAAAGCGGGCTTGGCTTACCTGAGACGCAAGGTGCACTCGCAGAAAGAGGGCCAACTGTCCTTCCTCAAGGTATAAAACTCGGCCGTTTCGCGTGGCGAGACGATCGTTCCTCGGAATTATATTTGGCAAACCTTCCCAGGCCAACGTCGGTTCCGTGATGGAGCAGCTCGATACGATAGTGCTGCTGAAGGAGCAGTTCGAATCGGACGTGGAGAAACACGGGAACGATCCTACGGCTAAACTGGAGAAGGCGATCAAAGAATCGATGACGGAGGCGAACAAAATATTCGACGACGTGCTGGCGCGAAGAGATCGGGCGGACGCTACGCGGAACGCGCTGTCCCTGATGCAGCGTTACCGATTTCTCTTCTGCATGCCCGTCAATATCGAGAGGAACATCAAGCGCGGAAATTACGACCTCGTGATAAACGACTACGCGCGAGTGAAGAATTTGTTCGGGAATACCGAGGTGGAGGTCTTCAGGAAGGTTCTGACGGAAATCGAGGGCAGAATAGAGACGCTGCGAGCCGTACTGCGAAAGAAGCTCGAGGAAATGCCCATCACGTTGGATCAGCAGAGGAAACTCATTAGGAATCTAGTCAGTCTAGAAGCGGACGGAGATCCCGCGTGGGACGCGATAGGTATCATCAAAGCGAATTGAACTATCGATAATATATCATTTCAATTGTCACATCCCGTTTGCACGAATCGAAAATCTATTTCTGGATAAATTACTACATCTTTCGTCCATCCCCCCATTAAACACGTTTCATTTCGACGATACCCGCGTCGCGTTTCAGTCTCGCACGCCCGTTACTTGGAGCGAAGTATAACCGCGTGCACGCACGATTACTTGGACTCGGAGAACGCGGGAGGCGATGACCCGAACAGGACTCCGAGGTCCGACGGCTCCACGCCCGGCTCCGCGAAGCAACTCCGATTGCATCAAACCGACGGAAACAACGTTCCCTCGCGCGTTCTCTGCGCCGAGGCGATCTGCGATATCGTTTCCGATCAATTGCCGGATCTGTGGAGATTGGGTCAAAGCTACTTCACGGGGCAGTTGCACGTTTCGGTCGACACCGAGAAGCAGGGACCGTTCAAAGTGAGAATATAGCTTCTCTTCGATCGTTGCTGCATTTTACGAGCGGATTCCGACATAGTCGAGCGTTTCAGAATCTCGTCCTCTCGAGCATGCAACACGCGGCGGACGCTATGAAAAACTCGTGCAGTTCGGGTTTAAACGCGCCTTGGCTGTTGCACAGCCTGCGGTGCGTCAGGCAGATGTACGCCTCTCTTATTCATCTGGATTTACCGAGCGACGCTCTCGATATATTCGGAAAGTTCATATTCGATCTCAGGTAAAGATCGGTCTATCGTAAATCTCTCGATGGAATCGCTCCTTGCCCGTTTCACGATCTTTCCGTACGATTTCAGATTACAGTGCCTGACGGCACTCTTTAAACAAACGTCCGACAACATCACCGCTTTGAATCGCAAGGAAACCTGGCAAATACAATTCGTCAACGAGACTGGAGGCGTTACGAAATTGGTAGCGATTTTGAATTGGAAATACTTAAGTTTTCAATCCCTGTAATATCAGGATATTCGTGTGCTTCCTATGATTAACGTTAATTTTTTCATCCAAAAGCCCAACTTATTCGAAGAGATGATCGTGGAAGTGTCCAAAGTAGCGCGGGACGCAACCGTGACTTGCGGACCGAGGGAAGAACCGCTGTTGGCCAATCCGTCGCATCAAGCTCTATTTTATAATGCCATCAAAGCGTTGTTCACGTCGTTCGCTCGATGTCTGCAGCAACTCGCCTTTAGCGGCAGCGAAGAAGCTCTGGAAGACGATGAACAGTCGGTCTCTCAGTTGATCGGTTCGCCGACCAGTTATAAAACAAGGGATAACAAGCATCAAGGTCCCGTAAGTAAACTTCCCAATTAAGAAAAGATAATATTAACGATTCTTTTTCTATTATCACGCATAAAAAATTCACCTTTTTTTTTTATAAACTATTGGATTTAACTTCATATTTGATAGGATAAAAGTAGATTTTCCTCCTTCCTTCCTTTTTTTTTTATCTTTTAAAAACCGTTTAATTAATCTTCGGTACCTCCGTTTCGCTAGACTTGGGAACAATGCCTCCTAATCTCGTTGAGCAACATCCGTTACACGCTCAACGCCATTTTGCCACGAATCAGAGATACCTTGAACGCCCAAGGCTACCCAGACTTATCGTCGGCCGTCGGCTGGAACTCGGATTGGACCCAATTGGAAACGCTGGACAGTGCCGTTCTCGACGCCTACTTGGAGCGCCGTTGCGATCCTCTCGTAGGAACGATCGAACCGAGCATGTATCTGGGCGGACTCGAGTGGCATTCCGACGTCGAACCGTCTCATATAAGACCGTACGCACAGGAAATATTGGCGAATATGATCGCGGTCCATGCAGAGGTCGGTTTAACTTTATCAGAAATATATCGCGATTGTGATTATTCTCATATCGATAATCCTCTGAAATAAACATTTTCACAGGTTCGTCGCGTTTCCCCCGGCCTGCTGAAGAGAGTTCTGTCCCACATCGTCGAGACGATAGCCGAGGAACTGGCCAGGCTCATGTCCTGCGTCACGCGATTCAGTCCTTCCGGAATCGTGCAAGCTCGCGCGGACATCACGTTGCTGAGGAACACGCTGCTAGGATACAGCACACCGAGAGCAAGGTATCTCAGATGCGTTGGGTTTTTATCGAGGAAGAGGAGTTCCGCGATGGGAATTTCTTTTGCATGATGTTTACCCGAAAAATAAACGCATTCGCATTTGTACAACGAAATAGGAGCTTCTTCGACGAAGCTCTGGACGCGGTTCCGCGGCCGACGAAGAAAGAGAACTTGACGACGGTCGAAGCGCTCTTGGCCAAGGTGACGACGAGCATGCGGCTCCAGCTCTCTTGCCTGGCCGATCAAGACACCTTTGTTCTGGAGGAAACGGATCCCAATCGTACAACTGTCGTTTAAAATTGGTAATAATTGTATTCAAGCTAAGAGTCTATTAAAATATTCTTAAATCAAACTTTAAAATGGCATTGTCTTTCTCGCGACGACGTTCACCCTTCGATCGACTAAATCGTTATTTCGCGTATAAAAATGTATAAATTGATTTTCCCTGGCACTCTGGGGACACACCAGTTCGTGCGCTAATTTCACTTTTCTCCGTTTAAACCTGCTCCACCACTTCCAATATTCCGGTACTTCCGGCTAACAGAACCATGTCTCCTGAAAAAAGAACGCAACGAAATTGTGAAAGGTATATTCTCGTTGTCTCGGGCCAAGGAAAGCAGCGGGAGAGATCGAGAAATCTCATCTTTATTATTCTCGTTGGAAGTACGTTGCTAAGTCTTTTACCTGTCCGGAACATATGTGTAGCTCCGTCCGCTCCGACAAGACACGGAAGCCCGTACTCCCTCGCCACTACAGCTCCGTGACTCATGATACCGCCGAGTTCGGTAACGACTCCGCCCAATATGGGAAAATACGGGCTCCAGCCGATGTCGGTGCAGCGAGTTATTAAGACGTCGCCGGGTTGCAGTTGAGACGCTTCGGAAAGGTCTGTCACGATACACGCTCTGCCGAGGACGGAGCCGTTGCACACCGAAGTTCCGCTGATCCTGGCGTTTCCCTCGCGTGTCACCACTTTGGATTTGGGCTGAAACACATTTGCGACGGTAAATCTTTGAAATCGAGTACATACGAAAAGGGATCTCTCAATAGTTACGGTCGTTACTTCGGTAGAATTGATTTTAGGCGTTCTTGGTAGTGAGAACATTTCGATTGTCCAATTCGATTTTCATAATATGTATATTTTATCTAGGTTTGGTAATGTCGAGTAAGAAGGAAAAGAACAAACCTCTAACGGCATGGGAAGTCCGGTGTTTAATTCCGCGTATTGCAATTTTTCAAGCTGCGGAAACAGTCTGCGTCTTCGTATCGCCCTGAGAGAAATGAGCTTTGATTAATATTCGAAAGCATACAGGACACTCGAAATGTCTTTGCCGCTCTCTTATCTTATAGAAATGGGCAACGAAATATTTCGTGTATCCGTTTGTAGAACCAAAATTGAATTCTTAAAATCTACCGGTTTTGATGGTGTATTTTGAAATTTGAAAATGCATGCTTTTCCTATCGATTAAATTAAAGTATGGTGATTCTTTTCGAGAAATACGTAAACACGAGTAAAAAAAACTTGAACATATTTGTACACGTGTGTCAATAAAGCGTCCTTACTTTCGTATGAGTACGGGATCTCGATTTTTCAACACCGAGCCAATTTCTTGGTGCGTTAAGTAGAAGAGGAGATTATCATCGGGCAAGCGACTCTCTTCGACCATTAGCCGACCAAGTTTTCTGTAGGCCAATCTGTATGTGTGTCCGATCGATATCAATAGTGCTTTGGTTAATTCTCTGCGAGCAACGGCCGTTCTGCACAACGGCAGTATCTTCTTCAGTATCCACCTCGTAGCCGGTTTCTTTGGAGTTTTTAATCGGGATACGGTCTCCGCTGGGCTCAATTCCTCAGCCATCGGTGCCGGGTTAGGCGCCGATACCAGAGCCTATTTAAATCGTTTTTATTGAAAAATTATTCATTTTACTTGAATTAAAAGAAACGGAAAATATCAGTACGCAACTTAGGCAAAACGTTTCAAGGTAACGATACAATCGTGACTAATGGGGAATCACCGTACCGTGCTCTAGAAATACAGAGAAAACGAAAGAAATAACGTTTCGCTTTACCTGAATGGCGACGATAAGGTTTTCGGGTCTCAAACTCCAAGGTTCCGTAGCGAAGTCGAATTCCTTGATACCTCGGTGCCCGTGCACCCGAAGGAAATCTCGCAAGGCATCGGCGGCAGTGGAACAATTCGTCTTCAACCAATCCACAGCCTTCGACGGATCGAGCGTCGTAAATTCTTCGCCCTTGCCGCTCGCCTTGATCGAATGCGCAATTTCCCGCAGCCCAATGGGCACTTGAGCACTGATAACATCGCTGCAGGAGCTGAGCAACAACGCTATGTCCGAATAATGTTCTTCCGTCAAGTCCTCGTTGCCCTCTCCCATGATCATCATGGCGAACACTTGGCAGAATACGCTCACTCGCGAAGTGTGGCCGTGATAGGCAGTGGCCTTTGAAATAATGATAGAAGCTATGGTGAAAATAGGATCGATACCCAATTGCCGATAGTCGAGCGATTTAATGTGGGATCGATTTGAGTAGAACGTGATATAATTGAAGTTCGACCTTTCTATTCAGTTGTCGGTATTCGTAATTAATTCGAACCGGAACCGGATGCTTGACATTCGAAAAATAAAAGGGTTTCGGAATTACACAAATTCGATTTGAATCGAGCAAACGAATCGAGTTTGGCTCTTACTCGATGGTTAACTTGGAAGAAATTCGATGCCAGTTTAAGACCGTCGTTCGGTTTTGCAAGAAATCATAGCTCACCACCTCTATGTAACGAAATTTACTGTTAATTTCGTCATAAAGACTCTTGGCCGAGACGAAGGAGTCCACATTCAATTCGTGACTTTCATGATTATCCTTGGCCTTCTCCTCGATCTTTTTATTGTACCAGGTTTCCTTGAGCATATTCCAGAACATCCCGTACTGCTCCCATATACTCATCACTCCGTTCCTGCGCACAGCTACCTTGTGCACCTCGGGTGTCAGTACGATGTGTCCGCATACCGCGGTGTCCACGATTTTGTTGTTCAATGAGATTTTTTTCTCCACGTGGCGCATCATAGTCTGCAACAAAGGCAAATCGAACCGAATTTCACGGCTTTTCGAATCCAGCGTCCACACCTCGAATCGCATTACTCACGTTAAAGTAATTCAGAGTACATCGCATGCCGACCACCCAAATGTAATTATCGTAATACAAAGTTGGCGACAGCTTGAAGCTACCCGAGGAAATCGTGCTGTTGAGAATTCTGACGACGGTGCTGAGCGACAGAGGAGTGATTACGCCGGGCAGCACTTCGCCGACGTTAGCGAACGTCATGATATCGGTGTCGTTCGGCACGCCGGAGTCCAGCTCGTGCGTCAATTCGAAGTCCGTCCAAGCGTCGAGGACGGTAACGGGACGCACCTGCAGCAGGAACACTTTTTCATCGGCTATCGCCCATTCCACATCGCGCGCCCCGCCGAATATCGCTTCCAGACGCAATCCCAACCGCGCCAAGCGGAGGGCGACGTCGCGCGAAATGCAAAACTTTTTGCTCTCGGCCTCGTCGACGCTGTCGACCATCGTGCCGCCGTCAGTGGACATTAATAGTTTTTTGTTCTTCTTTCCCAGAATGGAATCCTTGATCGACAGAGCATCGTTCCAATCTCTGTGCACGATCCACGTGTCCGGTTCCACCATGGCAGAAACGACCGTCTATAAATGAAATAGATTACACGTTACAACGCGATTGATTTATCGATTGGCAACACCTTCGGCATCTCGCTTCGACGTAGCAAGTTTCGAAATGCATTGGCTGAGTGCGGTAGTAGTGGAAGACGTTCGATGATAAATATATAATCGACGAAAAGATAATGACCTCGCCCAAGCCGTAATTCGCGGTGATGATGATATTTCTCGGATCACCCGTAGTTGGATGCCTGGTAAACATAACGCCCGCGGCTTCGGCGTCGACCATAATCTGAACGCAAACTGCCATTGACGATTTCACGGGCAAGCCGTGTTGCCTCCTGAAAGAAGCGCGAAGTGGAACGTTTAGTTTAGAAGCGGAAGAGAGGACTGAAGTTTTAATTTGCTTTTTTTCGAACGCGTAGCAATGAAAGTTGCGAAATAAGTGTATTTCAATTTGATAGAAGAACACATCGGCCGCTGATATCTTCCAATATTTTCTACATTAATCAAGACCGACAGAAGGATTGAAAAAGTGATACGAGGATTCGAGGCGCACCGGCGCGATTTCGAAACTATTCTGAATCGGGAATCAAATCGCAATACAACGCGTATGACCTGTACTCAATGCTGCGGTGTGAAAACAGACTGGCCCAGCATTTGGCAACGGCCTCGATGATATCACTCGTCTTCTCGACGCCCAAGAAAGTCGCGTTCTGCCCAGCCGCCGAGGTGTCCTCGCTGTCTTCACCGACTGCGCTGGACCTCACCGCGAACTTCTTCGTCCGGTGAGCTTCGATCGGCGAATGCGATTCGCAGGAATTCAATTCCTCGACGCCCCGCAATATCGCGTCCGCTACGGATTCGACGACGGCGATTTTCTCGATGACGGATACGGTTCTGATTGCGAGAGAAGAATTTCAATTCGATATCAATCCGATTATATACCGAGTATTAACCGACGTATATTTCGATCGAATCTGATGACTTACTTTTGGCAAGCAGATTGAAGCTCGCCCTTGGTTCTACCCGTGCTCACGCGTTCTAATTCGTCGATGATTCCTTGCAATTCCTTGCTCCATTCGATTTGCGCGTCCAACGCAGCGGTGGTCACGCAGAAGCCCCGTGGGACGGTAAACTGTAATATTTACGCTATTACGACTCGCAAGGAAAGAGCGCCGCAAAGTGTTTCGCTTCAGATTTCGATGAAACTCTCAAGTCGCGTATTTTTTGTCGCAATACTCTCATAAAAAGTAGGTTTCCGTAAACGAAAATGTATGCAATACAAATTCGAATACAAAAGATTTATGGTCTTTCGCGCGCGAAAAAACTTGTATTTTCAATATTTATATCCTGTGCCATAATTTTTTTTCTTAAATAGCGTTAAAGAATGTCAACTTTTAAGAGTGAGTTCACGCTTCACTTTGGATTAATAATGACGTCACTATGAGAGATACGTCTGTCGAGTTTCACGAAAATTTGGAGCGGTAGACTTCGATGCTTCGCATAAGTAGAGAAATAACGTATAGTTTCAACGAGTACCTCTTCGCCGTCGATTGAAGTCAATAACGCGATGGAGGCTCCCTTGCCGCCCGCAATGGCTTCGTTCTGACACGCTTTGTCTTGGAACGAGACGACGTAATTTCTCGTATCTACGTGTGCGGCGGTCACTGAGAGATGATGCGAATGAGGAATGGGCTCCAGAGGACACCGTCCATCGTAAATATACCATAAAATTCCCACTCCCGTTCCTATGATTCGAATTTGTCGTCAGAACTATAAGATTGGCGGAATATCGAAATAATCTGGTGTTTCTAACTAACCGAATACGTAATTTGTCGATATAGACCGGTTTAGTCCTTCAAGACTTACCAATTTTCATCAACGTACCAAATGTATGTACGAAACACACGTAAAACTGTACCGCGTATACCGTAAAAAGTATAGAATATCGAATTCAAAGAAATATTCCAACGTACCCTGGTCGTTGTTCAATTGCATGTCCAAATCGAGAATACGATGTTCCCAATTCCAAGGTCGGCCGCCGTAAAATGTCTCGCCGTTTCCCGCTGCGTAGTTCATCACCATTGTGTACTTCTTTCCGCCGGCTGAAGCAGAACATCGCAAGCCGTTGATAATTTCCCCTTAATCATAACAGTAATCTATCGCCGTATAACGATAAAATGCGCCGAAAGATCGTTGCGAACCTAAAAATCGGACCCTGTATCTCGTGGGTATGTTCTCTCTTTGTTCGGCAAAGTCGTACAGATTAAAATCCATCCAGTCGATCATGCATACGGTATTGTCGACTCCTCTGACGTGACCGAACTGCATACTGCAAAGTGTAAGGAGGTTTGAAAATTCTACAAAAATGAGCGAATTACCTAACTGCAACCGAATACAAGCGATAAGCTTGCTCCTCTTGCTGCCATTTGCTGTCTTCTCTCCACAAAAAAATACAGAGAGTGACGCGTACACTTCCTTACACTTCATGCGCTCGACCCGGGAAAGACGTGAAAGTGTCTACGCACGAGCGTGGAAAAGCGCGACGAGAAGAGCAAACTCATTCGCCGGATACGTCGAAGACCTACTGCGTCAAGCCGCTTCGCGAACTTTTGGCACCGACGCTGTACATGGTGCCGTACTGTGTTACGCCGTAGAAATTGACGCTTCTGTGAAGCTGAGCAGCCTCGTGCGTTCCCCAGCGTCTTTGCCTCATCCCGCGCAGATACAATTCGAGCGTGGACGCGTCCTCGAAGGTGAGTTGACCGATCATGGATCCCCATTGATCGTAGCCAGCCGAGTTCACCAGTTTCCTGCGGACGATATAATCAGATATTGATATAATCAGAGGTGAAATACAATCCCGCGACATGCTTTAGCGAAGCTCAGAGTGGTGTCCCCGTTTCTTTATCTATGATGAAACTAAATATCGATATCTATGATGTAACGTGTGGCGGAAAACCACCCGAAGGATCTTGTTGGAAGCAAATGGGGGAAATCATTCAAGTGACTACTGTTTCATCTGGTGTCTAAAGGATATTGGTACCTAATGGTGGTATCCTACGTCGGGTCAGAGGAAGTACCTGAGCGTGGCGTAGCGTCAAATTCTAAAAAGATACATTTACAGTACAAAAATGAATCATACCTCGCATCCAACGACTCGGGACTCTTCCATGGCTCGCGAGCAAGCGCATCGCCCTGCAATCCGGAGCTCCAGTCGTCGGGCCAGAATAACGGCTTCGACGCGGAGATGAATCTGCAACGTTACACCAAAGACGCAATTACAACATCGACAAAGCCTTCACAAACTCTAATCGAAGAACTGAACTCTCGCGCGGAACTTACACGAAGCCGAAACGAACGTGCTCCAGATTTCCGACATCGTCGTCGACGTTCCGTCGCGTTCCGTTCCGCAGCAGACCGTTAAACGAGACGCGCCAACGCCTCCACGACTCGAGACGAGAGATCTTCAAGCCGGCGACGTTCCAACCGCGACGTTCATCATCAGAGAAGGTGGTGTCCGGATGATCTTAAGCGCGAGGAAACGATCGAGGTGAATTAACGCGTCTGCGAAGGGACGTTGATAAGGATAGGCAAGAGATTCACGTACTCGGTAATTGGTAAGTCCGACCGTCGCGCAAATTCAAACGCAGCGACATTTCCACGGTTCGGTGCCTCCTGCGAGTCACCTTCAGGAACAGCGAATCGCCCCGCTGGTCGGTCGCGTAGAACGTGTAACTGTCGGAGCTCTGACGGCGTCGATCAAAGAGTATCTTATGTAGATCAGTGCGAAACAATTACTCGTCATGTACTTTTTCTTTGCATGCACTTACATCTTCTTCTTTAAGCAGCTTGGGACTTTCCAATTCCTCCGGCAGCATCATCAGGGCCATCATTACGTTGTCCGTAGTTTCGCATTGTTTCTCCTTCTTCGTCTTTCGTCTATTCAAGCGCTGAATCACCCACCAACGTTTCAGTCCGAAATGCCAATCTGAAAAAGTCGACAAAACTACACCGTAAATGCTAGTAAAGACGAGTCGAAGATTCTGGAGTTATAGAGAGCGACATCACAAATTATTCACTCTTTCTCTTCGACCTCAATTTGAATTAATCGTCGGACCGCGTGAAAATATAATAACTGCGTTACCTGGAATCGTGTAATGAGTGTCGGCATTGGTCGCGAGTCTTCGTTTCATCGGCTTGTTCAACCACAGGTACAGCCACAGCGGGCAGACGGACAATATTAGTATTTGTATACCGAACGTTATCCATTCCCTGCTAATCATCGCGTCCTTTATATATCCTTTAGGTACTTCGCTCATCGCTGTGTGTATAACGCTGTAATTCTTCTTTCGCTTCACGCAGCTCCGCTTCGATCACCTTCCGTTCTCTTGCGTCAAAGAAGAATAAGTCTGAGATCGATCGCTTAATGATAAGATCGCTAAATTTATAAGCGATTTATGTGATAAAAGTCGATTGGATCGAATCGGTTCCACGCGACGATTAAAGTCCATCGCGCAGGACAAAAAATTGGATATTCGAGATCCGAGATAATTAAAACGGAAAACCCGAAACGCGAGAAACCCTCACAGCGTTAAATTAATATTACTTACGCGCTTCTCGCTGCATAGATATCGCTTTGGCAAGCCTATTACAATATAACGTCTAGCTATTTCACTATCGCACCAAACTTGAATCACATATCAGCAGATAAAACTTAAGTACTCGGCGAGTGTCATTACATTTTCGATCGAGATGAGATAAGAGCGTTTCGCGCACCTTCGCCGAACTTCAATTCAACTTCCCCCGCTTTGATCGCCCCGTATCGACGGCACCCGCCGATTTGCCATCGAAAAATACTATTTCCTCGCTTCGAATCGCACGACATTTGACACGCCGTCACCGCGAATCAGTGTCGATACGACGAGTCGTATGATAAAACGCGCGTCGTTCCATTCGAAGCCACTTATACTGACGACGGCTAACGTTTACCACCGTACAATAATGTTGATAGTTACATAAGCAAAGAAATACTCGCGGCGAAGAAGGAAGATCGTGCTCCGCTAACCGAGATTAAGCGCACGCGATGGATGCGTAATTTCCGCGGGGACAATAACAATAGTAAAATTAATAAAAACGAATGTGTTAGCGAGAGAGGCCAACCGGTGGAGGAGCAACCGATGTGGTGGAACGAGGTCAATGTCAATCACTTTCAACGTTCGTTGGATAGTTTTAGAAAACTCGAAGGCTCTCGTTGCCTTTTCATTTTATTTCTCTATACAAACTCGATGCGATTTAACTTACGTCGTACGAGACGCGTCGTTCGATTACACGACGAAATTGCTCAGGCGGGCAGGACAGTTCCAGTGTAATTCGCAGTTACATAATCGTCCTCGTTCTCTTTCAAGTAGATTTCCAGTTAATTAAAACTAATCGTATACCTCACGCATAGTTGGGTGATGACTGGGAAGGATCGAGATGACTGGCTGCTAAGAGCGTTACCATTTCAATGCAAACAGTATCGAGGGGAAGCGTTATCCAAACATACTTTATCGTTGAAAGCTTTGGTCGAAGGATACGTTTGTGTTGTATTTCTAGTTGTGAGAATTAGAGTTAACTGCTCCCATTCTCGATACACGTGCCCGATAGACGCTAATAGGACATGGAATGCGTTATAACGTTCAAGTCTTGCGGGTATCAAATGTCGAAACAAAACCAGTAATTCGGTCTGTTTATAATCAAATAACAATAATAACTAAGACTTGTTGACATTCATTTACTAACTCGAATATAAAAAAAAAGTATTATCGATTTTACACAATAAACCTGTTTCAAGAAGCAGGGAAGGACATTTCGAATTCCTTTCGATGAGTGATCGAGTTTGTTCAATGACCTTCAATCAGTGGTACTTAAAAATTAAGTGGAATGTAATCAAACACTTGTTCCATACACGCACGCTACTGTTCCCATTAACCCTTGCCCACCGCAATGGATATTCGTCGCACTAGCATCGAGGTGCGGTCACTGCGACCAGCGGCATGCTTGGAGCTCAGAAAATAATAATGAAAATTACGTTTTTCGAATCCTTCTTAGCGGGAATTACGAAGATGACGAAAAACAAAAAATCATAATAGTCTTAAATGTCCCCTATTCACTTCGCCCGCAGTGTTTATACTACGCGAATTAGATCTCGCAATCAATCTCTGTGACCGCATTACGGCGGTTAAGGGTCAACGGAAACGCGGAACGATGACAAAACCGAAGTACGATTAGTATTAGTTTTAACATTAATTCAAGCAAGTCGCTTCCGTATTTCCTTTGGCGGAATACACGGCGAAGAGAAATGCGCATCGTATAACCAGAGTATGTGCTTTGCAAGCTCGATAAAATGAATTGAATTCAACATAACAAATCGAATAGAAGTAAAGTTATGCGCAATTAATAGAAGAAAAAGTAAAGCGACAAAGTATTCTGTTCCTTTTTTTCGTTAAAAACAGTAAAACGCTTCTTCCTTTTTCTACAGTAATTCAATTTGGGTAGGAATAATCGATTCGATGTCGCATTGAATATCGATATTGCATCAATCTTAATACTGATTGTTACCAATAAGCAGTCGTAAAAAACAGGGATTTGTGTGTATATGGGGGATTCTACCATTTCCGAGGACGAATGTGCGTCGGAAGGAGTCAACGTTATGAAGAGGGGATGAAGTAATTCGAAAGAGTCGGTGAAAAGGGTTTCCTTTCGAATGACTTCTTCCTCCCTTTATATGACACTGATCCTCCAGTACACATTCATCCTCGAAATTGCTGGAATCTCTCATATATGCATATGTATATAAATGTAAAAAAAGTAACAGTTGGACAAAGTACCGTTCACTAAACGGCGGAATAACGGTTCCATTCGTACCGTTCCAATAAATTAATTTTCTATTAGACTTAAGTATTAGACAATTGCACTCGTAACATTAATCTTTCTTTTTCGACAGTTCAGTCGCAGAAGGCTCCTCGGCTATCGAGAGCGCGTCGTCCGTACGAGATTTATCCACGGGATAAAGCCTAAAAGTAATTTATTTTTACGAAACTTTGATATAATAGGTATATTAATATAAAGAGAAAATAAGATGTAAATCAGTGTCAATGCGAATCGAGCAAAGCCGCGGGAACACGTTGAACATTATAAGTAAAAGTAGGGAAGGCTCGATTGCGCTAGACGACGTTTCATAAAAACAGAGTAGTAATAAAAAGTGCCGCCATATCAGTTAAAAGTCCCGTGTTAAATAAAAAAACGATAGACGTCGACTCACCATCGTTGATAAAGGTAGACGAGGAAAACCGCGTCGTCTCGAAAACAGGCAACTCTGTGCGCCGTGGGCATCGTGATGATAAAAGCAAATACGTCGTCGATGAACGTGTTAAACGCTTTGTACATAAAAGTTCGCCACGGCAAGTGTGCCACGGACTTCAGCTTGTAGTTCACAAAGAGTTGCGGAAGCATGAAGAGAAAGCCGAAGGCGTACACGCCGTTCACCAAGGAGTTTATACTCCACGAATACCAGCTGAAACGAAAATTGCGGTAAATGGCATCGTAATATCGCGGAACAGTCGAAGGGAACGTACCTCTTGTGTGGTTCGTAGAGTAAAGAATAAACAGCACCGGCGAGGACCAACGGATATAGTACGTAACTGAGATAGCGCATACTCTCAGCGTCGAACTGACGCGTCTTCGCCTCGGCGGAGCTGTGCTCCACCGTATTGAACTTGATCCTTGGCAAAAATCCGTTTCCTCTGACGAACTCGGCTCTCAGGATCCTCTTGGACTTCCACAGCTGCAGGAGTATTTATAATATAAGAATTCGTTGCTGCGTATGTCGAGAATGTGCACAATAAATAATCTGTCGTTGCACCTTTGATGAATTTTAACACGTTCGTATAAATAGAAAAATGCAGTCTATGAGATGCACCGTTACTATGTGGAATATTAGCAGCGAGAGAAAATTACTGCCGAAAATACGACATTTTAAAAGAAAATTGCACAGTTTCAAAGGGCAAATTAAACTGTAACCGATCCCTGTTTACTAAAAGAAATCTCACAAAAATTTGAACCGATCGCTTTTTACCGAAATACATATAGATTTCTCGATACCTCGATAACAGTGCCGATGCCCGCCGGGATTAGAATTAGCAGCGACGAGCCCGCGTCGAGGAGATAGAAGAAAATGACTATCTGACTGAACGCCACCCAGAGTACAGTGCGAGCGCTGAGTCCGGCGAGACTTCGTTTGCTCCTCCAGAAGCTGATGTCGTTCTTAAAGGCGAGGAAATCGAACAGCAACTGCGGAGATGGAGATTCCAGGTAAATAATGCCGCGTTCGCTCGAACGAACGCTTCGTAAATATTCCTCTCACGTGCATAGCGGCGATGAAAATCGTCCCGGCCAGAAGGTAGACGTTAGTGTCGGCAAAGATTCCCTTGACTTCGTCGATATCCTTGTTCGAAAAGCCGAGGCCCTTGAAACCCTGCAGCGCGGCCTCCACGTGCAGCACCAGCCTCAGCTTTCCGAGGGATATCGGTGCGTACCTTATCTCCACGTCGATCGTATCGTTTTGCGGCGTGATTCGCACGAGGTCCCTGTACCGCGTTTGCAAGAAGTCGTAATTCATAATCGGCAGGAACAAGCCGTCGCGGGTTACCCTGCGCAAAACAGAAGGCGTCGTTATTCCTCCTTCGGTGCGCTGAATTGGAGACGGGCGAAGTAAACGATCGGGGAAATCGGCAATTTTCGCGGGAATCGGCGCGCCGATTTCTCATTAGCGCGAGTGACGGAGAATGATCCGATTACCGTACCGTATATCGCGAGAAAGCTCTATCGGTAGATTATACGTCGGCAATTCGATATCGTCCGTCATGATGGTGAAAGTGACTTTGCTCTTCAAATGCGAGACGGGTTTGACATTAGTTTCTTTCTTCTTCTCTTCCTTCGAATTCTTCTGCCCCAACAGATTGAAGGCCATTGCCTGCGGGACGCTGTACTGTGTCATTTTTATCTTGGTGCCTACCATAAATGGTTCCTGGAAATGAAACAGGCAAATGAGTTTACTAGAGTTTCTTCAGACTTTGACTTCTTTTTCCTCTATGGAAATTCTATATTAGTATTTTTCCATGCCACGTTTATCACCTACCCTTTGCAGTTCATTGAAAGAACTACCGTGCTTGACGGACCCGGGAACGACTATAACGTGGAGATATAACGTTCCATTCTGTTGCGTCCTTTTAGGAATATTCATAGGAACAGAGCTGCAACATTGGATGTATCTTTAACGCCTCCACTTCGAATTTACGACTATTTCGCGATTTTAAACTTTATGAAGGGAAAAGAATAATCTATCAGCAATTATACGTGAATTTAAAATAAATAAATTAGTTCTAATCCAGCAGTACGTTTTTAAAGATCAAATGAATTTCTCGTCAAAATAACATCTAAATTCATACAGGGAAGAATAATGCGTTGAACTGAAAAATATCTAATGTGAAAATATAATTTTTATCAAAGTTAGAATCTATATTTATTTCTCTTTATTTATGGCATCAGATTCATATTCAATGGATTCGATATTTACTTAAAAAGCAAGCCTTCGTGATAAAGGCACGAGAAGTTCACTGAAATTATCAATATGGCGTTATCTCGGAGCTAGTGTGTTCTAGAATACCAGATCGCCAATTACACGATAATTACATGAAAGTCAGTTATACGTACATGGTCTGCTCTCTGTTTACGTCGAATTGCAAGATTGTAAATACGTGGGTAGTCTCCTTTTGAATGGGACGACTTGTCGGAGAGCTGTACATGTGTAGCTGCAATTGTGGCTTTGTGGATAGGTACGACTTGAGGCACGGTTTTAATTGCTCGCATGGTGGAGGCACGAATAACAAGGACAGTGTGTATATCGAATGGGCAATGTACAGGAGGAATATTACAGAGATAATGACGCTGAGAGAAGGCATTTTAAGTAGGAGAATTTTAAGGAACCTATAAAATGAAAATTTATTATTTTATAAAAAAAAATTTACGTAATTTTATATGAAAAAAAAAAGTAGAGATATTGAAACTATGTATGTAAAGATATTTAGCGAATAAACTAAAGCTCTATCTACTCAATAAAAGTTGAATTGCATTCAAAATTCGATTTACTACTTTATTTCTTCGAATTGGATAAAGAGGCGATATGATTAGCGATTAAAATAATCTACAGTTATAAAATAAAGCGGAGATGTACGTATATACTCACGAATTTTCACGTGACATTAAATATCCATTATTGCAGTTATTCGTTAATTTCCGAGCGAACGACTTATAACCTAGTCATTATAAAAAACGGAGGGCGGAGAAATTCATCGCGCAAAAATATCGGAGCACACTTTAAACTGCAATTCTACGTCTACAATTCTACGTATCCTCTATGGTTTTTTAGCGAAAAAAATTACTATTTTTTGTAAATACACTTATTATGTATGTATGTACATAACACAGCTTGTACATAACCATGTGGCACCGGCAATCAAAAAGTATAGGTACATATGTAGATATGCAAAGTGGGGGTTCCTTCCTCCACTCCTATTGGTATGTCACATGGTGTCGCCCAATGAAGATCGGCGATGCGGCCGGCGCATGTTCTTTTCGAGCGTGAAAAGACGCCTTCATGCAGGCGTCCATTTTTCAAATATTCCGTTCTCACCGACACTCGCAACGCACCTGTTCCATCGCATAATGCTGACATTATATCCAGGAATAAAAGAAATGGAGTGGTTGGTTTGTAATTCTTGTTTTACCGGGATTAAAGGACACGAGAAACCATTCACTTTACTGGAATGCGGGCACGCGTATTGTCAAAAATGCGTGGCGAAAGGTAATACGCGTTGTTCTACTTGGGTTTGATGAAGCCGCCATACTCTTACATACAGAGTCTCTATCTGAATAATGAACATCAGTTGGTGTTAATAAGAATTTAGATCCCTTCTTACTTCCAAATCAAAATGATTTCACTGACGAACAATGGTATTTCCGGTAAAGGAGACCATCAAATTGTTACACGTAGTCTTCGTTTTTTACGGTAAACTATTGCAGTCCAGTAATGCATGATTCATCAGCGAAATATTCTTTATCTGGAAATGAGAATGGATCTAAAATCTTGGAAAAAACATGGCGGCTTCCCTGTAGTGAATCTAATCAGGACAAGATCCTCATTTTTAATTACAAAGAGAATAATGAAATATGTCTAGGTATATGTACAGTATGATGAAATATGAATAACATAAATATTGGATGCATTTAGCGGAAAAGCAGTGTCGTCAGTGTGGAATGATAAGACCACCAACGATTCTCTTGAAAAAACCGCTACCAGAGCCCCTTGTGCCTTATTTTACTCCGCTACCGGATTTGGCGAACAAAATTTCGAATTGCTTTACTTTCTACGAGGGCCAAAATCGTTTGATGACGAGACGATTTCTCGAAATTGTAAGATTAAAAATTTTAAATTACCCATTTCAATAATATACAACTTACCTACATTATTTAAAATTTTGCGCATACAAGCGTATTTGCTTTCTTATCGATACGCAGCTGAGAAAGCTTCAAATTATGCGAGCAGAGCGCTATCGCCAGGAACAAAATATAGAGAAAGTAAAGCGAGCTTGTGACGAGATCAACCAAGAGATACGATCAATAAAGAAGAAGATACAAGCGCTGGAAATACAGGATAGGGAATATTCAGAAGCTAAGAATCAGAGATACTTGTCTCCGCAAGAGACTTTATCGAGAGGACAACGAGAAAGCGCTCATATTATGAGGTCTATAATATAAAAATATTTATACATCAGTCTGCATTTTGGTCTTGCAATGACAAAATATAAGTCGTTCGTTTACTTTGAAAAGCTTCTAAGCGAAATTTACAGTCTTTCGCATATTTGGGTTCTAATTTTTTACAGATTCAGTGAAGACCGCCAATATGATTCGTATTCTGAAAATTCAAGTAGAAGAAGTCCCTACTTTTCTGACGCGATGACTGTAAATACGCCCTCGACTTCCGGGCATTTCCTTGCCCCTAACGACAGCACGCGCGTGCCGAGTAGACCAAGATCGGCTAGAACGGCATCGTCATCCGGTTCCATCGGGACCACAAAAATGGCGATGTTGCAAGCAAGATATGGCTCATAATTAATTAAATTATCAAATGGTCGGTTTCCTTGATATTATTTCCTGTTGTTGTATAGAATTAGTCCTTGTTTCGACTATTCTCGAGATATTTAGTACTGCTCAAATACATACTATGTATACGATTAATTGTAAGTAAGGTTTATGTGTTAATATTATAACGTTATTCCTGTTAAATTTAATTTTAGAAAATTTGAAGAAGTGCTGAATTATAATAACAGAAAGGTTTACTGGAGAGAAATTAATGATTGGATTAATATTGTGTTGAATTGAATAAAAATGTTTCATGAATACGACTTTTCCGTAGTTTTATTCCAACATGCCAGGTATACAAGGTAGAATGGTTTCACAAAATGAGAAATAACAGAGGTATATACATACGTAATTTCTTCTTACTCATTATTTTCTAATTCATTCGTCGAACGATATTGACATTTCTTTCGAAATTTGAAATTCCGATTTGCCGCCTCTCGGCTATTTCCCAGATCAGAAGAGGTCGTACTCGGCTCCTCGGTTGCAATGGTTGCAATCATCATAGTTTTTTATCAATGCTCGTAAAAACACGTGGTATGTAAAGTGAATGCAGTGGATGCAGTGAAAACGGTTTCAGAAAAAAATGTGCGGTTAGATTTGCAATTAATATATATTAATATATAGATTAATTTCACATAAAGAAACAGTTCTGAATTACCGTAATTCAAGTGCTCCGATTCTTCTTCAACTCATTCAAATATGGAGTACATGGAGAAAATCGACAACGTCGAGCAAAGTACAGCGAGAATGTACGTAGACAATTTTAATTCCGACAATAAATATTCTTAAAAATGACCTCATATTTCTTCACACATCGCAAAAAAGCCATTTCTTGAACTATCGTCTTCCGTGCAGTTTATGCTGCGAATGCGGAACACTGATCGAGCCGAATCCAGCCAACACGTGCGTCGGATGTTTACGTACGCGCGTCGACATCACCGAAGGAATTCCGAAACAAGCTACGCTGCATTTCTGCAAATCATGCGAGAGGTACCGAATATTTCTTATGGCAAGAGACGATAACGATAACGAAACTGAACTCTTCATAAACATTCCATCGACGACAGATACTTACAACCTCCCGCCGAATGGATTCGCGCCCCGCTGGAATCGCGGGAGCTGTTGTCGTTGTGTTTGAAGAAACTGAAGGGTCTCAATCGTGTGAAGCTCGTAGACGCTGGTTTTATTTGGACGGAACCTCATTCCAAGAGGCTCAAGGTATCACGATTCGACACTTTTTTTTTGCATGAATTCCGTTTTAAAGGGAATTCGTGCAAATTTTTTCATTTAGAAAGGCGTTCGGCGCGGATTCTTCCATTTGGAAGGGCGTTTGTGTAAATTATTTCATCTCAAAATGCTTTTGCAAGACATTAATCCACACACAACCTTGATTAAGGATCGACCGTCAGTCTTGAGGAACTTCAAGCAATGTTTTGCTCGTTTAATTAAACAAGTTCCATTCATCAGGTGAAATTGACGGTTCACGCGGAAGTAATCGGGGGCACTGTACTGCAGCAGGTATTCGTAGTTGAATACATTATAAATAACCAGTTTTGCGACGATTGCCACCGTACAGAAGCGAAAGACTATTGGCGCGCATCTGTGAGTACTCTTTCACCTTCTCACTTACTGCATTTTTTAATTTTAAACTTCAGAGGAGTTTAGTGAATAAAGTAGGAATTGTTTATTCAAATTTTACCGTTTCGCGGAAGTTATCAGATCGAAGCAACAGTACAACTATTGAAAATTCATATTTCAGCTTCCTTCTACATTTTTGCTTCGTGTGCTGTTTTTTTTTCACTGTTTCAACTTCTTATTTCGTGTATAAAATGTGCGGTATTTGGCGAATCATTACTTTTCAATAATTTTAAAAAACATGTTCGATACCTGCACATAATCTGTAGACTGTGACTGAGAAATGTCTTATTTAATTTGATAAAAACACCGGGATGCGATTATTAGAACTTGTTCTAAGGTTTTAAACAAGGTACTTTTTCCCAAAAATATTGTAGTTTGAGCATTCATTAAAAATTAGACGAAAAATAGTTTCTGTTGAGCGAATATTACAATTAGCTACGATTTTACTATTAATGTTACTTTGAGAATGGCTCATCAACTACGACATACAAGGTCATAACGCGGGTGGAACATGCAGAAATATGCTAAGTCAGACTCTAACTTGTACACTGATAGAATTTCAACGCAGTCGATGTACAGCCTAAAGTCTTTTACGGCATTTAGCTGCATGTGTCTAGTTCAGCACGCGAAGAAACATAACGAAAAATATATAAATACATAAATACAGAGGTGATAGAAAAATATCGTGCCATTGCAGGTCCAAGTCCGACAAAAGGCGATAAATAAGAAAACTTTTTTCTACTTGGAGCAGCTTATACTGAAACATAAAGCTCATGAGCAAACAATGGGTATCAAACCTATACACGGTAAACTTTACAGTCTTTTTACAGCGTTATAGTCCTACGCCGATATGTATATCTCGCAAAGAGATATTTATTTCAATTTTCTTCAGAGGGCTTGGATTTTTTCTACGCCAATGAGGCCGCGGCCAGAAAGATGATAGACTTCCTTGTTTCGGTTTTACCGTGTCGTTATCAGCACTCGAAGAAACTATTATCTCACGACATTCACAGTAATATTTACAACTATAAATTTACATTCAGGTATTATGTCTCCGCGAAGCGTTCGTTCGTACCTAATAAGTAATAATCATTAATCGTTTCGTTGCGTAATTACAACAATCGTTGCAGCGTCGAGATCGTGCCGATTTCCAAAGACAGCATAGTTTGTCTTCCGAAGAAATTGACCCATCAACTCGGTGGCATAAATCCTATCTGCCTCGTTTATAAGACAACCAACTCTATACACATCATAGACGCTTCGTCGGGACAAAGTAAGTTTCAGGGTACATGTGTCGAGGGGCTTTCGTTTGATCGAGAATTAGACGATATCGAATACTCCGTTTCATTTTATCATCAACTATTAAGATCTTGTGGAAGTTTATAGATCACTGGTTATATAACATTTCAATAAAAATGGAATACGCATACGCTGACTTGCACATTGTAGATTTGGATTGTCAATGTAAAGTCCACATGAAACTAATGAGATATCGAATTTAATAGTTGCCGAAATAAGCTCTACGGTGTATTGGCGGTATCCGTTTAATAGTATTTGCAATCCGAAGCAATTGACGGAGTACGTAGTGATGGACATCGAGCCTATAAGAGACAAGGATAAGAAAACTTTTCCTGGTCAGGGAACTATCTCTTCCAAGGTAAGAAAATTATAGTTATGGGCATTTTACTACTCTTGGTTACAAGCTAGAAATTAAGACTTATGATACTCGTGTACAGACAGTGGTCATAAAAGCCTTAAAGTTTACATTTTGTTTTAGTGTTCTAAATTTCTAAGAATTCTGAGAAACTCTTATTCAGTTATTTTACTCATTGCTTTTTCAAATAGCGTGACTCAAACTTTAATAATTTAGAAATGTATTGTATTTCCTTACCGGATTCATCTTTTTTAATCCGATCTACTATTTGTTTCTCAGCATATCATATCAGACGTTTGGCTCGTCAAGGCATCCGAATTAGGTGTAGACGAGAATATGATTCACACTCGTACGCATTTGGGACACATTCTGAAGACTGGGGATTCTGCTCTCGGGTAAGTTTAAATTATACGCGCAGTTGTGTATGTATGTGGTACTTTTCTACTTGTATTGGCGATAGGCGATATTTCAAATGTATTTATTGACCCGCAATTAAAAGGAGAAAAATCAGACTCGATTCCACTAAATCTTCACGAATCTAAATGAAACGCGCTAACTGTACCGCAATGGATCGCCGCGAAAACTTTCTTCATTCAGCAATCCATATTTTTGGTGAAAAAAGCGGACTGTCCGTTCATCTAGAAATACTACTCTTTTTTTTTTTTCCAGATACGCGCTTGGCGATAGCAACATCAACGACGAGCATTTCGACATGTTAAGTCGGGATGCGATTCCCGATATAATTCTAGTGAAGAAGTTTTACGGCTTTGACAGAGCGGCCCATCGTCGTGCCAGAGTATGGAAATTGAAGCACCTCGCTGAGGAGGTAGTCAGCATGAGCACGGAAAATAAGTAAGTCCTATAGCACTCTCTTTGTTCGCGCCTTTCCCTCGCCGATTCAATCAACAGTACATAAGGTTGATTACGTTCGCAAATTGCCCTTCCAGCGAGTACAACGAATTCCTGGACGAATTGGAGGAGGATCCTGAGATGCGGCAGAACATAAATATCTTCCGGGATTCGAGCAAACAGATTCCCGTCGATACGAATGAAATAGACCCCAGCATTCCTCAGATTACGCTCGAGGAAATGTTGGACGATCTCACGATCGAGGACACGGAAATGGCAGAAATTTTCGAATGAGGACACGCAATAATCCGAGTTACCTATGCGCGGAATATTCAATGTACTGCATTCGAATCGATCGATCGCCAGTGATATCGTATCTTACACTTAGAAATTCTTCAGAACGCGGCAGAAGTTGGAGCTCTTTCTAACGCGAATATTGGCGTAGCTTGGATTTATCGATTTACATGAACTTCGTTATCTTCGAACTTTGCTGGCTATTATGCACAGCAATGAAATTATTTTAATATAGCTATGTACTATATTTGAATATAAATTATTACGAAACATTAATAACACGTTTGACATTTTTAATAGACCCTGCGCCCCTCTCGAGAATACATTCGTTTTACGTGGTACATTACGAATCTAGAAACGTAAATTTTTGTTATCGATAAGTGCAATCGCGAAGCAAGAATTTAGCGATATATCGGAATGAACGTTCGATATCTTATGATATTTATCAAAGAGTTGTGTACAAAAGGATATACCTATAATGATCACATTAATATCATATCAGCATTCCAGCTGGAGGGAGTAACGGCAATGAGTAAGACAATATTATATCTAGCCGGGTGAGAGATAATACTGATGGTCACATCGTTTTATTGATTCGCGAGGACTCGACGGAAGTCCGATATGCGGGTCTACGGAATAATTGTTACCACTTTTCTATTAGCGGTCGTGAAGGCGAACAGGACGCTAAGAGGTATGTCATTTTTGTTCGTTATATATATCCCGATGTTCGTGCTTGATTGAGAATACAGTGCAACGTTGGAGATTGCGAGACGTTATCTGTACACGAAGTCAAATTATGATTCGCACGACGAAAGCTAATAGCTGAATTGAAATTCTATAGGTGCAAGGGACGATATTCTTCTAGTGAGAGTAATAATGTTCGAAGCAGAATTTCTATTTCTGCGTTGTCACGTGTTACTTGCGTTCCTCTACCTCGTTTTTTCCATAGTCTCTTTTTTTTTCTAATTTCTATTGCTTTTCCTATCCAATCGTCTCTCTTTTCTATAAATCTTCGAGGAGTTCTGTCTTCGTTGCCTCCCGTTAGAAAAAGTAACATAACGATAAAAATAATAATTTAACGATAGAACGGGTATAACGAATGATTGCATTTTTGTACAAACAGCGCAGGATGTCAATGTATCGACTCTTACGGATGAGATCAATTCGTGGCTGGAAACGGGCCAGCAAACGGAGTTGTTTCGAGATATGTTAACGACCCTTTCGATCGAGATGCAACGAGACGATCGGGTAAATTTTACCGGAGAAAGGGCGAATAGTGTTTGTACGATTTGCCAATCCTTGGTAAAGGTCGTTATGACGAGTCGAAGGGAAGGCAAGAGTGAGGAATCGATCGAGACAATGATTACAAATCTTTGCGTATTGATGCACATGTATGCGGAATCGGTCTGCAAGGGTGTTATAAAATTAAATTGGGTGAGTGATGGCGGTGTGAGATATCAACGAACAATTTTCCGATAATTAAGTATTTCGAACTCACTAAAAATCTTTTCGCCAATTCGATCTGTTATTGGAAAAATAGCAATCCGTTTCAGAATTTTCCATCTATAACAAAAACTACGACATCCCGCAAATTCGTGAAACGAATCATAATCAATCATTTTGTTCGCAGCCCACTATACTGTATATAATCGATAACAAGCCAAATCTCACGGAATTCAGCGTCTGCAGCTTGGTTTTCCAACAAAATTCTTGCCTCCCAATCGATGAGGAGTTCGAGTGGGAGGTCGAGATTCCCGTTAAAAAGGAGCCGACGACGTTCAACGAAACTAACGAAGGAACCTTTAAGATTCTACATATATCGGACATTCATTACGATCCGGCTTACGAACCGTATGGGAATTCAAAATGCGACGAGCCGACTTGCTGTCGCGAGGGACAAAATCTCACAAGCACGGACTTTCGGTTGGCTGGATACTGGGGAGACTATAACAACTGCGACACCCCTTGGCACGCGGTTGCCGACGCGCTGGACCACATGAAGGGTAATCTAGATGTAAGAACGATATACTCTAGTTTCCGATAATACTGTATTATTAGAATAATAGACTCTAAATTATGTTTGATAACGTCTGGTCGATGACTCGCAGACTGGAGTATGTTAATGTATTGTATATTGAAACGGGGTTGATATTCACTGAGAGAGATCTTATATAAACACGTTATAAGATCATACCAAAAACTACAAACTCTTTCGTACATACTTTGCGCTTATACTTTGCGAAAATATTGCACATGGAACGACTCGATTTAATTGAAACATTCAAAATTTCATCAGGGCATCTCCTACGTTTACTTCACTGGCGATATTCTCGATCACGGTGTTTGGGAAACTACTGAAGATTTGACCGTCGACAGCATGACGAAGGTTTTCCTTAAAATGAAAGAAGCGTTCGGAAATATTTCGGTATACCCCATTCTTGGCAATCACGAGCCGAGTCCCGTGAATTTGTAAGTTCTCTTTCGATGCGATGTTTAAAGGAATGTAAGAATCATTTTGTCGTGCCTATGCAGGGACATAGCGAGGAAATCATAATAGGACGATATAGGTACTGTAGCGAACTGTAGGTCGTGCTCTGATAGCGTTCGGCGCATAGCTTAAAAAAGCTGTGGTTTGGCGTCCATCCTATGATTTCCTTGCTATGACTCTAGGTATAGGAGAGATCGACGTATGTAAACTCTACTCAAAGTGACTTGGACTGTCCGTTATCTATCGTGGAAAGAAGCGTTCTCATATTACTTCCACAATTTCCCAGATTTGCGCCGGTCGACGTTACGGACAAAAAAGTCAGCACGCTGTGGATGTACGAACTGGCGGCGGATATTTTCATCGATCTCGGATGGCTACCGGTATCAACGCGTGATACGATTCTTCAAGGAGGATACTACACGGTTTCTCCGAAGCCCGGCTTTAGAATTATCGCACTGAACAATAACGTTTGTCAGATTTACAATTGGTAAGTTTCTTTCTTCCGCTTCGGCGAGCTGATGATTACGCCTTGTGAAAAAATTGAGAATTGCGTCAAGGGCACGCGTTAAAATTCTTATGGGATCCATACTCGCGCTACCAAGATTTTTAAAAGCACCAGTATGGTTGAGACCAATATCCAGATACCCATAAAAATATATGTAGCAGATTTGATTGAGTATTCTTACTAGATGGAATTTGTCACGGGTATTCCTAATTTATTGAACATTTTTTCGCAGCGATTGATTCTTTTTACCACATTCAATATTTATGTTATACGTAAATATGTCCGGATATTGGAACGTGTCCGGCCACTGGTGCCTTTAACTTACACTGTATATAATTTTGTAGAATCACAGCGAAGATACCCCGTATATGTGAATATATACCGTAATAGACTCTAGATTGCGTGCTAACGGCCAGAATTCGACTGCTCCAGTTTGCTTATCAGCAATTCGCGATACCAATCACGACCGAATCTATCGATCTGTGGACTTCGTCTGCCGTTTTGCGATTAACCCTTCCTACACTTAAATCCTCCTAAGAAACTCCGTCGAATTTAATTTCGGCTGGGTCCGATCGGTTTCGATCGAGTTTTTTTTACAGTATCATTCCCTGCACTCGTGAAGAACTTTCTAAATAATAAGCGAGCTTTCGAAGTTAGGAACTGTAACAGATACATAAGCCATAAGAGTATGTGAATTACCCTTCGTTATTTCCAAGGTGGTATTTGTACGAACCACGAGACCAGGACGGTCAACTAAACTTCCTAATCGAAACCTTGTCGAGAGCTGAACGGGACGGAGAACACGTTCACATTTTGGCGCACATCCCGGCTGGCTCCGAGGATTGCCAATACACGTGGGGTCGTGAATACCAGAAAATTATTAAGCGATTTGCCGGTATCATCACGGCGCAATTCAACGGGCATACGCACAACGATGAGCTCCGCATATTTTACGACACCGAGGAAAAGATCGAGGCTTTTAGCGTCGCCTGGATCGCCGGTAGCATTACCGCTTTTACGAGCGTGAATCCCAGCTACAAGATTTATACGCTCGATGCGAAAACGCGCGTAAGTCTGATGTAATTTTCATCCGTTTCGCCCGTAATTACTGGTGTGTTAATCGCTTTGAAAAATAGCACCGACTGATGGGACTGATTGACTGATGCGATAGCAACGCGTACAGCACTAATTAACGAATATTTTTCACATTTAGACTGTGGTAAATTTCGAAACCTGGATGTACAATTTGACACTGGCAAATGAAACTCCCGACGAGCGTCCCGTCTGGTACAAGTCGTATTCTTTTAAAGAAGCATACGGTCTTGAAGAATTGACGCTAAGCTCTTTAAATAAATGGGTCACCACCCTTGCCACTAACGATACACAATTGTACAATTATTTTGAGTAAGTGCATCGATAATTTCGTACTATTTATGAGTGATAACGTGACAAAAATACTTATCTGGATATCCCATTATTTTCTTTTTAAGCGCAGAACTGGTTTCCAATGCGCGATTGCTTTGCCTCTTTTTTAAAAACTATAAATTATAAGAAATACTTTTTTCAAATGTTAAAATTAACGATAAATCGCTCACTTTGATATTAAAATAGCTTCGTATTTTGGGGGGCATTTTCTTTCAAAGGGGTTCAAACATCGTAAGAGGAAGCAGCCTAAGTTCGACGGTATACCGTTAATACATAAAAAATATACGCGTGTGTGGTCTTTTCAGAAAATTCTGGGTATATGCCGATTCCGCACTGCGAGACGGTTGCAACGAAAGCTGTTTGAAAGACTACCTGTGCAAGATAGTAACTACCGCGGCCGATGACCACACCGCGTGTGATCACTTCAAAAACCTCGCGTAATCTCGTCGTTACGAAAGTGTTTCCGTTACGGTACAAAACTTATCGATAACAGCATTTCCCGACGAAATAAGTACCGAGCGTTCGCGAACCCGTTTCGAAACCGGGCGTGGACCTTGCCGAACCCGCGAATTAATACCGAATAACTGATTTTCAGTTATCAAATGAAAGAAAGAATTACAGAGAATGTGGAAAAACAACTATAATGGAACTGTACATATTTACAGACTAAATTGTACACATTGTGCACTTCATCGTCAATCTATGTAAGATCGTACAATAAACGTGAGATTCATCCGACTTTACAATCTTTAAAAGGAATCCACTTTATAGTACTTGTGTCGTAGATACTTTCCGACGACATCAGGTCGAGAAGGTGAACCTAAAATTATGACAATTTTTAAGTACTTTGATATACTGAAGATTTTTTTGAGAATATGCTATCGCACTAGGCCACCCATCAAATCGCGGTGCATATTTGCGAAATTACGTATTAAGGAATCTCGTAAAATCGCAATTGAAGTACGTAAAACATTTGCTCATATCTACCTGTCTCCTGATGTAGAACACCAGTCTTTCGACTTGCTCAGGATTGCAACATTTCTGCTGGAAAATTCTCCTCCATATCGCTCCAGCCAAAACTTTATCATCGGACAGTATACCTTCGTCATAACCGACCATTGCTGCGTTAAATTGATCGGCCAATTCTTGAAGTTCAGTTCTTTTTTGTGAAGATCTGATGTACTGAAAAAAATTAGGTCTACTATTACGTACCGTATGTTCAACGGCAAATCAGCCGCTCGTCGAGACCTTGAAATTTGACTTCGGCAGTATTTGGACGGTGCTCGAGTAATATATAGCAAGAGAGTGCGCGGCGTGAGAAATGTCGAACGTCTGATTTCCCGATAGCTGTCAATTCGGTGGACATCAGACAATATATCAGGCTTATCACCGAGTGCCTATCATCCACGGTACATTAATTGTAATACGCGCTTTCAGTTTCAACCATTCCAGCGTTAAATGACTCGTACTTCTTTCAAGCTATTTACCTCCCGTGGACAGCGATTCGAGGCACAAATCAGATTTTTAATAATAACTGTACCAGGTTTCTTCCACAAATATAGCAACTGTTTAATTATCATGTATGTTGTGGCTTGTTACCTTCTTAGCCAGTCAAATTATGCAATTAACTGAACTTGCTATATAATATGTGGCTTATTGCTATTTTCCTCCGAGCGCTTCAACTAATGTATGACTAAAATGCATTCCATTTGTTGGAACGTAAGAATTGACCCGTACTTCTCTATTTATCATTAGTCTATAACAATTACCATTGTTCAAGAAACTCCGAAGGATAGAAATATTCCATTGCAATGTTTTGGCCATCGTTTACCCAATAAAATGACCTTTACTTTAAAAATCTGTACTACTTACTCCAAGTTTTCCAATCCTTGTGGTAACATCTTCCCACATTGCTTCGGTGACACAGTAAGAGAAATACAGTCCCTTCTCCCCGTCAGAAATCGTTCGAACCAGTAGCATCCACACGTGCAGTTCCGTGATCAGGTACCACGAAAAGAACGTATCCTCCATTTCAAAATCTGTGGAAGAATCGGAACAGATGTTAACTGATGTCATTTGTTCAAACTAATTAAGAAGTATGTATAGTTTGGTCTCTAATTCATTTCCTTTAATTTCATGCTGTTACACCTCGGAAAGAGCAAACTATACCCTTCATCTCCGATTCTTTCCATCTCACATCAGTACGAGAAAAAAATTCCAAGAAAATATTCGATTTGAGCGTCAAACAATTACGAATATTAACCGATCGCAATCTACGACGTACCTCCGAAAAACTCTCGATAGTCAATGCCGTCGACGATACTTTCCAGTGCAAAATAGGCCTTGGCCCTGGTCTTCTACAAAGATCAACGAGTAAAACAGACATCGAAAACCCTGATATTTCGCGAAGAAGCCTCGCACGAGCCTCGATACTCACGGATAGAGTAAAATTCGTATATCCAATTTTCCTGAGTACTCTTCGGAAGAAGCTAAAACTCGGCGGCGTCCTTTTTATTGCAGATACGTGGACGCACTGAGAAGTGCGGATGCCGCGCACCGGGCTGCGTTCCAGGACTGCAGCGAGCTTTTCCGGAGCATTAGGTCGTATCTGACGCAAGACGGATTCGTGTTTGAATCCAGGTGTCACCTAGAGATGCGGCAATTTACAGCAGCACGACAATCGAAATGATTCTCATTTATTATGAACCGTC
This sequence comes from Xiphydria camelus, assembly GCA_963678675.1. Taxonomy (NCBI): domain Eukaryota; kingdom Metazoa; phylum Arthropoda; class Insecta; order Hymenoptera; family Xiphydriidae; genus Xiphydria; species Xiphydria camelus. Next base: position 27,181,656 of record OY783197.1, on the reverse strand, counting down.
CAATCATCGAGACGTGGAAATCGCGAATAACTCGCGGTGGACGGAAGGTTAATAACAACTTTATTTAATAAGACGTTACATTCACGTACCTTGACCAATGACGAGAGCACGCTTCGATACATAATTCCTCGCGCGTGTTTTTCTCCGGCCAACCCTTATCAAACCTCCTCTCCCTTTCGCGTATCACCGCGTGTTAAAAATACCGAATTCAAGCCCGCATCGTCCGCGGCATATGTGCACCCGCTGCAAATAAGTGTTGCTGCTTGCTACGCGATTTCTCGTAAAGCGGCGGAGGAGAGAACCACCGTGGAAAATGGAGGTCGTCCGGTGATCAAGTCGGTGGATCGCGATCGCAATTAACGCCGATTTCATCGTTATTCCCGCACGGAGTCCCGCATTAACGTCGACAACCGGTAAACACGCCCGCGATGTCGCGGGGACCGAGAGAATCGCCGCGCGGAAAATTGATTTTCATTGGGTAAAATGAAGGAGAGACGCGACTCGTTCTTTACCCTCTTTGCGGAGCTACAGCTCATCTGCGCTCATCTTTCCTTTAAAGCACCCCCGATCGTAGAGCGTTTATGTTTACATAAGGTTTGACAAATTTCTTAATCGACTTCATCGGAAGGAATACGCGCGTCGTCATGCGGAGGCACATTTGTTCGTAGGATGGCCTTGGTAGGCCTCTTCCAGAAATTTCTGCATCGCATCGATACTTTCTTCGATGGGGATAGACAGGGCGCTTCGCTGGAACATTTAGAGCGAACTTGATTTTCTGAGTATCCTTTCTGCTCATTGTGGAGGAACTGTACGAATGTTTACTTTTTCTATGTTGTCGCAGGAGTGAGAATCATGTTTACGACGATCGACCTTCATTCGTCTATTTCGAACTGTAAACTGTGATCTTTGAGATATATTTTGTTGTTGAAAGAAAACTGATAGACTTTTTCATGTATAACGATCTGCTGCTTGAACCCAGTTGTACTTTTCGACGCGATGATGGGAAAGATCAGAAAATCTTACCTTTGCGCATTGGTTTCACAAGACATTCGTTGCACGTCAGAGGCAGTTTGTAAATAGGGAAGATTTTTAAGATGGAGTTCAATACAGTCTATTTAAAAAGAGGAGTTTCGTTCGTTTGTCGCAAAGCAACTCGCTAAAACTTCCTAATTTCTCCGCTTCCAGAATATGAAGACTATAAAGACCAAGGGAAAGTCAGGCAAGAAGAGCAACGGTAGATTCGGGCGGATGAAATTCGTAAACAAGGACTCGTCCAATGCCAATAGCCCCGATTTGTCGCAATTGCGCAAACCCGTCGAAACCAGCGTTTCGAGTTTGGTGCACATCGCCAAGCTGCTGGAGATCGGGAACGAGGAGGTCAAAAGTCTGCTGACTTACGAGTGCGACGTGATATACGAGTGTCGCGTCTGCGGCAGCCTTTACAGGAGTCTCGCTAATTTCCTCTCGCACAAGCGAGTTTACTGCATGGACAAGTTTAACATCGCGCTTAAAAAAGACTGGTTGAACAACAACAATATGGTTAGTGTAATTCTCATTTTTTGAGCTTTCCGCCTGATTAAACTATGATAAAACGACTCGATCGTCGTTTTACTAAACGGCTGCTTAATTTCGCTCTGTTTTCAGATCAGCGAGAACAAGTTAAACCTCTGCAACGGAACGATCAGCGTCGAATCGAAGGAGAAGGGCGTGAGCGATCGATTGCTTCGCAGCCAAACTCTGCGGAAGGAAACGAAGGCGGATCTTACTTCTATATTGGATATTATTCAGCAAAAGAAGAACGAGACGCTCGATTGCAACGTCAGCGAGCCGAGCAAGGACCGCGATCAACCGGCGCCTGTCGTGCCCAGCGAAGAACAAATTATTCTGGAGAAGGTGGAATCGAATCCGGTGGCCGTGTATCAAACCATCGTAGAACCGACGATATCGAGGAATCGGACGGTCGATCTTATGAAAACACAAGTAAGAAACGTCTTCACGCGTTGATTCGTTGCGGTTCTTAAAGTAACTTTATTCGTTATCAAGATGTAATACGCGCGATGTGTCTTCAGGTAACAGAACTGTTGGACATGGCGAACCAGAACACCGCGGTGCTCGACACCGCTGAACAGCTCTTGGAGTCGAGTCCGGTAGAGAAGTCCGACAATCCGCTGCAAATTTACGCCATCGACGACGACGACGACGAGGAACCTTCGTCGGACGTCGCGCGCAATCTGGACCTAGTTTGTTCGATCTGTAGGTGTCGGGCGAGAGCGAGACGAGATGACATTTCCGACGGCGCGGAGAGATATTTAATTTATAATCGATCGTTTCACACCCAGGCAACGCTAAATTCTCCACGAAGAAAACCTTGACGTGCCACATGAAGTCGTTACACGTGTCTTACAGGATGTGCTATCCGTGTCCTTGTTGCGCGAGTACGTTCGCGAATACCTGGAGCGTATATCGGCATCTGTACAAAGGTACGCAAATGTACGTGGGAAAATATCGCGTCTGCGAATAAGATCTCTTTTACGTCGAGCAATCTCGAGAGGTGGCTTTAAGCTTTCTCTCTCTTATTCGCAGACGTGGTACCTCTTGATATGTAACAGAAATACGCGCGCAGTAACGGCAAATTACGAGTATCCCTGAGTCGTCGACTTTAACGCCACGCGAGGCCCAGGTCGTTCGTTTCTCCAACCGTTTTCCGCAGTTCACAGAAAGACGAACGAACAGGTGAGGAAGTTGAGGTCGCAGATACAAGAGCGAGCGTTTCGTAAGGAGACCACGGGGGCTGAAGATTTGGAGAAGGAAAGTCAGTCGTGCAAACTGGCGGACGATGCGAATCAGAAAACCGTCGACGAGACTCAGGTATTTTATCATCCCGAACCGGCGATCCGCGGCAAAAGAACATCAATGAATCTCTCTCGACTCGCTTCAACCTAGGAATGGATGCACCACCTGGAATCAGACTTCGAGCTGCAACGTTGCGGCGGCTGCGGCCGTCGATTCGACAGACGGGCGGCGTTACTCTCCCACTCGCAGCATTGCCGAATGAGGACAGCGAGGCGCAGCGAAGCGGCGAGTAAATCCAGGAAATCGGCTAACGTCGTAACGCCGCAGAGCACGATCGCGACGAATAGCGCGTTGATCAAAGAAACGCACGGCGCTAACGAAATGGCGAACGAAGACGCCGGTGAATTGACGTGCGAGAAGCTCGTGATAGATACCAATATCGTCGCAAGGTCGATGGACATAGTCGATCCCATTTCGCTCTTGCCTATTTCGCAGAGTAACGAAGCGAATACGGTAAGTGAACTTTCCATACGCGTGCACGACGTATCCAGTCTCAGTAAAGCGGATTGGGAAAAGATCACCGTCGCGGAGTCGTTCGACGAGGAGAACATCGCGTCGGTTCTGACGCCGCCGTCGGAAAACGCGCTCGAGGAAGAGTCGAGAGTCGCGGATCCGCCCGGCAGTTTGTCGATGAACGACAAGCCGGATTCCCCAGAGATTATATTCACGAGTATAGACGACGCGAGGGCCGTGACGGTGAACGTCGGCAACAAGAAGAGGAAGGTGAACGTTGAGGGCGAAGCAGTGAGGGTCGTCGCAGGTCAGTTTGATTCGCGCGAAAGAAATCTCAGCTACGAAGGCGCGTATTCCTGATTTCGACGCGAGATGAGTATATTTTTTTCTCTCGCTTCCAGGAGAGAACCACGATCGAAGTTTCGGGCGAAGCATGGCCAGCGCCGTCGGCAATTCGCTCGACTGTAACAACGCATCTCTGATGGAGAGTAAAATAGCTACCATAGCGAATCTACGGAAGCTGCAGTGCTTAACGTGCAAGCGAAAGTTCACGTCGATGCCGAACCTGCGCAGGCACATGGCGACTCACATAGGCTGGAATCGGTATCGCTGCAAGCTTTGCGATTTCAAGTGTTTCGTCAAGTGCGACTGCGTGGCGCATTGCAACAGGGTGCACAACGCCAGGAACAATCGCGGAATCCTCGCGGAGATGGTCGTTCAAATACCGCAGGACCAGATCTCGTTGGTGAACGGGAACGAGGTGCATATTAGGACGGCGGAGGAGAAGACGGGACATCCCGAAGTGATCGACGTTACCATGTCGGAGTCGCAGGGCAAGGCTGTCGGGGATTCCGACAAGATTCACCACGTGGATGTCGAGTTCATTTCGAAGGACGACACGGTGACGCCGCAGTCGGCTTTGATCGGTGGAAATACCGACGCAGGTTGGCCATTTTATACGTACTATGCACTGTAATCGAGCTTTAAATCTACTCAGAGTCAATCGCTTCCACTCAAAACTTCAGCCAGTCTTCCCAAATCTTTCGGAAAGGCGGAAAGTGTTTATTTCATCGTTCAACGTACTGTTTCATTTCAGCCGTGATAAATGACGGAGCAATCGAGACATCGAAGAAGAGCGAGAAAGAAGAGCAAGACGTTGGAAAGCCCAAAGAGACCGAGGTCGTTAGTACCGATAAAAACGACAAAAGCCAGAAGAACGGCAGCGACCCGCATCGTCAAGTACAGAGCAAATTGGACAGCGATCTCGAGCTTCGACGAATGGTCATGGAAGTGATTTTCGGATCGCCGGAGATGGAGCTCGACAGACAACCCACCCCCAAGACCGCGAACCCCTCGGAAAAGTCTCCAAAGGACAAAGACACCGCGGAAGGCGAATCCTCGGACAGCAGCAGCGTCAACGACGCGAACGGCAACCACAGGCAGGACGGAGGCAAGCCGCAGCGCCCGGTGCGCAATCGCGTGAAGCCGGTGAACAAGGACTTCATTTACGACTTGAATGAAGTGGAATTTCGCAAAGAAACGGTGCTCTACAGGGGCCCGTCCTTCGCGGCGAGCAAGTCGTTCACCAGGAAGCGTCACTCCTCGCAGTCCGACGAAAACGCGTGCGACGTCGAGGCCGCGGAAGAGCAATCGACCAAGCCGCCGCAATTGCCGCTACACGACAAGGTACCGTCGGTCGTGATTGTCCGAACGAACGACATTTGCAATAAGCTCGTCGCGAAGAAGCCGGAAACTGCGAAACTCGACGCCAGAGGCACGTTCGCGTCGTCGGAGACGAAGAAATCGGAAGTCGCTGCTTGCTGCGAGAAGTGAATAACGATCTGCGCGATATTTTACAACGCGCTCATCGGGCGAGAACGACTGAAATGGAGAAATTTTCGAGGAATCTTGTTCGTACTGCCTGTTGCAAAAATTCGGATAAATTTGATTACACATTGGAACAATTGTTAGACGAAAGATCTTTCGAGAAACATCTGTATTTAAAGCCCAAGTTGTCATTGTTACGTATCATGTACATATAGCATGTGTATGCATGTATATTTCGAAATCGCCGCGTGTTACGCATTGATATACTTGCCGTTTGTACACGAAGGCGTTTTCACGGGAGAATCCCTCTCGTTCGAAGATGTTGCTCTTTCTGTCCATCTCGATTAAATCGGCTAGCTACGGCTGGCGCGCGACTGACTTGATCTTAGTACGTAGATACGTTTGTTAAAAATTTATCGAGACTGATACACAAAGAATGTATTTTAGCGTGAATATGTCTCTCGATGCGAATGCGGAACGAGCGAGAATTTCTTTGGAAGTGCGTACGGTAGATCTGGCAGTGAAAGTACGCGATCGATTGTGTTCTCGTTTTTTTTATGTAAATAAAGAATTTACAGTACCGTTTACTAAAAGGCAAGTATCACGTTCGCATCTATTTCAAATGGCCTAAATCTATCTGCATTCTGAATCTAGTTTCGCGTTTCAACGCTGAAGGAAATTGAAATCCGAAAGTAAAGCATTTTTCCCCGACTTGTATTTAACGTAGCTTCTTTCGCGATGTGGGGTAATACGATCGAGGCGATTGTGCGTAGAGCGGTATGCTGTGGTAGACTCTGGACTAAAGAACATTCGCGTTAGGCGTAAATGCCGAAGTCTATTGCGGTGTAATTCCTACGTACGATTTTCCGACTAAATGACTCTAAATGCCAGGTTTCCGGAATACATGTCGAATTAGATTGATTGTCCACTCGTAGGGGTGGCTGCAAGTTAGACTGAGGACCGGTTGTTCCCCGTTTACGGTATCTACGAGTAGATCGATTATTCTATCTCGGAGTAAATTTCTAGGCACCTGGCATATCTTGAATTACTTACATACACTATATTTATCGACGTGGTTATCCGAAAGTAAGTTTCCTGGTGTGTTTTATTACTGGAAATAAATCTCATTCGCCTTTGGAATTTATCTTTTCAAAATTATCGCAGTCTTCGCTGTTTGCGAATTTTTAAAAACATTTTTCTCGTCGTATACCTATAGGTATAAAAGTAGGAAAAGATATTTTATAAGAAATTCAAAAGGTTGCATTAGGGAAGCTGAAAGCACGTCAAACGGTGTAGATAATAGTTACTAAATTTCGTTTTCACCACAAATCCCGATTGGGAAATGTTCGAAAATTCCATAATTATAGCGGGAAAAAATGTATCGATTTTACGTATCCAAGTGGTACGTAAGGCTGAGATGTTTTCTTTAATCCCGTTAGTTTACGTAAATGGATGATTATGTGCAATTATAAAAGTGTCTATACATTGGGCGTAACAGCGAAATTGCCGCCGCCTCGTTTACTCTGAAATGTTTACAGTAACGACGTACTATGGATCGTATTGCGGTAAATATTACAAGTTAAAATATATTATTATTCGTTTCTCATGCGAAATGTAAATGCCGATATTTATTGTACATATATATTGTACAAATGTGAATGAGAGAGCGAGAGAATATTTGTAATGTTCCTTTTTATTGAAGAATTAAATAAAAAGAAAAAAACAACAGTACGGACTTCTTTTGCAAAACATTTGACGCGCAATGCGTTTGTAGAAATTATAAGCGCCCGCGATTGAAGTCTTGCTTCGAATTCCATCCGGAAAACACTTTCCACTTGCGCTTTCTAGTCCGCGGCGAAAGCGATGGATCCGAGAGGAATCTAATACATATTTTCGTACTCTATCGCTTCGATTATATAATTCTGTACGGTTTTCGCATCGAATTTTCCAAGCGCTTCCGGAGCGCTTATGATATACGATGGAATGACGCTAATAATCACTGCTCGACGAATGCAATTTTTAATTTAAAAAAATTATACGTTCAAAGAGCAGTGGAACCGCTACGGAGATTACGTTTGCAACAAAGCTGCTTCCGTCGGCGCACAACGATTAATTACTATTTCGACGACCTAATCGCACAGAATAAATAAAACCTCAATTTCGAATACCTGCAAATACATAGCGAATAGATTCGAGGATTCACAGAAAGGAAGATCTACCCACCTCTTTACATTACAGCGCACTGCGACGCACTAGAGATGAGCTCTCGTTTGTTCACTTCCTCCCCCCTCTTGCCAACCGTCGATGATCTGCCGTGCGCGACTCGTCGTGGCCAAGCCGCGAACCAAATCCCGCCGGGCCGAAAGGATCGGCCGCAGATGCGCGGCAAACGGCGCCAGCGGTGGAGGTGATTTTTGTGTGATTTCTCCTTCGCTCCGAGAAGAAGATACGCACTGCGAACGCGCGCGCACGCGAGTTGTTCCTTTGCGCGAGCCAAACGTGCCCGATCCCTCGCGGCGAGGGCGATCCCGCGGTTCCGTGGTGTTCTCCCGCGTTCAGCAGTGTGGTCCAGTGTGGTCCAGCGTGTTCGTCTTACGCGAGTGTCAAGTTTTTTTTTCTACTTCGAGTCCCTCGCGGGGAGTCCGCTTCCGTGGTCGTCTTGTCGTTGCCGAAGGGGTGAGTCGATCACTATGAAATACGCGCGGAGCGGCGCATCGTTTACGCGAGAGAACACGCGTGTGTTCGTCCGTAGGTCAGAAATTCGCGATGCGGTGTTCGGTTTTTCGCGGTAGCCACTCTCCTAGCCGCCGGATTCGAAGCGATGATGCGAGAGGAGCGCGTCGCGGATTGTTGACGTCCTTCGGACGGAGGCGGCGGCGACCAACAATACGTACGATGTGGTTCGGACGCGATTGTGCGTAAATACGTACATGTTGAACGTCTCATGATGAAATTAGCGGACATTTTTCGCCCATCCGCTGTATACTTTCTTGCATCAAATGCCCCCGTACTGTCCACGTGCATTTGTTTTCTTCCCCTTTCATCTTTTATTCTTTCTCATACGCTTGTTTCGGCGCGGCGATGTTTGTTTACATGGCGATATTTGAAATTTCAACGAGCTCGTTTCACGGACAAACCGAGTCGGCGATGGAATGTCTACATTGACGCGGTACCTATACGAAGTTACACGACAGAAAACCACTAAATTCGATTAATTAACATCGGAAAATTTTAGTACTAACGATATAATATAATGAACACGAACGAAGACACTGCGAGAAATGAATCTTCTCTTCGGAAACGAATGACCGATTCGAAAAGAAAAATCCTGGATTGCGAATGGCCTCTCGTTTCTAGTGCTTCTCGTGGCGACGAGGGGCCAACTTCCTATTGCAACGTGCCCCGGTCTCCCTTTAATCATTATTATCTCATTATTTATGAGCTTTTTGCTCATGTTTGTGCAATACTTTTTTGAAGATTTAATTTTTCTCTGTAATCCAGTCATATCAGTTTAGGCTAAAAGTTCATAAATAATGAGATAATAGTGATTGAAATCTCTTTCCTGGCGAGTAAGTTTAGCCTCATGTGGTATACGTTACAAATAATGTGGGGGAAGCTAAACGCGACGCGATATATTCGCGCGGTAAACGTAATAAATCCTCAGATTAACAGGGAATAGGTCCTCGATCGCCAACATCGTTAGGAGAAATTACACTAATGAAATTTCATGGAATTCGGTATCGCGGGGGGGGGGGGGGGGGGGGGTGCACGCGCTCCGCTGTTGCCCTTTGCGCAAAATATTTTCACCCCCCCCCCCCCCCCCAACGAGAGAGCACACTTTATTTGTATGAATCCTCTTGCCCGCGGTCCGACACGTTTCGGAGTCGCTATTTTTTCATTTAGATCGAACGATTGCCGAAGGCGCGATGGTTATACATGCATATGTGTATCGCGAAAAAATATACAGCGTGAGCGTGTACACGGAGAGAATTTTAAAGGAAAAATTACCCATCAATGCAGGCTAACCCTGCATCATAGTGATGTTTCACTGAGCATTTACCGCGGTGATAGGAAAATAATCCTCTACGCGCGTAATGATATTTTATAGAAAATATATATATATATATATATACGCGTTATTATATCTTTACACTGTGTTGCAGGGTAAATTCTCAGTGAAACGTCACTGTGATGCAGGATTAACCTGCATGATGGGTAATTTTTCCTTTAAAATTCTCTCCGTGTATATATGTACCTACATAGTTTAGAGCGAATCTTCGGGAACGGCCGAAATACACGTATTGTATTCCTCCACGCTCTGTAGCGAATTAACGAATCGTAGAAGCCGATTACGTATAAAACGATGAGGACTCTACTCGAATTCGACTAGCTCCTGGGTGGCGATGCTAGTCGCAGCTGTGTAATCATTTACGCATTTATCATGCCGTTCGTTGGGGCGCTTGGTATATTTACAAGAGGAACTGATAGATACGCGTTTTTTTCTTTTTCCGTAATCCGACGACAAAGACTGTAACGTATGGAACGATTTTTTTTCTCGCTTTCCGTCGTATCGTTTTATTTTAATTTTTACAAAAATCGTGGTATCGAGATTTTCACGCGCCCCTCACTCACGTCGTTAAGCTGCTCGTAATACTCATCCTCATTATTAGCGTAGCGTATCCGCTTATCACGGAGCCTATAAAAATATCGAAGGATTTTCTTGTGTATGAAAATTTGCGGCTTTTTTTTTGCAAATGGATATTCATGGGGTTTTTTACATATGGAAATATCTTTGAACTATAGGCTTGATTATTATACATATTTTTTATTGGTTATTTCTCTTTCTTTCAAGACACTCGATCATTTTATCAGATATATTTTCTCTTTTAAAGTGGATAGATCAAAGCAAAAGGCTAAGTTAATAGAAGTATTTTTAATAAAATCACTGTTGAAACAAAAATTCATTTCTATTTGAGCAGATAATTCAGTGCATGAAAACGTAAACAAATTTTAATTTATTGTGACCATAAAAAAATATGAGGATTTTGCTTGGGAATTGTGAATATTCGTTATCCCTAAACACACCGCGTACAATATACGAGCGAGGCCTAAGAGATTTCGAAAAATTAGCGCGCGATCCCGCCTTGGAATGCAGTTGACAGGCGCAACGTGGACGTCGGAAACGCGATACATTCGCGGCACGTTAACGTAGGACCCGCGTACGCCTCGGCGCTGTCTTTACTTCGAGAGGGGGGAGCAACGCGAATAGAAAGCAAGGAGGGTTAAAGACGGTTAAAGAGTCACAGGCGTAGTTGTGGGGTCACGTACAGCGATCAGCGTACCGAGGCGTAATGTATGTATATTCATTCGGGTGGTATTACACAATGCCGTAGGGGTTTTCTTCGAAGACAGTCCGTTTGACGGAAATATCGCCTCTTCCGAATATCAACGTCCACGTGTGTTTCGTCCGGTTGAAATTAATCGACTCACAAGGCCCGGCTCCACAATTAATGTTGTAAGGGATAAACGTCGCTTAACTTCCAATTCCAATTCGGTCTTATGTAAAAAAAATTCATATTTTGAAATGTAATTTGAACTCCGTATACATATTCAATAACAAATGAAAAGGGAACGGTTCGAAATAATCATTTTTCGCAGTTATAAGTGTATTTCTCAACGAGATTGTGACGCCATCGAAAAGGCAAGCAATGAGTGCGAGGGAGATGGTCTTACTAGACTATGACGTGGCTGCATTTCAAAATATCGTTTTTTAGCTCAGATAAGGCGGGAAATGAAAAAATACAGGGTAAATGATTTTGTCCAAATTTCTCGAATCAGCGATACAAAAATTATGGTTAAAACCGAATTATTTCGTTGGCCGTTGCTATGCTCGGTCCTTTGATTGTGGACCTATGGGCGGAACAATAAGAGCGTCGAGTCGAAAACTGAGTGGACGTTCGGCTAGTATCTATAGCGACGGTCGGGCGTCGCACTCGCCTCGCTCGATGTACACAGTACGTGGCCTGAATTCGACCCTAATAACACGGCTCGTTTACCGATTTACCCCGCGAGTAAGTAGTCTTTATGCAGGCTAGCTAGCGCTATATTATTTATTACCGCCGAGTTCGCTCTCGGCGCGTCGTGGAAATTTGTAGGTTTTCTCGTGCAGCGGGAGAGATGCGCCTCACGTCCGCTTCGCGACTCGTTGCTGCAGCGAGAATCGTTTCCTGCCGAAGTCGAGGCGCGGGGCTGTTTGGTGGGACGTCGAGAGAGTGCAGCGCGACGCGCGCTCGATAATGGTCCCCTCCCCTTCATCTGGAGCGTATCACTCACTTGGAGTCGCGTCCGTTATCGTATACGATCCCTCTCCCTTTCCCTATGCTCGATAAACTTTTCCCCGCATTTTGGAGTCGTCGCATTGTCATTATTTTGCATCGTGAATTTAATTCTTGAAATCTGATTTCGATGAAACTGCGTTGAATTAAAATTTACATTTTATACAGGGTGTTCCAGGTTGAGCGAATGTCCCGTTAATGGTGAATTCCTTATGAAAATCTGAGTTTTTATTTCTAATGAAAAAACGTCGGTGCAAATTTGCCACTTGACATTTCAGGTCAATCTATGGTTACAAGTCAATATTGGTAGAGACGCGACACCTTTGATATGCTGTAAATATGATTTATTATTGCAATATTTAACAATATTGTAATATATAATTTAAAACATAATTTACCCCCCTCGACATTTTTTCATCAGAAAAGGGTCTCAGATTTTCATAAGGAATTCACCATTAACGGGACATCTGCTCGACCTGGATGGAACCCCTGTAGGTATATATATTTTTTATTAGATACATTTTTATTATATTTTTCTTATTTCCATTTCATGCTGCAACAATTACGTTTTCCAGAACTTTGTTGAGTGTTCGTATACATTTTCCTCTCTCACGATTAATCGATCATCCGGTACTGATTAACCCATATAATTCAAGCCAAGTCACAATCCGGTGGATCGTCGCGATTGGAAAGTACGCGCGGCCGGAATCCGCCTCTTCGCGGAACGCGACGTGCCTTCGCCGTCTCGTCGTAAAACCTTAAACTTCCGGCCTGAAACGAAGGCGCGTCGCAATCGGCGCGCGGCTAACGACTGGTTTTTACGGTCTCCGCGCGCATACCCGCGAAGCCGATCGCAACGGCGAATGCCCGCGCGCGAATAGAAGCGATGACGCGCTGCCGGAGGTCGTTCGCGAAAAGTACGCGCTTCCCGTCACTTTTCCTCCTCTTTCAATGGTAGCGCGCGAAGCACCCGTCACTCGGTCGTGCGTTTCTATTCGCCGTCTGGTCGACCGCGATAGCTCGTCTCGTATAATCGCGCTTCGGGTGCTTGTGGGGTAGGTCAGGTATGCGAGTGATTCCACGATCATCGTTATGAAATCTTGAACGCATAAGAGAGATAGGGAAAGCTTGGGAATTGTATTAGTTCGATTATACATGGTGGCCACTCAAATGAAAAATCGGGAAATGTCAGGGAATTTTTGATAAATCCAGAGGATTTGAGATATTCTTCTTTTCCATTATTTATGTTAAATTTGTAGAGTAACTGGTAGTTATGTATACGGATTACAAATTGAATTTAAAAATACGAACATTTTTTTCGAGTCAAATACCGCGTATCGGATCGTCGAGGCGTCACTGCAGTGCGCTCGGCCGTGCCACTTATCGCGCTCGTATCACGTGGCATTCGGCACGCGAGTTTCGAGACTCTCCCGCGACAAGAGTGCTCGAGTAGGCTGTCGTTTATTACGGGTCGTTTGTTCGGAGAGTAGAGTGGGCCTGGGAGTGAACTCCCGTCTCGAGGGTCAGCAGCGGGGGAACCCCGGTGAAAACGTAGAAAAACACCGTCACGGGGTTTCAGGGTTAGCGTCGCGCTTTGTCTTGGCTCTGCAAAAACAACGCGCCTGCTTTTGGCTTTGTGTATTAGGATCCGGTGACGCGCGGACGCCGCCGTTGTGTGCACGCTATAGCCCGCGATAGGCTCCTGGTGTATTCGGAGGAGTGTAGAAAAGTCGAGCTCTCTACCTAATTGTTTAGTTAGGGTTCTTCGTGGATCGTGGCTTTATTTCGTCTAGAGATGGTTTTATCGCGCTTCGCTTCGAGTTTTTCGAAGTCGTTCGCGTATTTAGCGCGATGATAAAGATATCGCTTTTCGAAATTCGGTTTCGCTCGAATTTCTAGTTTACTTCAGATTCGTACGGAATTTGGAAGAGACTATTTATATAGGATTTTTTTTATTTTTCATTTTGGGCTCGATTTAGGCTAGAAGACGATATTTAGCGATGCAGCATACTGACGTAAATGCATCTCCCTCCGTGATATTGTGGCATCAGCGAGAAGTTTGAATCGAAACTGTTTTAACTTTGCCGATAATTATTTCTTTCAAAGATTTTCTTCTTGGTGAGATATTATCGAGTACTTGTACTAGATTACACGTTGAATATAAAAATATGATTTTTTTTTACGCAACGGCCGAATTGCGAGAGAGAAAAATGTTAATTTTGCGACGCGAATATCGTCGTTGGACGGAGACATTGACGCGAGAAGGAGCAGCATTTATCGATCCACTCGAGCTGATGTATATACGTATTATTATCTCTAAACTGGGAGCCCTTCGGTTAATTCCGTTATTCTCTCACTAAATTTTTTTATCGTAGATTTGACAAATTTGGACAAAATTATTTACCCCGTATTTTTTTCATTCCCCATTTTTGAATATTTTTTTGTAACGTCTTTTTGCTCGCGCGACGAGGATACATTTACAATGTACACGGCACGTTAAACGGCAGCGGAGCTCTCCCGGGTTTACAGCACGTGGCTGGTGCGAGACTCGTACGTGTTATGTACCTTGTTTCTGCCAACGGCGTCGTAGGAGAAATATTTAGTCGAAAGAGTCATTGACTGCGCGAAAGCCAGGCGCTTTTTATGCGACCCACACGGCTTTTCCGCCGTGCTGCCACTGGACGCGCCTCCGAGCGCACCGAGAAAGCGAACGAGTGTGGAAGTGGATCCGTTTTGTACCCCCTAACGTTCGATTAGAATGAGTCGGGGGTTCTCATTTTATCCAATGCTTTTAGTCTGCTCTGAAAAATCGACTTCTCTCCTATCACTGTATAATTGCGCAGGTACATACGATCGTGTTGAAAAATGTTTAGTTCTTTTTTTTTTCGAGTAAGTCGATGGAAACATTTTATTCGCCTAACAATAAATTATTCAATCTCATTATCGAACGATAACACGAGGCTCTGTTCGTTTTTTAATTAGCATCGACAATCGTGCAAGGTATCCAGCGATCATGAACTTTTCTTTGTAATATGGAGAAAATTGTTGATTATAATTCGTAAATGTTTTTCATCGCATTTTTTTTCAAAATCTAAAAATTTCACCATACATTTTACCAACAAAAGTTCGCTGGAAGAATACCAAGTCGGTGAAAATATTATTTCTTGTGAAATCACTATTGGTACAAAAATGAATTTCTACTTGAACAGAAAATTTTATACGGACGCTAAAGAAGTTTTAGATTTAATTCGAGAAAAATATGGAGATCTTACCTAAAAATGGTAAAACTCTAATGGAAATCAATTATGCCTAATCTCTCCAGACATACCTATTCTCGTATTACGAGGCTAGCGTATAGTAGAAACCTCAACCGAGAAACGAACTTATGAATGCAACGACCAACGCGCGCCGCGACGATCGTTGTGCACGTAACACGCATCGTCAGGCATACAACGCAGCAGCTGTGACAAAAGATCGCTCTCGAACCTGCCGAGCGAACGCCGTCAATGCCGGATGAGTAATTGTAGATACGCCCCCTCTCCGTGACGAGGAGAGGAGAAGAGAGAGGGGCTGGAATGGACCTAAACTTTCTTGCCGCGCGAAGCGAACGGTGCAGCTGGCGCGGCGTCTGGGTAGTGAATGCAGTTCGTTGCCGGGAGAGAAACGATCTTCGCGCGGTACCCAGACGGAGGCGGTGGTTTTTCCGAAGTTTTTTTTTACCCCGCCGACCAAACAGCAGCCCAAACGCGCGAAGGCGCCGCCGGCCGCGGGTCTCCATTATAATCTCGAAACGTATTTTATAACCGGGAGATAAAACGTCGCTTCGAGTCGTTCGCTTTCCGTAAGGGAGGAAGATTTAATGCGTTTGGCTATTCTATATTTCTTAGGTCGTCCCGTGGGACGTGTATGCGGTTGGGACTTGTTTGAAATTTCAATCAAACAGTCAAGGTGGTGTGCGGACATGCATACCTTAAATTCACGAAATCGTTCTCTTAATTGTAACACTAAAACTGTCGCAGGCAGTCAATTTTACTAATATTTTATTCAGAGTGCCATTCAACCTCGATTATCTCGTAAGCCATGAGGTTTTTGTCGAAATTGGTAGAATACTTTTTTGTCGAATATACTTCGATCTACAAAAAAGTTCTATAGCAGTATCGGCTAAAATCCACAGATAACGAGATAACCACTCGCTAGAACAACCGTAACGATTTCACAACGCTTCGAACGTCATTTATCGAGAAAGTCGTTTTAGATATTTTTCCATGTCATTCCTACAGTGTTCGTGTATTTGTTTACGCGAATTCGTCGAGTACACGCGCGTTTCTCGGCGTTTGCCGCGTTTTCAGTCCCATTAGACTCGGGCGGGCGAGGTTATTGCGCTTGACAGTGAACTCGCGCCCCGCTGCTGATTTCGAAACATCCTGCAGCGACGGTCGTATACTCGCCGAGTAGCCGCGATAAATGCAGAATCGGTCAAAGGACCCGATCAGTCGGAGGTCGCGCAACGTACGTATCTTGTTATTCCCACCAGTCTGCTTATCGTGCACGACGTTATCAGACCGTGTCTCTTGAAGAATTTTTTTTGTTGGGATCTTTAGGGGCGTTCAATGATCGGAAAGGGGGAAGTTGAAAATTTAATATCGATATTTAATATAGGTTTGACGTAGTAACAAAGCTTCGTCCGACGTTTAAAGATAGATCGCGAATCGCGATCGATCCCGTCCCTCCATTCTCCCGGAACTAATATACAGTCGCATGCGCATAATGACATCTCTATACAGTCGCCCTTTATGTGCCATAATACACCGCGCGCGCGTTGTTACAGCGCTCTCCTTCTCTCCCCGTGCGCTCTCTCGTCTCTTCTTCCCTCTCTGGAATAGTACCGTCCATCAACCCCTAACTAAAGTCCCCCTCGTCTCCCTGGATATACATGTGTGTGGGAGGACACGTAAAGCGTCAGGGGCAATGGCATCGGACTCGTCCTCTACACGTACGCGCGTACTCGATGCACACGAGCCGTAGGAGTCGTTATGGTAACGCGGTACATCACAAACGTCATTTTTCTCCTCTTTCGGGGTGCTCTTCCGACTCCGTATTCCAGGGGCTGTCTAGTACGAGCTATAAATGTGATTCTTTCCGACGAGGTTCAACAGCGCGGGACTTGCTATTCTTGTATAAGTCCGTTATAGAGCGAAATGAATAAGTGATAAGGGGTGGGATGCATGGGATTTCGATTCAACCTCTCCTCTCCTATACGTAGGTAATTGAATATTTTTGTTGCAATTTTACAGACGTGTTGAAATTATTTTATCAGTACAAATGTGTGGTAAAATTTTTTAATAATTCTGATTGAAAATACACGAATTTCAATGAAATTGGACATCTGCGTAAGGGATTTTAACACTAGGTACCATAGAACTACGGAATGGTCGCGCTTTATAAGACGGTCGTTTTGGCGGGTGATTATCTCGTTATCCGTGGATTTTTCGTCCACACTGCTATAGAACTTTTTTGTAGATCGAAAGGTGCTCTACAAAAAAGTATTGTACCAATTTTGACAAAAACCTCACGGGTTACGAAATAATTGAGGTTGGATGGAACTCTGAATAAGACGCCGGTCAAATTGACCGGTTGCGGTAGTTCGTGTTAATTATCCAGAATGTTTCCCTCTTATTGTACAATATCGAATAGTTTTCCACTGTTATTAAACAATTGTAAAAAAGCTTCTCGCAGTTTACGGAACACGCGGTACGCGTTGTTTACTTTTACATCACACCTAACCGAGTCCTTATATGATTACAATAGGGTCGATGGTTAGGTCGCGTGTCTTGCGCACATTTTTAATCGTGTACGCGTACGCGTTGCGTGACACAAACTGTCCAGCAGTCGGCGGGTATTACGATGTGGAAAGAGCATTTAGGACCTGTACGATGTAACTTTGATAGATTAATCTGATAAGAATAATTAATTTTTTTTTTCATGACGGTGAAAGTTGTTGAAAGCAAAATTATTTTTTTTTAAGAGCAACGGATTCAAAGTATTATAGTTCAGTTGTCTGAATTCTATATATCGTTGGTGATAATTTTTGACATTACGTAGTCTGCTCTGTATATGTTTCTTGATATGAACAAAATAATATACGTAGCGGCATCGGAAGTAATCGATACTGAGTCCAGAATCCCGGCAGGAATATGTCGTTAGAGAAGAACCTCAATCATGCGTCTGTCGGCTCATCGACTGACGCGGAAACCGTTCACAAGCAGATATTGAATCGATAAATCACCGACCCTATTGAGTTTCCGCAGACAGGGAGGGAGGGGGAGGAGGGAATCCTTTCGCGATGTTCGTTTCACCTTCTCCGGTCTACTCGCAACGTGTCTTCCATCCTCGGATCGTTAATATCGATTCTCTTTTGTTCGCGACATTTTCGATTTAGATAACGACTTCATTTTTCACGAAGCGCGTCGATCATACGGCTGAATCGTGTACGTTTCAGCATGTGATCGCTCTATTTTCGAGACGAAATGGATCCTTTATCCTCCTGACGTCTGGTCGGAAAAATTAAAGGCTTTTTGTGAAAATTTGTATTCAGTAAAGGGATTTTAAAAAATAAGAGGTATAGAAAATATAGATTATAGACTAAGAGGATAAAAATGTTATAGCGAATCGTATGGGGAGATTCGAGACTTGGTTTCTAGCTGCTCCTTTATAGATATATTCATTCACTCGAAATATATAGAACGTGTATCCGTAATAAAGAGAATATAACATCAAGAAATAGTCTTAAAATGCTCTTGAGTGATTCCTACAAGCGTCTCAAATATCCTTCATCTGCCATATTTCATAGTATGACGCGAAATAACTTTCCCAAGCATCTCAGAGTGATTATATCGATCACGCGTTCCAAACACTATACACAGTTGCCATCAGTCATACCACCGTAACGACTACATATCCACCGTCGAGGTCAAAGTTGGGTTGAAATGGGATTAATCAATCACGCAATTTGTCTTTTGTAACTCGCTACGCAGTTGCTTGACCCTGCTTCGATCGACTTCAGACCCCAACGTTGGAAACCTGATTAATATGACAAAATAACAACAGTCCTAGACCATCCCAACGATCCCTGAATGAGTTTCGAGTACTTTTCATCTGTCATATCTTGGCGCTTTTGCGTGATATTCGAAACTTCACCGCAAATTAGTTATAACCTAATTTACTCAAAAATATGACACGAAGTGGCGTTTCTACAAAGTCTCCGGTGTATGTATATTTTATAGACTCACGATATCCAGTTGGTCTTATGACGGCTTTTGTCCCATACTAGCGATAGCTACACATCAAAACTCGTTCGTCGCTCGATGCTCCGCAGGCACGTTTCCGTTGTAACACGAACGTATGTAGGTAGTAGGTACATAACTCTGCTGGTCTCGAGTCGCGCGATCCTCGCAGCACGCACGTGCGCGGATGCGTGCTCAATGCCCGAAGCACGTAACGCGTACAATGAGCGCTTTCGTCACCGTCGTCTTGCTTCGTTCCAGCGTCGCCTGAAAGTTGACGCGAAGGGTCTCGCGATCGAGCCCGAAGAAAGTGTCATATTTGTCGTTTCGTCGCTGGATGACAAATCGCGGGCTCGCCGCGATATCTCTTTTATCGACGGGCGCCCGGGGTTGTACGCGGGGGTAGAGATTGATCGTTTTCGCTCGCATATCCGATGGATTTCGATGCGAAATTTCTAAATTGATTCTTTCTGGGTTTGGAAATAAATACCCGAAGGAACTTTCGACGATAGGTATATCTTCCATGTGGACGTTCATCGCTATATTGTTATATAATATGTTGTCGTTAGTCGCTAAGACAACTCACTACTGTAATTGTGTTTGCTCGCCTCGAGCATAGTTTGATATCAGGGCGAGTGGGGTATTATGAGGATTTTCCGATAATTTGAAACAGCCCGCGGGCTTACAACGAGCGGAATTAAAGCGATATCTTACCATAAAAGAAATTATAACGAAGAACCCTTTAATTTTAGTTAAATCCAATGCGTTCAAGAACAATGTAATATTTTAATCGACAATTTAGATATCCCGACTAATAATTCCCTTTTCCTGATAATGTCGCGGTCGAAGGTCACGAGACAGCTTCCTCCTCCTCCTCCTCCTCCTCCTCCTCCTCCTCCTCCTCCTCCTCCTCCTCCTCCTCCAACTCCTCCTCTCGCCCTGTCGTCTTCCTTTTCTCTACATCCGCGCTGGAACGCCGCGTGATCCATCGTAATAGTATTCCGTTATCGAATTATCGATCCTTCCCCGTTGCGGTGTTACATAATGCACCAGCAGCGAAGGACGGGACTAAAGATTTCCGTCATTCGTGTGTGCCGGATCTAGTTTTTTTTCCCCTTTTAATCCGCTCGCCCGATCTTTCTCTCGCTCCGCTGAAACTGGAGAAGTTCTGGCCTACCCCGGCTCGGCTCGCATCTGCATCACGACCACATTCCGACCGCCGACGCCCAGGGTTTCGTCGATTTTTTTTACGTCGCCTCGCGTTGCACCTGCTCGCACACACGCATCGCATCCACCGCTCCTGGACTCGTAATTACTTACCGGGCTTCTTCCCACTACATACATACTCCTTCCGACGACGTGATATCCCCTTCGAAAAGGGCGGTATGTGGTACCTGAGGCGTTGCCTGGGCCGACCTCAAGTCGGCGATTTTCATTGTTCTTCGTCGTCGGCTTATTTCAATAATTCTGAGGCGGATCAAGGTTTGTGCAAGAGACTAGCTATAGATTTGATTTCATCACTTCAAAATTTGAAACCGAGAACTTTTTTCCACCGTTTTAGGTCTGTATGGGAAAATGCATCGTGCTGTAAATAAATTGTGACGATAATCTCATCGCTTCTTACAATGTACCATGCGAGGCTAAACTTGGTCGCTATAGGAAAGAAATTAAAATCATTATTATCTCATTATTCATGCATTTTCGGCCTATATCGATATAAGACATTATTGTAAATAAAAACGTAACCTTCAAAAAAGTATTATACAAATATGAGAGCCAAAAGCTCATAGGTTGTGAGATAATAGTGATTGAAATTTCTTTCCTGGCGAGTAGTAAGTTTAGCCTCACATGGTATTTGATATTACGTGTTTATCTGTATTTTTTTTAATGACATTTTTTCTCACCAAGGAATTATAATTATGTAATTCGTAAAACTAACATTTCAGTTCCGAATTTGCGACGTAATTTAACGCGGTTTTTGCGTGCCGTGAGCATTTGAAATCCGTGACGATTTTTTTTACAAGATACGACAGTTACCATGCGATTTTCTAATCCCATCCCAGAAATCGAATGCGATTCACTCGTCGGTGACTAGAAGTCGTATGTCCCCGCTTTCGTTTCCGTTTGCGATTGTTACGTCAATAAAGAGAGAAAGAGAAAGAAGCGTGATGATTTTTCGAGTTTCCACGCGCGTCCGGTGGACACCCGAGCGTGACCGAGAAGCGGCCTTTTTACGTAAAGTAGTAATAGCTCAGTACGGTCCCGGCGCCGTGCACAGTACAGTATCCGGGGCTTCGCACGTTCTGTGTAGCGTCGTCTCCGCAGCACTTCCGTGAAGTCGGCCCCCCATTTGAACACATTTGGAAAAAGTACAAGGAAGAGTTGCCTATATTGAACCGGTACCTAAATTGATCCTCCTGGCTATTTTAAGTAAATAAGCATTTCCACGTCATCTATCAGTAGAAATTCAAACGTTAGTACCGGTCAATAGGCATACTGATCGGTATTAAGGTTTGAACTTCTACTGATTCCAGAGATTTCGATTTTTGTTAAAATCTTAAGCGCTGATTCCACAAATCATGCACTTGTTAACATATATACCCTATACACATTGACTATATCTCAAAGGAAATATCAAATATTAACGATTTTATGTACGAGAACATTTTTTGTTCATGGAAAATCATCGATATCTCGGCGATCCTTTAAGATTTCGATAATAAGTGCATGATTTTTAGAATCAGCGCTTAAGATTTTGACAAAAATCGAAATCTCTGGAATCGAACTCTCGACTGTCCTATCTTATGTATTTTTTCGCGCTGATTACGAAAATTATAGATATATCGAGGATATCTCAAAGGAAGACCGAAGTATCGATGATTTTCCGTGAAAAAAATAATTTTCTGGTACATGAAATCACCGATATCTTATATTTCCTTTGAGATATCGTCAATATATCTGCCGTTTTCGGAATCAGCGTGAAAAAATACATCGGATAGGGTAGTCGGGAGACCGATTTCAGAGATTTCAATTTTCGCGAAAAATTGAAAAAATGAGTATATGCCTTAAGATTTTGACAAAAATCGAAATCTCTGGAATCGAATTCTCGACCATCCTATCTTATGTATTTTTTCGCGCTGATTACGAAAATTATAGATATATCGAGGATATCTCAAAGGAAGACCGAAGTATCGATGATTTTCCGTGAAAAAAAGAATTTTCTGGTACATGAAATCACCGATATCTTATATTTCCTTTGAGATATCGTCAATATATCTGCCGTTTTCGGAATCAGCGTGAAAAAATACATCGGATAGGGTAGTCGGGAGACCGATTTCAGAGATTTCAATTTTCGCGAAAAATTGAAAAAATGTTGAGTATATGCCTTAAGATTTTGACAAAAATCGAAATCTCTGGAATCGAACTCTCGACCATCCTATCTTATGTATTTTTTCGCGCTGATTACGAAAATTATGGATATATCGAGGATATCCCAAAGGAAGACTGAAATATTGATGATTTTCCGTGAAAAAATAATTTTCTGGTACATAAAATCACCGATATCTTATATTTCCTTTGAGATATCGTCAATATATCTGCCATTTTCGGAATCAGCGTGAAAAAATATATCGGATAGGGCGGTCGAGAGTTTGAAAGAAAAAATTTCAAGGGAGTTAATTATTTAAATCTCTTATCTTATGTATTTTTTGTAGGCATACTGACCGGTACTAAGGTTTGAATTTCTACTGATAGATGACGTAGAAATTCTCATTCACTTAAAATAGCCAGGAGGTTCAATTTAGGCAACTCTCCCCTAAGAGTTCCGATAGCTCTCCTAAGATTGCCGAAGTGCTCAATCGGTTTTAGAAAAAGTGTTGGCTCGTAACTGCCGAAAAACGGATTTAAAGATATGGGGAGCCAAGTTCACAATTTCCAGAAATCAAGTCCCCGTAACTTCCTTCCGTAAAGAGCTAACACAAAATCTCGTAAGAATTTCTTGCAGCACTCTAAGAGAGGCCACCACTAATCAAACTCTAATCAAACAAATCGAAAATCAAAATTCAGACTACTCCTATTTTTCAAATCACTATAACTCCTTCGTTTTTGCAGCTAATAGGATAAATTATTAGAGTTTTCTGCAGCACTCCGAGGGGGGCCACCAGCACTCTAACCGAAAATCCCGACACTCTTGACATTTTTACTATCCCTGGGAACTTGGTCGATTCGAAAATTCAAGCAGCACTCTTAGGGCGGCTATCGGAACTCTTACACTGTTTCCAAATTTTTGCAAATGGGGTCTAACTTCACGGAGGTATCCGTAGCAGCGCAGCGCCCCGCAATCGATATCTCCGGAAACATCGAATTATCTCGGAATAATTGAACGGATCGCGGAACTGCGCCGGAGCGCGAATTATTATCTCGTCGATGTTCCGGGCGATTTCAATCGCACGATTCGATAGATACGGTTTCGCGGAGTTTAATCCGAGAATTTTATTTATGCGAATATCGAGAGAAATGTATTTTCGTTGTGCTATAGACTTATTTTAAGTCTTCGAGTGGAGAAGAAAGACCGATGTAAAGAAAAATTTGTATTTGAGCTGAAAATTCGGGAAAAACGCTAAAAAATTATACGTCTAAAAAATATCGTGGAAAAATAGAGAGATCTTTCCTGGAAATCGTGGAAATATGGAAATTCATTGTCCTTAATTTTTGGGCGCACTGTATTTGAAGTCTTTTTCTTATTGTTATTCGTATTGTCGGCACTGTCCAATGCGTCTCGAGGAATATGCAATCTACAAGCTGTCGATACGCGAGTTTTCGGTGGCTTTGAAAGCATCGCTCCCGTGGAGCAATTATTATCGAGAATGCCGAGAAACTGTAGTCAGCGAAATGGAGCATTCAGTAATATATATACACCGAAGCGCGCGCGCAAAGTCATTTTAGCGTTCGATTCCATTTCCGCAGCTCCTGCCGCTAACGCGGTGGGATTACAGATCAAAGTTGAATACTAGCAAAGCCGAGCGTCCAGCAAGCAAATGCGACATTCAGTTATTATATAGCATGCGTCCCATCTTGTACCAGGCGTAATCCGTTACGAATCAGATGGAAAGCAAGCGGAAGATGGTAGATCTGTATATTTGGCTCAGGATCGGATAAATGGGGGAAAGCAATTGGTTCGTTCTTATCGCAATTTTTCTGTACTGGGGAGTGCGTAATTTACTTCTTCTCTCAGTCTCCGTCTGGATCCTTTAGGATCCCCTTTTCGGGATAATTTTCTTTCTCTACAATGAGAAAAATAATTGCTGGTGTCAAAAGAAGTGTCAATTTTTAAGAATACAGATTCTTGATCGAAAAATATATATTCTTGATCGAAGAATATATATTCTTGATTCAAGAATACCGTCGTGGGAACAAGAAATTTTTTCTGCGCTGAAAAAAAAATGACTCGAGCCTATGAAATATTTTCTCGCGCGAGGAAAAACGAAAGAAATTATATCATATTTTTGATTGAAGAAAACATTTTTTTTTTTGCAACCAGCAATTATTTCTCTCAGTGCAGATTACCAGCACCGTACTTATTTTCCGCGAAAAACTCTTACGAATCTTTTACGTTCCTCATCATTCGATAATACTATAGTTTCACGTCAGGGAAGACACGAAACGACTGCAAAAGGGAGGCGGAACGGTGCCCCGTTAATTGCAAATAGCGATTCCGACATTGTGGCGCGCGAGAGTGCAACCGTTACGCTTCACGCCGCATAAATATTTAACTGCAGCAGAAAATGCACACGCTCGCGTCTCGCCACATGCCGCGGTTACCCAGGCTCACCTGATTGACTCTCGCGGCAAGTCGCACTCGTCGAATCTGTAAACGCTTCTTCCTTCGCTCGCGATGGAGCACGGATAATCGTTTCACTCGAAGCGCGATCCATTATGGTTTAACGGGGTTACACGCAGAAGAGGAATCGAAATAGCGAATTTTCTGTTTATGTGGCTCGCTGTCTCCTCGGGGAGTTCAGTGAAAAAGCTACACTGAGAAAAAGAATGCAACAGATTTAACCAAATCGACAATTATGAGTGGGGGAATACAGATCAAGTCACTTTGTTGGACTGATAATTGACCTGAATGGACTACCGCCTGTTTCTCTCAAATAGCCTTTAATCGCAATCACCAAATTTATTAGTTGAAGCAAATAATTCGATTTTTAAACATTTTTTTTGTCGCAGATTCGAAAAATGACCAAATTATTTCGCCCGCATTTTTTCGTTTTTCATTTTCGGCCTTATCTGAGCTGGAAAACGATATTTTGAAATGCAGCTAGAGTCCATCTCTCTCGCACTCGTTATTTAACATAAGTGCGTCTCTGGCGTTTCGAATGCGTCACGAATTAGCGAATAATTATTTTTTTCGGATATTTTCGTTTTCGCGTGATATTGAATATGTATGCATATTACAAATTGAATTTAAAAATATGAATATCCTTTTTATATTTAAAATCCGAATTCTTCAGTCCCCCACCCGTAAATGCCGATTCAATTGAATATACCTACCATTTTTTTTTTCCAAGTGTACCATTTGTAAAGATTTGCGCGAAAATAATTACGAAGGAATTTCGCTTTGACGAATTACAATTTCATGGAATACCTGTGTAATATTACACGGAATGTTTACGGATCTGCTCAGAGTTTGAGTATGAGATTGGTACATAAAATTTATGTAGTTGGCCAACGGGAGTTGGTCGTAAACGCGATATTGAGTTCTAATGCGCAAAATTACCAGGTATACAAAATATGAGAAATGTACAGCAGTAATTGGATCAAATCTCTTCCTGCTACGATCACGCCGAGGCAACTGTCCGACGCAAAGTCGCCTTTTAACGTTAAAATCCCGCGAACGGGTCGCTTTGACCGGTTTTGAAAATCAAATCGCCGTGTCGCTTCTCGGTCCGATTACGGATTACGGGTCTTGACTTCGTATATGAGATCCTTCGTGCGATAAAACCAGTTTATACACGGAATAGGTTTACCGTGCTTCGAACGTCGTATCCATGGTGAATTTTTCTTTTCTAAGTGAGCTATACTCGTACCTACGTAGCTTCGGTGGTTCCAACGATGACGCGGTGGTTGGTGACTATTAACATTTTGAATCATAGCCATAAGAAAAATCAAGGGTAACCGTAATCTTTGGTTTCGGATTATTTTTTAAATGCCAGAAGCGTATTTTCAGTTCGGACGAATAAACAATGTTCTGCATAACGAAAAAGAGAAAATAATATTTTTGTAAATTTTAATTTTCTTCTAAATCAGCTTCAGTTTCCCCTGCGCAGCGTTCTAAGCGTCAAAAATATAAATAGAATCTATAACGATTGATGAAATCTTAAAAAATTCGCAACTTTATCGCAAAATTAATTCCCCCTGTGACGATTTATAATTATTAGTAGCATAGCGAGACTGGCAGCCTCATGTTATGCTGCCTAGACACGCTGAGCTCTCTGCGACCGGTAAAAATATGAAATAAAAGTACGAAAAGTGTAAAGGCGAAGGCGTCGTTATCGGACCGTGGAAGGTGACGGTGCGAGTAAACTCGTCGGTTGACTCCGGTCGCGCGCGAACCTTACACCGAGACAGGAATTGAAAGGGTGACCGAGTTCTCGACTTTCACGTTTCATACCGTCGATCGAGCCCGACTGTATCGATCATTTTGCGAGTGCGATTTTTTTTGTCCCTCGTACCGGAACAAAAGTCGTAATTATAATACTTTACACGGTGTATTTCGCGCGGCGTCATCTTCTATGTATATCATCGCGCGGGGAAAGAGTGGAACGAAAGGAGTCGCGAGAAAGAACGGGGAAACCCCTCCCCGATCGCGATTTTGAGCGATCTCGCCGCGATTGCGCGACGTCATCTTTCTATCGTCTTTCTTTCTCCTCTAATGGTTTACTTTGCTGTGCATTTTTCTTCCTCGCAGGAAGTCGACATAACTCGTCTCGCACGGGTGTTTCCGACGAGAGGAATTTCGCCATCGTAACAAACGATCGACTATCCTAAAAATTGCGGCAACGCGACGAGAGTATTGGTATTAGCAAAAATCAGTTCGGTAGATTTATTAAATAATCTGATATGTAAGGCGAACTGATGATGTCATGACGAAACTATTCTTAAGGGCGGGTTGTAACGACTTGGTTCAGAGCCGGTTCAGCTTGAACCGCCGTTCTTGGTATATTTTGTGTCACGCATAATGTCATACATTTTGATGTGAACTCAGTTCAAACGTGGTTCAAGTTAGAACTGAGTTTAAACCAAGTCGTTACAACCCGCCCTAAGAAAGCAGCGCGTAGGGTCCGCTCTCAAATATCGTATAAATGTTTATATGAAACGATATACACCTAGAGAGAGAGAGAGAGAGAGAAAGAACTAAGGACCAAAGTGCATTAGAAATCTTTCTTTGTGCGTCAGTCTCTCGGAGCTCTCCTAAGAGTAAAGACGTTAGTCGCGTTTGATTAATAAAGTTATCACTTCCACTCAACCACAGTGTTTTATTTAATTCATTCCATATCACCTGGCTTCCGTAATAATCAACGGAGAGTCGTTCAGAATAACCGCGTTGTGATTGAAATCGTAGAAGAAACTGCCTGCGAAATTCGTTTCGGGAAAACTTCCGGCTTGTTGATTTCTTTCTACCTCTCTCTTTCCAAATTATGTACGCATTATCTTATCTATATAATTTCTATATTAATCATATAAGGAGTGTGTGTAGTTTTTATATGATTAATATGAATATCATAATATATAATCCATATAAGACCAAAACCACATATAAATTATATAGAAAATATATAGAATTTTTTCGCCCGGGCCGCTGTCTCAAAATTCGCCTCGGTCTATTTCCAATTACATTTAAATTACTTACACGCTGCATTTTGTGTCAATGCAAAAGTAAATTTATTTTTATTCCCACGGTCTTTAAGCTAAACGCTACCTTAGAATAGTAGGGTAGAGGTACCTAACATAGAATAGGTACTTATGTAATATGAAATTCCTACTTATTAAGACAAGTTCTTTAAAGTACGAAATACCGTTTGAAATGGAAACTTATCGAGTCGTGGCTTCTCAAAACTATCATTTTTGGTGTGTTTCCCTGTATAGTAACTAATGCAATAACCAGATAGATAGATTGTCTTAATAAGTAGGTATTCAATATTAGTTACCTATTCCATATTACGTACCTCTACTCTACGTGTAGTTGTATTTATCGTATGACAGAGTCGCCTTGACAGATCTCAGTATAACCGTCGATTATATATATATACTGGAAACGTATAAAGACTTGCCGTTATTACGAGGTTTCGAGTATCGAGGAAAAATCCCTTCGCGACTCAAATGACTTCCTTGCTTCATGATTCTTTCTGGCGTCGTTAGTAGCTGCCCTAGTAGTCACATATACGTTAACGCAAGCTCGCAGCATCCCGTCGGGAAATTTCGATTCGTAGATACGAGACTCGCTTTATCTCACCTCGTCGTCTCGCTCTCCCCCGTGAACTAATCTTTATTTGCGCGTTTATTCGGGGAGACTCGTATATCTTCGGGTATAAACATCGCCGGACTCACGAAGCGTCCCGAGTGCGTTCCAGGTAGAAAGGGGGATTCCCCCGCCTCGGCAGGCTGGTCTATTTATCCGTAGCGAGAGATTTCTAACCGAGGCTCTTCGTCTACAAATTAAAATCCAGCTGTATGCGACGTATTGAGGCCGCACGATACGAGTGCCGCTTCCTACCATGGCTAAATGACTCGATATTCCCACACGCGTGTAAGGCGAACAACGAGACGTCTCGATACGTCGTCTTACGTGGACCTTTAACATATTATGTAGCTGGGGTGTGGATCGCCCGCGTTGCGTAAACCTCGAGTTACGTGGCGATGGCCCACGAGGATCGTCTTGCAGGCAATTCGCGCGATGAAAATTCTCGTGATGCGAGAGTAATGCGCCGTGCTCGTGAGACAACACAGACCAGGGCGATGCGGAGTGCATCGATACGCCTGCATACTCGGACGTGAACTAACGCGCTACGTATCATAATTTCTTTATACGGAGAAAGAAATAGTAGATATGACTAAATTGATGGCCATGGGGCGGGGGCAATTTAGTTACTTGGATTAAATAATTCGATTGTAATGGTTTGAAATTGTTCGACGAAAACAAGCTGTAGTCCGGTCTAGCAAATTCTTAGTTCAAGTAACCAGATCTGCGTTCTCCCGCCCGTGACCGTTAATTTAGTCAAATCTGCCATACTTTTTTCCCCAGTGTGTACATTTCCCATTAAATTTCTTTTTTTTTTCACAGCAAAAAAATTGTCTAGTAATTTTACCGCAGACATTTATGTCGGATAAAAGCTCATCCCAGTAAATTTTTGAATTTGTATAAAGTCTATAGAGACGGAGAGTATATGGACGACCAAGGACACCGTCGTATGCATATATCGGTGTCGAGATTGAGTTTCCACTTCGTGCGAGGCTTTACCACCCCCGCTCCTCCCCTCTTCCCTACGTGCCCGCGTTCAGGAAGGAAAGAAACGCACGAGAAAACGGCATAAATCGTTGCGGAAGTTGGCCCCTCGTTGCTGGTCATCCACTTCTCCACCGTTTTATGCGCCGTAATTCGAGTTCGTCTCCGCATCTAGGAAAGGAAAAAAGTACGAACAGCTGCGCCGTCCTTGTCGTCGAAGAATTAGCGTTATTCCAGTCTCGTGGAGGTGGCGGAGGCGAAAGCGAAAACGAGAGTGGGCAGGAGTTGGACACGAGAAGGGAGGAGACAAAACCGAAGAAATCGCGAGTGAATTTTCCCCGCGCGCATCAGCGCTCGACTGTGCAACAAAGTTTCGGCGAGAGTGGGTACGCGCATGTATCTCGACCTTTGGACAAAAAGATATCCGACCGAGAGAATCGCTTTCTCCGACGCTCTCGCTATTATAGATACGCGTTGCGCACATGAGCGACGACCGCGGAATTGCGGTGACGCCTCGAAGGCACGGGAAGGTCGGGAAAAGCGCCGCGTCGGCAGGATAACGGCGACGATGGCGGGACGCCGCGCGCCGGGAGTGGATGCTTGGTGGAGAGGAAGGTAAATATTGCGGGCGCGTGGGAGAGTATATAGGTAGCCTGCGCTGCGCCGCTATATAGGACACCTACTTTGTATGGATACACTCGGCGCGCGGGGCGATCTTTCAAATTGAAGATCGTCTAAACGGAGAAGATTTCCGTTACGAGCCTGTATCCCTTCGCTCGAAAGCTCTCTGCGCACACGTGTCCGCTGAAAGCTTATTTACAAGTTTATAACTCGCTCCCGCGGCGTGAAAGAGTGTGGAGGAGCTACGACGAGAAGGACGGATTTTTGTCGGTTGAGGGACGGAAATTGCGTGGAGTATTCACGATGGTCACTAAACTGGAGACTGGGGAAATGTCGGGGAATTTTTGATAGATCTAAAGGATTGTTTTAGAGACTTTTTTCTTGAATTATTTTATGTTAAATTTGTAGCAACTTCGATTAAAATTACCATATCGCATTAACCTGATCCTGAACAATAATAAACTGTATTTTAAAATTATAATTTATGCAAATACAGCCAACTGTGCACTTATATTGTCTTCATACTCATATTATATTTCAAGTAAACGCTTGGCGTGATAAGCGATAACTGATAAAATAGCAACATATATGTCAGGATTATTCAGTATATATGTATAATAATTTTGGCATGTCAATTTTATCCCTCAACCGAGAATGACGTTATTCCGGAGACACCATAAAGCCGGGTCTTCACTGCGCGAAATTCTACGCGAAACTGTTGCGCGAGTCATGTCCCCTCTTTTTCTCGCGCTCCCTCTTCTCACTCATTCTCTCTTTTTCGCGAAACAGTTTCGCGCAGTGAAGACCCGGCTTAAGAGCTGGTTCATTGCACACTTCAATCGGACGTGAAGGAACGCGGGGGACTACTCACTCGCACTCACATGATTCCTCGGACAAATTCACTCATTCCAACTTTCTAAGTAAGGGAGACCGAAGCGAGTTGGCCCCTCGGTACAACGGAAAACAATGGAAACGAGGGGCCAATTTGCCGTTTCCACTTGCCTCGGTCTGCTCTGTACGTAACGAATCTACTCGACACGGGTGACTGTAGCATCGGGAGAAGTGCCGCGAAGTAAGGCGACGGCAAGAGACGCGCGGAGGCGAACGTGGAGGAGCCGCGAGAGGGAGAGAGGCCGCGACGTCGATCCCTTTCATTGAAGACGGTACAGTGCCTCGCACTCTCCCCTCGTCGCTTTTTTTCTCCGTGGCTCAACGACCTCTACTCGTCTCGCGTCGAAACGCGGAGTCTAATCCGATCCTTGCACACTCCGCATTGTACATGTCGACCTTTGACACACGGCTTTCAGCTTCACCCCGAGCGAAGTACGCACCCAGAGCGCCAACGGTTTGGAAAGTCCGAAACTCCGTCTTTATTTTCTCTCCGCTCTTTTTCGAGCTCCGTTCTCTCTTTTATTCACCGGTTACAGTTATGGTTGGCGATCATTTCTTACGCACGACTCTTGCCATCGCGTTTTTTCCCCCCTCATCCTCGACACGGTGCTCGTCGTTTTCTCTTTACAAGTGTGACGATCGACTCGGTATACAATGTCCGCCGAAATAGGGAAGATCGGAGCGAGTGGATGCGTGAAGTTGGCCCCTCGTTCCCATTGCCCTCCACGGTAACGAGGGGCCAATTTCCTCGATCAACGTCTCACTTTCCGCTAAATACCATGTGAGGCTAAAACAAACTTATACTCGCCAGGAAAGAAACTCTAATCATTATTATCTCATTATCAATGAACTTTTGACCTATATCGATATAAGACTTTATTGTAGATGAAAACGCAATCTTCAAAAACGTATTATACAAATGCGGGCGAGAAGCTCATATATATAGGTTGTGAGGTAATAGTGATTCGAGTTTCTTTCCCGGCGAGTAAGTTTAGCCTCATATATGGTATGATAGGGTCGTGGTTCGCGTCGAAATTCCTCATCGGAGGGACGCGAGGGAAGGGCTCGAGTTAATCAAAGCGGTACGCGTGTGCGCGCGCGCCCTTCGATCCTTGGCGAGATTTACAACGCGGAAATGATTATCGATCGTGCGATCCCGCGCGCGCGTGTGCGTATACCCGCTGCGGGCGGTGAGCCGCGCGCGTGTGCGGTTACCGCGTACCGAGCGGCGAACGGGAACCGGTAACAACAGGTGGCAAAATCGTAAAAGCCGGTTCCTATAGGCCCGCGTGTGTTGGCGACGCGTGACCGGAGCCGGTCACGCTCTGTCGCCGCGTGTATCGGGCGGACGTGCGAAGTGTCCCCGCGTGGACGCGGGGCAAAACACGACACGAGTCACGTTTCCGATAAGGATCGTTTCGGCGGTAGCGGTACCGAGAAATTCGCCCTTATCGGCAGTGCAACTCGTGTTAGTTTGCGTTGTATAGCCAATGATATTTAGGCTGGGATATATTTAGGATTAAAGGGGATCGTTTCTTTTAGAGCGATTATCTCGTCATCTGTGAATCTTTTATTCGATTGGCGTGGAACTTTTTTCAGCTATCGCGTGGAGGTTACAAGCACCGTGTAAATATATTCTTCGATATCGAAATATCATTGAACCGAAGGATAAGTGGTTGATTATAATTTGTATATATTTTTTACAATTCGATGAGCTACGATTGACGAGCAGTATCAGATGCGTTCTCGGTCGTTCCTAGAGTCCCTCGGAAAGATTGTACTCGTTCAAAAATGCACGCACACGTATTGGAGCGGCGCGTGCCGCTGCCAGCACGCGTATATGTACTCGTATTATGCAACATGAACTTTGCGAGGCGAAGCCCGAGTAGAGGACGTTGTTCCGCGGAGAATATAGAATATAGAATATATCGTAGGTACTTGTAAATCCGCTTTCTCTCTCTCTCTCTCTCTCTCTCTCTCTCTCTCTCTCTCTCTCTTTCCACTGCGTCACAACACCTTGTAAACATCTACCGAACTCTCCGCTCCTCTTTATTAACAGTTAGATTTAATACATAGTTAACTGGATGGTCGCACGTTTTGTTTTCCTGGCTGAACTGCTCGTCGTTGAGGAAATTATCACTGAGGGAAAAGGTGAATATGAACCTAATAGAAAAATCTGTTTGAGATAAATGGGAATTTATTCGCATCAAACAAAAGTCTATCAGAATTAAATAAATGTTTTGCGATCTTTTTAATCGAGTATGAACCTAGCAGAACATTAATCCAATTCAAATAGATTTTTGTTCAATGTGAATAAATTCTTTTTCATCTCAAATAAATTTTTCTATTATACAGGGTGATTCGAAATGGGCGCACTTCCTCTCGTAGAGAGATTCTTCGCAAAAAACTGAACCGAAAGTTCCTGTACAAAATTTTTGTACTCCGCCTAGTTTACAAGATAATCCAGTTCGAAAATATCCAATCCAAAGTCAGATTCAAGGGACAACCAGGGCCGTGATAACTGGGGCCAACTTCATAAGATTAGTGAGTAAGCATTCTATAGTTAGTCCTATCTGTTTCGCATTCGACTTTATCGCGATACATAATTTGTCTGTCAGTCTTATGAAGTTGGCCCCAGTTATCACGGCCCTGGTTGTCCCTTGAATCTGACTGCATTGGATATTTTCGAACTGGATTATCTTGTAAACTAGGCGGAGCACAAAAATTTTGTACAGGAACTTTCGGTTCAGTTTTTTGCGAAGAATCTCTCTACGAGAGGAAGTGCGCCCATTTCGAATCACCCTGTATATAGGTTCGTATTTAATTAGACCTTTTTCTGAGTGCATGTTAAGTAGACAAGTGAACTTGTCGCAAATTTAACTGTAATCGAAGTGACATTTTTTTCGATAGAAATATTTGCTATCTCGGTAAATATTTTTACTGTTAATCGGCATATCTTTCGTCGCGACAGATACTATTTTTGCCACGATAGCGAAATATTCTCAGCAAACCCCAGTTTTGCTGAGACTGCCAAATTATTTTTTTCCGTGCATCTGTGCGATGCAATGAAGATGTTTGATAGTACATTTCCAGCAACTCTCTGTAGCCACAAATGTTAAGATCTCATAAGAATATTTCTGAATGCACTCTAGGTGTATATATGCGTTTCATGGGTTTTTCTAACAACATTCTGAGCCCATTCCGAGTAGAGATTACTACAATGCTTGCGCTCTATTTACTCTAATTATACTCCATTGTGCGTTCAATACCCAACGGCACTCGTTAATTGCTCCCGGTATGTACGTTGAAACGATATAAATTCGAAGCGAACATTTTTAACGGTCCAGATATCTCCACCGTTCTCTTTCAAAATTGTTGTTGGTGCTCGTCGCGCGTTTCTGACTGGTGACTGATCAAAGCGAATCCGATAGCGCGGTGGCGTCTGTGGTACGATAGAGTGACGCCGCTCTTTCCGTTCGCAGCGATCGCGACAGCGCATTTTTTACATCGCACGTATGCGTAATATCGCAGCCGAGGGATGCGGACTACCTTGCACATTGCTGCAGCACAGAGGTGCCTTTCTTTACCCCTCTTCATCTCTTCCTCCCGTATGAGCGAGTCAAGTACCGTGCAACGACACCTGCGCGACGTCCCCCTAGCACGTGCACTCTCGACGAGTTAATTAAAATCGAGGCGCATGCATACCTAGACTAGACGTCGGATGGGTGACGTTCTTGAACAGGCGGAGGGTGCACCCGGGTGGCGCGCGTCGAACGTACATTCTCGTTAAACTCCGACGGAAGTTGAAGGATATACGTAGTATGTAAATTATCCTTGTAGAAACGCAACTCTCTTATTTCAGAATTATTATACAGTGCGACTTCGCGTATTGCATAGTAGGTAGATAAGCTGAACGGGTTCTGAATCTTTCCTCGGCGGAGAAATTTGAATTTCGTGCAAACGAGGTATCAGAAGATGAAACCACCCTCTCTTTTACTTACTTTATATTACTCGTTTATTTTTAGTTTAATTGGCTTTTAGTGTTGATTACGTAATTTTTATAACCATCACTGTTTTTCTTTCTATTTTTTTATGTTGTCAATAATAGAATCACTAGACAGTTTCTCTGCGCTTAAATAAATTGCTTCTTCTTCTCTTTTGGTGAGAAATTTGAATGCATTAGTACAGCTTTCGAAAAATTTTCGTCACGCAAATTTTCTTTTTATGGAAATCGAATTTTTCTGCTTTTTAGGAAAGTCGTAGAGCTCGTCGAGATCAGCGAGAAGCACGGTAGTAAATTGTGCCGCACGCGATTTATTTTTCGGCATACTTTAAATGTCAATATCTCGCAAACCGTACGAAATTGGAGCAGTTGAGTCCAAAATAGTTGTCACAACTACTTTTTTTTCTCAGTGCTACAGCCTCGTATGGTATATAGTAGCATGCTGATCCATCGGGCGGTCGACGGCGTTAGCTGGTATATATCTGTTTACACTATTTACATGGCAGGACTCCCCTAAATTTACGGATGTACCCCGATATCGCTCGCGGTTGGCCACCCTCCAAAAGCTCCCACCCCGGCTTTCCGAGGCGTGGATGTCGCGGGGTGAGGATCGAAGGAAGGTATTACAAAAAATACGTGCCGATTTCCTGCCTCGCCACACTGACCCACTGAGCAGCGATGATTAAAGTCGCGCGACTTCACGGCTCGGAGCTCGGCGCGCTCGTGTTGTTTCATCGTGGTACGCGTCCCAAAGGGTTTGGAAGAGGATGAAGAGGAGTAGATGGAAAAGTAGAGGAGATCGGGGCAAGTTGATACGCGAGTTCCCCTATACCGATCTTTTCAAAAGTTAGCAGAATTGTTTCATTTTTAACTGGGCTCGCGTGGGGTCTCAAAGACCCCAATTCAAACGGCCCGTCAAAGTCATACAAATTTTACGACGTCACTTGCGGGTTGACATGTCAAATTATAAAATTAATAAGAATTATTAAATCTGCTCATTCCTAGCTGATAACAAATTCCGAATTGACGAGTACCTAAATCGCGTAGCTAACGATCGAATTTATTAGAAATTTCCAATTCATAATCATGCGTTGAATATAATACAAATCAATCTTAATTAAGTGCCTGCAGAACTTAATACAGCGACATATTTTTAATCCGATGCAATCCTATTAAATTTATCGCAAAATTGAGTTTATCAACAACAAAAAATCCGACGTGAATTACGACACAAATCAAATCACGGGAAGACATTTTTAACGGCATTGTACTCATACGTAATACACACGCTTCGGCACTTCGCGCGTATTATAAGTGGAGCGGCAGAGACGCTCGCGTATACTCACTCGCGAGCGAGGAATCATTTTCTCATTAGCGGAAGAGCGCGGCGAGCGAGAGTGCGTTTATTTATGCGACTACGTGTCTTTGGAAACAAGGGTTCGCATCACGCGCGCTTGGCTCGTGACTCGTTACGCCCGCTCGTTTCCCTTCTACGCGAAGACGAGAAGACTTTGGCTTCGCGTTGGAACAGTCGCGAGTTCTTCTCGGTTGGCCGCGCGGGACGTACTTTGGTATTGTGTATGTGGTTTTTTTTTTGGGAGATGAAAAACGTAAAAGATAGCGGGGAAGGGAAATCAAGTCCACCGACCGAGCTGGGGATCGACAATGGTCATCTACGCGCTATCTCAACAAACATTCGAACGAAAGAAATTTTAGAAAAGACTGGGGACGATTGGGACGTGAAGTTGGCACCTCGTTGATATGAAAAGTAATGGGATCGAGGGGCCACCACTGTTTTAACCATATTTGGTTTCCTCTGTACATTTTCGCATTTATACACTGAAATACATTTACGTAAAGGAGATCAAATACATTCGTTTGCTCTGTTTACGTACACTTTGGTATTTTTTGGTGTACTGTTGTAACTTTAAGGGTGGGTTTACGCTTTATCGCGACAAAGATAAATGGTTATTTGCGAGTCCACGTACAGCTGATTGTAGACTCGGTTTCCTTGCAAATTCGACAGCGCGTAGTGTTGTCTTTCCCAAATGAACGTCGTTGCATTCCGAGCTTACTCACACAAAGGAGTTCAGATATAACGATATAGGTATACGATCTAACGTCTGTAGCGTTGATGGTGAGCGACGAATTTGCATGTGTCAATTGTCGGGTAACTGTTCCATATTCACTGTATATCTTTCCATTTGTAGTTTCACGAATATTTAATTTATGAGTAGTCCCCCCTCTCTCTCTCTCTCTC
The DNA here is from genome assembly GCA_963678675.1 of Xiphydria camelus. NCBI lineage: Eukaryota > Metazoa > Arthropoda > Insecta > Hymenoptera > Xiphydriidae > Xiphydria > Xiphydria camelus. Next base: position 27,144,626 of record OY783197.1, on the reverse strand, counting down.
TGTCTCACCCTCTCTCTCTTCGTATACTGTAATAAACTTTTTGGGAACTCTTTCGAAAATTGTTGGGAATATTTATAAAACATGGAGAAATGAAAACTTATTAATTTTTCATAAATTTTAACAGGGAATGATTTATTTCTTTATTGAAATTATAAACAAAGTAGCGACGAAAAGAAAGATTAACAAAATTCGTGATGTTTTGTCGTTTTGTTCGAATGCGCTCAGAAAAATATAATTGATAATGTTGCGAAAAAAGTATGCATTTTTATAGTTCTACGCCAACTGCAAACATAGTTGGTCGTACCATAAAAAAACTATATATTTCACTACTGTGAATATAGTACCTCGTAACCATTTATTTTCTATCGCGATCGCCGAATTGTTTTCCTCTGAGAAAAAACCCAGATATCCTCACAGAAAAAAAAATTGCTCCATTCAATCATCGATGTGGTTGAATACAGCGAACCTCACAATGTAATTGTTTCAAGTAGATATTTGCTCGTTTCGACTTCAAATTGATTGCTTCAACTCTATTTATCTTTCCTTACACTCTCATGGCAATGAAACAATTGCACCGCGTGAGGTTCGCCGCATTTAACTTCAACGATAGTTGAATGAAGCAAATTTTTATTTATTTTTTTTTCAGTGCAACCTCTAATAGCGTAATACATTACACTCATTTCTAAATCGCTTCGCGATGAAATCTATCGTATACAGGCATACAAACGCCTCACTCCGCTGGGCGACCCGATTCGGAAATGCTTTCCTTTTTCCAATCCCGCTAAAATAAAAACGCTCAACGGTCATCCGCCCGAGCGCTCGCTCCAGTGCCCATCTCGCGCCAGAAGCCGAGAAGACCCCGATCCCGCGCACGGCCTAGTATCGGATATCCAGCGCACGGCTTTCATCGCTCTACCAGAAATTCGTCCGTAGACATCTTTTCCTCTACGGGGCATCGTATACGGGGAGTTCGTCTATTATAAAGTATTCTAGGTTGCATTCCGGATGCACCATCGCGCGGCTAGCCTCCCGGGCACGATTCCAGGTTCTCCGCTCCGTCCCGAGTATAGTAGGATACCTCGTCGGAGTGGGAGAGTCGCTGACTTCGACCGCGTGACGACCGCGGGAATAGAACTGCGGTGGGTGTGGTGGGGGGGGAGAAGAAAGGATGGGAGAAAGACTTTAAAGAGCCGGAATCGGACGACCGTTCTTCCGGGAAAAACGGCGGTCGACTGTGTATAGTATAGTAAGGGGGGCGCGGATCAGATGTGGACCATCGAGTCGGGATCTTTGACGGAGTTTATTTGATGGCTCGGTGCACGCGAATACAGCTGCATCTCTCATAGTGTCGCTTCTCACATTTTGTTGCGTGTTACAATTTTCTTGACATCCTTTGAAATGTCTCGCCCGGCGGTACATCCGCCCGTACGGAAGGTCGGAGCGAGAATGCGGCGTGTGGGAATGTGACGGAAGCGTGGGTAAAATAGGACATTCGGATCTGATGGGCCTTAACCTCTGGGTGGATGTAACTGGTCTCGTGTGGGGTCACTGGAGACACACCCCGTCGAAACATATGAGGATTAAATACGAATGTTCGATCTGTAATTCGGTTTTTAAGCAATTTTTTACCGCCGGTTCGAAAAATTATCAACCCCGTGTTTTTTCATTTTTCATTTTCAGCCTTATTTCAGCTGGTAAACGACATTCAAAAATGCACCTATACATCATCGTGCGCTTTGAGTTATCTCTCCCGTACTTGTAACTTAGCATAAGTGCGTCTCTCTGGTATTTAGATGACGTCATGATATTGCAGAGAAACACATTTATGACTTTGTGAATTTTAAAAGATGAATATTTTTTTTTATTTAAAGACCGAATTGAAGAAAATTTGTCCTTATCTAAAAATTGAACGCTCTAAGATTTAAATTAATTAATTACCTATGCATTTTTTCGAAGCTAGTTCTTTCCTCATCCGGAGCGCGTGATAATAGTTTCGCGAGAAGCAGTTTATATTGGCGGTCGGTTAGGGGGAAGGAGAGAGAAGTGGCTCGACAATACGCTCGCCGAGACCTTCCACGAGAAAATCTGTTACACCGATGCGTCGCCACCGCGTTTGAGAGAACGTCGGTTTAGAAAGAAACCGCTTCGAACGGCTTTTCAGTCGAGGCTTTGTGGACGTACATGTATACAACTGTGGCGGGGAAAATATCGAGAAATGTTTCCCGAGTGAAATTTACCGATGGAAGTGGAGAAAAGAATAAATCCTTACAGGCACTCCGTCGTGGGAGACGAAAGAAACTCTGAATGGCTTTTAAGCCGTAGCTTTTCCGCGCCATTCGCGGAGCGGATTCCGATGAATGCCTCTCGAATATAATTTATTGATTGAAATCGACAGTGGAATGAAGTGCTATAAAACAGTTCTATTTTATTTCTGCAGGGGCTACTTAGTATCGTAAGGAAAGAGAGTCGGCTGCATTGCACAAGCGCTGTAATGTCAGATCTTTCACAATAGAACAACGCGTAATTGTTGTCACAATTTGGTTTTTACTCAATATTTTTTATCGCAGATTTGAAAAATATGGGCAAAATTATTTACCCCGTGTTTTTCCATTTTTCATTCTTGGCCTTATTTAAGCTGGAAAATGATATTTTTAAATACAGCTACTCTGATGTTTCGATGACGTCACAATGTTGTAGAGAGAAACGCATTCAAACTCTGCGAATAATTATTTTTTCGGATATTTTCTTTTTCGAATGATATTGAATATGTATGCAAATTACAAATTGAATTTAAAAATATGAATATTTTTTATTTAAAGACCGAATTATCGTCGAAATTCCTTTGTAACTGTTTTTTCTTCTAATGCAAAGTGGCCTGCGAAGGAAAAATGTAGTCCTGTTTTATTGTATGTTCTATTATGTGTTTACTTCGCAGTCTTATGACCTTGTATATAGGGGAGAGTTGCCTATATTGAACCGGTACTTAAATTGAACCTCCTGGCTATTTTAAGTAAATGAGCATTTCCACGTCCTCTATCAGTAGAAATTCAAACCTTAGTACCGGTCAGTATGCTTACAAAAAATACACGAGATTTTAATTTTTAACTCCCTTGAAATTTTTTAAATCAAACTCGACCGCCCTATTTGATGTATTTTTTCAAGCTTATTCCGAAAATGATAGATATATTGACGATATCTCAAAGGAAATATAAGATATCGGTGATTTCATGTATCTATCAGAAAATTATTTTTCTCACGGAAAATCATCGATATTTCGGTCTTCCTTTGAGATATTCTCGATATATCTATAATTTTCGTAATCAGCACGAAAAAATACATAAGATAGGATGGCCGAGAGTTCAATTTTTCGCGAAAATTGAAATCTCTGAAATCGATCTGTCGAGCACCCTATCCGATGTATTTTTTCACGCTGATTCCGAAAATGGCAGATATATTGACGATATCTCAAAGGAAATATAAAATATCGGTGATTTCATGTACCAGAAAATTATTTTTTTCACGGAAAATCATCGATACTTCGGTCTTCCTTTGAGATATCCTCGATATATCTATCATTTTCGTAATCAGCACGAAAAAATACATACGATAGGATGGTCGAGAGTTCGATTCTAGAGATTTCGATTTTTGTCAAAATTTTAATTCCAAAAATCATGCACTTATTGAGGAAATCTTAAAGAATCGCCGAGATATCGATGATTTTCCATGAAAAAAAATAATGTTCTCGTACATAAAATCGTTAATATTTGATATTTCCGTTGAGATATAGTCAATATATAGAGAGGGTACCTATTATATATGTTAATAAGTGCATGATTTTTGGAATCAGCGCTTAAGATTTTGACAAAAACCGAAATCTCTGGAATCAGTAGTGGAATCATACTGACCGGTACTAAAAGGTTTGAATTTCTGCTGATAGATGACGTGGAAATGCTCATTTACTTAAAATAGTCAGGGGAGGCTCAATTTAGATATCGGTTCAATATAGGCAACTCTCCCCTACGGAGGAGAGACTATTTAGTGCGCAGCGAGTCGATCGGTGTACGACTGACCATCGATGTTCTTCTGGTCGGCGGTAAGAGGCTCTGGGTTAGAAAGGAAGAAAAACAGAGAGACAGAGAGGGACGCCCTGAGAAATTCCACGAACCGGTTATGGAATCCAACAATCGTTGACATTTGCACCGCGTTCGTGACTGGAATAGCGACCGGAAAATCACATTAGTCCCATTCATCGCTAGCGCGAAACGGAGACCGCGAGAAGTGGGCGTGGCCCGCTCATCTCGAGATTCGTCGTATCTTCGAGTCTGACTGTCAATTGACTACGTTAATTCGGCTTTTTTGACTATGGATGATACTACACATGTAGACTTTCTTTTTTTTTTATTATTATTGTATTATAATTGGAACACTGGACAAATCTTATAATTATGTAATGGTTTTTTGACACCAATTAATTTTTTTTCGTGACTAAACGAAACAGTATATTAATAAAAGAAAGTTTTTTTTTCCTAAGGAATTTATATTATGATAGTGTTTGAAAATTTCACGGATCAATAAAACGACGAATCAAATGGAGAAAGATTAATTTGAAAAAACATTTTTTGAATACATTTTGCCCTATTTCTTTACATGTTTAATCTACTTTGCCTAGAAATGTCAGCAGATATGGCGGAACGACTATTTTTTATGCATTTCCTATATTCGAAGAATTATCCAATCTCGACTCCTCTTTCGATAACATCGTGGTTTTTCCACGGTAGATTCCCCTTGAGAGAATCTCATCTCTTTCTCCCGATCCGCCACGTCTCCCCGCGTCACAAAAGAATCAGACAAAGCAGAGCACGATTCCGTGCTCGTTTCCAGTCATTCACTTGTTTTCGTCGATTCACGCTCCCCTTTCCTCTTCGTCATCGTCCTGGAACGAAATCGATTAACCCCTATCGCTGGTTTGATATGAAACAATTCTTTTTTTCTAATCTCGATTTCCCACACACGGCGTTCTTTAAATTCAATACCCGTCTACGTGTATGTAATAAGCGATTGCAACATGTGTCACGTGCGACTATATTCACAATGGGACGCGAACGTTACAACGGTTATGCATACCTTCGTTGGCTTTCGCTATTCCGCTCAGGTACCGGCGCTTGATATTGGAAGAGCGTGTTTCGAGTCGAGTAAAATCATGATTAGGAGTGGCACGTATCACAGAGGCACGGGGCGTGTAAATAGTTTTGCTTTGTTATCGAGCGATTTTTTTTTGGGCGTACCGGGAACGTCGAATAAGCGTGTCGGTTTAGTGGAGTAGGTTGAGGGAAGGCGTAAATAAAAATAACTCGACTCGAGCCTCGTACATTCGACTCTCCCTAATTTCACGCTCCCCGAAATCACGTTCTCGCGTCGAAATTATTTCTCCGATTATATTATCGCGCATGGACAGAGAATTTCGTGGAGGGGCCTTTGCAATTTTATGCAGCCGGTATCCCGAAGATGCGGCGTTACGGAGAGTCGACTGTATACTTATTTTATTACATACAGGTAATGACGTTATAATACCGTCCACAGGGTGTTCTAAGTCTATCGAATCTCCCATTAATAATTGATCAAGAAATCAAAACATTCTTTTGGATCCTTTTTTGTGAATAAAAAAAATATCGCCACATACATTTTTCAAATTTTCGTCGAATCACGAAATACCCGTCCGTTTCGCCTACATTTTTTCGATAACGATCGCGTCGTTGGTCGCGCGTATTCTCCGGTGTATTCAACCGGAAATTCATTTAGCGCGATGCGACAGCGCGGTCACGCGATACGCCGACGCCCGCGACACGAACGCCAGATCGCTATCAAATCGCGATAATTGAGTAAACAGCGGGAAATAGTAGCGAATTTCCTGGAGTTCGGTCGAATAAGCTAATTTGGGGGATTTCGACTGACGAGTTTTGCCCTCAGATGAAAATTAGTTCAATTTCTCGTGACCTAAATTTAACACATATCGCATCGATGGGAAAGCCGTGGCGATTTCACGGTTCGCTCGCCTTTGATCGTCCGCGCAATGAGAGTCCGTCATTCGAATTCGTGATTGGCTTAAAGATTATTCCGAGTAATTCTATGTATACGAGTGTCCTATCGTGGACATTTATATTGAATGACCAAAGTCATTCGGAGTTTAAGAATGGTCGTAGTCTCGTTCACCGTGTAACGGTTGTTATTAGACAGTTAGATGTTCGTGACTACTATCGCTTGTTTGTCGTGTTTTTTTTTACGCATGCGAGTAACTGAATAATTTTATTCGTCGCTTATTTGGTTAAATTAGGCGTGCAGTGGGTCATGAGTCTCCATCCATTTTCTCTTTTTTATATTACTTTCCATTTAGCTAAATAAAACAAAATAAAAATATGTCAAATGTAGATTTATTCAAATTCTATAATAGCACGTTTGGACTATTTTCAAAGAATGAAATTAGAATCGATCATTTATAATTGTAACGATTTTAATTTTGAATTTAACAGAGAAATAGTTCCTGAGTAATATTTTCGAAAAATTTGAAATATCCACTTGTGGAATATTAAATGTCACCACTGCCATTTATAAATGTCCATACAATTTTAACGACGCACTACAAAGGAAATAATGTTCACTTACCAAATAATGACTTTAACCAAATTTGCTTTTAACGTACACATGACATTACGCAGAATTCAGCCGCGTTATACCGAGCTGGCGTGCCGCGACGTAGCGCACGCGTTGTACCGCGAGAAAGGGGGATCGATTGCGATGCAATAACAATGCAATCTCGAAGTAGTAACGCGCGCGCCGTGCTGTAGATACTCCTATACGGAGATCGGTGTAACGCCGCGAGGATTATTAACGAACGGATATCTAAATCGTCCACTAGAACGATTAATCGCACTCGAGGTCTCCCGATCGCGCAAGTGATTAGATGGGTGAAACTTCTGATGTATTATACGAATGCATTTGCGAGGAAATACGCGTAAATCATAGAGTTTCGCCGTTCGAGGATCGAATCGAGTTGATGGAATTTTCAAACTTCCAACTTCGACGGTTTCTCGCTCGTAATTAATTGCTTGCCATTGGATATATGAGATAGCCAGAGAAATTCATTGAAATTATCGAAATCCTCTGACGTCTGTCAGAATTGATCGTGTTACACGCTTTGTAAAAATTCAATGGCATTCCGCTTATTGCATTCGCTTTCGATCGCGTTGCACGGTGGAATTTCACTCCAAGAAATTTAGAAAGTACGCGTATACGGAATATGTACGATGCTTTCACGATGGAAGTACGTTGAAATTTCGCTGCCAATTTCCACGATATTTTTGTACGTGGACAATGGGAGTGGTGACATTTTTATTTTGACTAAGAAAACATGTTGGTTAAGTGTGCGCTCACTTTACCTTTCGTACACTGAGAAAAATTTTAAATAATGCAATTGTGTACATTTTTTAATTCGATTCAATTTCAGTGCCAGTAAATCTGATTTTCACGCAAAGATTCGTTCTACATAGCAGTCCGACATAAAATCGATACAATTTCACGATTAAAATCGATACGATGCAATCGTATTTTCAAACTTCCACGGCTCCTGTTTACGCGCGAAGCGGAAGCGGAGCTTGCGAAACGTTCGCACGTGCTTAATCGCACGCGTCACCCGCAATAAGGGTTAAGTAGGATCGTTGGAGTTAACAAAGGTAAATAAGCCAAGAACCGCGCCGCGGGCGTACGTACGTACGTCGTTTCGTACGCAGCAAGCGTTCGTTTGGGGCCTTGCCAATAATCTCCACCACGCGTCCACCTTACATTACTTTCCGGACGTCGAGGTTCGTCGCTCGAGGTGCGACAAACGAGGCTGCTTTCGTTGGCTGCGCGAAAGTGTGACGTGGATTATAATAAGCTTTCGGCGTCACGCGCGTTGCAATTTTCTCGAAAGTACGGGAGACCGGGATCAGTCGATGCGCAGAGTGATCCTGTTGTTTCTACGGTTAGGGAGACTTTGTATATGAATAATACTATGTAAAGCGCGGGATCGCTGAGTGGCGCGACAGAGACACTGTTGTTCAGCGAAGAGAGAGTGAAGATGTTACTAGAGGTGGCTTGTCGAGTCATTCACTGTTTTACGTAGTTATTTAGTCTTTCGTCATGGTTCGGTTTTTAGTCTCGCGTCGTTAATGTCGTTCGATGGTAAATGCGAATCTATATATATGGCACGACGTTTTTCGATATTATTTCTCGGTAATCGTCGTTTCTTTGTATATTTCAATTTTTTTGAACATGATATTCTGTTATATTTCCATTTTGGTGTACTTCGAAATTGTGCTAGATCGATTTTATTTATGTTTCATATTACATGTAATCAAAGATCGATAAATCCGATTGCGTAACGGAGGAAGAAAAGAGGCAGATGTATCATCATTACTTCAATTTACTCACGAATGTAATTTATTTTCTGTTATAGGTACAATCTCAAAATCATAACCGAAAATGGGGTGCATATCGCAGTGCGCCAAGCACTTCCTGTGCTTCTTCAACTTCATCTTCTTTGTAAGTACAGCAACGTTACGATTTGCTCGATGTGATCAGAGTTGAAAACAAATATTATCAACATTGTGAATGTCATATTATTATTTGTTTAATTCAATAAATACGCGAAAGGTAAAATCGTCAAGATAAATATGATGATTCGTTAGTTCAATAATTCTTCGACAGATATTTACGTATGCACGTATAAAATATTCGTTTAACGTATTTTTTTACAAAGTAAATTTCTTAATAAATACACGGGATGTTAAATCCAGTGAATGATTTTTAAGCAACTCAGTCTCCCTTTTCCCGACTTGGAAGCGAGCAGTCTTTTTATTTCCATCGTATAAAGCGTTTATACTCCTACAAAATCACAGGTGAAGTAATAACTAGTAACATGCTCCACTTAACCGTCCACTTAATGCTGGCAAGTTTTTTGCAAACCTTAAATTTCCGCAAGAACTCAGCCGTGTCTATATACACATATCTTTAAGTTTTGCAGAGGTTTCTTTCCATTGATTTATTTCTACTTTACAAGAAAAGACCGAACGATAAATTTGTCATATACCTTTTTTCGAATGAAAAGAAATATATCTTTACCGTAATAACTGTAATGATATCCATGCGATTCATACTTTTCAGATCGCAGGCGGAGCGGCTTTAGCCGTTGGTATCTGGCTGGTCGCCGATAAGACCTCCTTCACGAACCTCATTGCCAAGGTCGACGAGACCGACATCCTGGTGAGTCGATTAAACGATAATAAAACAGCGAACACTTCGACTCATCCCAAACGTTGCTATAAATTCGAAATAGAAACACTTACATTTTTTGGAAATTGACTTAAATTTTTACCGGTGTTATATGGAATTATTGTACATATACTTCTCAGGGCAGTTGGTACAGGAAGATAATTCATGTCACTGGTAATGAGATTTTAAGCGCTTCAGTTTGTGGAGAAAGTACGTTTATCTACATATGTATATTTAGGGAGATAATATGTATTTCGATTATCCATTTGATTCATCACTGAGTAGATATCGCGACTGTATCTTGGCTCGGTACCAAAGTGGGATCTTCGCAGTCGTTCGCCCCTTGTTACCCACTAGCCAAGCTGCGCATTAGGACACCCACGTGTCATGTATATATCGTAGGCTCATAGTGTGATACGGCTTTTCGTGGAATGCCTAGGTTTGGATTAGATTAGCTTCATTTAATTCCCGATATTTCACGATGTGCCTGGACTTTTCATGAAAAGTTGTATTATGACGGGAGTCTACGACATAGGTGTATAAATTGGACGTAAGTGAAAGCTGGCATCGAGATTCTATGGAAATCGATACTAGACACGATTTTCTAAAGAAATCGTTCCACTCCTTTTGCGAACGATATATGTAGGCATATTCTACGTTCTATAGCTTATTGACAAAAGAAATGATTGCACACGAGAGAAAAATTAGCTCGGTAAAACCTGGGTGATTTAAAAAAGTACATACATTCGTTCGACTAGTCTTGATATTCAGCGGTCGTTACATATTTTTAAAAATATTCGAATTACCCTGTTGATGTGTTCTGCGATGAGCGTGAAAGAGTAGCATGGAGTTTTACTATTCATTTGGAGAACTTTCTATTATTGTCTATAAATGCGTTTAACTCTGAGAAAATAATTCGTTCTAATTATGTTGGTCGCAACTATTCGAGTTTGGTAATAAGCAGCAATTAAAAAAAATTGTCATAACAACTTTTAAATTCCGTTAACTAAGAATATCACATAAGGCTACTTATTCGCCAAGTAAGAAACTTCAATTATTATTATTTCATTATCGGTGAACTTTTGGCTTATATTTGTATAATACTTTTTTGAAGATTACAGTTTCATCTACAATAAAGTCTTATATCGATATAGGCTAAATGTCCAAAAATAATAAGATAATATTGATTGAAATTTCTTTCTTGGCGAGTAAGCTCAGCCTCGTATGGTATTTGTAACAACTATCAAAACTAGTGTTGATTATCAAACTGGAATAATTGTAACCAAAAATAATTGCCATCGACCACGTTCAATTTTCCCTACAGTAAAGAAAACACGAGCACAATACGCATTATCTACAATAATACGCATCATACCGTATTTCCGCGTACGAAATTCAATTGCAAAAAATGTACCGTATATTCATTGTCTCTCTCGGACGACCTTGGTATGGTACAACACCAACGTCATCCCTACATATATATACAGTTATACACATGTCCGCGCGCGCCGATCCAGCTTTTCGCCGCGGTACGATCGACGATTGACCGCGCGACGCGCGTTTCAAAGTGGCCGAGCGTGAACGCAACGTTATCCGTATCCATTTATCTGCGTCGCCCGTGCGACCAGGACCGGACGTTTCTCTCGACAAAATACCGGTTGGCGAACGGTTCCTCTGTGACGCGTCGTTTCGGCCGTACAGGCGTTACATGTGCGAGAGGTCTCACCGTGGATATCCCTCCGAGTGAAAAAAAAGCCCCGCCGAGAGAAGAGCGCCACCCAAGATGCGCGCGACGCTCGGGTGATCCGATACGAGGAAAGCCACGAAGCGAGTGCAGCGGAGAAAGTCCTTCTTCGTTGTCGGTCGTAAGCGTGATAGGGCGAGGAGGAGAGATGAGGAATATCGTGATACCTCGAGAGACGATCGCGCGAAGACGCGGCTGGAGAGCAGCCTCCTTTGGATGGGATGTTTCATTGCTCGTAATGGCTAATGTAATGAGATGAAATTGGAGCTTAACCAAACAGATGGAGGATTCGTATTTCGCAAAACAGCTTGGTCACCGTTGTTAAGATATTCGTTAGTGACTAAATTTTTTGTCTCAGTGTGCAGTTAGAAAAAATGATCACCTAGGTAGTGAGATGAGTCTAAACGTAAATTATTATCGGCGAGACCGATTTCATGAATAATAAATAGTTTCGTAGCACGAGTATATATGTTGCAATTTGCATTCTCGTATTTAAAAAATGCTGAAATTAAACCGTGGCAGAGAAAGATTAAAAGAATTAGTCCGTGGAAATTCTACGGTTAAAATTCCATTACCACTCCGCGAGGTCTTCAGAGGGAGGCAAAGGGGACGACGTTGAACAGGTACAAATAATTAATGGGAAGTAATTACGCGTGTAAAATAGGGGCGAGGATATTATTTCGGATGATTTATACGGCGGTTTCCGACCGCAACTTAGTCGTAATATTAATATAAATCGTGCCTTGTGGATTGATTGAAATTTATACGGGCATACATTGTATTCACACAAGTTACAGTTGAATCGAGACTAAAGTCAGGGTGAAGGTCGTTGCGTAAACCAGTCGCGAGCGCCGGATAATCACGAACTATAGATAAATTGTTATCGTGGCCAGGTGAGAACGCTGTTTCCCATTGGTTCGCATTTGTGTCGTGCAAGTATGCATTTTTTTTCACCGTTCAACGCATAGGACGACAGAACGGTCAGGTTCGCCGTTTCAAGGAGGCGCAATTGTTATGGTTATGATACGTTAGACGCGCGCGTGGTCGGTCTCCCGTAAGAGGAACGAAAGTGAAACGACGGAGATTATATCGGGACAACCTGCGGTAATTATGGGCGAGCGAAAGGATCGTTAGTGTCCGATATCTTTTCTTGTTTCTTTCTTGTCATTGAAACGCCCGGAGTACAGACTACCCGCAGGTTGTAGTAGTGGTCGACCGTGAGAGAGAGATACGCGTATATCGTGTACAATCGGAGCACCCACGGTGCCGTGATTCTCGGGATCGAGCCAACTCCTGCGAATCTTGTTCGCGGTGGGGAAGGTTCAGAATCTTTAAAATTCTTCAATTAACACAGCCAAGGGGGAAATTCCATTAGAAATGTTCATCTCGGGAAAAGGAAGTCGAGAATACAAGTAGTAGGGGTATAGTAGAATTTTTCTCTAAAGTACTCACCTACGGAAGGAGACAGCCTCTTACGTACTACACTGACAATGAGAAAAGAAAAATCTACTCGAGACAATAAAACGTGTTTTTGAGTAGTCCTAAGAGCACATTTATTCGATTAGGATGAATATCGAATATCGAGTATTATATATATATATATTGATTCAATTGAATATTATTTGTATCAAATCCAATATGCAGCAAACAAATTAATTCCAATTTACATAGCACAGTATGTACAGTTTAGAACTCAATGAAGCATTTTCCCAGTTTTTAAGTCCTATTTATGTCAGCGTTTGTACAAGTAAGGTATAAGTATTATACATACTTATTATAGCCTCTTTGAAGTGGAATACCTATGCAGAATCAGGTGTTAAACGCCCCCAGCATCCTTACGCGATAACATGTGCGGTGTTAACTAAACGAGAGAAGAAAACTGCTAATTGGCCCGCCGCTCTACATCGCCTCGTTCGGCGTTAACATCAGACTGGTATCCAACCAACTATCTGTTCGCTTGTTGCTATCGCGTTAAGCTGAATATCTCATCTGAAATATTTACTAACAAAGCGTAAGCATTAAATATCGTTTAACCGAAGAAACAGCTGGTTAATTAACTGCTGTGGGCTTAAGATTGAACGAAGTTTAGCTGTAAAGCCTCTTTGGCTACACCGGCCTGTAACCTGATGTGATCAAAGGGGAAAGACGATTATCCACTGAATCCATCGTTTTATGGGGAGCTTTCATGGCTGGTAAATCGAATATAAGTACGTTCGAGTAATCGAATTAAATATTCAAGTCGATGGATATTCGCTGTTATACATATCTGCCGAGAGAAGTATGATATACCACTACGTTATCGAAAAGTTTATGCATCGGCTTAACGAGTATGCCATAAAGCAGTTCGTAATATTCTTGTTTCTTAGAGATAATTACATTGCAAATCCTTCAGAGAAGCATCAATAACGTTCGAACGATTTTAATGAGAATTGAAACTTGGAAAGATGTGTTATTATTCTTGCACATATACAAATCCATTGTATTTTTCACCACACGGAAAAAAATAAATCGCAGTATCTACAAAGTTTTTTTGGTAAATTTCGGAACGAGGCCAATTTATTGTTGCGATAACTACAATTTTAGTAAAGATTACAGCCAATCTTGCAATTTCTACAAGTTTTACTATAATTTTTACCAAAGTTGTAATTATCGTAACAATAAATTGGCCTTTCCACGAAATTCACCACAAACTTTGTTAATGCTACGATTAATTTTTTTCCGTGCATCGCATATAACCAGTTTATTTCTATTATTTGTCATTTTAAGTAATGTACAGAAATTACCATATATAAAAATGGCCTTCTTCCCTGACTAATCGGCACTCTCACTCGCACGATTCATATATCTCTTTATAACGTTATATTTTCCATCGTTTTGCTAATACATATATGTATGTGTACATACGATATATGCATAAAGAGATCGACGAGGGAAGCCTGGCGCGGTTGCCAGGAGCCTCCGTACATTTGCTACGAGGTTTAATCCTACGAGAGCTTACGAAGACTATACCGTATAGGAGCCAATGCCAGGTAATCCCGAGACTACCTCGGCTATCACGTTGCGCTTTATTCTTATCTCTCCGCTCCTTCTCCTTCAGCCTTTTCACCGCGCGCTAACTGTACCCATCAGTAGCGCGACACTCGAGCGTTTCAGGTTGCCACCAGAAGCCAGAACCGGGAACCGCGAGCGCGCTGTGTGCCACGATTTGATCTCCTTTCCTTAACGGAAAATTATTTTTTTTTTCGTTGGTTCGACATTCGGAATATATACGGTTCTCATGAAAAAAGTAGAATCGATTTGGGCAATAGTTTTTTAGGTACCTATTTTTAAAGTTGAACTCGTTGTTATGAAACAGTTAAAAGAAATTGTTAAAAATATCGTTAACTGAAAAAATGATTAAATAAATAATTAAGTTTTTATTATATAATAATTCTAAATAATAGAAAAGTCGAAAGTTGAATTAAAAAAATTATTGAAAATAAAGTTATCACAACAATTCAAGAAGTAATTGATGTCCGATATAACGTAATACGCATAGATCTGCATATCTTTATCCTGTACGAAAAGAATGCATCTCGTGATTATTTTTGTCCTGGTAATTTTAGCGTAGGCCGTTATATAAAGAGCGCGCCTCTCTCGTAACGACGAGAGTGTCACGCACATTACACACCGCCAGCGAATTCAGCTCGTTTTCTTTTTATCAACCGCTCGATTTTTTTTTTGAGAGAAAGTCGTCGGCATGTCTTACTCAGTTACGAATCTCTCTATATTCGATCGTACTTCTGGGTCGTTTTTTCTTTCTCCTTTCATTTAATAGGATCTATAGACCTTAAAATAAATCGATCGATATCGGAGATCTCTATAACGGATCTCAACGCTATTGCGTTTTACTTCGTAGAAAAACCATAAAAATCGTGGGGAAAGAGGAAGTACTTAATACATGGGACTACGAGAAAAATACTTTTATTTTACGCTATTATCTCGACGGATGTAAGCAATACCATGCCTCATAAATATTTAAATTTATTTTTACCATGCTGTAACGCAATATTCAGTTCGCCTTTAAAATTGCCAACGAATATAGAAAATTAAATTCAAAAGTGACCAGTTCAATATTTACAAGAACAATATTATCGTGCGATAAAAAAATTAAGAGCTAAATAAAATTATTTTTCCTGCAGTCCTTCACTTTAATTTTTCCCATGGGAAGATGGCACTATCATCCATCGTCCACAACAGTATAATAGCATATCTTTCGCATAGAGTATCGTATAAAAATGAGATCTTCCTAGATTTGTTTAGCTTTAAACGCGATTATTTCAAAAAGCAGTGGAGTTACGTGAAAAATGAAGAAGAGCCTTTTTACAGTAAAAATGAAGACGAATACTTTTTGTTTAACCTTTTTTTTTCTACATGCAATCGTTTTCGATATAAACGATTTCGAACTCACACTTCGACTTATATTCAAAAAATGGGACTTCTCGCGAGACAAAGACGGTAATATTGTGACATGTGCGTGTGACTTTAATGCATTACTGTTTTGCGCTCGGGCCTCGGAGCCAATTTTCTTCGAAAAACCCTTGTTAGCTGCGTTTCTCGAAGGATCCGATGTTCTCTTTGATTCATCAGACTCCCTTCGACCGTAACGGTTCCGTCGGTTTACGAGCTCTCTTATCACGTGGAAACACAGCGGAGTTGCTTGTACCTTCAATGATTCATCACCCCCTCGGCCCGGCGTTTTTCCGTCGTAGATCGGATGAAAGGGTAATTTTTTGTGGAGATTACCAAAGACTGGAAACGCTCACGAATCACGCTCAGGAGTAAATCACGCGGATGGGAAGAATATTTATTATTTCTTTTATTCCGTCGTGGTTTTTCGGTGTTCTTGTATACCTAAAGTGATATATTTCGATGCGAACCAGTGGAGAAAAAATTAATTCGAATCAATTGAAAACTTATTGAACCAAATACAATTTTTTTTCACAACTTGATCAAATTAGCCATTTGTTCGTTAGCAAACATATTTTTATCCGATTAAAATAATTTGTTAGTTTAGTAAAATACATTTTTGTTTGACAGATATACATTTTTGCATACGACCATATTCCATGAATGAAAAATCTCTCTTCTCTCGATATAGCTGGATGTAAATATGTCATCACGTGTGTATGTGTGTGTCGATAATGTATTCATATCCTGCAAAATCTATCATTTCCGCTCAGGTCTCTACGATTAAACGCGAACAATGAACAGCTTCGTTATCTCGAACGTTTATCGCGATCCTCTCGACTTTTATTAATTATCGTCCGTCGTATTCCATGACCTTCCAAGTTACAGAGGATACTTGAGTCTCCTCTGCCGGTTAGAGGTCAGTTGCCATTATTTAACTCATTCGAGCGTTAATCTTACGCACGTAACGAGGAGGGATAATCACGTCAGGTGGTATCTATTGCGTCTACATACAGATCTAATTTCTACACACAGTAATTGCAGAATTCACGCGGTGTATTTTATTTTAAGAGGACCAGTCCAGTGACTTTGGAAGAAATGGCATTCATACGATGTAAACATTCAAATTCCACAAATATGTTATATTAAATTGAATAGGAAACAAATATTACTGTCGTCGAATTTATGATTGGTAAAGCAGATTTCCTGCTACAGGTGTTGCGAAATTTGAATGTATATTGCACATATGTACTAGGAATTAATTATTCCTCAAGTTTAGAGTTGCAATCAGTTCCAGCGAAAGCAATTTCACCCACAAGTTCATTCATGAAAACAATTTCATCCACAGGAGCAAATCCACTCCCAAGCCCCACTTTCATCCTGAAATTCAATTTCACTCGCAGAAACAATTTCACGCACAAAACTTAAAGGACTCTTAAGTTTTGGACCATTTTAAAGAACATCGTTTTAGTCAGAATTATACTCGACATTTTTACATGGCTGCTAATTCATGGTTCCGCCACATATGCATGTACAGTTAATAAAGCCACGTCAGCTGCCTCACCTCACCTTTCTCCGATTATTTTATTCCACCAGCTGAATATTTCTTTGGCAATCTGACTTTACATATCGTTACATCAGTTTCTCCTTCCTGCCTGTAGCCATTAACTTTGTATATCATGTAGCGACGATAAGTACTCTTCCAACTTTTCCCGTAAAACTCGCTCGACCGAGTGTATTTATTATAGCTGTCTAGGCACATGTACGTAATACGTAGCACCGCGTGGAAGGCGAGAGAGTGCGGGATAATAATTAGTTTTAGTTTCACGTGGCAGCCGGGCCGCAACGGGGATGTAACGCACGTGTTCGGATAATTGGAGTAAAACGAAGGTGACGCCCGCGAGGTCGACCTCTGCTCGATGTGCTCGGAAGCAGGATCTGATTTTATGAAGATCGGTTTAATCGAAAATGTTTTTCTCGAGATTGAATTGAATTATTTATTCGAAGAGGTTGATATTTCGCTGCTGGAGTGTATTTTCTGAGCTGCAATGAGTGAATAGTCTCGTTAATTTTCCATTCTAAGAATGCCACTAAAATCTTCAATGGTATGACTTGTAGCTGGAAATGCCAGTGACTTTCACTGATTCGAATTTAGAGAGCACGACGCTAAAATGGAATACTATCCATTCGCTTTTATTAGGAGTATAAAGTTCGAGTCATTGACCGATTGTGGTATGTAGAGTGCATATCTACTTACAGTATTGAATCTAACTGCAATTGTAACAAGTAACGTCTATAATCAGTAGTATAATGGGATCTTTAAACATGTTCTGTGCAAATCTTTTTTATTTGAAAATATATCATTCTCTGCACATAAAATGCGACATTCAAGAATTAATCTCATCAAGAGAAAAGCAGTTTACGAAATTTTCTAATCACAATTACGCACAATAGCAGATATATTGCTTCGCTTTTATGTGCGACGTCAGACCGGGGATGGGGCATATCTCGCACCTTTTCTAATAGTCTCGATAAGCTCTACAATTGTCGTACACGTGAAAAAATAGATTTTTATCTAAAAAAATAATCGCCACGCAAATTCCTCGAAAGTGGTACCACCTACAATTGATCTAATCATGCCATTCCCCTTCCCTCTCAAAACCATAAAACTTCTATCTCTGCTATTTTTTTCGTATCTCGCTTCGTTTTCGAGACAATCGACTCTGCACGGAGAAAAAAGATACTTAGTAGATTTGACCAAATTGGAACGCCGATCAAGTTATTTGAATTAAATAATTTGGTTATAATGATTAAAAATTGTTTGATGAAAACAAGCTATAGTCAATTTGAGCAATTATTAGTTTTTTTTCTCTCGGTCTGTACGGTTTGAAATGGGGTGTCCTATATTCCGAAATGTTCCTTTTACGATAACCTGAATTTAGTCTCCTCCGCGTGCACCTTGCCGAGTGTAACACATTGTCTAAAAATACGCCGCTCTCGTATCGCGTCGTAGTACTCACGCTACGAAGAAGCACGCGCTCTCTTACTCCGCGATGTAGGTATATCGCTACGTGACTCGCGAAAGTCTTTCGCGCGCCGAAGAAAGGAGGATCCTCGGCAGAGCCGTGCGTTGCATCCATATTTCTTCTTATAAAATCGCGTTTCATGGTGGTCTCTCGGTGAAATGCTCAATTGTAACTCGCGCGAGAGTGTACGAATTTTTTCAAGAGCGACCGTGCACGAACGGTCGCGTGCAATAGTGTACATTTCAGGGATTTCGCGCTCTGATGACGACAGTGGTAACGCGATGAAAGCGTCGTTAATTGAGCCGAACGCGCGTCTAGAGTGCGAAGCGATGGACAGGGAGAAAGAACTCGACTTTCCGCGGTGCGCCGCGCGGTTAAATCGGAAACTGAGGGTGTTTTTCGTATTCGTTTTCTCGCGTCATGCTTTCTATTTGGTGCGTTTTCAGCTGAAGGAAATACGCGTACATTTGCGATACTTTGCAATGCGCGTTTTTATTTGTACATACACTGAGATAAAAAATTTGCTTCATTGAAGTGAACGTGTTTTCGAAAAATCCTAGGAACACATTTATTCGATTAGAATGAATGTCGATTGGAGGAATATAAATATTGTTGATTTAATCGAATATTATTTAGATCAAGCCGGTATTTATTCGAATCGAATAAATGTGCTCTTAGGATATCCAAAAACACGTTTATTTCAGTCAAGTAGGTACATTTTTTACTCTCTGCACAGAAAGAAAGAAATCGTAGCATTTGCAAAATTTGTGATAAATTTCGGGACGAGGCCAATATTGTTACAATAACTACTCGTACAACTTTAGTAAAAATTACAGCAACGCTTACAACTTCTATAAATTGTACTATAATTTTTTTTATTAAAGTTGTAATTATCGTAACGATAAATTGGCCTTGTCCCGAAATTACCACAAACTTTATAAATACTACGATTCGTTGTATTTTTTCCCGTGTGTATACATATATAATATTATATTTACAGTAAATTATTCAGAAAACAAATTCTTTCCCGGAAAACGTCGCCTGTCGTATTCTATTCAACGTCATTTTTCAACTTTCCGTCTTCTCTTTACAATTTTTATCAGATTTCATTGTATTCGATGCGAATTAGGATATATACGCCCATCGTGTTTCCACGTAGTGCACGTACGTGTATTTTTCCGCGAAATTAACTGCGCGAGATCCATTTCATTCGCCCCCCCCCCCTCCTCCCGCGAGCGCGTCAACCGCGGGCGCGTTAATGGATTGAAATACATATTTCCAGCAATCCGCGTAGGGCCGCTGACCCTGCGAAAGCCAACCGAAAACGGAGAAAGAACTCGAGAGCTCTCTCCGGCGGGAAACCGGTAAACGTTCGTCGTTCCTGCAGCGAGAAGAAAACCCTTTGCCTCGGACTTCTCGTAGCTTTCAGTTCTCCACCCACCTTTCGCCCGAGGGGAGGACGCTTCGCTGAACTCGTTCCTGTATTTGCAAATTCAGTTATACGGAGCCCCTTTAGGCGCTCCAACTTTCGTCGGCGGGACGAGAACTGCAAGGATGACGCGAATATCCTTCGGCTTTCAGAAACTCATATGTACGAGTAGATTGGTGGATGTGTGCTGTGTACTTACCGCTACATAATATTTTTCTTGAGATATTTGTAGGGAACGAGACGAGTATACCATTTATAAAACCATCTCATTGTCAGATGGAAAAGATCTGTGTGAATTGTATGTTTTGTATATAGAACGTATATGAATTTGGGCTTATTTAATTTATGTATAATTTTTATATAGACCATGTACGAACTGTAAAATGGTTTATACAATATAGCATTATTTAAATTGCTTTTATTTTTGTACAATTCACGTATAAGACATATATGGTTGATATTGAAATCATATATAAATTTAATAAGCCCAAATTGATATATGTTCTATGTACAAAATATATGTAATCTATATATTATATCGCTCTACCACACGCAAAAAAAGAATCCAGCAATTTTTTTCCAGTAGCGCTGCGATTCGAGTTCATTTTTAAGAATTGGGTTTGGAAATGAAAAATCAACGAGCAACGTAAAACGATATGTACTATATTACCGTATAATCCGCCGTGCGTTGAATAATTACTGCATCGCAATATATCCGTAATAGTTTCGAAGCTCTCGAAAAGCTAGTGCTTCAATTATTAAATGAAGCTTAAGCTCCAATTTGACTAACCAAAATCGATTTTAACTTTAAGCTCCTACTTAAGCTCTGGCTTAAACCTCGACTGAAATACCGGCGCTTAATAGATCAGTAAAACAAGTTAGTTCAGCATAAGCGAGTGGATAAACCAGAATCTTCTTCGCAGCTTCAAAAAGCTGTTAGCGACGTCGTCATCGACGATCCAGCATAATCGCGCAATTCGCTTTCGGTTACACGCAATAACGCTTAAGATATCGATCGTCGTGTATCCTCCCGATTCTACTTCCCAGGCGGAAAAATTCTGTATTTTTTGAATATGATTCACATGCGGTTTTGGTCATATATGGATTATACATGATCTTTGTATTAACCATATAAAAACTGTATAGACTTTAAAATTATTATATAATTCATATATAGTCTGTATATGATTAATGTGGAAATCATACATACATAATAATATATGACCAAAACCGCATATGGATCATATAGAACTTTTCAACCTGGGTTGTCGCTTCCCTGGAAAACCTGTTGATATCTGTAGGATACACGCAGACAGGATACACCTTGAAACCATTTGACTCTCGCCAATGGGGCTTTGTAAGGGAGACGAATCACCTCCGAGGCTTTCGGGAACTCTAAAGTGGCACTTTGTCATTGTTGACAAGCTCGTATAACAGACGCGTAATTCCATTCATCATATTCGTTCGCGACCTCTCGTCTTTTCTATCCGCTGGGAGAACGGTAGAGTGAAATAAATTGTCGAACATAAATTGCAGTCAACATGTCTATAAATATATGAGATTGAGGGGATTATTATAATTCATATTGAATTTATATATTTTTTTGTGATGTAGTGTTTGGAATTAAAGCAGAACTATGTACAGATATTTAATGTACACTTGTGAGAGAAATAATTGCTGGTGCCAAAAAAAAAAACGTTTTCTTCGATCAAAAGCACGATATAATTTCAGGATCAAGCCACGGTTTTTTTTCGTGCAGGAAAATTGTCATATTCTCGCGACGGTATTTTCGAATCAAGAGAGTACATATTTTTAAACATTTGTAAGGCAATATGTTCTTGATTCAAGAAACATTTGTTAACGCTAGCAATTATTTCCCTCGGTGTAGATCAGTGCTGAATAAAAACTCCAGTATTTTTCTGAAGCCTTAGATAAACATTTTTATCAGTGTAGACATGCTAATCGTCGCTACTCGACTTGAGGAACTGGGAAGAGTCAGAAAATTAGTTTTCATATGAAAAAATTAATGAATTAATACATTTTACTGGAGCTTAACTGACTTCTGTTTTTATCGGTGAATTTTTTTTTGCTTTATTGAAAAACAAAAAATTTTCTCGTTCTGGTATTCCTTATTCCTCGTACCGCACGTGCCAGGTATGACGTCTCGATCGCCCACGCGCCCTTGGTTCTTTCCGTTGTCGATTGGAACCCGGTTTTCCAATTAGCGTCCAAGTGAACGACGTAGTCACGCTGCATGGTCTTATACGCGCTTATGTAAGGACTCGTTTGCGGAATCACGGTCAAGCGTGCGCGCATCGTGCATAGTTCTTTCAGAAGATGAACGGTCACCAGCGACTTCGTGGCGTGTAATCGCGCGGTATCGACCGTCGTACACGCGCGCAAGCGTGACGATTTCGCGTGTCCGACGAGAAAACTCGTCCATACTCTTCGCTCCTTGTATCGCGATTGCAAGCGTCGGTTCAACAGGGGCAGCACGATAGCTGTTTCGCGCACGAAACGATGCGGCTGAAGAATTTTATCGGCGCAGCCCTCGGAGGAAAAATTCCCGAGTTACATGGTTACGAATGTTGCGAACGCGCTTGCAAATAACGAGCTTTTTGGGTAGTTTCAGCGTTTTACGGGCAGTTTATCGCGCGGGTCATTCAGCAGCTGAGAAAGTGCCGGGAGAAATTTCTCGTCATATTCGCATAAGCGTTTCTTCGATGTTTCGTGTTTCATATGCTAAAGTGTCGTTAAATAGATTATGGGTATTTCTGCGTTTTATAGTTCGATTTTGCCGTGGCTGTAAAACTATTATTATACATTAGGTAATTTTCCGCCTTGATGCAATATTCAGTATCGAAGCGAGAGTATTAAGTTAAATTGACGGAATATTTTCTAATATTGGGGCAATTTTAGGTAAAATTTCAGTGCGCTCGAAGCGTGAAATAATATAGTTTTTTTTTAAAATATAAACGGATGAAAACCTTCGAGCAATATTACTCTCTTGATATTCATTTGAAGATGCTCCTTTCTCGAATATTTCGACCAAAACTAGTTTTGTTTAGAGAAATAGAGGAGATCGGGAAAAATTGAAAGAAGAAGTTGGCCCCTCGCTCCTATTAATCTCCATGGCAACGAGGGGTCACCTTCATTTGTTAACCTGTCTCATTCTTCCCTAATTTAAACCAAATACACAAGGAAGTTATTAGACTTTCCTTCAGTACGTGACGCACTAGCTGCACTCCTGTCATCAGAGATCCGGGGAAACGGGATATACGAATGAATTCAAATCATCGGACACACGGCTCGACCGTTGAGTTCGAAAAAGAACAGGAACGAGGTAAACGGAGAAGCAGCGAGCAAACGAGGTGAATCGGAAGCATAATCTCGCCTTTTATTCTCTCTCCGGTAACACTGGTCAACAGTGATTTTGTTACACGAACCAGACCAGGTGATTCTTATAGATTTATGTGCGCTAAAAACGAATCTGACTCTCAAATTTGCGTATCGCGTCAGGATTTTGAAATACTTGAGGTTAAATATACGAAAACAGGCGATTTTGGCCATATTCACGGGTCTATTACAATTAAACTAACAAATGTTTCTTAATTGCACTTACAGCATTTGAAAGTGTCGTTTTTGAACTTTTCAATACATTACTTGATTGTTCCTAAACGATTTTACAAAGCCAAATTTCAATACGACAAGTCGATCGTTTAGGTCCACCGCGCCACGCGTCTAAATGTATCAGGCGCGTGGTGCGGTGGACCTAAACGATCGACTTGTCGTACTGAAATTTGGCTTTGTAAAATCGTTTAGGAACAATCAAGTAATGTATTGAAAAGTTCAAAAATGACACTTTCAAATGCTGTAAGTGCAATTAAGAAACAGTTTTTAGTTTCATTGTAATAGACCCGTGAATATGGCCAAAATCGCCGGTTTTCGTATATTTAACCTCAAGTATTTCAAAATCCTGACGTGATACGTAAATTTAAGAGTCAGATTTGTTTTTAGCGCACATAAATCTATAAGAATCACCTGGTCTGGTTCGTGTAACAGAAAAAAAATGTAATTTTGTTGACCAGTGTAATCTGGCTCTACGGTGGAATGAATCGCAAATCGCCGGAGCGCCGATCGTAAAACCCGCTTTATTTCCCGTCCGCGTTCATTTATTTTCACTCCCCCGCTTCGCCTCGTCGTTCGTCGCAACGCCGCGCGGTCTGCATCACCGCGCTGCACCGCCTAGGTCGTTAATTTTCGAAAGGAATCGAGAAACGGGTGAGCGTTTTCGCTAATGTTGAAAAAAAAAAGAACAGCGTGGGTGTGAGACTACTTGTTCACTGCCGCAGTGACAAAGTTCCGCCGTTTTCGGTCGCTCAAATTGGAACTCGCAACTGCACGGCTGTATCGGTGACTCCTCTCGGCTCTGCGCGGAAAAAACTGCTCTCGCCTTGCAAGTAATCCTGACCTACAATGCCCGAGAAGGTACTCCTCGTGGCATGCGCTATTCATCGCGCGAATCTGCTTTAAGGCCGAGGACTACGAAGCGTTATTCATTTTACGAATTTATCTCAACGTTCTCTAGCGGAAAACTGTAGGGGAAAAAATGATTTTGCAGTTTTAAGAAAATTAAGTTTTATTGAGAATTTCTTGCCACAAAAATATCTGTGGCGGCAAAAAATATGTCCAATAATAATAAAAATATTCGCTGGGATGGCAAATATTTTCACTGAAACATTGCACTGTTATCGTAGTTACATTTGTTATTATTGAATATATCTTTTGCTGCTACAGATAATGTGTCTGTCCTGATAGCAAAGAGTTCCCAACAAAATCTTGTTTTGCTAAGACTGCAAAATCATTTTTTTGGTGTCTATTGTGTAAGATGATCCGACAACTGTAGCCGTTTCAAATATATTCTTATTTCAAAAATGATTAAAGAATGTTTCAGATTTTATTTTTCAAAAATCACACTAGAAAAGTTGTACGCAGAAGATTGGCCTCTCGATCCCAGTACTTTCCATGGCAACGAGGGGCCACCTTGCCTCGATTTCCCCCACTTACGCGCTCATCCAGGAAGGACTCGTTTTATCCCCCAGTCCTACGTGACTCTGCGACGTGCGAGGCCACTATACGGCGGTCTCCGTGCGCGCCCTGAATTCCGATGTCTCGATCCAGGCCGAACCGTTGTTTACAAAGGCTATTTACATTTCGGGCATTTTTAACCTAGGCGTGGCTTCCCTTTCGTTGATAGCACGAGCGAAGGCTCGAATCGCTGATACGCAGGCACTTCAACTCGATCGCATCGCAAAATTCGTCGAATAGGGGAGATCGAAAAAAGTTGAAAAATGAAGTTGGCCCCTCGCTTCCGTTACTTGCCATAGTAACGAGGGGCCATATTCCTCTATCAACTCGCCTCGGTCCCCCTAACATGGGGCGTGGCTACTTACGGGAGATGCGGAAAGAGGTCGCGCGTTTGCGCGCAATCAGCGCCTCTCTCGGAGAGGATCCACAGTGAAAATTCAAGGTGTCTCGACGACTGGTGATCTCTGCGGCGTCGAAGGAGGTCACAGACTTTTCCTCGGCGCGGCTCCTTTCGCGTCTTTCGTGAGAATCGGTTGTCAGCGGAATCGGCCGATGCCGAGGAGAGGTGCATTATGTATCTGGGTATCGGGAGCGCCGTCTTTATTTCTTTCGATAGGCGGGTCTCTCGGCGATATAGCTGCACGCATAAGCGGCTCTATCTATCGCTTCCACATCTCGTTAAAGATACAAGAACGGATATCTCTTCCGTCTAGTTTTTCTTGAAACGGATATCTATATCTCGTTATATACAAGCGGATATTCTCCTTTTGTGCCTTTTTCTTTTATATTTTTGTCTGGTCAAGGATTTTTATTTTAGAACGACCTCTGAAAAATGAAATCCGTGTACCTTATTATATTATAGATACACGGATTTGGATTTTTTTCCCATAACTTCTGTCTTTTCCTTTGTTTGTTTTTTAAATTACACTCGTATAACTGCTTTAAAATTACCTTCGTGAAACGAAATTATCGCAATTATTTATTTATATCAATAACATTTTTTAACACGTCGATTCAATATGTCTTTCTTACAATAATGTTGGATAGTATGTGATTGCAAGGAAGAAATATCTGATTAAAATGAAAAAAGGATCTAATCGATGTAAATATATAATTACTTGCTACCCCACAAGTAATTTTGATTAGATCCAATTAATTCTTTTCCACTGCGTAATAATATCCATCTCAATCCAAGTAATATTCCCGTTTCTATAGCTATCGGTT
Source organism: Xiphydria camelus (assembly GCA_963678675.1). Lineage (NCBI taxonomy): Eukaryota > Metazoa > Arthropoda > Insecta > Hymenoptera > Xiphydriidae > Xiphydria > Xiphydria camelus. Next base: position 27,118,360 of record OY783197.1, on the reverse strand, counting down.
TATTAAGAACAAGAATAATATATTGCCCAGCGAAAATATTGCCATATGCACTGAAAGAGCTTCACTCCATGCAAGCACATCCGTCGCACCTGCTGTCTCTTTTTTTGTGCAACCACATCTTCCGCTCCTTTGTACGAGTATTTGAGGCAGACAGGGCACTCGCAGCATTCGTTTTTTTCTTTCATCGAACTTAACCGTCCGTTGTCTTCCAGCGGCTCTCGCGCCATTTCCCGTTAATCGACACGCGCGAGTGTCACGGGAAAAGTTCCATCTTGCCTCTATCTCTGACAGCGCAGCCCCGGGCCGCGAAAACCGCAACCGCTGCGCGGAAGAAACGGCAGGCGGCGTCCCTCGGACATTTCGAGCCCGCGGAGGCACATGCGCCTACATAATTGAGAGATCATTTCCTGCGGCAGAGGTTAAGCGAGCGCGAGCGCTCTCGTTCGGTAGGTCGGGACGGACCTCGACGACGGAACAGGTCGCGTTGGCGCAAGGGTGGGGAGGCGACGTAATTATCGGAGCTTAGCCGTTGATGGGATGATTGGTTGTCACATCGGGTATACACGACCGCGTGGGAGGATCGCGGTGCAGAAGCACCGATGCGCGATCGTGTCCCGGCGTCCGAGGTCGAACTTCTGCTGCCCCCCTTGTCTCACCCGCGGGTGATGCAGTCTTCAGGTCTGTTGCCGATCGGCAACAAAGTATAACCCCGCGTTCGTCTTCAAACGCGTGCCGATTGGCTCGCTGAATTTTCCACGCGTTTTCCATCGGACGATCAAAGCGATCCTTTCGGCTCGCTTTGATCCCGACGCACCGCTTACTCACGGTTGCCGTACTTTTCGTGTATTAGAAAATTTAGTAACGCTCAGCAGGAACATGCTTACAGCAAAAAAAATAACATTTGAAGTAAATATTATTGTTCGTTTTTTTGGTAACTTACTTCTACATGGAGAACAAAAATAGTAGATTTGACTAAATTGGCGGTCACGGGCGGGGGAACACCAATTTAGTTACCTGAATTAAGTAATTATGGTCATGATGATGAAGAATTGTTTGACGAAAACATGCTGTAGTCAATTCAAGCAAATTATTAGTTCAAGCAATCAAATCTGCGTCCCTGCGCCCGTGATCGCTAATTTAGTCAAATCTACCATATTTTTTCTCGGTGTAATTGATTTTCCGGGCTTTATAAATAAAATTCCAATTGCTGCAAATAAATTTCCCGCTGTTTTTACGCAGGTTCGTATACATACGAACGCATAAATCGTTTCTTCGCGCGCAACGAGAAATCGCTGGCACGTTTCTGTCGAAAAAGCGAACTTTCGATTCCGGGATTCGTGATCTCGGATTACCCCGCACCTATAGATCTCGACGCGTACTCGTGTAGAGAGCATTTTTTCCGTTTATTCTCTCGGCAGAAAGTCTTCACTCTTCGGCCACGATAATAAACGCGGCTATTCCGACCGCGATCGATGCGGCGACCGGATACGGACGATGAAACGTATTGAAGAGATATCGACGTGTATTTGACGGCGACAAAGGGCCCGCCGTTGTTATCGGCGAAAGCGACCGTTTCTGCCGTTGTTCGACGAACGGCACTTTCCGTTCCTGTATACCGCTTCGCGTCTTTTCACGACCCTCCCTCTGTGTCGTTTCGTCGAACGCCATTTCTGTCGCTCGGTTATTGCTTTATTTACAGGAGACTGAAATAAAAAATTACTTTTTTTTGTGTTATTCTCGGAGGCAACCTTTTTCTTACCTTGTAAATTTGCTGTTTTCCAGCTTCTGGAAATCGCTTACTTGACAGAAAATTGTAAGGGACGAGCGATAAGCCTTTATTTTAAATGGCGTATGTGTTTGTTATGTGCTCTTGCACTTCGGTTGACCAGTTCAGTTAACGTTTGGTTGTCCGATGACGAATCGAGCGCAGTGTCATCGCTGTCGCGCTACTGCTTAACCGCAAACGTATGAAGTCCTTTCGACGAATTCTCAGGGTAACTACGGTTTTGGCTATTCGACCCAATTAACGGAGTCCGGACGAATTAACTGGTTATCCGGTTGTTAATGCGTGCTAGCGTTATTTGTTAGTCTCTTTTCTCTTCGTCAATTTGGAAAAAAACTTCCAAGAAACTTTTAATTTTTTTTGAAGTGAAGGACTAGATACATTCTTTCATAGCATTGCATATTTTTGAGGAATCTTTCGGAGGATTTGAGCGATTCTTTTTTAAATTTCGAAAGTTCCGACGAAGCGTTCTTCGAGACTTGCAGAAAATTTAATCAACATTTTTTCCGAAAAAAAAAACGCCGAGAAAACTCAACGTAAAGGAACTAATAATTAGTACATGTAAAAAGCAGTCTACGAACAAAAGTGCTACTTGGGAGATTAAAGGACGGCAAAAATTATGAATTCTATGCATTTAAACGGGGCTTACGGACACTTAAATGCGGAACACGTGCCGCATTTGAATGCATGTAAATTATAGTCTCCATGCTGCGAGCGTCTCTATGGTGTATTTTGTTTATAGAAATGTCTCAGTTTTTATATCGTAGGATATCAATTTTAAATAATAATAAACAAAAAATCTGAGTCATAATTTTTCGTATAAAAATAATTAGATAATATTACCTCGTGATTCTAAACATGTAATTAGAAAAATGTGAAATTTTCAAATTATTAGCAGATCGTATCAATATTTAAGCTATAGATTTTTTAATTCAATTTTATTGTGATATAGACTTAAAAATCGCGTAAAATCGCACGACTGATTCCCTCGCAAAGATCGACGCTAATTTATTACGCGATACAATCGTGGACAGCGTAACAAGATAGCGGAACGTCGAAAGTAAGAGTAAGTACATAGTACATACCACCGCTTTCATCTGATAAGCCTTCACACGGCAAAAGCGAGAACTTTCGTGCAATTAAAAGCGTTAATTCGCTCCACGTGCCATATCTCGTTAAATTAAAACTGTTCCGGTGGAATGGTCGGCACGTCCCTGGTGTATGTATACCGAGGAAAGGACTTCGAAGCACGAGACACTTTTAATATAACGCCTAGACGGTGCTCGCTTGGATGAAAGTGAAAAAGAAACCGAGAAGAGATAAGAAATTTGTACAAAAATGAAATTGATTTATTTCGCGCAGAGAATCTTCGTTTTATTATACGTAAAATCGAGATATAGCCTCGCATGATTGGTATTATATTCTAACGTCGTAAAATAATTATCGTAACTCATCATTCGTTTAGAACAAATGTTTGTAAAAAATTAATTCATTACGTCAAACGAGGAAGAACGAGTATACAGTCGAACCTCTCTTGAGTCGGCCTCCCTAAAGTGTCTTTCTCCATTTTTCAAGTGCTTTTAGATACGTATAAAGCTTCTATTTGTCTGTAACTGCGCATATGTTGTGTCTTAGAACGGAGGATCGAGAAGTTGATTTAGCAAAATTTGTCTACCTGGTTGACTTAAGAGAGATTCGACTGTATATACGCTTCGACGATCGGGAGTCAATGGCACAGTTCGGAGCTCGACCCACCTGTTTCGAAAGCGTGTGTTCTCTCCCCGGCATATCTCACTTACGTAAATCCTCGTGTAAGACTAACGGTGCTCGCGCGTATTGCGTAAATACGGCGGGACGAGGCTCGCGCTTCTCCGACTGAGACGCCTCCGTTCGCCCGGAAAAAGATAGAAAAAGCGTAGGTAGCTCTTTATTTATTTTCGCAGCCGATTTAGCTACGCCAACCAATTGTATACACATACCTGTATCTTATGATAAAATATATCTTCTCTCTCGTACTTCAATCTCTCCTCCTTCCTCCATCCTTCTCTCTCTCTCTCTCCTCTCATTTTCTACGAATCGCTTACTCTTTCTTTTATAGCCGCTAGGCGGCCGAATATGTAGCAGCAGTCTTGTAATTCACGACGGCTAAGCACGTGACGATGATATTCGTCGTCGAAAATGAGCGAACGAAAGTGCAAGTGCAATTGTCCTAAAGCTTATTGTATATTATGTATGTATGTAGATTCTGACTCGTCTTCTCGAGTTCTCCAAACATATACCTACGTATTCGTATATACATATATCGGGACAACATTGCATGCATATACAGGGTGACATGCTTCATTCTTCGCAGTAGTATGTAGAGCAAAAGTGAGATAAACGTCCCACATTTTCTGCTTAACTTTGAACGCGATTATCTTGTAACGCAGTAGAGATATGTGCAAAACCAAGGATAGCTTTTTTATAGTACAAACATAGCCAAAGCTTTTTCATTCAAACATTTTTTCGATATCTCAAATCTTTCACGAGATAATTGATTTTTAAATTTGCACTTCAACCAGGGCGTTTATTCTACTTTTAACGCGAGTGGATCTCGAGATTGATTGCCTTCCACCAGGCGCAGCTGGAGTCGATAACGCTGCGCCTGTGGAAGACAACCGCTTAATCAAATTATTGCGAAATGCGTATATGTATAACTCTTGCTTTGGATGTACCTACTGATCGGTTTCGCTGCACGTAGCGCATCGAGAACTGCTTTAGGAACGCTGCAAATAGTTCGAGATCGGAATTTCAATAATCTGTCGTCATCGTCGTTTGTCTGGATCGATCGTGGTTTGACTGATTAATCATCGTTTCTCCTTCGCTTTACTGCGCGAGTTTACGACTATTGCATTTCTGACGAAACTTGTCGAGCGACTGTTTGGTACATAGTACTGGAAAAGTTATCCACGCAAGGGTGTACCAGCCGTTGTACATAGTGTCTAGTTAACCTTCGACCCGTAATTTCAGTCCAACGGACCGCCGCCCAAATTTGACTTTCGCGTAACTTTTTCTTTGTAATGTGAGATATCGTTAAACTCTTATTCTCAGTAGCTTCGTTCTTAATAATTTGTAACCAGAATAATGGAGAATAAATTTTAATCTGCAAAAGTTTTATGTTGTATTTCTCATGTTGCGATTTTTAGAAGAAAATAAACTTAATTAAAAATCTGTCGGTGCGAATTCTCAGATATTTCCCTGGCAATGTATGCCACTACCGGTCAAAGACCCCTTCGACGCCCTTAATAATTTACGGAAGACGTGGCATGCTTGTACTCCGCTGCAGTAAATGAGTTTCGTGGTTGCCTGTCATTAGGCGCAGCACAAGTCTGTAATGTTGCGCCCGTGAAAGGCAACCAGGAAACGAATTGCTGTAAAGTATAGAGCGTATCGCCATGCCTAACAAAAAGAAATGAGTCGAGGTGCCGGAAACAGGAATTACAATAATTAGAATTATCGTTGGACTCGTACGGCGACTCGAGTTTCTTCAAGACTTTTGGATTGAAGTATGGATTCAAACATTGGACTTGAATTTTTTTATTAACAGTTCAATTGGTAATGAACGAGATACAAATAATATGAACCTTATTGCATAATATTCTGATATTTAATATATAATAATAGTATAACAATAAGAATTTGTTTAAAACGTTTTCCTCTGCAAAAGATATATACATATATGTGTATAAGGGCTCAAACCGGCTCTAAACGATATGTCGCGTTCAATTTCGTCGTGTGTTTATCGTCGTGATACTCGCCTCTCGTATACGCGGCTAGTTATGACGCGTGGTAAGATTGTGTACGAGTTAACGACAAGCTTACACGCAACCCACTGGTGAAGACGCTAAAAATATCCCCGGAAGCGTTCAACAGGTGTCACTCGAAGAAATTGCTTCCCCCAAACTCGATATTTTTCGATACGCCATATGTGATCCGATATGATAAAAGGTGGTCGACGATCGGAACAAATTTGTCGAGATAAATGGATTTGAAGTAAATAAAATGTCTATACGTTATCTAGAAAATAAGGAGATTATTTACAGAATCTCCCACTAAAGGAAAACGGAAAAATAATAAACAAACGAAATAAAATATTGTATTTTTTAATAATTCATATTTCCTAATAATATAGTTTGGTTTTCTTTCTTTAGGTTTGAAATTAAGTATAGTCGATCGAACTTATATAAGGAAACATTAAAAAGGGAGGGGATCAGAGACTGGATTTTTTCTACCGATATATTACGATTAGATATCTGTTCCAATAATTGATTGTAACATAACATATGGCATGCTCTTAACTTTCTTTTTAATTTCAATTTCGAATTTAGCCTTCGCCCGAATCGTTGCAATAATCGACAACGCGTCATTACGACATGTAAACGTCCTTTCCAATATCCACGCATGGATAACGATCCTAGCCAGCTTGATATACATGCGTGCAGATGAAAGTTCGATAATCTCGTCGCATGATTAGTGGACCCCGATCGGAAATCGCTTCGAAATCCGTGCCTCTCGAACGACGCGCCTCTCGAACGACGCGCCTCGCTCCAGGCCTCTCTCCCTCTCCTTCCGTTAATACATAATAATTTTTCGACGACTGCACTTTGCGCGCGATGACCTACTCGTCGTAACGAAGCTATTGAGGATGCGAAGAGGCGCGCCCGCCAGCCGGCCATCGGGGCTGCCACGGCTTTGATCTGCCGCCTTTTTTGTCTGCATTTTAACCCGCTCCAAAGTTGCGGATCGTGGCGGAAAATGTGCAAACGAGAAATGTTTTAACGGTGGTTTAATGACGCATTTATAGCTCGTTACTTCGCTTTCTCGGTATTTACCCAGCGGTGTGGGTATGATTGTTTTAAGCGTGCGGAATTTCTCCGTGAGGTATTTTGAGGGAGAATGAAGAAGAGTTGAAATTATGAACCATTTTTGTTTACTGATGTACGTTTCCAGAGATCCACAAAAGCTATGGTTCTTGACAAGCAAAGCCTCATCAGACGAGGGAAATATTAGCTCGGCTTCATTATCGGTATATTTGTTTATTTCACTAAAAATTGTAGCTTTCTTAGATTTTTTTTTTCAAAACGTTCTGTCATCGAGAAAAATATGGAACCTTTACTGATAATTGCAAAACGATAAATCAACGTAATCTTTCATAGAAATTACATCATATCAGGTTCATATATCAGGTTCTCAGGACTCCAAAATATTCTAATACGCCAATTGAAATCACACAAGAGACGTTAAAAAAATACGCGTCATCAAATTTTCCAGTTGCGCGACTACTACTGTCCGGATTATTCACCGGCTCGTTGATATACAGCGCTCGCTTTCGTCATAAATAGCGCTAATATCCGCGAAGCGCCGCAACGACCAACCCGACGACATCGTCGTTGGTCGTCGTCGACATCGGGCGCGAGAATACGTCGCACACGAAACCCCGTGAATGTACGTAGATTCACCGTCGACTCTCTGTGTCGGCCGTAGATCGCTCATGATGCAAAGCGGGCCTCGTGAGTGTGTTCCATTTAAGAGCCGCGTTCGCAGCTATTATGTCATCCTCTGTCGCTTTAAGTAGGTGGTGGTAATGATGATAAACTTGATAGCCGTTTAAACGGCGACGTGCGACCGACTCCATCGGGGCTGGTTAGACTTTGTCAACTCGTATTTAGCAGCGTCGTTGGCACAGAGACGACGAAAAGGGAAGCTGGAGCGTATATCCCGTGCTGTAAATATGTGGGAGGGAAAGTTTTGCCTCTATCGGCAAGTTTAATTGATCGTGGAAGCACTCCTTGTCGAAGCTGGTGTTTGATGGACTTTTTTTTTCATCGATGTCTGGTAAAACTGTACTGTACTCGTGTATACGGGGCGAGAGTCGTTAAAAGAGTGATTGATATGGAGATAAATACGGAATTTTTTGATTATTTCACAATGAATTTCCGCTGAATTTTCGATTCAAATTACGAGTATATCGCAGCGCATTCAGGGAAGAGGTCTAGTTGAATACGAATTCAATAGACAAATTTATTTGAGATAAATAGGAATTTATTCACATCGAACAAGTCTATTCGAATTAAATAAGTGTTTTGCGTATTTTTTTTTGAAATCAAATACAAACCTAGTAGAACATCTATCATATTCAAATAGACTTTTGTTCGATGTGAATAAATTCCTGCTCATCTCAAATACATTTTTCTATTAGGTTCGTATTCAACTAGACCTTTTCCCTGGATGCGATAATCAATCATACGGAATGTCAGCTGGAGTACGAAAACATTCTGCTATACTTAAGTCAGAAATCATTTTATTGCATTACAGTATAAAAATACAAACGAATGTACAATATATAATATAATACCTACATACGTTTAAAAATTTGTTACAAAAATGAATACGGTCGTCCAATTATTTACGATAATATATTTATATTTAGTCATTTCAAATATCACGACTACGAACGATTCCCTGGAATTTATGTATCATGTATTACACACAAGCTGATAAACTTTATAATTAGTGGTACGTACCGAAGTTGCTTTCGCGGTTGCCCTCCAGCAGGCGCAGTGGAAGTTGATAACGCTGCACCTTTGAAAGGCAAACACGAAACCCATTTACTTTGAAGCGTAATAAACGCATCATCTCGTATAATTGATCTAAATCTCCGGCCACTGAGCGATGCCTTCGATATTTCTGTTTCAGACCAAGACAGATGCGGATGTCATCAGGATGATCGCCTATATTCTAATCGTCGCCGGAGCCCTGACCTTCCTCGTCAGCTTTCTGGGCTACTGCGGGGCTATGTTCGAGTCGCGAGCTCTCCTCTGCGTCGTAAGTTCGTTGGCGAGAAAATCTAGCCAAATGCATTTCGTAGAGTTCATCCTGCGGAGTCTAGGCTCCTGCATTATGCATGAACTCGAACGAGTTCCTTGCTTGTCCAGAGAGCGTTTGTATTGTATTTGCCGAATACGCGAAGGTTTACACAGATATGAAGAATTCTAGAAAAACCTAGAAGGCAGAAAATTTCTCATAAGATCCTATTGTAGATCTTTTGTACAACTCAAAACTTCGAAATTCGTGGCAATCTTACTTACAGAAATTAAAATTTCCTCATTAAAGCGTTCAAAAATCTCTCAGAGTCAAACATGAGAAATAATCCTAACGCAAACTCTCAGACAGTTCGTCAAGGGACATTCGGTACAGTCGAAAGCACGCGTTTCTGATTATCTGTGTTTAATTTCAGTACGGAATTCTGCTAGTACTCGTTCTGATCTTGGAATGCGTCGTGGTGGGACTCGCATTTGGCCTGAGAGGCGATGTAAGTATTTCGGGAGAATATTTTTATATATTCAATGAAATTTGCGTACGCAGTTGGTGGGATACAACCGACGGTTATTGCAAAATTTGTATTTTGCAGGCCGAAAAGGGCACGCGAGACTTCATGAAATCCACCATCAAGTACTATGCCACTAACGTCGAGCAAGTCGAGACCGTGACGGTTGCATGGGATGGAATTATGAGCCAGGTGAGTCGCGGTTTTATTTGAAGTTCGATGATCACGTTTCGAGAGAGCTGTATAGAATCGAATCTACGTCGCGTTTGATTATTCACGTACACATAAGCCTTGAAACGTCGGTAATCAATGCCGATAGAGAGGCGTGTTCGATTTATTTACGATTATCTCATTACCCGTGAACTTTCGACCTGTGTTAATGTCGGATATTTTTGGAAATCGGAATGTTAATTACACAATGACGTTCTAACAATTTAGTTCTGTTATTCGTAGCTAAATAATATCCTGGTTAACAATCTCTGAACATTATCAGAACATGATGATTTATTTTCATGCGAGTGTTATTGCATATCAGCGATGATACAAGGGTTTCGTATCCCTTGATATTAAATTCCTACCGAAACTAACATTAAGCGATTTTCAGCTTCACTGCTGCGGCGTCGACAATTATCAGGACTTCCAAAGCAGCACGAACTTCACGGCCTCCGGCAAAATGGTCCCCGAGGCCTGCTGCATAAAAAATAACGGCGTCCTCCAGGACTTCACTTGCCCGTCCGCTCCGACGTCGTCGAACTCTTATTTGCACACGGTAAGAAGACTCGCGACGCGCGACTTCTCTTCGTCCTCTTCCGACGGAATTTTATCGATCCGGCGCGCGATTATTACTTTCGATCTTCCCCCGAGCCGTAAATATCGACTTCTTTACGATTAATAAAAATCGCCAAACGGAAGAGAAAATTCGTTCTTCGCTTCTCCCTCTAGAATTCTCAGTTACTCAGATTCATTCTAATGATAACTAAGTTTTATTAGGTAATTTTGTTGCATTTATTTGCTTTTTTTATTCGAAGGATTCTAAAGATACTTGTGTTTTTTCCTCTGCTGAACTTTTGAGCAATTTAATCTATGATTTAGCATCTATTCATATTTTAATTACGTTGAAAGGAGAGATCGCACGCTCGCGCGCGTGTGTTCGTAGCCATCGCGACGGTAATTGGTTTCTCTGATAGTAATTATTAACTGCCATTCGTAAAAATTTAAAGAGCGCTCTTCCGGGCAGTTAATTAGATGACATTTTCTCCTTTCTATTGACTTCCGCCACTCTCAATCTTGACTTTCTTCTTGCCCGCGTCTTTCCGACGCCGTAATACGTTCCCAATTTCCTGATTCCTACTATCGGGCATGACAACCCACAGGGATAAACTCGAAAGGACGGCATTAGGTAAACTTTCTCTAAATTCATTCGAACGTAACTTTGACCTCCGTCCAAGATTCTAATAAAACGATCGACCATTAAACGAGACTGGCTGAGATATTCGCATTCCAGGGTTGCTACGAGGCCATGGTTCACGCCATCCAGGAGAACGCGGCGATAGTGATCGGCGTCGCGGCCGCCCTGGTGTTGATCGAGCTCCTGGTCATCAGTCTGGCCCTCTACCTCGCCTGCTGCTATTGGCGGCCGCAACATGGTAGGATTGGTGAAAAATCCCATTTTTAGATAACAGCCCCGCGCGTCCGCGCCGCTCGTCGCGCGGCTAACGAGCTCCGCCGACGAGGTAAACGAGGCAATTAACCCTTTGCAGTTCATCGATACGTGCGATCGCCCCGCGAGGAGCGAGTGCCGATCGGATCGCGAAACTCTTGAGTCGTGAACGCGTTCCGGGGATCGCGTGAAAGAGTACGCGGCGTAAAGCGCGAATGACGGTTTCCGCTTGAATTCTCGTCGGGAGGCAAGGGTTTTCGAGTTTCGATAATTCTTAGCTTTCGTGGACATTTGATCTTCCAACCGAGGGTGTCGCAGATCGCGTTTTTAGCGTGACTTCCGCGTCGGGAAAAAGTATAGAGTCTGCGTCCGAATAGATTGGCTGGTAAGTATAGCTGTTGCAGATCGCGGGGGTCCTGGGGGACGCGATTAATAGGGAAGTCGAGCTGCGAAACGCGGTTCTTGAATAAGCAGCGTCTAACGATTTTCAAATTGAGCTTTCAGTTTAGTCATATTCTTGGTTTTCTCCCTATAATGTTTTTCTCTTTCGATTTCTCTATCGATATAGAGTTCAAACAAATTCACGGATAAGGAAATAAGCATAATTGCATCGTGTACAAAAATTGTAGCTTGTAGATCAATTTTTTTTTAGATATTTTAACATCTTCGACTCGATTCATCCGATGCGTCGTGATATCGTCCAATCTATTCGAATTCAAACTATGCAATATCGAAAAATTTGCGTCAAAGCGAGTAATCAAATTCACTTTAAAGGTAATAGCAGGGTTTTCTTCGACCTCTCGTCATCTTCAACTTCTAGAATGGAAACAGATCGACTCTCAGAACTCTCTAAATTACACGCCGACCCTCCTCGATACACGTACGGTACGTCCGTACGCGGCGACGCGTGAACGCGCCTCAATTTCGCGATCGAAAGACGGAAGAATCGAGAGAGGATGCACAGACACGCGCGCACTAAGAGAAACTTTTATCGCCGCTCGGATAAATCGTCGATCGATCCACGGGCGACGTACCGTGTCGCGGATGAATTCCTGAAAAAAAAATCTAGCAAATTGGTCAGCGCAGTTATGGATTTCTCGGCGAAGAAGCGAGAAAGTAGGAGCCCGCCCTGTTTTTCCTCTTCCGTCCGGTCTCTATCTTCACGTTGAGATTTTTCTTTCCCTTTTCCGTCTCTCGTTTTCTCACACAAGCACGCGCCTCGGATCCGACGACTCGCCTTTCATTCGCTCGAACGCAATTCGCTTTATTGTGGCGAATGAAAGCCGTTTCCAGTCTTTTTTTTCCCTTTGAACGCGTCGATCGGGCGACTAAAGGGCGATAGATCCGAAAGCGAACGCGGTTTCGGAAAGTCGAACCACTCGCTCGGGCGATCGATGAACCGGCAAACTGTAATGCGGATTCAGGGAAGGCCGGTTCTACGTGGCTGTGAATCGAGCGCGCGCACGCGCGCGAGGTCGTGCGTCCCTCTCGGAAGACGTAGAACACTTACGGGATTCTCTCTCTTCCGGCCGGATTCTTTTTCCACGTTTGTTCCCGTTTTCCTTTGGCGTTCTCTATTTGCGATTCTCGGCGCGCTCGTTGAAAAACTTGTAGAGTGGTATTGCAGGGGAAAACTCCGCATTCGAAACTTATTATCAAGCCACTATTTCGGCCGGGCATCCGTACTCATTTTCAACCGATCCAATATTGATTTCGCTGCTGAAATCGCTGCGAATTCCATTCGTCAGTTTCGAACTACGAACACCTACACTCGACATATATTTAACTTTCTTCCAAGGAGCTGACAACGATCGAATTTCATTTGAACATTCATTTGTAAAAAGAAACCATCATCCGATCAGTCCTCGTCTGCCCATTCCAGTCGGTTTCCCCGTTTCCGCGCTTTTTCTTTCGGTTGCTTTCCAAATTGGTGTCACTCAAATAATTGACAACACGCATTGTTCTAGCCTGCGTAGATGTATCGTCGAGACAGGCCTGGTGAAGGGGTTTGACGAAGCGCGATGGTGAAGTCGGGATGATTCGGTGGGGTTCGCGGTTTCAAGTAAGAAGGCGTCGATTGACGGTCGAGCACCCCGCGGCGCGACGTCCGGTTGCGCCGTACTACCTTCGCTAGGGAGCTATACGAACCGTTCTACATTTACATCACCGATTTTACGCTACGTAGATTACGCTCCGTCACACTTGCATGTTAACGCCCACTAACACTGTCTGCGGTGCAACTTGTTCCGTCGATATTTAAGCCAAGTTCGGAACTCTGTACGTCTAGGGTTTATCTGTAAAGCGAGAGGCGACGGCACGAAACACGCTGCGTTGCGAAGGGAGCGCAGAAATGCATGCCAAAAGTGTGCGAGCACTCGGATTCGTCGTGCCAATCTCGTTAAGACTGAACACTCTTCTGCCGCTAAAGGGGATAAATTGCCAAATTTATAGGTACAATCTGTATCGGAGATAAAGGGTTCAAATTCGTAAACGATAAACGCACTTTATACGTCATTCGCCAGCGCGAAAGATCGACCTATCGATGTATGTAAGCTAGAATTCGTCGCGGAATTTAGTATTATCTCGAAAAAAAAAAGAAAACACTGTCGACGCACAGATTTCGCGTTCCGATCGCTGTCCGGGTAGCCGTGCGCGTCTCTCCAGAGTCTGAGATTCCGCTGGACTGATTTATCTTAGCGGCCGGGCACGAATAGTTGCCATTAGTCGAATCCAGCGGCACTTTATCCCAGCGCACAAAACCGTCAATTCTTATCGGACTCGGCCCTCGTTCGATCTGAGCGGCGGAGAAGGAATCCTGCAATTGTATTATCACATTTCAATCGAGGAGAGAAACTCTCCACACGGTAGCAATAGACAGTAATTTGTGCCGTCGCCTTCGAACGACTTTATCGTGTATTCCATGTGCACCTATTCGCACGCGACTCTCGCGCGCTTTGATGTATCCGTAAGAAGCGAAATTTTAGCAGATGTATCTACACCGTACTCTCCGTAATCGTTCGTTACACGCGTACGCCGTTCGCGTTCGTCATTCACACGGCGCACTGTAGACATTTTCGTTCCAGTGTTAACTTGTTGGTGCTGCTGCTGACGAGGAATAGAGCATGGATCTATTGTAGTGTCCGCTCCTAGCGTTCGCACGTTGCGCCCGTAGAGGTCCTGTGCCTTGCTTGCTTGAAACGATACGCTAGGCCGACCCCGAAGCTGGCTGAAGCCAACGACAATCACCTCTCTCTCCCCCCGCCCACCCTCATTCAATGTCAAGTCGAAACCACCCCGCGCGCGATCACGGCGCCGTTTCGCAAGGGAAGGACGTCGACGACAGAGCTGGTTTACTTTTTAGAACGCGCGTCCGCGTGGACGACGTTCCGTCGCGAAGCGAAATTTCAAGAGGCTTCGTTTCTGTTTTGCTTATTTTGTTTTTAGTTTCGCGGAGAGTCTTTGGGGTAAGTTTGAGAGAGACCGAGAGAAAATGAAAGAGCAAGAATGCGGGCGTTTTTTCCGCCCGGCCGCTTCCGAAGCGCAGCGAGAGTTTCTCCCAGTTTTCTTTGGTAATATGTACCGGAGGCTGGGGAGTCTGCTTCTCGTAGCACCGCGAAGGCGCGGACGAATGAAAATGCGATCGAAAGATTCGCCGATGGCATTCCCCGCAAGGGAGCGGCGTTAGATTCTAGCGGGAAGGCCACCGGTTTGCGGATGATTGTTGCGCAGCGACTCGCGGAAAAAAAGTCTTTATTTTATCCCCGCTCGTTACATCCGATGTATAGCTTATTCGTTACGTAGCGTAGGAAATTGCAATTAGCCGAGGTACGATCGTTTCGTTGCATGCAATGCACTAATTATTAAATATTATGTCGTATTATTTATTCCTACTCGTTCTCCGGACAGTATTCGTCTCGTACCTTCGAAGCGTTTCGCGCAAAGGTTCTTTTTTTTCGATCGCACCTCGTTCCCCGCGCGAGAGGACAACGCTATTCGCCGTCGCGTTTCCGTTGCCGAAAGCCGAGTGGAAGATTCGCGGCACGAGCTGTACCAGTTACCTATCGCGTCGTCTCAAAGAAGTGTGTACAAATCGTTCAGTTTAAGTTTCGCGACGCGGTAAGTCGTTCTCCTTGTGTGCGCGCGAAATACGCGAGGAAAACGTGGTGGCATCTCTCTCGTTCTAGCGAGGAAAAAAAAAGGATCCAAGATGCCGACGGTAGAGCGACAAGCTGGCACTTGAATTTCACTTGCATTCGTACGAAGTAACGATCGCTCCGTCGATCCGGATTGTGACATTCGCCAACGAAACCGACGTGCGAGTCCGTGAAACGCTCTCGCGGTCGATGCGCGATAAACGCGTTTCTTCGTGGCGTTGCTCAGGTGACACGCTAAAACTGAAGATACCAGGGAACGAGTAAATTACAATGTAAAAGTGCCGAGGTGACAGACGAATCGGAAAAGTATCGATGCGTGCGTTGATGTAACTTTAATTTATTGTAAGTTCAATTCTCGCACAGTTGCCGAGTGTAAATGAATCTCTTTCTCTTTCTGTTTTTTTTGTACAACTGGTATCTCGATTCAACGATCGAAACCCGCGCGCGCGCCCGACGTCCACTCGTCGGGCATCTCGGGATCGAAGCGGGGATCGCGTCGTACGCGTCATACGGAATATATTCACATTTTTATACAGAGACTGATACCTGAACTAAAAATGTATATATTTGACACATAATAATCGATATATATGATTGTATTACGATGCATTGCTATATTAATATCTCATCTATACCTATAATTATATATGTATAATGATAATATTACAATATCATTGATTTGTTAAGATTATTAAATGTTTTTGTAAAAACTGTACACACAGAATTAAAATAAAAAATTTTATATTATTCTTAAACTCGAGATGCGCGGGTGCAATTGCGATTGCCGTTGATCTCGGGTCGTCGGGAAGAGGAGGAAACCTCGTTGAAAGTTGCCGCTTTCTTCGATTCTTGGATCATCTACAAGACTCGACTTGTCGGTATCACAGACGATAAATATTCAGAGTTCTCCGCAGTGAAAGGGAGTTGAATTGTGACGCGCGCGAGTTATTCGGTAGACGCGGAGTAATAAGCGCGTGCGTTTAATTTATGTGTATCGAATCAGCGTTGAGAGGTTTTACAATGATGGATGACGTCTATGATATGTAAGTACTATTCGTTTTAGGAATTCTGAGGAATCTCCTTAGCCAATAAATAGTTGTCCATCGCGACATCCGATCGTTCGCTATTCTTTCGATGAGAATTTGCTGACTTGACGCGTTGTTGAAAAATTCGCAATCGATTTTAACCACGGATTTCTCGTTGCTTCGACTTTCCGCCACTATTCGAACACGCAAACGAAAATGCTAATTAAATGTGAAAACCAGAGATATGCACAGATACGCGGCACTGATATTTTTTGACGGTGCAGCGAGTAAATTATCCACTATTGTCCTACGTCCAGCAGAAATATCTTTTCCTTTCAAAGTAACACTAAGACGCTCCGTTTAGTCCACCTATAAATTTATACCAACGAACAGTCGTATGCGCATCGCTTCATGAAAAGGAAAAGAATGCCACACGACTATACATACATGATAAGTGGGGATATAATATAATATTAATCATTCCATCTAGTAAAAATAACGCAATCCTATGTTACAGATATTCAAACAAATTTAATACATCGATTTATACTTTACAGACATTCACGGGCGAGTCGAACGGAGCCTTGATAGGCGCGATAATGTCTCGAAAACATCACACATACGAATAAGAGATGAAAAGAGAGAAACTTTTTCAGACCCGTTTTCACGATCAAAGTTTCAAAGATAAACAGTATCTCTCAAATCTTCGATTGTGCAAACAGACTTAAACCGCGCGCATCTATTTTCAAATGATCGTTAAAATCGTTCCAGGATCTTGATCGCTCTGTTCTTCCGCGACATGATATACAGCCGAGAAAATACTTCTGAAAGTGCGCGCTCCTCGCCAGCAACTTCTGACTCGCGCCGTCGCCCGGACTTTGACGTAAACGCTCTCCCGTGAGTCCCCGAGCGCTTGAACTCTTCCAGCGCGACTAATTAAGCCACGCCGGATGACTGTTCGGCGGGCAAAGGGGTCCGGGAGAGTAGAGTAAGTCCTATTGCGGCGGGCCACCCATCATACCCATCGGTGGCATCCCTTGAATACCGTACGGACCTTGAGGAGGTCCTTGACCGCCGGCCATGGGAGAGTGCATCTGCATCGCAGGACTTTGGATTTGTTGCGTTGGCGTTACTTGGCCGCCAGCTGGCGACGCGACTACCTGTACGTCGAGAAAATGAAGGGTGTTTTTTTCAGAGAAAATTCGAGTCAATCTCACTCCACCGCGGGGCGAAACGCGGCGTCAACGGGGTAGGAGTAAAATCTGAACACAACACTTTGCAATAAGCTGTTCAGAAACGAGAAATACCTGCGGCATGCCGGGCGGCTCCGATGGCAGCGTAAGATTAGCCAGCAAATCCCTCACTGCTGGAAACAAGGAACACTCCGACGGACTCGCGCCGTACTCGGCGAACCGTTTGAGTTGCAACGAGGCTGCCGCCGTCGCGGAAGCCGGCCCGTGATCCCTCTTCTCCGCGAGTTGGGTCAAGTTCGTGCTCACGTCGTATACCAGAGGTAAGATGAGAAACGGAGGCTCTCCTTGATAAGGTACGCCGATTCTCGTTATTTGAAGCTGCGAAAGGGAGAAGGTAGCTCGAGTTGTGTCAATATTGCGTCGTTGCCATACGTATAAGATTGAGCGTACGACGGAAGAGGGAAAATAATGCCGCTCTGAAAGGAATTTTCGTCTTGCGCGAAAGCATTTAAAACCTATTGACACAAGCAACAAAGTTATACGCGATCTTTTCGAAGTAGATACTTACGAAGAACAAAATTTTGTTCCGACAAACGAGAACCGCTGCCATGCCGATCGGTACGATGGGAGTAGCCGACGGTGGTATCCGCAGGCACCACTGTACGGACCATTTCAACTGTTGCTGCTGCACCAGGCCGGGCACGAGTTCAAATTTCATTATCTGAACGAAATCCTTCAGCACGTTGAAGGGAACGTTGAGCATCCTGCCGAATCCGGAGAGGGTGTTTGGCTTGTAAGGCGGAGCTGCCGCTCGCGTGTCGAAGAACTTTTCGATGATCTGTAGAAAAGTAATATTAGCTTGAGTGGATTGACAATTCAGACGAATAATAAAGCTGTAATCTATGCGTCGATATAATTTCGATGAAATTTGGAACACACATACAGGACTCCTCGATTCGAAGAGCCACGGTATCTTAAGATACTTAAAAAAAAGTAACCGATTCACTAATAATTCTGACATTAATGCGAGCAAAGTCGTAAACAAAAGCTAGTAATTTTAACATATCACGAGAAAATAATCCACTTTTACTGAACCACAGACCTGCAGTTCTTCAAGAGTCCACTGATCCTTGTGTTCGGGCAGCGGTTGCACCTTGATGTGGAGTGATTGCAAGTGCTGCGGGTTCAAGCCGACTCTGCACTGTAGAGTTTCGACCTTGAAGTGCACCACGCCGGGCTCCGTGCTGTTGATGGCGGTCAGCTGCGACGAAACGAACAGTCGAATACAAATGTACTCGTAACGCGGAGTCAGGAGTTACATAGAGACACTCTGGTTTGAAACTCACGCAGTCGTCCGTCTGTATGAAGCGCTGTAGTTGTCTGCGCATGTACACACATCCGAGGAATCTCTCCAGCGGCGAGAGATCGGGTCCCGGTAAGCCGGACGGATGGGGCGAGGGACAGCAAAGCAACTCCAAGGACTCGTGCGTGAGGAGCGTCGGCACGGCGCCCGCCCAGGATCGCTGCGGCAGCACGCGGGAGATGTGACTGCCCGATTTGTGGTCGGAAGCCTGAGGACTGTGCAGCGCCGCATGCCCCGGCCTCGCGGGGGAAGGTCGCGGCACGCTGGGCGATCCGGGCCAATTCGACGCGGCGGGGGACGCCATGCTTTGCGACGACGGAAATGGGCTGCCATCGATGTGACCTGGTTGACGAATAACGCGAGAAATTTATCGAGTCTCCGCGCAGATGGAGAATTGACAAAAATACACATAGAAGAAAGTCCCGTTGTGGATAACCAGACCGAAATCCACGGTAATACAACTTTTTTCGAGATGAAATCTAATTCGAAATAAAAAAAATAACTTCAAGGAGACCTAAAAGCCTTACCGGTTTGCATGTAGGAACTAGCGGGAGAGTGTCCGACTTGAACATTACTGCAAGGTCCCGGTGACGATGTGGGCATGAGTCCGGCGGGACTGGGAACGTGCATGGGATTTAAGGGACTGTTTGCGACCAGTCCGGAACCGGGTGACGGGTGAGGCAGCATATTAGGCGTATTGGGCGGTAGCGAAGGCGGCGAAGCCAGGTTGAACGAAGTCGCAGGGCTGCTTCCAAAGCTCTGATGCTGTCCCGCCTGTAAAATCGCCGTACACGACTGTATAATTATTTTTTAATCGCGATCGCGTTAATTCCCTCTGATTCACAATCACTGGAAATACCTGCGATATGTTCGCCGGGTGCGGACTGGCAGGCGTGTGCGGATTGCTGCCAGACGGCGGCGTCAAGGGCGGATGGAACCTGAGACCGTCCCTCTGCTGCGCGGGCGACTGAGGGCCGCCTCTGTGATGGCCCAGAAAGCCGACACCGCCGGTAGTTCCGCCGTCACTGTCCATCGTGACGGGCGACGGCGGATTATCGTCCTCCGATTGAGATCGTCTGCGGAAAACTGCACTTTCGTCTACGTATTTCGACAAGAATGCCTGGAAAATCGAGTCGTCTCGTTATCTTCAGTGCCAGCTGATTCGATGTAATTCGAATTCGCGCGGTAAGTCTTTCGCCACCTTTAAGCCTTGCGTCGGAGTGAACTCGTCGACGACGTTGCTCCGGTCGAAACGACTGTACGCGCCGTCGCGCAAGCTGACTAGACCGCCGCCCCTGAGGCGCAATTCCAAGCAGTACATCCCTTGATAGGCCAGTCTGACCAAAGTCACGCATTGCGGTATTATGGTGAACGTTTGCACCGGTACCTGCGGTCTCTGAAACGACGAATTCGACGGTTAATTTTGTAAACCGAACGATATCGAGGTTCATTCGTGGCGTACTCACCGAATTGTGCACGCCCAACTGCGGAATCGTCGGCAATTTGCTGATCGACGTGAGCGGCTGCAGCGTCTCGCTCAGTATGTGTATGATTTGCGCTAAATTTCGGTGGCGATTCAAGTGCGCTTCGAGCTGTTCCTTCATGAGGGAATGAGCGTTCACGGTTGTGCTTGTCGGACCTACAAAGAGCGTGCTCAGTGATTACGTCGCGTTTGCGTCGGAAGGCAAGGCTTCCCGATTGGCAATGACGACGATGAACTGCGACTTTTATGCTAAAGACACACTACACCCACTTTTTCCGAAAGTCAGTTTGAACGCTTTATCGTTCGTGCTCCATTGAACGATGACCGTGGCTCCGCGAGTCGGTCCGTAAGCCAGCACCAGTTTGCTGTAGTTGTACGACTTGATGCTGACCATATTTCGCAAATTGTACTTTTCTGAAACGACGGCATCACGAGTTTACAAATGACTCTTCACAAAGTAACGCGTGCATCGTATACGAACGCGCCGCGAACGCGTGACTCACCCATCTTGAAATACTCGGCCAAGTCTTGGACTATCGAATACAGATGAACGATCTGCGCCCAATCGCTGATCAACGAATCCACCGTTCTCGAAACGGTATCCGCGGTTTCCATCTCGTACTGGAAGTACACCGGTCGCCGTAAACCTGAAACATTGCGCGAACATTTTACCCGAAATCCTGGAAAGAACGTTCAACCGAAAAGTGTGCAACAATTCGTCGATCCCGACTCACCTTGCTCTTTAGGATGATTGCTGGTAACGGGGCTGCTGTAAAAGACAAATTCGGCCATCCAGGTCTTAGCCATGCCCTTCCCTTGCACTCTGATTGAGACACTGAGCAATCGCTTGAGTATGGCCTGCCACGCGGTGCTCGAGGCGATGCAGGATGACGGCGCCGGTAGTTGCACGAGCTTCAGTACCAATGCCGTGGCATTCGCTTCCACTTGAAGCCCTTGGTGCGCTATCTCGCGCCTCGTCAGCTGTAAAATCGTTCGATTAACGAGCGGCACAAATTGCGAACGCGTTGAAAGCAGCCGCCCCGAAAAACGAAACCGTACTTCCTGCGCCAACGTTACGAACGGCATTCGCTCGTCGCACAGTGCGACCACGTGGGCCAATTCGGGAATGAAGTAAGCGGGATGCTTTAGCCGCCTGTTCTGCGGCGATCCCGCGGCATCGGTCCTGCCTCCGGGCCCGGTACTTCTGCGCTTGTTGCCCCCTTTCTCCACCACTTCTGTAATGCACCCCCCATCCTGTTCATTATTCCCTAAAAAATCCACCTGTTAATCCCCCTAAAAGTAGCAAGATACCATGCCAGTACCGCACAAAGTGGCGCCAGATGTTACGGATTAGTGTTGTACTTGCATAGTAAGTAATATGTACATGATTAATTGACATAGCGTGATTTGCGAGGGGTTAATTGTTAATTGCGAGGGAAGAAGCGGGAAAGGTGGCTAAGAGGCTTATTAACGTAGAAGAGAATGCACGATCCTCGCGTATTCTGAGTTCGATATACGTAGAAAATATTTGAGCTTTGCAGCAAAGTTTTTCTATATAAATCGATGATAGATTTGAAGTTGCCAATCTTGATGTAACTTCGTAAAACGCATATTTTATCGAGATATTTTTTAGGAAGCGATATCAAATGAACTGATATTGCATTTTACATTAGTACGAATTAAACTCCTCGATGCAGGAAGAGCTCAGAGTTTGACATTTTAAAGACACGAGCAGTACGCAAATGTAACATTCTCATCAGTTTCAGTTATCGTTCTGCATTATACCCTGCAATTAGTACTGTTCGAATAACACTTCGCTTTAATTTTTAAGGCAAATTTAACCGACTCAAAGAGCTTTTCACATCACAGCGTTCTCGGCAATCAAATAATATTCCGCGAACGTCGGATTCGTCGTTTCGACGAAGAAAGTGTCACCGCCCTGCGAATATTTCGACTCACCACTGTCGACGCTCGTGAATGGCCCGTGAGTGATCACAAACGTATCGAATTCAATTAGACTCTGCACTTTTAGATACATCTTCGGTATTTCGGTTTCGATGCTATCGTCGTGCGGATCGTCCTCGATAGAGCTGTGCTTCACCACAGCCAGGTAGAAGGAACATTCGATCTCGCACTGTAACGATTCCTTCTCCTTGAACGCCACAATCTGGAAGCGAGACGAGCTACGGGTGAAGACGCGAAGACTTTCCACGAATCACAGCAAATTTGCGCGAGTGAATACTCACTAATATGACCGTAGGATGCCTGTGCAACTGTATGAACATTCGATGCCTGCTGATTTTCGACATCGGATGGTCGGGATGGTGCAGCACGGGTAAACGCTCGTGGGGCGTGGCGGGTAAGTGCTGCAAGGTCTTCTCGCAACGCCTCTGCGTGATCCAGAATCTGTAAGCAGCGAATAAATAGTTTATATTAATTTCTCACGATATTGTTCTATGCGAGTCTTGTTTCCCGTGTCGACGTTTTAGATGAAAATAATCCGACAGGAATAGTAATATAAATAAAAGTATGCTTATCAATTCAAACGTATAAAAGAATGTTCAGTATGAAAGGAAATGAGTTTCTGCTACTGTTAGTTAATCGAAAGAATACCTCAATTCCGATATGAGTGTCGGAAGGCGCGAGTGATCGCCGTTTAGCGCAGACGTAAGTTCTGGTACGAGCGGCGCTTCGTACTGGGGTACGTGACACTGCAGCATTCCCGTATGGGTGTCCACGGTCACGAGAAGCAGCTCCGCTCGCAAGCACGGTTGCAGAACGGGGACCGACAGAATAGCCGGCGATCCCGCGAGTGTACCTGCAAGTTTAACGGGACAAATTGATTAATTACAACCCACGTCGACGATTATCCGCACATCACGATTATTCGGCCGTTCGATCGCGCAAATCTCGACTCACATTCGACGTCTTTCAACATAGATTGCAATTCTTGCTTCAATTCCGAAAGCCGGCTTCTCGTTCGGACGTAAATGGTGTGCACCAGCAAGCATTCCATCGACAGCTGATCCGATCTGATCGCTCTGTCCGCTATTTCGCTCTCCTGCACGGACGAATGCGAACATAACGCGCTTGTAAATTTTCCAACACACTTGTAAATTCTTTGATGCGAGGAATACCAACCTTACTACCCAACGAAGGAATGTGTACGACCGCGAGAGGTCTGGCCGGATCGTGCTGATCGACTTGAACGGTCAATCTGTACCCGAGCTCGGATCTTGGATCCTTGCTTGTTAACTCTCTGAAATGCCAATAAAAGTTGTTAACTCGGATGCGTACAGTACTTCGGAGATGACGCGCGAAGCGAAAAGAAGAAGCTAAACTCTGTTTCGTAATCGCGAACAAAAATAGGTAGATAGATAAAAACTTATTTCGAATAAGTATACTTTTTACAGACCCTTAATTTAATCGTAATTGCGATTTGAATTACTTTACTTTCGTTGTACTACGAGCAACAAGCATGAGCATAGCAAGAGACTCAATTTAAACGAAGCTCGTTGATTAGCCCATCAAAAAAATGAATAATTATTATCAAATAACGTAGGTATAGCTTCAATCGCGTAATCTTACCTCCAATACGATATGGAAAGACACTTTCCTGGCGTGTACTCGTCCACGTGAATGTGATCGTCCAGCCGATCCCGTATCAAACGCAACGTCTGTGAGTACAGGACCTCGAGTTGCAACGACTGGCAGAAGTAGTGCAAGATGTAATACACCTCCGACAGCGGATTATTGCTTTCCGCCAGTCTCGATTGCACGACCTGTCGGGAGTCGAACGGGAAGACAGGAAACAATTGATTAGTCGAACGCAACGAACAAACTCAAAAAAAAAGCGCGAGGAAACGTACCTGATGGACATATCTCGTTTGCAAGGGATGCACCAACGCTTTGCCATCCCCGGTCTCTCTGTCGGAGACCAGAATCTCTAATTCCAGCAGTCGCCAGGGTACGTTTGGCCCGTCTCCCATAACGGTGAGCGACACGGAGAATTCTTGTTCCACCATAAATGTCACCCTCCCGGCTTCGATCTGTAAACGACAGCAAGTTCGCGCTTTGTATCGGGAAAGAATATCGCCGATAACTCGAAACAGTAGAGTTGACTAATTCGCCGTCTGAAATCGGACTGTAAAATAAGTTTAAACTCAAGGCACGTGGTACCTTCAAGTTGCGCATCTGCGGAAGCAAGTTCCCGGTGACCAGTCTGTGCTGAATGACTTGATTCAAGCGTTGCAAAGTGCTTCTCTTCTCGGACAGCGTTATAGGGTCCGGCGGAACTATTCTCTCCTACGATCGTAAAAAGTGAATTTCTATAACGATTTGAGTTAGAGATGAATATCTATCATATTTACCCTGATGCAAGCCGGTAAACGGCCGTAAGTGCCGGTAGTGAGCACTTCGACGGCGGCGGGAATATGGAAGTTTGGTAATCTAGCGTGCACGAGAGTTTCGCGAGCCATCCTGGCCAGCATGTCCGCTGTGTCGACGAATAGGAGCGATTGCTTGTCCAAAAACGCCATGATGTGCTGCGAAGCGATCGTTTTTGTCAATTTAAATCACTATTGAAAAAAAATTTGAGATATTTATATAAACAGAGCCACTTACAGCAGACTTGTCTACTTTGGACGCGCTATTGGCCCATTTGACCAACGCCAACAAGCGAACGAACAATTGCCGCGTTCTTGCGGAGAAATTGTAGATTTCAACCTTGCGTTCCATGTCCGTTTTGCGCGGTAGTCTGAAATACAACGAAGAATTAATTCGTATCTCAACTATAGCTAAATTTTGAATATATAAAGTTTCAAATTTACGTACAGCTCTGCGAGCACGGTCAGCTCGTGATAGGTTCTCTGTATGATGAAGTCTATGAGCATGCCGAGAGATATCGAGCCGCCGCGATTCCCTTCCTGCGGCATATTATTTGCCACCGGGGTTTGGTGGCCCTCCAGCGGTACTGGAGCCATTATGATCAGGTTTTTTTGGACTATCCGATACGATATTTTGTCGCCCACTTGCGACCTAATTCATTCTTACGGTTCTGCAAAAATGGAACTAAACATGAAAGAAAAGACGCGAAATGAGAAAAAATTGGGGAAAAGGGTGCGATAAATCTCCGAAGAAAAATCAAGCTTTTTTAAGGCACTGTCTACGAGCGCTCCAAATAAAACTTCAAATTAAGTTCTGCAAATTTACAGGTTCGGAGAGAGTAAGGTTTAATTTAACGCGAAAATTGCTTGAGGAGTGAATATATAATAGAATATATTGTTGGCGGAAAGATATAAATATGTATAAAAGGAATAAAGTTTAGTGGGAATCTTACATGTAGAAATCCGATAAACGCTGTCAGCCGATAAACAGAACAAACAGAACTTCCATGTTTAGTACTCCAAAATCAACTGTGCGGTCGGAAATGCATTGGTGCTGAAATTAGTCCTGGGTAGCAAAGGCGCGTCCTCATGAAGACGCTCAGAAATGCCGCCTTCAATTCGTCGGCGTCACACTGTTTGACCAACCGTTGGTAAGTTTAAGATCTACGTAGTTCAACCACGTATTAATAGATGGCTCTAATGCGGCACGGGGCGAGCTGGGACTTAGGCCCATTTTCGAATAAGAAATCGGGGATCATCCGGTATATGGATTAGCAATCGCGCAACCCGTTTATCTCCATTATTTGTCGCTCTACGAAGAAATGTATCAGACAAAAGTTTGTTGATGTTAAAGCGAGCGTATGATGCGCGCAACAAATTTTTAATAATACCCGTTTTTTATGAGATGTAAAAGTCAGTTTCATTTTTTCAAATGGAATTCAATATTCTCGTTTTTACAAAAGTTGTAGAGCTCGTTCAAACCAACAAGAAATATATAAGGCTAAATGCCCATTCATTGAACCGTTTGTGAGATATTGTTGGACAAAGTACAAGAATAAGTAAGGTAGTGAGAGAAAGATTTGAATTGAGTATATTTTGATATTTGGACATCTCGATTAAATATGATTCAAAAGTTATTCTTATTTGAAACAAATAAACGTTAAATAAATGAAAAATATCTTAAAATATAGCGCAATATACTTACATAGATTTACTGTAGGAAATAAAATTTAATACCTTATTAATCACTTAATACGCACCGAAACTGTTACTTTCGTATATATCATCCACAATGTGTGTTAGATATTGCTATAACGAAACGCTTTACTCTATCAATTACGACTAGTAATAATGACAATTACTCGCCAGCCAGTCGGTGACATTTTGCGGTGCACTCCGTCAATGCATATGCGACAGAATGAGGGAACTTGAGGTGAAGACGCTTCTCCCGCGTAAGAGAGAGGATCCAGAGTAAAAACGGTGTAATTGATAAATCAGTCGCAAATCAGACGAACTGGAATGGCACGAATGACATCGTCATCCGTAAATGATCAATCGTGCGAAATCAAATGTGTCGAGTGCTGTGGCGAGAATTTTCCCGCAGCTCGCGTTGCGTCGTTACGCGGATCCGAATACAAGCAAGTCAGCTTAGCGGCGGGAAGAAAATACGATCGCGTGTCGAGTGGAAAGGAGTTAAATAAATTAGAATCCGATAAGTTTTATTTTATTGAAAATTAATAAAAACTAGAAGGTTCCGCGAGTAGATACTTAAAATTCATTTCGCTTGGAAAAAATCTCATAATCCGTCCATTCAAGAAAAATTATTAAAAAAAAAAGAAAGCGAAAATAAAATTTCAAATCTAAAAAAGTCTTTCGGCTTGTTCATATAATCATACTAACCACGAGTTTTACCTGCACGGGCATAACTTTCGGGTCGTGGCCATGGAGAAGGTCGGTGATAGTGTTACATTAGAGATGATAAAGAGCTTAGACCGTAGAGGTCTCATACACAGGAAGCTCGATCATGCACCGATCAAGGACACTGTAACCATTCCCGTTTATACCATTGTGCGTTTCCAGGCCAATAATCCTGGTGAGTATATATAATAAATCATACATAGTTTATATAATTGCAATGATCTTAAATAATATAACGTCATGAAACCGCAACAACGACAAACCTTGAGCTTAGATATTCAATACTTTTGGCTGAAATTGAAGTAATATGCTTTCAAAAGTGCGCAGGAAATTAATTAATCATTATTAAAACGGGTGCTACTCTCTTACATTGTTAATTTTTGTTACTTTTTTATCATGCTATAGGCTCGAATTCATATAGCATTATTTGAATAGCGACAAGAAAACGTTCCAAATTTTGATCGATTTATTTTAACTTAAATAAAAATAAAAATCATAAGAATTTGTAGTACAAAAGGACTTCATTTCGCTGCAACCCCTTGAAAGCATTTGGAGTTGAAAGAGAAATTTATTTTCGAACACCTTTCACACAGCCTTTAACTATACTTTAGCCTTAAAAGTATTCCACACTCCGTCGATTCGAATGCTCGATTCTTCGGGGATTTCCGGACACGCTTTCAATTATGAGATAGTCTACCGAGTCTGAAACCGCTAGACGGCTGGGAGCTGTCAACTTTTTTAACGTACCGTCGCGTCGGGCTTGTATACATCTAGACAGATCTTTTTCTTCGAATTCCATCCGAGTCATTGCATCGGGGTACATCACATGACGGAGTCGACTGTATGTGATCTCGAAATTCATTAAATATAACAAATTTCACTGGACAACATCCATAAGAGTCAACATTATTTTATAAGTATATATAAACCATATAAAAATTTCTGAAACTCTACTTTAATAAGTTTAAACAAAAATAATAGGCGAAATAGTAGCAGTAAAAATGAAATAAAGTGGACTCCATCGCATTTTCGTGAAAAGAAATAGCAAATATTTCATGAACTGTTATTACAACGTCGGGATACGAAACCATTTTCAATTTCAAAGATACACGAAGTCTGCAACGATAACACTTTCGAAGATAAAGCGGAGTCTATGTCTGGTTTGGACTCGAACATACGATAGTAAATGAAATTGCGTGCCAAATGTATGGCCTACAGAGTTCTTTTAAACTATAAGTACATTTCTCTACGAATGAAATGCAAAAAGAAAAGGAGAAATCGACGGGAAAGGATTAAGGCTCGATAATTAAGCACTTCTAAGTGCGTTCTCCTTCCTCGCGAACTTATCGAACCAGTTCGAAAGCGCGAGATATATCCCACACTCGGCCATACATAAATTCCCGTATCCATAGTTCTGTACACTCGGGTTTTCGCGGTTCGATAACCGCGCGAATCCAGTCGACCTGGGTAAAACCAAATCGGGATATACCTAAAGAAGTGAGTTTTTATCCTGCCATTTTTTACAGGTTACTGGCTATTCCACTGCCACATGGAATTCCACATGCAGGTGGGAATGGCGTTGGTCTTTAAAGTCGGCGAACACAGGGACTTCCCCCGGTGCCTGAAAACTTCCCTCAGTGCGGCGACTGGACGCCCTCCGGTCCTTCCGAGATGAGCAACGTGATCACGGCCACCGAAACATTGAGGAAAGCGAGCGCCGAACCCGCAGGATTCGAAGGAGAACGAAGTTGATGACGCGCCGGTCGTAAAGGACGACAATGCCAACGGGAAATGGCCGTGGACGGTGCTGCGAGAATTGGGCTTGAAGAAGTCCGCCGCGTCGCATCCGGTTCCCGCGCTCTTCGCATTGGCGATTTGCCTCTGTTGGTCGATTTATTGTCGTCTGCGTGTAAATTGATGTATGGGCGGGCGAGCAGGCAAGTTGATAAAGGAAGTTGGTCCCTCGTTTCCGTTACTTTGCACGGCGACGAGGGGACAACTTCATCAGTCAACTTGGCTAGATTTCGCCTACTTTATCTGCATTTACGCGCGGAGATTTTCTGTACAACTGTACAAAATTAGGGGAAACCGGAGCGAATTAATAGATGAAGTTGGCCCCTCGTTGTCACGCAAAGTAATGGGAACGAAGGGCCAACTTCGCTTGTCAACTCGACTCAGTCTCCTCTACTTAAAAAGAATTGATACTTTATCTAAAAGGTAGCTCTTCAAGTCCCCTCAATGCGACGGAGCGTTCCAATTCACGTTCTTAAAGGAAAGTTATAACCATGACCGCAAACGACTCATCCGCCGTTGAAACTATCCGTTCAAATCGACAAGACGAAAGCATCATTCCAACACAGACGCGAGATATCGTGACAATACTCGTGCGCGCGTACCACAGGATACACCTTCCGTCCTCATCCAGCGGATACTACGTGTGCATACACGTATCCAATACACACGCCCACTTATCGCAGCGAGGTATGTGTAGCAAGTACACACAAAGTGGGTCGGGCGCAACAGGAAAAATCAACGCGTCTCCGTCTCGCCGCCTCGTACACCCGCGCCCCTCCTTTGTCCGACCCACCGCGCATCGCTCCGTCGCTCACCGCTTATCGGGTGTCTCGCTCACTGGGGAACTCCAGCCGGGTATTCCCCGATACCCCCACCGCCGGCAAATGAGCGCTCGCATGGGAAATATCCACGCCGAGTCTGGCGCGTCGCGAGAAGGAGACGGGATTCCTGATTCCGCCTCTGCTCGTTCGCTCGTCTGCTCGGCCGATGAGCACGGGAACGTCGCCGCGGTCCAGAGCAATCACGCCCGGTAAATTGGGAGACGAGAGAGGAACTAAATCCTAACGGGAATGGCTTGTCACGCTCTGGGACGGTGTCGCATCTGCGCTCGAAAGCACAAGATACCCGTCTTCGGCAGCGAGGAGGTCCAACACGTTCTCGTTGAGAGGGCGAACCTCAAATTGATCGTGAGTATGTGTGTATGTGGTACGAATCGTGGGCGCGTCACGACGGTCGCTTATTAGTTTGAGATATGCATACGTGACGGGGGATCGGAGCTTTCGAAGCTCGCGGGTATATTTCGACGACTTTCGTCCGCCGCGGCGGGATTCTACAAACCGCGGCGCGGGATTTTTGAAACGGGCTTCGGGAAGGTCGGTTATCAGGGTCCGGTTGAATGTTAAGTTTTCTTCTATACGATTGAAACTTTGTTGCAAAAGTCAACTGAGTTAAAAAAATAAAAGTAACGCATACACCTATTATTTTCGATTTCTCTAGCTTCGAGTGTGAATTACATCCGTTGCATTTACCAGTTATCCTTATTTTTTCCATCCGCCGGAATAGGACAAAAATTCGTATAGGAAATAAATTGAAAGGATATTTTTACTAAACTATTAGCGAATCCCTTCTCTAATTTAAACGCAAACCACACGCATTAAAAAATAGCAATACTAAGTAATTAAGAATCGAGCGGGAGGGACCGGCACCAGTTGACTCGGAAAATTTGGCCCCTCGCTACCACGGAAAGCAGCGGCAACGGGAGGCCAACTTCATTCGTCGACACGCCTCAATCAAATTTTCCATCGACTCTTCACGACCAATTTTCCCCTCGCTATTCACCACAGATTCTCAATACCGTATGCGTCTCGTGCATCTCGAAAATCGAGCGCATCGTCGGAAAGATGGATCTGGATCTGAACTTCGAAGTGTCGAAGAGCGACAGCGAGAGTTTCGGGGTCGGCCTTTCATCGGGAAGCGATCCCCGGCAGCCAACCGGCCAGAGTCATCCGCACGCGTACGCGCAGCATCCCAGTCGCAGCGGACATCGGTCGTCGAGCATCGGGTCGCCCGGAGGGAGCGTAGAGACGATGATCGCCTGCCAACGAGTCGCGACCCCGGACGAGAGGTGCCACTGCGGGGTGTGCTATCTGTGCGCGAGCGGCCTTCCCCTCCTCGCCGAGGTCGTGGACGCGAAGCCCGCGACGACGTCGACGCCACTGCCGCCGGCGAAGCAAGAAAGGACGTTCACCGTCCTGGAACCCTCCGCGAGACAAGAACCCTACGGATGCTCCTCGCAGTGTGAAAAGTACGAGACGGAGACGCGCTTGCGAGCGCCCGACACGATCGTTGGTGGTCAAGATCACCGAGCGGTTCACCAACAGTGCGGAGCGGTAGATCGTACGGGGACCATGCTGGGCGCGGGCCAAATCGGGGATCGACATTTGCACGATCCTCCGTAAGCATTCAATGTCATGCGCAGAATTTTTTACAGCGAGGCAGGCAGATGAGTGGGCCTTTTTCTCGCGTGCAATCGTAAGGAAGTAACGATCGACGCGCGTTTTCCGGGTATGAGATTTCAAAAATTGTCTGAATGAGAAAGTAAATATGTCGCGCAATACACCCGCGAGCAATGTGTTGAATGCATTTGCGGCCGTGATGCCCGTGCAAATTTACGAATGCAAGATGCTAATGTTTTTTTTCGCAAGAAACAAAGCAAATCAAGAAACCCGGTAGAGTTCATGGCTGAAGACTGATAAAATATAGCATCTCTTAAAATTCTTAAAATTCACGTAACTTTGTATTTCAAATTTCAAAACATTTTTAACAGTGTATCACTACTCCGCGTATAGGTAGAGACCATGCGTGTACGCGGAAAAAAAAATCAGCAATTTTCACTGCTTTATCCAGCGGCGCTGAGATCGAACTCATTTTTAAGAATTTGTACAGAGGACACAGTGCTATTCACTGCTTAAAACAGTAAATATAGAAATGTCTTTTGTGCACAAATTCTTGAAAATTCTGCTACTGGATGAAGCAGTAAGAATTACTGATTTCTCTTCTCCGTGTAAAATGTGTTAAAATTCTCGAGAAATAAGACAGCGCATCTCGATTATTTCCCATTTTGTCAGATCACTTTCAATTATTTGCCGAAGTCAAATAATTTCCCGAGCCATCTGCATAAGTCTAACTGCAAGAGACTGCGTTTGCACAGAAATATGTTAACAAATTTCGTCATCTATTTCTTATTAATAAAGTTCCCGTTAATTACGTTATTTTTCCAATATCGGGGATACAACTTTCCTTCCCGACAGGCCTCAATTAACCCACCCACCTCGCCTGGCGGATTGCGGTTCAGAGACGTGCGCGCAAAGCGGAAAAAAAAGTCTCCGCGACATGGCCTGTGACTTCTGCGAGAAGAGGTTCACGCACGCGGGAGACCTGAACAAGCACCGA
Source organism: Xiphydria camelus (assembly GCA_963678675.1). Classification (NCBI taxonomy): domain Eukaryota; kingdom Metazoa; phylum Arthropoda; class Insecta; order Hymenoptera; family Xiphydriidae; genus Xiphydria; species Xiphydria camelus. The sequence goes on along the minus strand of OY783197.1, from coordinate 27,086,283 downwards.
AGGAGGCACACCGGCGAGCGACCCTACGAGTGCGCGCAGTGCCAGCGGAAGTTCGCGCACGCGTCCAACCTCGCGCGGCATCAGCGAATGCACTCCGGGGAGAGACCGTTCTCTTGCCCCCAGTGCGGCCGAAGCTTCACCCGGAGGGATAAGTTGGCTAATCATGTCTCAGGGGAACGCTGCAGGACCAGAGCGTCGAATCAGCCCCGGTCGCCCGCGTGACGTGCCGCGGACGAACGGAACGAACCGATTCCTCTTCTCCGCGTTGAATTTTGTGATTGAATTGATGTATGTATGTACAATGTGATTTGGTCGACCGCTACGGCATCGTAAAATGTTTCTGCCGTTACAGCGATCCTGCGACTTTTAATTAGTCTTAAGATATTCGATACTATGCCCATGTACACTAGAGTAGAAGTGGAATAAACGTCCCGGTTGAATTTTAAGTTAAAAATCGATTATCTCGAAAATGATTGGAGATATCGAAAAAAGGTTTAAATAGAAAATGTTCGTCTGTGTTTCTACTATAAGAAAGCTTATCTTCATTTTTCACCTATCTTCACTGCGTTTCCAGATAATCACGTTCGAAGCTGAACGTAAACTGAAGCGTTTTTCTTACTTTTATCCTAGCTGAAAACTGGCGAGAAGCTCCTTCGAAGTGGATGGAAATATAGCTGTGAGTTCGAAGCTTAACTCAAGACGGAAATGTACGACGAGTTTGCATCAATATTTTGTAATTCTACTCAAATCTCGATTTAATATTTTCGACACAATAATACCATTTCGAAAAGGTTGAAATCGTCGTATAATTTGTACAACACTTCAGTTTTTATTGACCGAAGGAAAAACGATACATCAAAGTACTTGAAAACTTTATCGTACAGTCGTTCTTTTGTTTTATACATATGTATATTCGTCCAATTTAAGGGGAGGTTTCGTAAAGACGACGATGCGTCGGAATAATTATACGATACTATACAGTTGCTCCTTTTCTCGCAACAAAAAAGTTACAATCCCTCCAACGCGTAATTCATTTATATACACTTCTTAAATCGACCCGCCAAAATTGTCCAACGACCAATTGTACGAAATATTTCATTGGACGAAAATTAGAAGTAAAAAAAACTTCTAAATATTACTTTTCTCCGGGTTTTATAGAAATTTGAAATTCAAAAATCTTCAAAATGCACGTAGTTTCCAAACTAAAACGTATTAAGTAATAAAAATTATTCATTTTTGTTAAAGTGATGCAGGGGTAGAATTTATTTCGAGAAATCGAGAAGCCTCGCGTAACTTGAAGAACGGAGGATCGCCGCGTCGACGACTTGCGTGCGCGCGAAAATCTTCGATTGGTCGCTTCGCGAGGCCCGCGAGCTCTCACTCGAAGTCAAACCTGCAGTGTGGGTAACGGAGAAGAGAAACCAAACTAACCGGATTTTAAAATTACGCGGGTGGGCACTGACAAACGGAGTTCCACTGTAGTAAAAAATACTTTTTCTCATCGCGATTACTGTGAAATTCCAAAAACTCGCGGAACCTCCTCTTAATGAGCATTTCGTCATAACGCCTCGGATAAAATGATCCTATATACTGTATAAGCCTTACAAGTGTAACAATACAGTGCGAAATAGAGAGACGAGCAATTTTTTACAGTGGCGCGCCGAGCCAGAATCGAACAATCGACGATTATTTAAAGTTTGTCCAAAAAAATCTCACGCGCGTGAGGACAAAAAGAAACGTAGTGTACCTGGTCCACATATGAGTGCTGCACGTTCTTTCTCCTCTTCTCTACTCTTCTTTACGCCATTCAACGTTCCATCCTCGCACGTGGGTCACCGTTTCCAAGTCGTATCAGTCTTCGCGCCGCGTAGAGACGTAGTATCGCGAACACTTCCGCGGCGCCTCGAATACCGCGCGGGCCGATTCGAACGCTTTCCGCGAACACGAAATCGCGTCTCTTCCGGAAAAAGCGAAACCGAAGTCGCGTCGATCGTGAGTTCTTTCGATAAAAGTCTTGAGCAATCGCCCGCCGACGCGGCTCTACACTTTGGTATGGACCTCCGGCGCGACGAGGAAGGAGTTGATCGTGTAGCACGCGTCCTTCTGCAGAGGCCGCTGCAGCGGATGCGCCATCAGTTTGGCCATGTTGTCGTGCAGCTTGGCGGGATTGCGACCGTTCTCCAGGATAAAGGAAAAACCGACGTCCAGCGACGACAGGGCGCAGTATATCTCCTCGCAGAGATTCTCTTCGGTCGGCGGCTCATGCACGAATAGCGAGTCGAGGAAGAAGTACGGAGTGCCGTTCAGTCGCGCCAGTTCCTCCGCTCCGCTGGTGAACTGCGGCATGCAGTGCGACCGCCCGTATATCAGAACGACGCGCGAGACGAACGTCGTCGGCGCCAGGACGTCGCCGACGATCGGCGTGCGGGCGCTTATCTCCTTGAAGACCTCGCCCAGGTCGTACTTCTCCTGTTTCTCTTCGAGCGTGTCCTCCGCGATCCCGTCCAAGCAATTGAGTATCGTCTTGGTGTTGCTGGTGAAGTCGCAGATCCAATTCGCCGCTCGCGAGTCCAGCGTCATCAGCGCGAACTCGTGGCGCCGCTCGATGGTGGATTTCGCGCCGATGAAGATTTCCATCGCCCGCTTGATCATCAGCAGCGGCGCGTACACCGCGCCGCTGCCCAATTTGAAGTGCGTGCAGTCGGGCTCTCGTACCGTGTCGAGTACGAAGACGATCCTCTCCGGGATATTTAACTCCGGTAAGTTTCTCACGGGGGTGGACTCGTCGACGGCGTTGACGCTCCTCGCGTCGTGGGAGACGTGTGGCAAGGAGACGCGCTTCATCCCCGGATTCGAGCGACCGCGGCTCGCCTGATCCTGCGGAGATCGCGACTCGGCATCCGACGTGCTTATCGATTGCAATTTCAAGGAGATCGACCGAATGTCATCGCTCGCATCTTGCTTCTCTGTCATATCTCTCCGCGGCTCGCAGATTCTAACCTAGCATTCGCAAACGTCAAACGGATAATGTGCCGAAATCCAGAGGAATGCGCGCGACGCGCTCTCGGAGATGGTTGATATTACCTGCAAGAATTCGTGGATCGTTGGACGCGTGGTTTCGTACAAAATTAAACGTTTTTGGAGCGCGCCGCGAGGATTAATTTACTCTTTATAGCGGATTCGGACTCGGCAACAAGTCTGTTGAAGCGTGTAGAGAGAGAGAGAGAGCACACGTATTTATTTTACGTGTACTACGCACATGCACGTCAGAGGACAAGAAGCGCCATCTCTCGGTAAACTCTGGTACTAACTTGTATAGCGTGTAATTTAAAGGGGGATTGAACACGAATTTTTCAATTTCGTTGAAGAAGAAAGGTTGTGATTTATTGAAAAATCGAATAAAAAGAAGCTGTTCAATAATTAAATTGCATTAAATCGACCTGAATGATACATAGCAAAGTTTGTACTGAATGAACCGCAATTTCGGTGTTGTTCCGACAAACGATAGTTGGGGGGGTATTTATGAGGGGCCCGCCCGTGTGGCACCCTAAAGGTAGCCACAGACGTACAGTTTTTCCTCAAGGTTTGGACTGCGCAGTCCAAGCCTTGAGATTTTCCTCAACGTGTGTGGTGAAGACCTTGAGGCCGCCGGTGGACTGTACAGTCCACAAAATCCTGTTCGAAATACCATCGCGAATAACTGCGCAGACCTAACTGCACAGGCCAAACTCGGCGTGTGTGGTAGAACCTCAAGTACTGGCGCTTTTAACTCCAACTTTTGCCACTAGAGGGAATATATTAGTTTACTTCTTATGGCGTAACTGATTTTATTTTTAACGTTATCATCCACTTTTTTGGTTGATCGATTTTTTCTAAATTTCCAAACACGGCTTTGGAAAATAATGGAAAGACACGTCGTCTTTATTTAAACGACTTTGACAGCCAGGAACGTAGCAAATAAGTTTACCTTTCGATTTCACTCGTGGTTTTAAGAATTCTGACGTTATTTTCGCAAAAAAAAATAATTTTAACCAAAACCGCTATCTAACCTCCAAAACCTCTCGCTAGGTAACCTCCAAACCCACTCTCTAGGTAACCTCCAAAACTGCTATCTAAAACTAGTTTATTTCTCCTCCGCCAGAGGTCATGTCGTCATTCGACAGATCTCGAGTCACGAACTGACGTGTACCTCAGTCCGTGTGTGGGCCATCCGCCATTAAAGGAAATCCTCAAGGCCTCGACTGCACAGTTTTGCCTTGAGGAAAAACTGTACGTCTGTGGCTACCTTTACCTATTTATAGCGCGACTGAAAAATCGCGCGCGCGCGCGCGCTCTTTCCTTCAAAGATGCTTGCCCTGAAAGACTACGGCAGCAGCGACGAAGAAAAGGAAAGTGAGGTTAGGCACGCAAAAGATTCCAAAGACATTGATCCCAATTTCAATGCTTTGCCGATCGGAACGTCTGCGGTATCTCTCGCTTTAAAAATTTGTTCCGCTCCTGATGTGGTGCCCACGGTGAGTAAAATAAAGCTTTACGAAACTAATGTTTATTTGAAAACAATTTTGAGGTTAAGAAAAACAGTATGCATAAATACGCGTATAATCAATTTAATATTCGTGAAAAATTTCGCCACTATTCTTCCGATGATATTCGATATATGTGCGTCAAGTGTGTGTAATAAAAAAATTCGTCTCATTCGCGCAGGACACGACACTGTGCATCAAGCACATAGACCCCACGTCGACGGAGATAATGCACAATCCAAAATTCGAGGAGCTGTTCGCTCCGGATGTCGGGCCAGAGAATCCTTTCAAAACGCAACAACAACGCGCCATGAAGAACATGCTGTCTGGTTACGTAGAGAAGGCGCACATCAGCGAGTTTCAATTTGAGAATCAGCGAAGGACTTTTACTAGTTTTGGTAGGTGGACAGAAGTAGTACAAAAAACTGATGATTACGTAGAATAAAGTTCGTTAAAAATCGAAAGCATGCGGATCGATAAATGTCTTTCCATCCGCCAGGAAGCGACGCGTTACTGATGTAGATCAGCTAATTCGAAAAAATGGTTATTTTATTCTCGTAGGATACGCTTTGGATCCAACCGTGGACGGTAGCGCGGAAGAGGGGAAGACTCTGATCGGCGCTAAGGAGACGGCCGAAGAGACTGGAGCTAAAACGGTGTTCGAGAGCACCGAATTGAGACCCGCCGACAAGCGGAAAAGAAATAGAAATAACGATCCCATGGATATAGAAGGGTTTTTGGGGCCTTGGGGCGGATACGTGGACGAGAAACGGGTTATAAAGCCGTCGGACGAGGAAGCCGCGGAGCTGGAGGAGATTTTGGCCAAGAGGAACAAGAGGGGCAAGCAGACGGACGAAAAGCCGCTCGAGGAGAGGACTGTGCTGCACGTCAAGGACAGTCACGACTATCAAGGACGGTCATTTTTGCACGCTCCTCAAGACGTGGGAGTCAATCTCCGGTCCGAATCGCCGCCCGAACGTTGCTTCTTGCCCAAGTCTCAAATTCATACGTGGGAAGGTCACACCAAGGGCATTTCGCAGATACGCTGGTTCCCTCTAACCGCGCATCTATTACTCTCTTGCAGTATGGATTGCAGGGTTAAGGTGAGAGGAGATTCAGTTTCTTCGTACGCATGTACAAAGATTATCAGCGATATTGAGACGTTCTAATCGCATCCCCTTTCATTTCACGCAGTTATGGGAGGTCTACAAGGAACGCAGGTGCGTGCGCACGTACTACGGCCACCGCCAGGCGGTGCGCGACATCAGTTTCGACAACGACGGCAAGAGGTTCCTTTCCGCCGGTTATGACCGCTACGTGAAACTGTGGGACACGGAGACCGGGGCCTGCATAAGTCGCTTCACCAGTCGGAAGATTCCGTACTGCGCGAAATTCAATCCCGATCCCGATAAGCAGCACCTCTTCGTGGCCGGGACCAGCGACAAGAAGATCATTTGCGTGAGTCTCGCGCGTTCCCGCGCGTCCGATCGACGTTTTTACAGCGACGACGCTTGCGATAATTGTATATTGAACTCGATAGCACCCTCTGCATGTGCTTAAACGTATCTTCTTTTACAGTGGGACATAAGAAGCGGCGAAATAACGCAGGAGTACGATCGGCATTTAGGTGCCGTGAATACTATTACGTTTGTCGACGAAAATCGACGATTCGTCACGACCTCGGACGACAAGAGTCTCAGAGTTTGGGAGTGGGACATTCCGGTGGACATGAAGTACATCGCGGATCCGTCCATGCATTCGATGCCCGCGGTGACACCGTCGCCGAATCAGAAGTGGCTCGCGTGTCAGAGCATGGATAACAAGATAGTTATCTTCTCAGCGCTCAATCGCTTCAAGATGAATCGCAAGAAAACCTTCACCGGTCACATGGTCGCCGGATACGCCTGCGGACTCGATTTCTCGCCGGATATGAGGTACGATAAAATCCACCGTAATTACGTCCCAACGCAACCGCCCTATCCGCCCTCCCGCGAGTTTCGTCGTTGAAAGTTCGCGCTCCGCGGGCTTTACGGCATTCTTATTGCCGATGGAACTGTCGCCAACAGAACAATTCTGAGAAATTCTCTCCACCGATTCAACTCCCCCGCGATTTTTTATTTTGCAATACGAATCGTACGCGCGACTGTTTTAACGTCGGACCGATCCTTCCAGCTATCTCGTGTCCGGCGATGCCGACGGCAAAACATACATCTGGGATTGGAAAACGACCAAGTTGTATAAGAAATGGAAGGCGCACGACGGCGTGTGTATTGCCACTCTATGGCACCCGCACGAACCCTCGCGCTTGGCCACGGCTGGCTGGGATGGGAAGATAAAGTATTGGGATTAAGTACTCCCAGAATGTGTATACCGTATGTCTGACGGCAAGCGCAACACCACTTCGGCAGTTTTTACCGACGGTGGTCGAAAATTGCATTGGATCTAATGCAAGATTCGACCACCGTCGGTAAAAACTGCCGAAGTGGTGTTGCGCTTGCCGTCAGACATACGGTATTATGTAATAATAATAACTGCAAATCACCTTGTAAATATGACATTTTTATATGTCACGTCGTCTTTTTATCATAAGTTGACACTCGCGCATCATATGTTTTCAGTGTAATTCCTGGATAGAATAAAAGTCATCGTGAAACGGTATTTTCTGTTTTCTATTACCTTTTGAATCACAGCTTAATACTTTTAATGAAGATATTCCGCTAAATATATGAGTAGGATATTAACGCGTATGTTCTCCTGTTCTAGAAAATATCTCAGAGTAAGACAGGTTATCCGTTCGTAGGTGTAAATCGAAAGACGTGACTGCGCGGCCCCTGCAAGCAGATAACCCGCTGTACTACGCTGTATATTCTGGGACACTCGATAGATGATAAAAAAAATTATGCGATTACGATACGTAGAAGCAGAATTATTATTGATTCTACGTAAAACTTCTCCATGAATTTTCATTGCTTTCTAATTCAAGCAAATGGAATTTGAATTTAAGTATCACGCACGGACTCTGCATGCAGAGAATTATACGTTTAGTTATGTATTTTCGAATCTCAGTATAAACAGAAGCTTCCGCTTTAATCGAAACCGAGAGAAAAATTCGTAGCACTTCCCTGAGAAATACATATAGCGCAATTAGTGTGTCACTTTCGAAGCGACGATATACCGAACGCCTTTCGCGTATGCGTACCGATCAATAAAGGACGCGGGGACGCTTCCACTTGCGTTTCGTTTGCGCCGCCGCGAATTTCATGCCCGTTCACTGTGTACCATCGTTATCGCCCTCGGTTTGCGTTCTCGAAATTGAAGTACCGCGTGGTTTCGGTCCGATTTACCCTCGAGCGATCCGTCGCAATGATAGCCCGCGCGTTAGATCGTTCGATTGATTTGCGCTGAATCAAATGAAGCTGCCACTGGGATAACTACGATCGAACGAGAGGTAAACGCGCAATTATCGTTCAATATTCGCTTATCTCATGCCACAAAGCTGGCGTTTCGCTCGAGATCGCGTAGTTATTTTATTTAAACAAGAAAGGATTTTCGAAGGGAGCAGAGCTATGTATATTTCTCTTCTGAAACTTTTAAAAATTGAAGCTAAATTAAGATAGAAGTACGCGAAATGACAGAAAATTTTCTATAGGAAGCTCATAGAATTCAAGGCTGGGGTTGTATAAAAATTACGCAATAACTGGGTTTATATTGGCCAATATTGGTTAATGTTATAGTCAATATTTGGCAATATTCTCATATAATAAGTAGTAAGAGCTTTTTTTTTAAAAAGACTTCAAGACGAGTTCTTCCTTACAAGAAAAAGAAAAGTAAGAATTATACATATGGGGTCTTATAGATAGAGTCAATAAGTTTATACCAAATGTTTACAGTATAACACCGTGGTAAGGTAAGTTGCCTATTTGTAGGCGCAGCTGTGCACAGCTTTCCATCTAAACCCCTCGAAAACTGCAAGACGCGATTTTGTTTATCATGTAAGACTTGACCTTTCATCGTGACAGCTTCCCATTGGCCTCATTTAACCCAAAAAGACACAGCTTGCCCTCAGAAATGAACAGGTCTCCTTGATCAATTCACTTCATTTCGATAAACCGCATGAAAATGGTGAAAATATCGAATTACGTGGAAGAAAAACGACTGAAAAGGTCAGACAAAATTGAAGGCAGTAGATTTTCCATCCTCATTAGAAGCAGCAGGGATGGCAAAGATGGATGGACCAAGCTTGGGGTACTCGTACCACCTTCCGTCGGCTGGCTGGAATCTCAAGGTCAGGAACGCCTTGTCCCAGTTCAGTGACCTCTTCAGTGAGTTCAACAAGTACATCGCACCGGCTTATCATCATGACCGTTGCGAGAGGTATTTTTGAGAGGTTTTTGATCTTCACGGTTAGCACGGCGCCAAACGTTTCCTCGGCTGATAAGGGAAGCGCTGCTCGTCGTGTTAGCTACGAAGAGACGTCTGGCTTCTTCGAAAAAAATCAAATCGACGTCTCAAATGACGCGAGGAAGCTTTCGTGAATGAGTTTTCCGACCCTCTTCCAGATCGGTCCAGATGCGCCTGTACACGATGCACAAGCGAGAATTCGTCATGGTGTTCGTGGCCTTCTTCGCGTGTTTCGGTTTGGCCGTGTTCATCGGCCTCGCAGGTCAATATAAATATAGCGAACGATAAAATGGATTTAAATTTATTGCTCGATCGAATGATGCATCTCGATAAAAATTCTCACGAAAAGGTCCGCCGATTACGACGACAACCCAGCAAAAAGCTCTCCTCAATGGCACTGAATTAGCTACCGGTCCGTTTATCATGAAAACTCCAGCGATGTCCACCTACAGTCAACAGTTGTGGGTGATAGCGAAGTTGTCCACCTTGAATAATGACGGTATTTGGATAATTCACATAATATTATACGTATAAATTAATAATTCACGATTAATTATATTATGCGACGTACTTTAAAAAAATAGAGTGACAAAAGGAGGAAGCGGAAATCGATGTTGAAAATCGAGGGCCAGTTATCACAAAAATCCGTATTTTTATCGCGCGATTACATGTATATTTATACGATTTCGTACTTTCAGACGAGCGTTACGACAAGAGCTTTCAAGTGAGCGTCTCCATCGACGGTATCACGCCCGATCACAAGCCGGTATCGGTCCTCGCACCGGAAGCTGGACATAATAGGTAATTCAAAACCTAAAAATTTAAGTACCAAACGATGAAAGAGAAAGGGCTGGAGTAAAAGTTGGATAAACACCTTAAAATACTTGAAGGGCGAGTTTAACATCGATTACTTCGAAAATAATTTAAGATACCAAAAAAAGATTGAAGTAAAAGCATTTGTCTGTATTTTAACTACAAAAAAGGTATCGATTTTTCACGCATTTCTACTGCATTTCGAGGTAATCGCGATCAAAGTTAAAAAGACACCAGAGCGTTTATGAGAATCCCACGTATCGCATCGTCCCTACTGGACGCTCGATAAGGTATCGCGTGTTGCAGAACGAGGCACCTCAAGTGCGAGCGTCAATCCTGCGAGGAATTCGTCGTGGTGCACCTCGGATTTCTCGACTTCACCCACTACATGATCACGGTGCGCTTCTACGGGCTCGAGAGCTTCCATCAGCGCTACAGCATCCGGGACCTCACATTCTACGTCAGTAAGCACAGCGCGCGATACGGCGGTTCTCGCACATTGCCATACACGCATCCTTCGCGAATTTACCGATCCCTCAGTTTTACCTCCTCGCTTTCTCCATTCACAGTTCAAGAACTACAATCCGGCCTTCACGGAAATCGAGATCTGGTTCAGGCTCATCTTCCTGCTGACCACATTCGTCGTGAGGGTAATTTGTTTAATCGATTTTCATTAAATCCACACGTTTCGGCTACGTGTTCTTCCTGTGTAGACCACGATTATCGAAGTTCTATTTATTTTCAGTGCTGGTTCGGCTACTCTTTGAGAAAGTATCCCGTGCACGACTGGTCGATCGAACAGAAGTGGTTATCGATCCTCTTTCCGCTGTTGGTTCTCTATAATAGTAAGTGGCACGAAAAATTGTTACGGATAACTTCACCGCATCGTACGTCGTTTTCATCGCATATTCGTCCACATAAAATTGAACTTATTATAAAAAACTTCATTCCTCCTCAGACCCAGTATTTCCAACAACGTTCTTGGTGAACTCCTGGGTACCCGGGATGTTGGACGCGATTTTTCAGACGACCTTTCTGTGCGCCATTCTCATGTTTTGGCTCTGTGTTTATCACGGACTTCGGCAGGTACATTGAAATATCCCGAGGAGAAAAGATAAGCCGAGGGAAATAATTCTACATCGAGAGAGAAATAATTGTTGGCGTCAGAAAAATATTTCTTAAGTCAAGAACATATGATCTTACAAATTTATAAGAACGGGTACAAATTCTTGATCGAAGAATATACAATATATTCGTGATTCAAGAATATCGTCGTGGGAACAAGAAATTCTTTTAGCGCAAAAAAAACAATTACTCAAGCTTGTCAAATATTTTCTCGCACCAAAAAAATCATGGTTTAATTCTGAAATTACATATATCATATTTTTGATTATAGAAAACGCGATTAATTATTTCTCTCAGTGTAGAATTGAATGCGATATATCGCGTACTGTAGTTGAGTAGATATAATAAAAGGCAATTGATCGATCGATTCATTTGTTGATAACCAGAACGAGAGACGTTTAGCTACCTTCTACTTGCCGAAGCTACTGGTGGTGGGTTTATTATGGGGTGCGGCACTTACCCTGGCAACGTGGTTGCGCTGCACGGAACTCGAGGATCCCACGTACGATTACGTCCTCGACACGTCGAATTACCACGTAAGTACATTTCGTTTTCTATAATTCTTCGATAAGAGTCGAAGGGCTCTTCATCAAAAGATTACAAGTGGCATTATTGATAACATTTATACTTTTAGGCCCAGTTGTACAACTCAGGTTTAACTATAATCTCTGGTTCGTTGCTATGGAATAGCCAATAGCAAAGCTAGTATCATAGCAACCAACCAAGGATTATAGTTAAACCTGAGTTGTACAACTGGGCCTTAGGGTGATTCAAGGAAGATCAATTCAACCCTAGAGTTTGCATATCAGTTTTCGGCATAAACTCATTTTCTAGATGCTTCGATTTAATTTGAAGAAAAATACAAAGAATAATATTATCAACAACAACAATAATAGAAGAAAACGCGATAATATAACAGTCATAATAATACAATCAACAAGAACAAAATCAACAAAACACGTTTAAATAACAAATTGGTGAAAGTATACTGTTGTAAAAAGATCAGCTTTAACAAAATATATATAATTATATTGAATTGCATCATTGACCCGTTTCTTGGACGTTAAAATAATACAGATGCAATGAAACTAATATCAACGCAACATATCTATAAAAACGTTACTCAGTTACAAACCGGATTCTTGGCGCGTCATATTGTGACGTCAAATTTAATCCATCCGCTAGACGCTAAGAGTCATGAACCTCGAGATATACTCGTATCTAATTGAATCGAATAAGATCAACTGCGATTACGGCCGACTTCAGCAAACGCGGCACTTGGAATTGTAAGGCCAATCGCAGATGTTCAGCCGAGGATTGAAGTGAAGTCCCGTGGGGCAGGTTTGAAGGTGGGCCGTTCCCCAACTGCACTGATAGAAGCGATCGCACAAGTGCGGATGCGACAAGTACAGGGGATGCGGATGGTGGGCCGGACAGTGCGGCTGGGGACGCGGGCAACCGAGCCAGGAGGAATCGTCGCACTTCGTCCGCCACGGCCAGTCGCACACGCGGAGCTCGGCGTTGAAGTGCAGCTCCGCGGGGCACTCGAACAGCACTGCGGCACCCCAGTCGCATTTGTAAAACTGGAAATTAATGTATGCGATGCACGAAGATCGAACAGATTCATTGAAATCGACTGTTCCGGTATAGAGGGCATGAAATAAGTTGAAGTTGGCCCCCCGTTCCCATTACTTTCCACGGCAACGAGGGGCCAACTTCCCCTTGCAGTGTGCTCCGGTCTCCCCTATTATAAAGGCGGATTACCCAGTTGCAATTGTCGGGATGCGGCAGAAGCGCCGAGCCTTCGTCGTCACTCGTCGACGAGCAGGGATTCACTTCCGGTCGATGACCGCCGTCGAAGTCGTCGACGGCGGCGATTTTGAATTTGATCACGCACGAATCCTCGTCTTCGGTAGGAACGCACTCGTAATCGGTGGAGTCGTCGTACAAATGATTTCGGGTGCACATCGAATGATCGAAATCGTGGTAGGGACTGGTGCAAACCAATCGCATCGTGCAGTAGATCCTCGAGGAGCTCGAGTCGTAAGTCGCGACGTCGGGCGTCGATTGCGACGGGCAGTCGACGACCGTGTAGAGTGTATCGGAGGCTTCCAGCAGGGCGAGTATGGCGACGATACCGATTGCTGAAAATATAATGGGTTAAGAGTATGATAAAAAATAATGCATACATATATAAACCAAGGGAACAGTTTTTTAATAGTTAATAAATGTAATTTCAAATACAGCGAAATAAATATTTCGTTAGGACAAGAAAATGTATGTTAATTATTAAAATGTTTATTTCATTCAAATGGTTGCCTCACAAAAGATCTAATTGTGCTAAATAAATATTGTAAAACTTAATGAATATTTATTTGTTCGAATGAAATGTTTATTTCGCCATATTCAAACAAACATTTACATATTAATTACAAATAAACTGTTTTCCCGGTGTAGGAATTAAAATTGAGAGTTAAAATTTCAGTGAACGTTAAAAAACTTGTTTATTTTTATAATAATTATAACACTAGAATCATCTACCCCCGAGGAAAATACCTTACAAAGTCAAAATGATGTTCATTAAACGACGTTATTTTTTTCTTCAAAGTATATTTACCGTAACTCTTCATGATCAGACGCGACGGAGGAAGCTGTCGATGCGAGCTACCCCATGAACGCTCCTCCCGATGTCGACGGCGTATCCGGACTGCTCTGCCAGGTGCATTGCACTTGTCCGTACACTTGTACGCGCTTCGTTCACCGCAATCAAAGGCGCGGTAGAAATAGACAACGGCGAAGTTACAGCGCGCGATCCGATCCTGCGTATGTGCCCGAGGACGCGACCGGTTGTCGCCTCGTCGCCATCGTAAACCCGCATTAGGTGTTGCAACGAAAGTTGAACAGAAATCGAAACCTTCGGCGCGGGAGGAAAAAAAAGTGCGACCGCAAGGGATAAGGTGGCCCCTGCGGCCTGGCAATCCTTTAGTGCTTGTCTCTAGGAAATGGTACGAGGCGAAACATCGACGGAAAAAGAATAAATGCGTGCGAAAATAATTTGCCTGATGTGTAATGTAAATTTTTTAAAATAATTTAATTCTTTAATGCGCGGAGTGAAATTGAATGTGTAGAATAAAGTAGGTAAAACCATTTAAATCGATTGCCGAACATAATTGGAGGGGTCTTTCGTAAATCGAGTTCTCTTAAAAAAATGGAATTAAGTCCGGATCAACCATATATACTAATTAATCACCGCCATCTTTGTTCCAGGTATTTAAAGTATTCTTCTTTACGGTGGGAGGCATTTACATCGCCTATCTTCTTCTACTCATATTACGAGCCTACAGCGAGCTACGTTCTATGCCTTATTTCGGTAATCTTTTTATCAATATCAATTTGCAAGATTAGTCTAATTCATTGATATCGATAATTAACATTATGAAAAAATATTTCAATTAAATTCAAAAATAAAAATCTTAATCCAGAAATTATTTTGATATTGTTCGTAAGAATTATAAATATGATATAAATATAATATAGATAGGTATACAAATAAACTTCTTCCTGAAACTCGATCCGGAACGATTAAAACAAGAGAGTTATACGGAAAAATACATACAAAGTCCTCTTATTCTCGCAGATCTGCGACTGCGGTTCTTGACATTGCTGGCTGCGGTGGTCGCCGGCGTTTGCACCCTCGTGACGGCGCGTCAATTCGGAGCAGGCGTGCTGGAGGATAGCTTCGCTTCTCGTCTCTCCACATACTATCGCACCTCTGCCCAATTCATGGCTCTCTACGGGCTCCTCAATTTTTACATGTACACCATGGCCTACGTTTACGCGCCGGCCCTTCAGGAAGTCTATGGTCAACGTAAGTACATCGTACTTGAGTACAGATTCGTTCTTGTTTTTCGAATTCTTCAATAATAACGACAACAATGCTAATAAGAATAATTATTATTGTAATAATGGCAGTGATAATGATAATACCGGAAATGATGATGGTGATGATGCTCATCATCATCTATCATCATCATCATTTCCGGTATTATCGTTATCACTGGTATTATTACTGTAATAATAATAACACTGTCATTAAAGCATTTGAGAAGTGTTCGATCTGATTAAAATTTCAGATTCATCGATCACGAAGGACAATCCAGCATTTTCGATGATAAACGACTCGGATGAGGAAGTGATCTATGGATCGGACGACGATAGCAGGAGACCGTTGAATCGCGCTCCGAGAAATACCGATGACAGTGACTGAACCCTTCTCCAGGATCGCGTTATGTCCTATTAATTGTAAACCGAAAGTTGTTTTCTCGTGACTGAGCGTCAATGAAACTTTTTTTTTTCGTCGCCTTTTCCGATTACTGTGAATCGTTTCAAGTAATCTTGCGACGATGCTTTCGATTCGACGCGGCTTTACGAAAAAGCCGAATAGATTTGTGAAGGAAGTAGCCCAACTTCATTTTTACTATTTTCAGTAAAATGCAGCTTTGAATGCTGCACTGAAAAGAGAGTACAACGTAGGTAAATATGGATGTCCTGTTAAAAAATGTTTACGATTCGACAAGATTCGTTAGAATCTTGTATCGTTGTTTTTTTAGACAAATCTGTACTTAACGATTCATATGTATACTCGCGTATACAAAAGTCACGGTTCGATGTGAGGAGATTCGTGCGTGAATTTTATAAACCTTTGTGGCTGCTTATACATATATCTGTGTATTACGATATAAGCGTTTCTACTTGGGAAAGTAGTTAGGAAAATATGTTGAAAAGTCGAGACTTTTCTCTTTGCATAGGAGTACAACGGTATGGGACGTCGAATACACTGCGAGAAAATTAATTGTCTTCTCGTTAGGAGCTGGTAATTACCGATAATGAAAAAAAATGGCAAGAAATATTTGATCTTATATTTATCATACATATGTACCGCGAGACACTGCCGTGTCTCTTGATTTTTACCGTAAAAATTGATTCCCAGAATATTTCGCGTTTACCCGAGCTCATAAATTTAATCAATTATATCACCGATTTCCAGACAACCAGTAACTATGCGATCCAGCCGTGCCTAACTAATGGTTAACGAGGCTTATTGTCGCTGCGCATTTAACGAACCACACCGTATAAAGTACGTGTATATATCGTTACGAGGGGATCGAGCTGGCGTTTTATCTTTCGCGAATCGAATTTACATCACAAAGTCAGTTTTGTAAATTAACTTTTGAATACACGCGCAACTATGTGCATTGCATGTATACATAGTGCCTAGTAGCGTCATTTCGTTTCGTGTATAGGTACATACATATAGGGATAGGGATGGATCCTGGTGTCTCTCCATTGGTAGAAATTAATTTCAACGACGTTTTTTTCGGTCAAAAGATGAAGAGCCCGTTGAAAATTGCTTCCTATTCGGATCGAATAAATTTATTCATCGACATGGCTGTTGCATTAATTCCTAAAATACGTGTGAAATATTATGAGTCACGCGTTTTGTAAGGTTCCGAGTTGAAAAGTTGTGAATAGTGTCTCATTTATAGCGTTGCGAAATGACAGTTCCGGTAATAATATTGAACGAATAAAGGCATGATATTGTCCTAAACCCTGTAATATTTCTACTGTGCTGAATCCTTTGTTATAAAATGTTCCAGTTTGCCTCGAATTAATCGTTAGATCCAGTAATCTTCGAAAATAGACATTCGAGTAAATTGAAGAATTCAGGTACGTATTATTAGATATAAATAAACTGTTTCTTCTAGGATGCACCTTTGAAATTGGATGGAGAAATTATTTTCCCGCTCCCTTTTTTTTTCAAATTTTAAACTGCAGCGCTAATTCGCGCCGATCGACAGCGTCACTTTGGAGGAGGAGTGGGAGTGATTTAGGGGATCGAGCGCGTAGTTTGCTCGAGTCCGCGGCAGAGCGAGGATAGATTGCAGAATGTAAACCCTATTGAAAAAGTATCATAGATTCTCATAGAAAACTTGTAAAATCCCCAAAGAATTCCCATGGAAATTTGATGTGCTTCTGACACAGCAATTCCAGATACCCCCTCATACAAATTTGAGAGATGAATGGGAATGTATTGGATAAGAACGAAGATCCAACATCTTTTCGCAATGTACCCCGATCTCTCCTTTAATTATTATTCGAATTTTTCAGTCATTTAGGAATCTATATATGTTTTGTACTATTCCGATTTAATCGGAGTTCCGCTATATTATACTGATATAGTAGATATAGTAATAATTATACCTTGTTCTTATAAACAAAAATTAAATATAAATGTAAAATAATATCGTGTTTAATAATAGATATTTAAAAGTATTCAATATCTTTAAGAAATAAATTCTCACAAGATCCGGTATGGTCTAGTGGCTAGGATACCTGGCTCTCACCCAGGAGGCTCGGGTTCGATTCCCGGTACCGGAATATTTTTTTTATGAATACCTATGCAAATATTCGATAACCTCGTATGGAATATTAATTTTTTAAAGTTGGACAGAAAAAAAAATTAGTAGTGAAATCTTGATGGTGTCAAGAGGTAAATAAAATCAGGAATTTATTATAACGTATAATTTTTTCCAAAGTTATTAAAAGTAATTAATTTAGAAGTTCATTTCCTTTTTTGAGGGTACGTTGTAAATTTTTGATATTGTAATGAGAAAACATTTTCAGAAGCTTATGTAAATATTAACGAAATTTAACTACTACATCTCTCTTCAAGCCATCATAATCCGGTATGGTCTAGTGGCTAGGATACCTGGCTTTCACCCAGGAGGCTCGGGTTCGATTCCCGGTACCGGAATATTTTTTTATTGCATATTTCTTTGGTATCCAGAGTCCTAGTTCATTACGGAATATCACGTTGTAGAGATTTTTAATATCGTTATACACTAATACGAAAGAGAACATTTTTCTACACAAATCATTTTTGTCACTTAAACACTTGTTTTTTTTTCGATTATAATTTTTAACAAATAATGAATTTTATGAATGCATTTATGTTCATATGCAACACAGTATACAGTTCTTACTATTCGATTAATCTGCAAAATATATTTTTATAGTAAATGCCATGCTCGATTTTTATCTCAGAAATTTAACAATGGTTTTGTTCCGGGTTAATAACACAAGGAGGGGATAACTTAGCAATTGGAGGAAAAAAGGCGATTTAAATAGCGGCGTTTACCTGGTTGAGTCACTCATACTTTCACGTTACGCGGAACACGAGGAACCCCCCCATTCTCGTTTCAACGACATCCTTTTAGCTTCAACATGATACCGCTCTCCCTGACCGTAATATCGTAACACGTGCCTTATTGTTTACCTCGTATGAGGCATTCGTGTTTACATACATTGTACGTAGTGAGGCAGTACATATTACACACGTGAGTCACACTGTATTTTCCTATTGTCCCATGAGAATAATAAGCATCTCCATTTAAACGCAGATTTTCTTATGTTTAGCTATCAGTTAAGTACTCTTGTAAATATTAAAATATTCATGAATAAGCTCTGACGATTTTTTGGCGATCGCTATCTCGGATTAACGGTACTCGTGCGCTGCAGAATGGCTGAGAATGTATCCGCATCCGACGAGAATGTCAAGCGCGAAGGTCTTTATTTACTCAACTGTATAAACAACAATTGATGCGAGTACATACATATAGGTATATGCACTCGAACCAGGCGAAAGCTGGATATATTTAATTAAGTATATGTTTTCCGTTACGCTGATACGACGTGTCTTATCCAAAATAAGTAATATTATCAGTAGAGGAAATAATTTTATAGGTAGACGTTTCTTTTCGCGCGAATGTCACGTTATGGCGAATGAAATGATACGATTTTACACGAAGAGCCTTCGCAGCATCGTAACATTCTTGACTAAAATAGAAATATATTATTTGTTTCGCCAACTCTTTACAAGAGTCTTAAATCTTCAAAAGTGACGCCTTTGTGTGGAATTCCTATATGCATTCATTTAGATTATATATTCATGAGACATGTTTTAAGTTCCTGCTACCTCATTATTGCAAGGTCGTATCTATATTTTCTTGTTTTGGTTTTACTCTACATACATAGATGTCGGATTTATTCTTATAGACTTTGACATCCTGTTTGGATTTAATCTCCCAAGGAGAAAAGTATCATTCATACTTATTGACATTGTTCCGCGGAGGATAATGCGATAAATGTATGCGTACAGGCTGTGTCCGTCTTTTTACGCTATTCAAAAAGACTCGCCCACCCACGTGAGTGCTGTCATCTATAACCTACGATATCGACAATCGGAAACTATGTCGTACGAAGCAATTTAAAATTTATTATATTCGACCCGGCAAAGCAAACATACACGAGTGTAATGAAATGTATACATATACATAAGTTTGCAAAGAATATTCTCTCACATATCAGTTCAATTAGAACAACTAGATGGCGGAATCTAGAGCTTCTTTCTCGGATACCAATCTAAATCGCTTTCCAACGCGTGGTAAGCGGTACCAATGATCTTCCGGTACCTGGTATCGCTTGGCGCCATTACGCAGCAGTCGTAGGTAGATTCAAATTCGTTCCATTCAATTCTATATCGGATCGCTCCGTATCGCGAATGTCGTAATTAACTACTTGTCACAAAACGTCATTCGACGAGACAAGCGACTTATGTGGTTCACCACGACGGCGGAGCTCGTTGACCGTATTATTGACGTGTACGGGCGATAATACAACTCGTTATCACGCCTCGTATTACCGAACTCTTCGATAAGAGGCGCTTTCAGAATTTTGATCTCGTCGATAATATTACACGAATTACCATCGCATACCCTCTTTCCTATATTTATGGCGCTGTAAAAAATTCCGCGCGATTATTCCTTCACTTCCGAGAAAGAAGATTCTAAAAACATCACCTTGTGTGTGCGTACGTGAATTCGCAATATGGTAATAGGTACATCACCGTTATAATCTCATAATAAAATCGCACCTCCGAGCTGATGGACCGTACAAATTCCCAGCTTCATATTCCGCGAACGGGCCTCAAGGAAAGGGTCCCAATAATATAACATAAGTCGATCAGCCATTGCTGGTCCATTATCGCTCGAAGCATTCCCGACGATATCTCCAACGTCGTTAACAGTTACACCCGGAAATGTCTAACGGTACTTACCCCCCGTGTCGTTAATAGTTGGATTCAAGAGCTTCTCCAGCCAATCGGAAAGTCTACAAACAATGAAAGAGAAAGTCTAGTACCATCGACTACTCCGATATCCCCCGATCGCTGTTATCGACAATGATAGTCAGGGGCCATCGAAGCGTCTGATACTACTCGACTTTCCCCTAAGAATCGTTACTACTGAAAAGTTGGCACGCCACCTCACAAGGAAGTCAAGCGATGAGTTTAAAAACGCGCATTCGACACGAAATACGAGCCCCCTCGATCGAATCTAAATATATCACGGTGGTCGAGACAGACGGGAAGTAAATATTCCGCGAATCTCTCTCTTTCATTCGCGGTTGCGGGCTACCCGCGTAGGTATGTTACTCGCGCGAGAGTGCATGGTTACATAAACGCGACGCGTATTTCGAAGGGGTCTCCGCTGACGAATCGAAAGAGCGCGAGAGCAAATGAATGAGCGGTCGTCCTTGGATGCAACCTTGATACTTTGAGCGTACCGCCGCTCTCCGACTGATAGTCCTCTCGTGCGGAAATTCGTGTCGCACTTACGGAGATTCGATCGAGAAGCGCAATACGATCCGCGTGGAAGGGAGGGCCTTGCAACTTTTCCTTCGACGCGAGTCTCCCTTCGAAAGAGGTCTTTGGACCGCGAGGAGATATCAGCTATATACATCGGTGGCACCGATTGTATATCGTAACGTTATAGGTAAACGTTTCTTCTTCGTCACCCCGTTGACGATTACTCGACGACGGCAAACAAAATCGGAAGAGCGGGTAAACTCAACGACCAGGCGAAGAGATAAGCCACGAGCGACAGTTCACCACTGTAGGAGCGGAAGACAATACGGGAGGGGAGGTCTCGGATATCGCTCGCACAGAGCCGATTAACCGGTGTCGTCGTTAATTCAATTTCCGCTCGCGCCGGAAATTGGGACGCCCTCGAGGAGCTTCATCGAGGACGAGCGAAGTGACATTGATAAAAAATTTGGCGCGTTCCGCATCGGAGAGGCGAGGATCCACGGATGCGCTTCGACGTGTCACGCCGTGTAGTGCGGCTTCGTCGCGATAAGCGTGGAAGGTCTTCTGGCGAACTGGAAATGAATGGAAAAAAAAGAAAACGAAATGAGGTTATTTTATTCGTTCCACGATCGCTGTGTAATCAGGTGTCGTGACTACGCAGTAACCGCGGTGCATCGATTGATCGAAGCGTTTGATCCTATATAGATATATAGAACCGAGCCTTTCGAATTCTACGGTCGAATCCGAGGTCCATCGAACAAACGTGTTGTTCATTCGAACCCATCTCTTGTCTCCAGCGGTTGAAACGATATAGCGACGATAATATCGCGCTGCGATAACGACGCTATCGCAACGACGACCATCCTGCCGTTAGTAACAGGTGGACCAAACCGCGGAGACCGTTCTCCCGGTCGGCGGTGCGCACGTTGCACAATATCGCGGCCGGTTATCGGCACGGCGCGCGTGCCGAAGCGAACGGCATTTATCACGCTCCTCTGACGGCGTTAATCATCGAGTTGGTATATGGAAATTAACGTCCATTGTCGGCGCGTTTTCCCGGCGGCGCGAATCTTCCTTTAGTCATCCGGTCGAGGGGTCACGCCTTCGCGTGACGAAAAAGCGGCCGTGGATCCTTGCGTGCCCGCGAGCGACGAGGCGATGCGATGCGGTCGTCATCGGTGGGTACCGCGAATAGGAGTACGTCGAGTGAGGCGAACGTGAAATGTCTTTGAAGGTAATTCGCGGGCGAAGGGCGTGTCCCACTCGAGTCTTCGAGTCCACGTCGTTAGCTGATCGCCTCTCCGCTCCATCCGAATGCTGATGGGACGGAACGGAGTTGCCGGAAGTAGCACACGCTACGCGTTGACGAAAGGGAAAACGTCGCGAACGCCCGGTATACGTAGTTATCTCGATAAGCACCCCAGCGAGACAACGACTCGTAAATTTGGATCAACCTTAATTCGGTCTCCCGCGGTCGCGTTAACGGTTGGTTATATAGCCTCGCGCGGACCGCTAACGACGATAAGGACCTCGCGCTCTTGTCGGTCGTATAACGGTGACGGTCGTTGTATCGTTATCGTCGCGTCGGCGATTATCCAGATCCGCAACGATATCGCTACGGTATATAACATACGAATCGTATTTGAAAATGTATCAGTTTAATAGCGATATCAACCGTTTATCGTCACTTCCACTTCTTTCCCGCCCTCCAACTTTGAACGAGGTGCAACGGCGCGTATCCCCCCCGAGGTATCTCGACGCAGTGCTCGCAACCATGGCTCTTGAATTGCTCAGCGACGAAGGTGCGATGCACCGTCAGCTTCTGCTAGAAATAAAATCGGACGATGAAGAAGATTCGAAGGTCTTGCTCGCCAAGGGAGTAACCATGGTGGTTCTGGCGAGCGTCAGTACCCTCATGGGACTGATTCCGATGCAGTTGGCTAGGTGGTTCGGATGGAATTCCGCCAAAGCCGGTCCCAGGTACGCGTATAGCGATTTATAAAATAATGAAAAGATGAAAGAAGAGAAGAAACGCGGGGAAGGAAAGAATGGAAAAAATAGAGTGGAAGGAATTAAACATTGTAAATATATCTTATATTATCTGTACCACCTCGCTGCACAGGTCGACGAAGATCGTGACCCTTCTACTGGGCTTCGGCGGCGGCGCCCTTCTCTCCACGACGTTTCTTCACCTGCTGCCGGAGGTCACGCTGGGCGTAGTCGAGCTCGTATCGCGCGAGAAGTTGCCCGTCGTCGATTTTTCCCTCGCAGAGTCCTTCGTGTGTTTCGGGTGAGTCGCGCGCGATTCATCCTTCGCCGCTCATCAAGTCGTTGGCGCGCAGTGACTCAATTCCTGCTCGGAAATCTCGTACAGATTCTTCATCATATACCTGGTGGAAGAATCGGTTCACGCGTACATGAGACGGAGAACGGCTAACAGTGAGAAGTCCTCGATCGGCGGGAAGGACGCGGTAGAGGCCGACGCGAGCAACCTGGCGGAAAGAGGGAACAGTGCGCCCCCGTTGTCCGGGTAAGAGAGAGAGAGAGAAAGGGAGAAAAAGGAGAAGTAAGAGTAAAATCTTATTATGCTTCGGGGTCACTGAGCGACGTGATCAAAGTTACGGAGAGAGGCATAGAAGAGAGAGGAAGTCATTTTTTGCCTTAAACCCTTCATTTCATGACTTAATTGCGGAACTGCGACACATACCATTCGAAATGCTATAGATTTCTCATTTGAATCGACAGAACTCTGTAAGTATAACATTTTCACGGTATACTTTAATCTTAAAAATCTAGAAGATCTGCCGCCAAGTTTTTATTGTGAATACTATCCATTAAAATAATATATATAAAAAACTTCTCGCCAAACTTTTCAATTTCTTCTCCATTTGAATGCCAGAACGATTCGAAATGGGAATTTCCAATTAAAAAGATTAAGAGTCATGCAATGACGGATCGAAAAGAGTAACATTCGTCGCTATTCTTTCACGGATCATAGACAGGGCGAAGGATTCGGCCACGGTCACAGCCACCTGCCCGTGCCGAACGACGACAGCGACGACTCTCTACTGAACTCTCTGAGAGGACTCCTCATCGTCCTTGGTCTCTCGGTGCACGAACTCTTCGAGGGCCTCGCCATCGGTCTCGAGAGCACCGCCAGTTACGTGTGGTCGGTACAGATATCGGCCGCGCTCAATCGTACCAAGTGCCCTTTACATCCTTCTCCGTGCGGCATTCCAGGTACATGTCCCTAGCCGTCGGCACGCACAAATTCGTCATCGCCTTTTGCCTGGGAGTCGAGTTGATGGCCTCGAGGACGACGTCCCGCTTGACCGTCGTCTACGTTTGCACTTTCGCTTTCGTGTCGCCCATCGGCATCGGCGTCGGGATGCTCCTGGTAGGAGGAAGCAGTGCCGCCGCCAGCGGCTCGCTGCCTGTTATTCTTCAAGTGAGCTCTAAGAACCTGAGAAGTAATGCATTCTCGTTAGGCAAATCTCCTACGTGTGTTTACATATACTCGCAGGGCATGGCCACCGGCACTCTTCTGTACGTAGTCTTCTTCGAGATCCTGCAGAAGCACCGGAGCGGGCTCGATCAGTTCTCGGCGGTCCTCGTGGGATTCCTGACGATGGCTGCCCTCGAGATACTGAGTGAGTACACCTAGAATCTCGCAATCATTATTCTCAACTGTGAAAATCTCTCTTACTCGCTTCGTATTTCCCGTCTCGCTTATTCAGCCGAACCGCACAGCGCGTAGCGGTCGAACGAGCGGGGACGACGATCGAAGTCGGTTGTCTTCCGACGAGCGCGCAATCCAGAAGAGGAAGAAGAGTGGGCACGGGGCTTAGAAAGGCGGATTCCGGGAACGCGTTTGCGTCAGAGATCCCGGAGAATCATTACCGACGACGAGGGCGACGCGTGACCGGAGTTCGGTCAACGCTCGATCACGACTGATATTAATTTCTCATATGCGTATGGTAAGCGCATAATTAAGTGGGAAGCGAGGGGCCTAGTATACTGGAGAAAGAGAAGCCGCGGTAAAGTCTCGACGTGTTGAAGGAGGATCGCAATGACTCCTCCGCGAAACGAGCGGCATTGACGGACCGGTCCTGGCGATCGACTTTTCCTTTTCACGACTCACAGCGGAACGCGTCTCCCGTTTACACCGCGATAATCCGATCTCTCGAAATCAAGCGATTCGCGACGCGTACTGCAGTACTCTCGAACGCGCGCCGACTGCGCGAACGTAATAAAGCATCCTTCGAAACGCGGCCGACCGTTCGACGATGAAATAAAAAATAGTCAACTAAAAATAAAACTATCTTTCTCCCTCGATATGCCCTCGAGCAACCTTTGAGCGACGATACGCGTAATCTCGTGTCTTATCTTCTCTATAAGTATTACTGCCTACAAACTACATTTCCAATACCGAGTGGAAAAAAAAAAGAAATTAGAGATCCGTAGAGAGTACCTATCGATATAGCTAAGCGAGGGCGATTACCGCGGAGATCGATACGCGCGATACCACCCCGAAGATAAGGGAAGTGTGAACGGAAAGAACTCGTCGATCCCGATCGCACGTCCGCTGCATCCACCCGCACGGGAAGGAGCTCGGACTTCCCCGCATTCGAGCGGAACGCCGCGTTATAACTAACGAACGTGCACGCGTGAGGTGCAGCGCGCGGCACGGGGAGGGGCAGAGGCGAACATACCACGAAGCGAACGATGCGGAGTGAGTCCGGAGAGGGAAGGAAATAGGTGGGACAAATGGCATAAGATGCGAACGTCCCGCGGATTCCCTTCCAGGAGCGTTTCACTGGCCGCGTTGGCGAGGTCGAATCGCTCACGATCGCGAGTCGGTGTACGTACGGTCGAACCGGTTGAAAGCACGCGGGTTAACGAACAGGTGGACGCGAACCGCGCCGTGCGGATACGCGCTCGCGCGATACACGGCCGAGAGGCGCGGATACGTCTATCTTTAGTGCGGTGAAAGGACAGGCGTATCGCCGCGCCGAACGAATGGACGATGAATAAACTGCGTCAGCGCGACCGGTAAAAAATACCGGTGCGAATTGGAATCGCCGAAAGGCGTGGGCGTAGTCGTCGAGATCGCGTAAGCTTCGCGCGAGAAGTATACAGCTGCCGAGAGAAGAATGGAAGAGGCGCAGAACGGCGAGGCGATGGTCGAGGCGACGACGGGCGCCGTCGCGACGACGCTCCTGGTCGCGAAAGTCGGCGCTATGCTGATCCTGGGTTGCGGGTCGTTGTTGGTCGGCACGCTGCCTCTGATGATTCGGCTCTGCAGGACGAAGGGACTTTCTTCCGCGGCCGCCGCTTCGACCGCGCCTCGTGTACGTCATTCAGACTTCTCTTGAGAAATTACGATACATGCCGCGCGCTGTTAGGGATAACGTATGTATGTACATCCTTTACCGTTTGACGTGGCGGCACGAAAAGAATGCGAAATACGAACCGACGTTGTTCGTTGACACACGCGATATCGTACGCGCGGCACGGACTCGTTCGATGCTGTTATACCAGAGTTCGGTGACAGTCGCGATTGCGTAGCGACTTTGAGAGTATAGCAACGGTAGTGTGCGTGGGCATAGGTCGAGACGTTTGCGATATCCGTCTGTTCTTCTCGCGAGAGTCTCTTTCGTTTGCTAAAATTTTTTAATGAGAGAGAGAGAGAGAGAGGAGAGAGAAAGAGAGAGAGAGAGAAATTACATACATTTATTAGAGAGGAGTCGATGGACGTAATTTCCTTGCTAATAAAAATGCGCGAGAGATAATGACACAATGGAATATACGCGCAGAGAACGGAGTGGAGAGAAAGAGAGATATGTATTTATTTAAGCGTCGAGAGATATAGAGACGTGCAAAGAGTAGGGGGGTAAAGCGTTAAGAGTACGTGGGCGCGCGCGTGTGTACCGATGGACCACAGAATTTACAATGATTCTAGCGATGCTCTTTCTCTCCGCAGGGTCTGCTCACCTCGCTGCTCCTCTGCTTCGGCGGGGGCGTCCTGCTGTTCACGACGTTTCTCCACTTGGCGCCGGAAGTCCGGGAGAGCGTCGAGCAGCACCAGAAGCTGGGCCAGCTCGGCAGCATAGGCAACCTCAGCTTGACCGAGCTGCTCTTCTGCGGCGGCTTCTTCTTCGTCTACCTCGTGGAGGAGGCCGTTCATTGGGCGCTGGAAGGCAGAGCGGAGACGTCGAACGAGGCGATGCTCTACCGAACGGTCTCGCTGAGGCGGTGCAACGGCTCGTCCATGCGGAAGGAAAAGGCGGACGGTCGTCGCGCGGAATCGACGGATGCTGAAAATACCGCTCAAACGCCGCCACCTTCCATCTTCGTAATTCCGACCGTGGGCCAGGCCGAGTACCGCGGAATACCGCGTTCCAAGAAGAACGGCTACGACGTGGACCACGCCGTGAAACCGTCCCACGAGTACAAGCTGCGGGAACACGGAGACACCGCGGTGGAAGGCGCCGCGACGGATGCCGCCGCCTCCATCAGAAGCCTCCTCGCGGTGGTCGCGCTCTCCTTCCACGCGATCTTCGAGGGTCTGGCCGTCGGCCTGGAGCCCCTCGTCAGCTCGGTCGTCTATCTCGGCGCGGCGATCGCCACGCACAAGTTCGTCATAGGCTTCTGCGTAGGGATGGAACTGCTGGTGGCCGGCGCCACCACCAGGACCATCGTCATCTACATGACGGTCTTCTCGCTCGTGACGCCGCTGGGTATCGGCGCCGGTCTCGCTCTGGGCCAGATGAAGAACGAGAGCGAGACCCTGGGTCCGGTACCGACGATACTGCAGGGCATGGCGGCCGGCACGCTGCTCTACGTCGTCTTCTTCGAGGTGCTCGCCCGGGAGAAGGCCAACGAGAAAAGCGGCCTGCTGCAGCTCCTCGCCATCATTCTCGGCTTCGTTCTCATGCTGGGCCTTCAGCTCGCCAGTGAGTATACAGAGACATCGCCGCTGCGAATCAACAATTGCTACACGTATACGCTGTAATTCATTGTACCATCTCGCTTCGCCAGCGGACCTCTCGTCCGCGGGTCGCGCAGTCAACGTCTCGTGATCTACGTGTACGCGCGATCTAGTTATCCGCCCGCTTTCCCCGCCCGTGGCACTGGCCTAGACACAAGGTCAACGGACCGTCCGACTTTCGACGACGACGATGACGACGACGACGACGGAGACGGCTTTCTCGACTCCCTCCCCTCGCGAAACTCGTGATTGTTTCTTACGACAAAGAGACTGGCAGTTTCCTTTCGCTTCCGGCCGTGTTTTGCCGTGCTCGGTGAAACGATTGTGCACGCGCGGGAGATACCAACTCGTTGTGATTTATGAGTCGCGACTGTGATCGTTCGGTACCGAGCAAATAACATTTTTTTTCAAAGTATCCAATAAACGTTTCTCTTTAGCCGGACATTCGCACGCGCACGGCGCCGAAGTCAACGACCCGTACGGCTCCGAGGGCGAGCACGATCATCGCGGTCACAATCACAGCTAATCATCGAAGCTCGTCGGGAAGATGACTGACCGATATACCTGCTGCCGCGATACTCGAGGTCGACGTGTCGAAAAGAGAAGAGGACAAACTGGAGAGAGAGAGAGAGTGATAAAGATTCCGAGTGACGCGAGACTCGGGCGTACGCGGCCAGACCGACTTCCGTCGGTATCGGCGCGCGGCACTTTTTTCTCCTCGAGACTGTGAAGCGCGAATCGAGGGCTTCGTCGCTCAGTGCCGATGCGTGAATGAAAAACAGAAAATATTTTACGCGGCCACAGACGAAGCGCCTAGCCGCGCGGATGCATTTTAGAGCAGCGCGCTGCCGCTTACACGTTCGTTATCGCGGGCGCTGTTGGCTTGCGGGGAAAGCGTGCTCGCGCGGATGACCAACCACTCGCGCAATCGCGCGACACCCTGCTGTCCGGCACATGCCATGCATTCGTTGCTGTGGTACTGTCAACCCTCGAGCGGGACTTTCATTTGCACGCTGTTACGGACTTGTGCGAACGCTAGGCTTAATAAATACTTGAAAGTTGTGGTTTCTTACCTACGAAATCCTGTAAGATACCGCTCGCGGTGACTTTACTGCATTTCCACCGTGATACCACGTAAGTATTCAATAAATATCGCAACGATACGCGCGAAGAAGTGGACGTATCCGCGTCGCGTAAAGTTTTCCTGGCGATGTTTCGTAAATACGTTGTGACGAAGTACTTCATGAGGCTATAAAGCAGATCGCTCCATTTCTCGACCGCTCGGGAGCGAGCAGCGTTTCATATTTTAACGCGATGAGAGTGTCTCATAATTAGAGGCAATAGTTAAGAAAGAACAAGAAGTGAAAAAACGAGGCGATCCGCCGTAGCACCGGCTTTCTAGCGGGTTTCTACCAGAGTGAAGAACGCAAAACTGTCTTTTCGTTCAAAAAAAAAACATTTACTCGCTTCAAATTCGAAGGAGAGGCAGAAGCGAAATCCCCGCTCGCGCCGAGCGAAAGGCGGGAACTTCGAATGCGTGCGCAATAACGCCTACGAAGCGTACTTTCGTACCGCGACGGGCACCTCGTACGACGCCGCTCGCTCGTGCCTCCTACAGTGATACAATATATTACATTTGCTTTTCGTCATTTTTCGTTATCGCGGAAAGACTCCCACCGAGCGTCGCTCCCGTAGAGTTGCGCCGCTCCTACTTCTTGGTCACTTGCGAGTCGACGAAGTCCAAATAACTGGAGCCGATTTTGATAAAGGCGAGTCCCGAGCCGACGCCGGCCAGCGTGCAGAGGGTCGGATTCGGTGGGACGATCGAACGCAGCACCGCCCAGACCAGCACGGAGCCGAAACTGAGGAGCACGGCACCGGCGGCGCTGTGGAACGGATAAAACGAGCGGTTATTCTCATGGAAAAATTGTTCGCGTTCGAAATGCTCCACGTGACTTTACAGGGTGCTCGGAGAATTGATGTTTTCAAATTCAAATGCTTTTCTGGGCTTTCCAAATTATGCAAAAAATTACTTTTTTGGGTTTTACGTAGACTAAATATTGCGTTTTGTTAAAAAGAAAATAGAGTGACTGTCTAATAATCGTGGGGATTAAAAGAAGAGAGGACAAATCTTGGCGGGAAGCTGTAAGCTCGTTTAGACGAACTCGATACTCTGTCGTCTTTGTTTTTTCATTTAGAATTGCTTTAAAAATTCCAAATTCTCACAGGAAAATTGAGGATTTCTCTAGGATTATTTAGTTTTTCAAAATTCAAAGGTTTTTTCAGGTTTCCAAGATCATTAGTCACCCTGCATCATCAATCATTGCAAAAAACCTCAAGTCACTATATAACCAGACAAACTACTAATTTCGATAAAAAAAAAAAATTCGCTGGTATTTCCTTGATAAAATCTTCGAAGTTACGAGGAAATAAGGGTATTATTCAACCAGTCAGAAAAATTTAATTGAAAGTATAAATTTGTCTATCAAATTTTTAAATTTTAATTTACGAATTTTCCTTGATATTTCCCTGACGCGTTCAAAATCGTCTAACATTCCCAGGATTCCCCTGACAGCGGCCCCTGATAATCCTTCATTAGGAGCATTGATCTCGTAGGAAGGATCGCACAACAGTCAGCGCCAAATGACGAAACGATCGAGCGGCGTTACCTGTACGCGATCCTCGCCGCGGGAGTTGCTTTGCTCAGGTGTTCCCTGCTGTAGAGATAGGTTCCGGTGCCGACGAGAGCGCTTCCCAGCAAAACGTTCGTGATGTCCTTCTTCGGGAATATCCTGTAAGCACGATTTTACCGGTTGCTTTCAAGAGAAAAAGAGAAATTACTCCGGATATTTTTAGTCGCGCAGGGACGAATGCGAGGCCGACGTCAAAATTCGAGGGTTCTTCCGCGACACGTAGTTAGTCTGGCGTTACGTAACGACGTGCGCCTTTATTCGCGCGCGACGGCAAAATCCTCGGAGGGAAAACCACGAGAGAGAGAAGCCGGTAGTTCGCGTGCGCGGAAGATGTTTCATACCTGATCACGAGGCTGGGATTCATGACGTTCACGGACAACGCGGTGTAGGAAGCAACACCGGCGAGGGGCACGTAAAATTTCACGAGATTGCACTTCGTGACGGGCCGCAGACCGAGTTTCGAGAAGATCGTCGGCGCGTTCGCGTTTCCTGAGCCAGCCATGTTTGCGCCGGGAGCAACTCGGATGTCGCCGTTGCGAAAATTAGCGGACACCTCGTAACTCTCGTATAACAACCGCCGTCGACACAAAACCTCGTTCCCCGTGGCACTATTTTTCCTGGTGCCTCTCCCACGATCTCAGCACCACCTGGCGGTCGCTCGCGCAGTTCTGCGCGGAAGAGCGCGAGAAGTCGAAGCCGGCGGATTCGCCGACAGGGAAGATCGATGCCGTAATTTGAGCGATTATTGCGGCCATAAAGATGATAATTTGATAAATAGCAAAAGAGTGTCGTAATAAACAGGATTACGTATCGAAGGAATCGTGGAAATGTTCCCGGCGAATGCAGTAAAGGATTTCGAAAGATTGGAAGGAATTTCGAATTGGATGAGAATCATCGACGTATGTATGTACCGTATGCCATGATCAAAGAGCCGGACCAAACACCGAGGTGTATGGTTCTCGAGCAGGAAATCACAGACAGGGCGATATGTTATATTATAGGCTCCTAATTTTTTTCGCGAACACAGCACTGTAATTGAGTAGTATCCTATGTAATTATTTTATTTTGGAATTCTTATAAAAATATTACTCCTTCAGGGCTTTCGTTTTATGTGCCTCTTACCAAAGTTACAAAAATATCGATTCGCTTAATCACGGCTGGTTAATCCAATATATAAGAAAGTTATCTTTACTCTAAACTGTCCCTAATTGATTGATAAAGTCTATTGTATCATGGTTAAACATAGCCGTACGGAAATCACCACAGCCTTCGAACTTAATTAATATATTATAAATGTAACGATTTACCGAGGAGGATGAATTTAATCATGAAAATACATAATCAACTAAATTGGTCATTTATTAGAATGTTTTTGTACTGCAAGTTTTGTATACTGCTACATAGGTATGTGTTATGTACAAACGCCCTTCCTCCAGGAACTCTAATCGAAAGTAGAGTACGACATAATAAAACTCATAAAACAATACAATATGGTAATTTAAAGTAACCGCTATTCTTTTTAAACAGCAAAGAAGCTTTAGTAATACAACGGAAATTGCCCCGTTCTATAACATTCTTTTTTTATACAAACTTATTTATTCACTTAATAGAATCCTTTATCTTAAAAGCATGCCAACAAAAATGTCATCACACAACACGTCTTTTCAAATTAATTCTATCGGCTACAAGTATACAGGAAAAAAAAAGATAAAAACTTAGCGCATGTAACAAAATACGATTATACATCTCGTACAATTTATCTCGATAAGTCAGCAATACTTAAAGCTCTATTTTCCTCTCTTTCATCAAAGATGAGAGCGCTTGGCTTCTTTAGCGAACATTTATTCCTAGTTTTTCATCATTTTCCATGTGCTCCATCGAGCCTAGATGACCGCAAAGGCTGTATATGCCAAATACTGACTTCTTGCACAGCCTGCACTCGATCTCTCGCAAGTGCTTTCACTCGTATCTGCAAATCAAGCAAATTAAAATGCACTTGACTTCTAAAAGGATGTTTCATGTGTGTATAGGTATATGTGTAGCTTCTTCAATCGTCTCACTCCATAACAAGGTCGCGCAACTCTGACACGTGGACAATCATCCCTTCGAGCTCAGGATTTCTCTCCCCCAATCCAAGAGCGCAATGCAGTTTGAAGATATTGCTCTTCTCCACTCCGATCTGATTCGAGTGCAGCATAAGCTCTCGTCGTACCGATTCCACTTGGCAAACTCTAGATCGACCTCGGTTTCCTGCGGCGTTCTTTTCTTCTCGATCGCATATGTACAAGTCGTCCGGACTAGAGTTTCACGTGGACGACGGTCGTCGCGCTATATTTTAACCAGGCGATCATCTCAGTCTATCCTTCGAAATCTCTCATCTTTCGCGCAAAGTCGTCGCGCGCGCGCGCGCTCGAGTTACAGGCGCATTAAAACTATAATCGCTGCCCAGATTTTCAATCGTAGGTACTTTGGCAATGTATTCTATTCTACGATGCGCTATAATTAAATCGTCGTACTATTTCTGAGGTACGCGCGTGTATCCGGCGTGATGACCGGTCGAGCGACAGCCGCAACCGTAAAGAAAGACCGCGGAGAACAGCGCGGCTAACAGTAAAACGACGACGTACAGTATCAACTGCGGGAATCTACCAGGCAACCACAGGACGGTGAAGTCCAATGTCTTTTCTTGAGTATCTGCAATATCGTTCAACGGTTTTACTTCGAGCCGAAGCTTGATTACGGTAAAATTTCATGAACTGGCTTACCGATGTGCGCCAATCCATAGCCCATGTAAGGTGTCCCCATTCGGTAGGAGCAAGTCGGTATCTGCAGCTCGTGAATGTCACCCGTGTCCAATCGCAATTGATAAAACGGCGTCTTGTGCGGCAGGAGGACCCAAATTTCGCTGAGCTGATCCGTCGCCGTGTCCAGACTTATATGCAGCGCCTTGTGCTCGTGGGCGGTGAAAAGGATTTGAGGCGTTAGATCCTTGAGCACCTGTTCATGCGTTCGAAGTTATCGTTCAGTTTTGCCAGGGACTATTTTTACAGCACGCGCGATTAGTGGAATAAAAAGAAACGTACGCTCTGGACGAAATTCCCCGGCGTGAACAGCAAAGGCAAGTGACTCAGTATCACATTGGTGGTGTTTCTCTCAGCGTAGTCGTTGAGGAATGCGTTCGGTGGCGCCGGCGGTACGGCGTTCGTCAAACGGTTCACCTGCCGAGCAGAGCAAAGTTCAAACCGAGCAGCGGCCTGGGATCGCGCAGAGAGATAGTCTTCTTTCCAAATTCGTCACCTTGAAGAACGATACGCTCTTGCAGGTCAACGTATCCGGTTGACTGAAGGCGAATTCGAATCTCTCGAGCATTCGCGACGACACTGTATCCTCTTCTCCTCCGATATCATTGTCTCCAGGCACGTAGATTTTCTGGAATGTGTAGAAACATCTCGAGCGCGTCTTCTACATTACAATTCGACCGGAGCGACTTTATTTCCGAATGTCGGATTGTTAGACCTTTTAAATAGGCAACACCTTCTTCAATGATCCGCTGCAGTCATTTTTACAAGTGAATAACGTATATGAAAGAAATACTCGTAGCGTAAGTACGTGGATCAAAATCAAAAACTCGCAGAAATAGGAAGGGCTTGATAATTTTTAAGCTCCGAAACGATTGCCAATACAATTTGCGAGGTTTCACTGTACCATAATGCTGTCCGACGTGTGGAATATATCGTCGAATCTTCGTTTGTATCTCTTGAAATGATCCGCGGACGCGATGTGACCCTCATCCATCAAATCACCGAGAAACGCGATGACGTCAGGCCGAGCATGCTCGACGGCTCTTGAAAAGGTTTTTCGCAGGTATCTGCAAGCGATGGGAATCGATTCGCTCGTTCACCTTTTCTCTGTTCGAACAGAGCCCGCGTTATCGCTGCCCTCGGCTCACCTGTCGCTGTCCCACCGCGCCAGCCAAGCTCCGAAATAATTCTCGTCTCGCTCCCCGAGGATCTGCGGATCAGCGACCAGTAGCATCTTGACGCAGTCGTCCGAACATTCTCGCGAGTCCCACTCCAGGCTCTGAATCTCGTAGGCGACGAACTCGTTGTACAAAAGAGCGAATCCTAGGATCAACGCGATAACGATCAGCTTATGCTTCGTCCTGGTTGAAGTAAAATCAGAGGTAATGCGATAGAGAAACGCAAACGAACGTAGATTTTAATAATAAAGACGTTTGCTTCGTACCTGCTCCGGCGCAACATTTTTCAGCCGTTCGTCGAATATCGGTGGATCGCACGAGACTTCTTATTTCACGTTGTGGTACGCGTCTTGGCTTTCTGTAACTGCAAAACACTTTTCGCGCATTTTGACGTAACGCAACGTGAACGAAGCTCGGAACAGCTGATCGCGTCTGACAGATGGATTTAAAACTCGATACTCCGCGGATATCGATTAGGTCTAGCGCGATGCGCGGCGGCCTTCGCGTCCGATCAGCTGCTCTTACCACCGTTAACTTCACACCGCATAATATCTTGGCGAAAAAGATAGAAGTCAGAGGGGCGAGAAGGGAGCAAGGGCAAAAAGAATCCGTCAATGTGTCACACACCAGGCGACAGATAATAGTGGCAAAGTCGTGTCGCGCGTTAGAAATTATCAATCGTTCATAGATTTCTCGACGCGTGACAATGTTCGCCCGTTAGGAAATCCCGATTTCCAGCGTATCCCAGACGGAGCATATGCAAACATGAACTGTCAACATCACGAGGTAACGAAATTTTCTACGAGGTATACGCGCGATAATAACACGGGGAACCCACAGTGGCGCGCGTACGCGCGACGTGTAGCTCCGTGTAGATTAACGATATATTATCGAACAATGACTCTTTGTTATCTATCCATTGTGTACAAAGTTTGCGACTCTTCTGCTAGTTGAATTGTTTTGCAACCTTTCACAGATAATCGAAGCATTTCGCGCAACGATTGTTGCCGCCACGAAATTTCGTCAGTTTCTTTCGAGACCTCGTTCGCGTCGGACGAGTTATATTCGTCAATGTTACATTCGATCACACGCTCGCTCGTGGCAGGGTGATTCTCTGTCCATTCATCTGTGATTTCTTTTATCAGTGGCTTCCGTTTCTACTTATCTGTGATTCTTGTAATGAAACGTCGATATTCTTCTTCATTTCATTCTGTTTGAAGAGAGAATATGTTTGTCCCTTACACTTCAGTCTCATTTCGTTAGGAACTGGCTTCGTAGTTGGTAGAAAGTAAAATATTAATCGCAAGGACTGTGTATCGTGATGAACGTTGGAAGTTAGGAGCGTGTTTATTCTAGGTACGATTATGTCTGTTGTTATACGTAAAAAATGTAAATAATAAAAATGCTGAGCTACATTTTTCTTTTTTAATTAAACTATGAAATTTATATTCCATAGATTAAGCACTTAAGGCCTGTCCCACAACACGAACATAGCTCTTCTTAAACAGAGTTTTAAATTTCATTTTCGAGCGATTATTGGTCTATTCGAACGGCCTAAACTCTCTGTAAGAGTTAAACTTGAGTTGTGGAACTTGCTGGTACTTAAATTCTTGTTTAAACGTTCATTCCAGACCAAATTCCCAGCTGGTAACGCAACAAATTCTGTATAGTGGCTTATAATAACGTCCAGGTTTATTGCAGGTAGTGGACTAATGCTTTATCAGTTCACGATGGATCGCGCGATAAGCCTCTATGCCGGGCGTCAATGAAGATTCCCGCACCTAGCCGATATCGATTGTTCGAGGAAAATGGGTTCCATCGCGATGGAGGAGTACGAGCTGATGAAAGACTCTAAGTACCGAGTGTAAGTTGCTTCAATCGGAATGCTGGACTGAGGTTTTCAGCAAAAAAATGCTTTATCACGATTTCCCATCAAAACAGCTACGTCTCGGCGGTGGACAAGGCGCTGAAGAACTTCGAGTACACCAGCGAATGGGCGGATCTCATCTCCGCCCTTGGGAAGCTCAACAAGGTGCTGTTGAGTCACATGAAGTTTCCCGTCATCCCGAGACGCATAAAGATTTCGAAGAGATTAGCGCAATGCATGCACCCGGCCCTTCCGTCTGGCGTGCATCTGAAAGCTCTGGAAACTTACGACATCATCTTCAAATGCATGGGAACCAACAGACTCAGCCACGAGCTCTTCATATACAGCGCGGGTGAGCATATCGCGAGCGGACCGCGTTAAATTGATTTGCGTCGTGTTCGATTTTTCGAATACCACTGGAAGAATGTTTACTATCTTCCAAGACCGGTTCTATACTGTTCGACTTTAAGAGTTTTCTATGGCAGTCTTTTCTTTTAACTCGACAAACTGTTCACAGAGTGGATAAATCGATATGGTCATGAGTATTACTACTCGGTTTCTCCGGGTAGTAACTGCGTCCACATTTATTAGCTGATGTTTCGCGAACATTGCAATTTGCTTCATGAGGACGGATGACCTTACGATATTGATGAAATGTATAATGTATATATATATGATGTATAATTTAAATGATGAAGATCATTTTGAAGTTGTCAAAATCGTAGTACGAGATACCATCAACAATTAAAGTTCATATTCCGCGCAGGACTCTTTCCATTGCTCGGTCACGCTGCAATGAATGTGCGGCCGTCGTTGCTGACTGTTTACGAGTCGCACTTCGTCCCCTTGGGAGAGCGATTGCGACCTGGTCTCAGTGGGTTTCTGAGCGGAGTACTGCCGGGATTGGAAGAAGGTTCCGATCACTTCGACAGGTACCTTCCGATCGATCGATGTCGCGACGAAGCCCACCGTTGCCGCGGTGAAATCACGATTTTACTCGCTAACGCTCCTTTCAGGACCAATTCCCTCTTGGAGAAAGTGTGCGACGGCGTCGGCGCGGAACACTTTTACGCCTGCTTGTGGGATTGTCTGGCTTCGAATTCCGGAATTCGTTTGCCAGCCATATCGTTCGTGTTGGCGCACTTTAATAAAAAGCTGCCCATGGAGGAGCAGCTGTACATCATGGGCACCAACGTGGCCATCATGGTAGGAGGCGTCGTTTCGTTGACATTTGAGTTTTCACGGTTTACCTATGGAGCGATTACGACGAATTCATCGATCGGCCTTGTTAATCTTCCTTCGCGGTGTCTGTCCGTCTCGGTCGAGTGGCGTTGACTCTGACAATTTTACGATGAATCGACAGATATCGCCGTAGTGTTCGGTGTCGGTTACGATACAAAATTGCGGTCAGATATTTATCAGTTTCGGAGTTTCGGGGTAACGATCCGTTTCGCACCATTTATTTATGTAGTTCGTTTACTTTCAAGGTGCGGAACGGCGATGATAAGATAACAGTGATATCCGATCCGCTCGGGATAAAGCTGTCCTTCTCCTTTTCTCTTTTTACTAAATTTTATATATTTCCAGACATATTTCCTGCAAATTTCTTTCTTTTTATCCCCATTTTGAACAGGTAACCGCGCTGTGCGCCGGAGTGCACGACAGCACAGTCTTGGTCCAACGAAGTTCCCTAGACTTGCTGCTGATCGGCTTCCCCATTCACAATAGCCAACTCGCGCGCAAGGACATGGTCTCTTTACTCACAGCCGCTCTCGTTACGATACTCCGAAGAGACATGAGCCTGAACAGGTAACAGTGAGCGATTCCGAATTAATCGTTTCCCCCCTCGCTTTTCTCATTGCGATTCCCATCACGAATTCCTTACAGACGATTATTCGCGTGGCTCCTCGGTCACGAGGTGAACATGTCAATTCTGAAGAGGAAAGTAGAGCCTGTCCAGGCGACGCCGTCCGCCACCTATTTCGACGTGTACTCCAAAGAGATACTGATCGAAGGAATAAAGTCCACCCTGCGCACCGTCTGCGAGGAGTGTCCGCACGACTTGAAGCCTTACAGAATATTGGTTTCTTTGCTGGACAAACCGGAGATCGGACCGGTCATTCTGGACGATATCTTGTACGAGGTGTTCAGGTACGCGGGAAAATCGGTTCGAAACTTCTCTGTAATCGTGCTTCGTCGTTGATATAATTGGATGTTCTTTCGCGCAGGACGTTTTACAACGCGTGCACTTGCTCGGAGAATCTGCCAAAGTCCAGCGAAGTAGTGAAATCGGCGAATCTCTTGTTTTCGACCCTGGAACCGTCCTATGTGTGGATACACTGCGGATACCTGTTCGAGAAGGCTTGCGACGCGAGGGTCGCCAGCGGTCGGGAGATAGAAAACGCCGTCGTTAAGCCGGTCGGCAGTGATACGCCCGATCTGATGGAGGTCTGCGTCCTCACCGAGTTCTTACTGGACAACGTGTCGCTCGACGCGTTCATAGACACGCCCTCCGAGCATCTACCGAGTCTCTTCCATCAAATCATCAAGAAACTCTCGGATCACGCGGACGTCCTGTCGCCCGCGGAGATTTCGAAGAGTCTCGAACTGTGCGGCAAGATCCTGTCGAAGGTGCAACCAACGGCGATCGCGCCCCATCATCCCTCGGACAAGGTGGAGCCGGAGACGAAGTTGGACGCCATTTCGAACACGGCGTCTTCCACCGGCGACGGCAATCTGATACCGATACCGCTGGAGAAGAGCCAGTCCGACAGCAAGCTGAACAAGAGCAACGACGCGACGAACGGCTTGGCGTCCGTGAACGAGAGAAGCCCGAGCCCGAGAAGGAGGGCCAACTCGGGCGGCGCTCCGAAGAAGAGCGAGAAGAAGTCGAAGAAGAAGGCGAGCAAGAGCACGTCGAAGCTGAGCGACAACTACACGATACAGGCGGACGGTACGAATATATCCGTGGTGGTGAGCGAGGACGCGAGATCGTTGCCGAGAAACAAGAGCATGAACAGCCTGAACACGTCGTACTCGAAAATGAACGGCAGTCATTCGTCGTTCAGTGGACAATCGGCGCTCAACTCGGTGTCGATCAACGAGGCTTCGTCGCCGGGATCGACGCGATCTTTGAGCAGAGGTCCCTCGCCGGCCCTGCAACTGCAGCGATCCATGCTGGAGAAGTGTCTGCGGCAGTACGAGCTGTTCTACGTTAAATTGCTCGGCAACAGGGTGTTGAACAGCAAGGAGAGGACGGTGTCGGACATGTTCGCGGATCTGACGATCGTCTGCCCGCGAGAGAGCTTCGAAGAGCGATCGCGGCATCTGGAAGCTCTGTTAACCGCGCGATTGAACTTCGAGGACTCGGGATTCTTCAGTCGGGATAACTCCATCATCGTCGAGCCCGAGAAGTTGGACGACGCGCATCTGCGCAGGAAATCGATTGCGAGTCCCGATTGGCAGGAGGCATTGAAGATCGCGTCGAATCTGCTCGTGGAGCTGTCGACCTTTCCGACTTACTGTCTGCCGGGTGACGGCCTGGCGTCGGAGGACAAACCCGAGGGCGACGTCGCGATACCGGAGTGGCTGAGGGTCCTGGTCGTCTGCGCTTGCTGGCTGGGAAAGCATCCGTCTCTGCAGTTGACCAGCGTGGCGACGTTGTTGGATTTAATGGCGTTGCTCAAGGCGCACAGTGACGTCGAGCCCCATCCTCAGAGCGGGGAGGGAGTTACCACCGTTGTGATGGTTCCGCTGTTGAAGCAGTGGCATATCAACTACCTGCACCAGCACACGAATGTCTTCCAGGTGAGATATGTTTACGCGCGATGTTTATTAATACGATGTTGTGCATTTTTGTTTCGCTTACGAAAAGCCTCTCTTTCGAACGGCGGTACAATTGTCGGCGCAGAGCCACATATTTATTACACGCACGACTCTGTAGGTGTTGTCACACTCTCTGTGGCATTACCTCGGCGATCTGCCCGCTCATAAGTATCGAATGCGCTGCGTGGAACTTTTGCACGAATTACATCACGCGCTGTACGATTTTTGCGACGCAGTAGAGGATGTGATAGGGCTGGCTCTTACGAGCGACAGCCACGAAAAGAGGATCGAGGCTTTCAATAGGTTCGCTACGTTGTGGCATTTGGGTCGGGAGATCGAGACCA
This sequence comes from Xiphydria camelus, assembly GCA_963678675.1. NCBI lineage: Eukaryota > Metazoa > Arthropoda > Insecta > Hymenoptera > Xiphydriidae > Xiphydria > Xiphydria camelus. The sequence continues at coordinate 27,046,019 of OY783197.1, read as the reverse complement.
ATCCGCGATTGAGGGGATGCCTGAGAACGTTCGACAGGTATTGTTTTCGAAAATCTCTCGCGTCGTTTACGTCGCTTCGCGCTGTACGCGTAGCCGTTTCTCACGCGATACACGGTAGAAAGACGTCCTCTCGTTTCAGGTCCTTGCTGAAAATGCTGGACAATCTGCAACTCGCCGACAATTCGCCCCTAAAATTGCACGCGCAGTCGTGGCTGCTGCATTCCTTGATGCGCGGCGATATCTCTCGCGTCGTCGATCCGGTTTTAACCATGCTCCTCGATCCGTCCACCTGTCGCATGAGCGTGCTCCACGTGAGCATCCAGCACAGCAACACCGTGCTCACGAGGAACGAGGTGGTCGAGGAGAAGAGCCAAGTGTCGGACGACGCGGAAGGCGCGGCCAAGATATACGCGATCAGTTCGGTGGACGGTAACGTCATATATCACGTGAGCGACAGCGCCGAGCAGAACGGCAAGTGGAAGAAGGGCAAGGGCAGGAGGAAGAAGAAGCCGATCAATCCCGTGAAAGCCAAGCGTATATTCGCAGTCACCACGCTGGCGACCGGCGACAACGGCAGCCGATACGTCACGGAGAAGAACCAATTCATGAAGGAACTGGAAGTGCCGCCCAGCATCTCCGGCAACCGGAGCATCTCCGTCTTCGTTAATCCGCTGTCGCTGAATTGCGGCACGAATTCAAACGACTCGCTGACGGAAGACGAGTCCTCCGTGGGCGCGGTGAAGCCGAAAACCAGCCTGACGACTGACATGCTGAAGAATGCCACGCGATTCGTGAAGAAGACCGATTACGACAAAGGTTCCAGCGCCAGCTTGGACGAGAGTCTCGGCTTCGACTCGGCTAATTCCAGTTTCAAGGCGAAGGATCAGAGGCCGACGGACGCTTCGAAGCGAACCAACGGCGACGTCGGTTCGTCGTCGGAGTCGCTTGCTAATAGCCTGGACGATTCCTCCGGCAGTCCCGAGGCCGTGAACAAGCAGGTGAAATTGAGGAGGGACTTCACCGTGCCCGGGGCTTCCAGAGAGATCGCAGGAAACGCAGGTACAGCGGGACGGTATCAGAGTACGAATGAATTTACGACGAGCTACGACGCGCACGAGCTCGCCGATAGCTTCGAGGCGACCGCGGAGGTTCCCAGTTGGACGATGGGCGACGAGGAGGGCGAGTTGGATCTGAGTACCACTGCGGAGGAGTACTTTAGCAATTCCAGCGGCGTTAGTATCGTTGAGGAGGTCCTGAATGAGGTGATGGACAGAGTGATGCGCCAGTGCGAAACCGCTGACCTCGTGAAACCGGTAAGTATTTACTGTAAATATTTGTAGAGTAATACTCTGGTTAAATAATGGTTTTCGCTGCTAATATCACATCAACTACTGGTTCTCGTCCGATTGTATACTCATTTTTAGTCCGACGAATCGATTCAATTGGACGGAAACTCGAAGCGCTGTTCCGGAGTGGGTGTGCACAATCTGCACTCGCACATGTTGCTTTACTGCGGCGTGTACGACTCCACCCGCACGCTTTACGCGCTGCGCACCCTCCGGAATGAGCTCTTGACGAATACGCGAATGTTCCTCTGTGCTGCGGCCACGACCGGCATTTCCAATGCCACGAAGAACACCGCCCTGTTGAATCTGCTCGCCAGACACAGGAAGAGCGTGTTCGGCAGGAACTTTCACGGAGATATCGCCAATACCGAGTTCGCCGCCGCGTACAGAAGTAGCATGTACTTGGAGGTTTTAATCAGCGTCTGTCTGTACCTGGCCAGGAGTTACTATCCAAATTTGGGACAGACGAGGCTGACGCAAGAGGAGATCTCCGGCAACAGACAGGTTGGTATGTCGCGCTCAACGAGAAACGTACGGATTTGAAGATGGGTTTTTCGTCCTGATCGCGACAGGTTCAACTGGCGAGCACGGAACTCCTCACGCTGATCTTTTCCGAACTGATCGCCATAGTGCGCAACTCGGGGAAGGGTTTCAGCTGCTACATAGTGGACTTGCTGACCAAGTGCAAGGTGCAGAAGGTGGCGCTCCATTGTCTCGTCTCCAGCGTTCTTAATATGAAAAACGCGCAGAAGGAAAACGAAGAATTCTACACGTTCACCGAGGAAATCGTACTTTTCAACGATCCCGTCGCGGAGAACGACGTGAACAAGTGCAAGTACAGAGCGAGCGATCACACGGAGGCTTTTCAGATGCAACTACTGAGGTACCTTCGCCTCTCGAGGTTTCGAGACTTCGATAACGCACGTAGGTTCGTCCTAGAAAGCGTCTTTCTTCGATACTTTTAGATTACTGCTGGCGCTGATAATGCTGGAGCATCAGTGCGGAACTCAAAAGGGAACAGACGAAGCGGCCAGCGGTTCGACGATACCCTCGGTGTCCACCACTCCGACGCGACCCGCTCCCAATTTGTCAGGGAGTACCCTGAAGTACGTACCGGGTGCTCCGATTCCGCAGCAACCCATGTTCCTCGCGAGTATCCTCAGCGCCTTGCAGCTGGTTGGTAACGGAGCGAATTCGACGAATTCCAATGAGCCTCGCTGTCGCGGTGCGATAAACCATCTTCCGCTTCTCGCGCAGGATCACATGAGGCACTTGCATCAGCACTGGTCGACGCTCGTCACGTCCAGCCTCCCCTTCATGGGCTCGTCGTTGACGCAAATCGTCACATCCGTGATCCATCAACTGTGCTGCAACATCGAGCACCTGGCGTCGTACTACGTGAGCGAGGAGGACGCGGCGCCTCTGTCTAAACAGAAAGACTCGAGCGCGATCGAGTGCTGTCTGCCGGCCGATTACACGGTCACCCACCTCGAGGCTCTGACGTTTCTCCTGCACTACTGCCTGCTGGAAACGTCCCAGCCGATGGGATTCTCGCTGAATCAAACGTGGGGCGGCACCGTGCAGACTGGCGTGCCTGGCGCCAATCCCGGGCAGATATTCAACAACCTCATCCACGTCTTCATGCCGAGCCCCTTTTCTCCGGTAAGCGATTCAGGCGATTTCTTCGCGTAAGTGAGGTGCGGGTTGAACGAGTTATTCGAAACGCTCAATTGTAGGACATCGGCGGTGGCAAGGACAAAGGTGGCACCAGCGAGCAGCTTTTACACGCCAGGAGGACGGCCTTGAGCCATCTGCCGAGAATAATAGCGTCGCTCTCCACGCTGTGGCAAGCCGTTTTGAACACGAAAGACAAGTAAGCGTTCGAATTGATTGCAAATTCAACGCAGCGACCAAGCATGAATCACTTCAACGATATTTCATCGTTTTTCGTCACAGCGAGCAAGCTAGCTGCGTCGTCGGCAGTCCCCGGGTAGTGAAACATCAGCTTCTGGAACTCTTGTCGCCGGTGTCATTCCATCACGGCGTGAACTTCCTCGCCGCGGTTGCGGTAGCTTGGCACGAGAGGCGCCAATCTTCCGTCGCGTCGAAGAAGGTTGGTAACGGCTCTTTCGACGCTGTTTTTCTTGTAATTTGACGGGAACGTGAGTGTGCGCCGTCGATTGCAGGTGCTACCCGAGGCCTGTCCCAATCAACAAGTGATGGTCCATCTGGTCAGCGCTATTCGCGTCATGCCCATCGACACTCTGGTGCAAACAGTCCATCAAGTCGTGAAGACGCCGCCGTCCACTCACGGCGTCAAGCAAGATTTCTCCCTGGAGGTCTCGGTGCTGGAGTTGCTCTACGTGTACATGCAAAGTAACGCGTCGCAGTCGCTCGTCGAGTCGTGGACCTCTCTGCTCGGCCTGCTGAAGGACGGCTTGTCTCTGACGGCTCCGGCGCAGTTTCTCCTGCTGGCGATTCTCAACGAGTACGTGCAGAAGTGCCCGCCGATGCAGGAGAAGAAGGACATTCGGGATTTGCAGGACATATCGGCAAAGGTGACGCGAATCGTTAGTTTCATTTCGAGTCTCCGAGAAACTCATCGTTCGAATGTTTCAGCTGGTGGAGTCGTGCTCGCAAATAGCCGGCGCCTGCTTGGAGCAAACGACATGGCTGCGGAGAAACTTGGCCGTGCGCGAGGATGTTTTCGAGGTTGCAGACGGTTCCTCGGAAGGTAAAGAGGGCAAAAATGGTGCTGGTGCGTAGAACGACATTGTACGCGTACGATTATGTCAGTGGAAACGTCCAAGGGCGTTTCGACTATCGCTTTAATGCATTTTTAAGTTATCACAATGACCATGGCACGATTGTACTCTAAATAACTCAGTGCCGCGATCTTTTCATTTGCATCGTAAATTATACTTATCTGCTATCAAAGCTTTCCTGCATTATTCGACGGATCGATCGATCGGTTTAATCAATTGGGGGAATTTCTCGTAATTTCAGCGACTCCCGGAACTCTGCCGAACGCGGCGTACAGCGTTCAAGCGCAGGCTGTGCTGGCAGAGATTCTGGCGCCTCTCCTGGACGTGTGTTACGGATCGCAGGAAAAGGAGAGGGTGGTCACGCTACTGACGAATCTCATGTACAACGTTACGCCTTACCTGAAGAATCACACGTGAGTTCATCGATCGCCGCCGCAACGTTTCACCGAGCCGCAATGCACGTTTCAAAACTGTTATACTCTCGCAGGACAAAGAATATCGCTTCGTTCACTGCCTGCTCGCAACTGCTCAGCTCTCTCTCGAGCTATCAGTACACGAGGAAGTCGTGGCGCAAAGACGTCCTCGACTTGCTGCTGGATCCCGCGTTCTTTCAAATGACCCCGGCGTGCTTGCCCTACTGGCGCACCGTTATCGATAATCTGATGACCCACGACAATACGACTTTCCGCGATCTGATGAGTAAGTGGCGCGTTCGATCGGTAAAGAACTACCTGTCGCCAAGCGAGGCACGAGAGAGAGAGATTCCCATTATATTTCCTTCCCGCAGATCGAGTATCCATGGCGCAAAGCAGCGGAATCAGCATATTCTCCTCCAAGGACCAGGAGTACGAACAGCGGGCGCAACTTCTGAAACGATTGGCATTCGTCATACTGTGCAGCGAGATGGACCAGTACCACAAGTATATGCCCGAGATTCAAGGTGAAGTTACATCGATGATACTGTTTCTATCAACGAGCGTGCGGAATATTCTTAAGTAGCAAACGGATCGCCTCAACGATTTCTCATCGACAGAGCGCCTGGCGGATAGTCTGCGCCTGCCCCAGGTGATCCCGTCTATTCAGGCGCAAGTCTTCCTGTGCTTCCGCGTGTTGCTGCTGAGGATATCGCCGCAACACGCCACGTCTCTGTGGCCGGTGATCGTCAGCGAGCTGGTGCAGGTTTACCTGCACATGGAACAGGAGCTGAGTACAGACAGCGAGGAATTTAGGTGAGTCGCGTACGATTCCTCGATTCCCTTCTCCCCCCGTAGACTTGCATCGTTCTTTTTATCATCTATGTTGTACTTGCTTATTGTCGGTGTTTGACGTTGATCGTACTCAACATAATTCGCTTGTTACTAACTGAATTGCGACGTTGCCTTGGTTTTTTGTCTTCTATCGGAGATATGGAACGGAGTAAGGATCGTAACTTCTCGTTTGAATGCGATGTTCCTCTTCTCTCTTTCTAAAATAACGACCACCTCTCGTGTTAATACTTAATGTCATAATCTTTATTATTTCCGAGTATAACGACGGTACAGTAATAACATCGCGACGTCCGCTAACACTAACGACAAAGGAGATACTTAATGGAGTAATGTTTTGGCTCTCTGTTCTGGCATCTACGATTTCATGGGATTTTTGGTGGTGCCACCATGATTTGGTTGGTTGGTGTTGGGATGGCAGTCGTCAGAGCAGGTAATCAAAAGTTCGTCGGAATGTCGAGGAGTAACTTTTTTTCGAGCATGCGGATAGTGTAGCGTGTAGCACTCGCTCTGCCGATACGCAATGCGAGATCGGTATTTGACGGGCGGGTTTGTTTTCCTTTTCACTCTAACCCAACGTTTAAAATATATTTGTCGTCGATACGATTACATCCAGCGTACGTCGATCGCGTTAGCCGTTGCGATTGCGCCTCGCGATCGTCGACTTTCTCTTTCTGGGCTTCTTGCGAATTTCTCCTTGGCTCGCGAAATCTTCCTCGTCGCAGCTTTCAACTCGATTGTGTCGTTTTGCCCGTCGATATATACCGTCAGCTTTAGAAACGACATGGACATAGCCGCGTGAAGCAGAGAGTTGAGGCGTGATCGGCTCTCCGTTTTATCAGTCAACCGTACCATTAGTCACTTACGTGCGTCGCTTGCTTTGAAAGTTATCAATTTGTTACCACAGCTCTCACATCAAGAATCTGTCGGCTCTGGAGTCGTCTTGGGCCGTGAACGCGAACAACGGACTTCAAGCTCATGGTCATCCGCACTGGCTGCTGCTGCAGCTCGCCGCGGCCAAGCTGCTGGACTTGGCGTTGCTGTTACCCGCGCACAGGCTGCCGCAGTTTCAGATGTAAGACGACCCCGATGATTCCTTCGAGTAGCGATATGTGCGAGACGATTTGGGAGGAATTAAATGAACATGCAATTTCACGTATCGCAGGTATAGGTGGGCTTTCGTGGGAGACGCCGCGGCTGGTAGCACGGAAAACAATAATCTCTCGACGGACTTCATTCCGCACATTGCTCGAATCGCCAAGATCATGGACAACAAGGTATGTATTTCCGCGTGAAATCGTTAGAAATGATCCAGTTTGCTGGAAAGACCTTGCAATCCGTAGCTGTATGAAGTAAAATGAGCGCCATTTCGATTTTTCACATTTTATTTTAATTCCAACTAGACATTCTGTCAGCCAAAGCTGATTGGATTTTTTCATATCTCGATGATAATAGCGCTTATCGCGGACGCTACAGATGGTATATTTCGTTGTGTTATTCCCCGAAAAAAAGCTCCTCTTGTAGAAGATGTAGTCCTCCTTTTGCACGCGCAGGCCAAATCGATTTATCGTTGCATATTGGCATTTCTTACGCCGCCAGGAAGTAATGTTCGCCGTAGTGGAGAGCTTAATGCTTAGTGTACCAGTACACTTTTTTGGGATCGCCATATCGGGATCGATCCAATTCCATTCGTCGCCGCCGTATAGTTTTCAAAGCCGTCACGTAGTCTTTGTGGGCCTTCACATAGTCTTCGAAAGCCGTCGTATGGACTTTCAAGACCTTCGCTGAGTCTTCGAGGATCGTCGTGTAATCTTCGGGGGCTACCAAAGTTTCTCCTTCCGCCGGTTCCGTTATGAGTGGCGCGATGCCTGCGCTTCTTGCGTTCGCGTCATAATTTCTGTGGTGGATTGGGTGGTCCCAAATTGGGCTGTCCCGAAGTGGTATTACCGAATTTAGAGTACCGTAGAGAGAGAGAGTTAGGCGTTTCCGTGCTGTAATCGATCGTTGGATCCTTGTGACTGTCGTCATGCTCTGCAAAGGAAAACGTCTCTCTACATTACGGCGCAAACATTTTGAAATTCCCATCGAGTTATTGCATCGTCCTTTATGAAGTTATTATATCAGGAAATCGCACATCACCCTTCTTATATGTATAATCAATCATTCTTTCAATTAATATCAACAAGCCGCAATTTAATTTCGTTCGCCGCATCAGAGGATTAAGTATTATCGGCTTCATCGTTATATCTATTATCGTTGCAGGATAAATTACATCATTCGGCTAAATTCGATCGTATATATTGTCGAATTTACGTAAAAAAAAACGGCCCCTTTTTTGTTCAACATATTCTTCGTCGATTCAATCGATTGTCTATCAAATTAGCGATTAAATATCAAAACAGTGCCATTCTCAATTTCGCGACTAATCTATAAATAACGTTAACAGTTTAGCGCGCAATTTGTGGAATTAGTCGGAGGACAAAATCTCGCTGTTCCCCAATATTATCGTAAATTCGCACCAAGTACTTACGCGCAACGATCGGCGCCACGCAAAAGACGAGGCAAATCGCGAGTATCCGTCTGTCCATCCTCGCAGTCGGTGTTGCACTGACTGGCGACGAGCCGTATACAGGATCAATTGTGCAGCATTAACGCGCGCAAACGCCTTCAATTGATCAGGAGTACGTGCTCAACGCGCGCGTACGCGTACGTCTCTTGCAAAGGATTCGTCTCCGGCACTCAAAAATCCTACCGTTACCCAAGAATAATATCACACGCTAGAAGCAGCAGCAATTCGCGTATCCGACGATAAAGGCTACATAGTCTTGTCCTTTTCTCCTTTCAGTATGAACCAGTCGCGCCACTGAAGTCACCGCCCGGCGAGCTTTTGCTGACTTCCAACAATATCCGCTCCTTGCAAGATCTTCATCCCTTCTTCACGGCGCTCAGTCGCAAGTCGAACGATTCCCACGTGCCGCTGAACGTCGCCCGGTTGGAGACGGTCGTCGAGCAGGATTTTCTCGAGAAAATGCCGACTGTTCCCGCGAGATAGTAGAGACGTCGCGCGGCGTTCACCGAGTCGGCTTTGGTATAGCGCTCGGATGATAGATTTAATTGCGGGGAGACAAGAGAGGATTATCCGACGGTGTACAGAGTTTTATCGCAACTGCTTTCTACATCGCTTCTTATTAATCGTTCTCGATTCGCCTCCGCAGAAGCAGTGCAGACAGTTCATTACGGAGGAGTGCTTTTTCTATTACTTATCCCGCGTTCTCGTTGACTCTCGGCTATCGAGCTTCCGGCTTGCCACCTCGTTTGGTTGTGAATAGTTACAAAAAACATACGATACGCCGGTCAAGCGGCCACATCCTAGTCTGGTTCTGCGCTCGCTGTAGTGCCGCTAAAGTCGACGTCGAAGGCGTTATCAACGCGCGTCTGATTTTATTTCGCGCGATTCGCGAGTGCGAAGGCTGCACTTTGTAAATCTCTAAAAAAAAAACTACTAAGCGGTTAGAGCGATTCGCCGGAATTGAACGCGACTCGGCAACGATATTTTTGACAAAGACGCGTTACCTAGACACTAACTCTTTCGAGAACTGCGAAAGGAGGGTGTACGATACGTTAGGAAGTAAGAAATATTTCGCGCGAATGTATGTAGAATATGTAAGATACACCGTAAGAACTATTTTTGTACTTGCTAGTTAATGAAAACTATTACTTAGATGCAACTAATTTTTGGATATTTGGGTGTAAGCATGGTCCGCGCGAGCGAAGTGCGCGTTATGGTGGAAAGTGCGAATGTTGTTAGTCCAACAAGAGTCCTTTGAGTAAGTCGGTTTGATTGCATCGGCTAGAGAATGGATTCATGCGTGGTTCCGTCGAGATTGGGTTCCACATTCGTTGTTGTTATATTAAAAAATTGTACATTCGATGAATTTGATTGAAATTGAGGTGATTTCGAAAATACGGGAAAGGAAACGATAGACAGAAAATAGTTTCCAGCGACGTTATCGTAGGTGCACGTTGATGTTTGAGTGTATATTTTATCGAAGGATGAACGTACCTAATATTCGAATGACTCGTTCTTCGGTGTGAGTGTTCTCGTATGTTCAATGTGCAATGCTCGGTCTCATCAGCGAGTTACCTTAAAAACGTTCCATACCGATATCTCGGCAAGCCGCGATCGAATTAGCGCGGAGCGCGGTCTTGCCAAAACATTGAAAGACTACAAAGTTGCTTCGTCAGTCCCTTCTCTCTTTAATATAGTCCAATCTTCGCGGCGTCTGATATGATTATTTTTACCTCTTCGCATAATGCTTCGATGAGAAACAGTAGAGAATTCTACCGCGAAATAAACGATAGATATACCTATACATGTGTACATATAGACGCGTACGGTTTGAAAGTTCAATTATCGCAGCCCTTTTAGAATTTACATTCCCCGATAAATAGAAGTCACGTTTCGTTACAGTTTGCACCGTTCCGTCGAGTAGCAATTCGCATATTTTTATCCATTTTTCCGCTAACGACGTAAACATCGATTTAACGCGAACGTCGAAGCTTTGTAAATAACACAATCCCGCGCAGAATTCTCGATTGACGAGTCTTCCGACGCGAATTGAGGCTCTGATTAGCGAGGATTCTACGAGAAATTGCACTACGACTGTAAAATGATAATGTATCGAAAATGTTACGCGTTAGAATTGGCGCGTCTCGTACGTCCACACGTTTTTCGATTTCACAATCCGCGACAGATCCTCGTTCCATAAGGATCGATGGTTTTTGCAGGACTGCGAAAGAGAAGTCGAAGAATGCGACGTACGTACCCTCATTTCGGATTCCGATACACATGTACACTATTTATTTAGCGGTGAAATACAATATCATGTTGAACGTAAATATTCATAACGTCGTTTTTTCGTTAAGCGAATCAACGTGGTCGGTTGTTTCGAAGAAATCAAGCGAACTGAAACGAAAGTGGTGAAGATTGACGCAAACGAGAAACATTTTTTACTCGTCTCCTTTTCAAAATCCATTCGACCGTCTTACCGCGGGTGATAATCTTTCCGTACGTTTGAAGATAGCGAAATCACCAGCCACAGGATTGATTAAACTCCTCCACGTGTTACGGGAAACAATCTTTATTCGATAGTATACTTAATGGACGACGACGTTACAACGGTGCGTTTGACGTCTTTCTGCGCGGTCGTCGCTTCGCGATCGCGGACGTGTATCGAGAAAAAGAACGCCACCCCTTGCTCGCAAGTGGAATGTATGGGACAAAAGTCGGTATTGAATACTTTATTCTTATATACAATGTTATTTAATATGGTGATGCCCATGAGGCATCGGTGGAAGCGCGGGCTTATTTAGGACCTGTTTCGGTTGCTCGATGAGAGACGTCTCGTTCGTTTAAAATCATTTATTACATCTACCGTACGAAGAAATAATCCCGCAGCGTATCGACGAACTTCGTTCGTTCCAGTATCAAATTTTATTCTCTATCAAACTACCAACGGCGTTCTCCCTCCACCGATGCGGTAGACGCTGTGATCGCTAATCGTCTAAACTTCGTTAAACGCTTATAAATGCTAAGGTTTATAAATAAATCTTTGAGCCGTCGCGGGAGGAAAAATAGACATCTCCGATGTAACGGGTGGTCGGCCAAAGGGGAGCCCGTGAGTCCCTCTGGTTCCGACCTCGTCACATCGGCTCTACGTTTGTATCGTTCAAAGTCTCAGTCGTGGAAAGCGTTAATATCATATTAACGAGAGGCGGAACGTCGCGTAGCCCTGGCGGTGATGCTCGTCGTCGTCATCAACCGCCGCGTGGTTTGCGCGGCAGTTTTACGCCATTCTGATGCTCTGGATTAATTGGAAAATAGCTGGAAAAAAGTTGATTATTAATAAATTATCGTTTTGCTATTCGCGGACGAGCAATGAGAATGCCGCGCGTTGTTGTAGATCGTCGGAATTGTAGGATTCGAATGCAAGTTCTTGGAAATCTGGAATAACACGGATCAAGCGACTGGAGATCTGACTTTTTCAAACTTACCGGATCCGCATACGACGAAGATGAATAGCGCCAGGAGCCAGGGCCCTATGGGAGACGACTCCTCCTGCGCTTTCTGTAAACAGACGTAGAATGTAAAGTAGAGCTTTGAAAGGTGAACATATGGAAGAGATAATACAATGAATGAAACGCGTATATATAGATTTATCAATCGTGCGAGTATTCTGACTCGTTAACCATTCCCACGACGAGCAATTTTTCTACTTAAAATAAGAAATAGAATGATACACCTAGAAAAACCTGGAATATGTATTGGTCACGTTTTGACCACAAAGACAAACGGAAGCTAAGCTCCCCGCACGTTGCTAGCGCGATTTGAAGGCGATGAAATAATTCTCAATAACACCTAAACGCGAAAAATCGGAGCAAAACGCGCGTGAAAACTTCAACGTCAAGATTCCGGCGGTGTTGAATGTAACCTCAACCGGTTCGACAACGACGACCACAACGCGACGTGGCAATTACGAGCGACAAATTTCACCGCGGCGAAAGTTTCTCGCTATCGTAAACCTCCGTGCGAATCATGGAGATATCGGTATCAATCTCCGCATGACAGCCAGCTGTTGATCCCGGGAGCGGAAACTCACCGAGGATTTTGGCACGTTCCCCCGAAGCGTGATGTTCTTGGTGGCCTTTTCGTTGGCGATGCGCATCCTCTGCTTGGGTGCCATTTTTTCTGTGTTTTCTCGTAGTAGAGATCACGCGAAGCCGAAGAGTTGCGAGTACGTGACGAAGTGGCTGTTCTCCAGCTGCTTTTCACTTGCTCTCCGTGTCACGTTGACCACCTCCCGCTTCAGCGACCGCGCGACGTGTGCGCCGTGGCTTGTGACGGGGCGGACATTCGAAGAACCATTGGCCGACCCACAATGCACCGCGTGCCAACACGTTCGCCACCACCGGCGTCAAAGGCAATTTTGAATAGCGCTACGCCGGAAACTTAATTGGCGCGAGGCGATATCATTAATCGCGAACAGTCGGACGAGCAACGTGGCACTCGCGGTGATGATTAAAAATTAATATGATCATTGTGTGGGTTTTTTGGTACACGGAAGAAATGTTTGTAGGAATATTCGATTGAGGTTTCGGACGGTGTAGCGCTGCTTCGCCGCCGCGGTGACGTAAAAGTTTTGGGAAGTTTCGAACGCTTTCTCTGCTTCGCTTATGAGAATAATTTGGTTTTAAGTAGCAGATTTGTGACGTGGTCACCCATGTATGTAGCTGTACGCCATTGTGTGCGCGTGTGCCAATGCTATAGGTAGGACGTTACTTGACTTGAGCCCAGTGAATAGGCAACCCGTTGGACATGCGAGTATTAAGAGTAGGACTGCAACTATTTTTTTGGCGAGGGCCCAATCTACAATAGATGCCGGCGGTGCGTATTTTTATAATTTTTGAATCTCTTGGGATTTTAAAGGAGCAGTCGCTCTTCTGATATATAGAAAAAATAGAAATTCACTGTAAATTAAAAAATGTATGGTTATATTTCGTCAATGTTGCGATACACGAGTCTATTCCGTAATTATTGTTCGAAAGCCAAGCATTGCAAATGCGAAAATGGTAATTTCTATATTCGAAGGAGATATGATCGAGGCAAGGAAAGTATCCGTAAAAATAATAGAGCTATTTCTTGTGAAATTTAAAATGAGTATTTATTTTCTCTATCTTAGCTTCATTCACACGACGTCATCATTGCAAAAATGATTACGAACATCCGACACGATTCCCTCACTCCATTCACCATTCGTTCCAGTTCATTTTATTCTCCCGCATCGCAAGACTTTCATTTCTGCGATGCAAAAATTATCATCCAGCCAGTGCCGCCGTTGTTTACGCTCGTCTTGTACTTCACCGATACGTGATTGCTTGCCGACCGTATGGTACCGGGGTTATCCTACGGGAAAGAAAAGTTTGCATTAACGGCGAACGCACACGGTCAAACTTTCCATTAAATTTACCGATATTACCGACAAACTACTATTTCCAGCCCAATTTCCAGCATTTTGATTGGTGGACAAATAATAGCATACATAATTGTCGATAATTTTGCTAAGTTTGACAAAAAGTTTAAAGGGGAAATTTGATCGTACGCGCACAGGCTTACAGTAATACGAGAATAACGTCACTCGATTAGCAGCGGTGTAACTGACTTTCGGCAAATCAGAGCTTTTTTACACCCTCACGATTGCGACAACTCACCCCTCCGCAGAATGTCGTCACCGTACCACTCTCGCCGTCAGAGAGCACGTCGGATAAATGCAGGTAATTCGTGTCGCACGTCTCCTTCGTGCCGATATCGAAAGCTTCGAAGGCGAGGGTAACCGTGAAGCTTTTCGGCACGATCACGTCCCAGATACATTCGCTCTCGTTGCGGTAAGAGCCCGGGTAAAGCGGCGAGCTGAATCGGCCTTTGGTGTTGAATAACGTCCCTCCGCAGCCTCGACCTGTCGGTCAAAAGACACCTCTTGTTCCCCGATGCCCAAAAGACTCCACGATCGGTGAGAGAGAGAACGCGGCGTAGTTGGCAAGTGAAGTTGGCCCGTCGTTCCCATAAAAAGTAATGGAAACGAGGGGCTATATTTCTGCGTAAACTCGAATCCCGGAGAGGAGAAAATATCGCGTCGTACCTTTGTCAGTGGTCGTATATATTATGTCGTAACTCTGGAAGGCGATACCCTTATTCGACCACGAGTGCAAGCTCAATTTGTTGCCCATGCTGAATATGGGACTCGGTAGCGTTAAACCACACAAAGTGGCTAAAACCGAACCGTTAAAGTCACCCTCGCGAATCTGAAAATTGCAAAGGTTTGTTTCGCTCGATTATTGTCTCTTGTAATAAATAAATAGGGGAGGGTGAGGCGAGTGGGCCCCTCGCTTTCATTACTCTTCATGGGAGCGAGAGGCCAACTTCTTATGTCAACTTGTCCCGATCTTCGATATATCTACGTCACGTTTTTGGAAGGATTCGACGAGTCACCTGCAAGGCACTGCTAGTGCACTGTTCTCTGTCGAATATGCTAAATTCGTTGAAGTACAGCGAGATGGTGCTCCCAACCGGAGCGGTTATCGTGATCCAGCAATCCGAGAAGCTCTCGTGCACGATGCGGCCTTGCTCCCTCGTAAAATTACGATTGCAAGAGCTCAAACTGTATTCCAACTTGAAACCCTTGCCGTGCGTGCGAGCATTGGACGTCGACGTGAAGATAATATTTAGCTCCTGGCTGAAACTGCGGATGAAAGAAACGAGACACGCTCGTGATTAGTCTTCGACCAGAAACGAATTAGATGTCACGCGTGACGTACGAGTACCTAGTCAGACATTCCTAATTCGCGGTATGCGTCAGAATTACAACTGCTTTAAATTTCCTTAATTTTCACGACAAATTAAAAGAAGTCGTGTATCATGAGTGTAAATTCTAAATGTTAGATGAAATTTAGATCATGGCACGATCTAAATTTGACGTTGTAAACAAATTGAAGCAAAATTAAACTTCCCAAATCGCCGTATTGTGTTAGATTTGCTTGTTATTTCCGAAACATAATTTCATCATGCATAATTACATAAATAACAGGGTCAAAAGAGGACTCATAAAACATATAGTTGCTGCAGGCTGTGATCTAGGTTTTCGTAAAGTTGTTACAAAATTTACATCATACTATGTCTGGCTGGGTACTGCGGTATTACGTACCTGAAATAATCCGGGGGTATCGCGTTGCCGCAATATTTTACCACTGAAGACGGCTCGTAATACGCCTGCGAAAGCAATACGTGAATTAATAAGGAACATTTTATTGGATTAGAAACAATGCACCAGTACTGATTTGATCACGAAAATAATCGATGCTGATGACAGTAGGAGATGATAGTATGACCGAGAGAGTAAGGTTTATTGCCTATCAATACGATGTAGAAGAAATTGGGGTAAGTTAACGGAGGAAGTTGGCCCCTCGTTGTCGTAAAAAGTAATGGGAACGGGAGGCCAACTTCCTCTGTCAACTTACCCCAGTTTCTTTTACATCGTATTGCCAGGCAGTAAACCTTACTATTTCGGTAATACCATTATTGCTGCGTCGATACGACATTATTATCTCGAAATTTCGAAATCGTTCAACATTTCAATCGCTAACCTTCGTAATTCATTTGTTCCCTGTACCTACCAACGTTAACACAGACGTATGTTTTCTTGACCCGCCGAAGACGAAGTTTTCACCGAGACCCTCGCTGATGAACTCCTGGTTCTGTCGAGTAAAAAACGAGGCTTCCTTTGAATCGCTTCGGTTCCGAGTGACTTCTACGACGATTATTCAAGCTGTAATTATTCGTTGCACTTACTAGCGAATTGGAGATCTGCAGAGACTCCTCCTTGCAGCTGTCGGAATCCTCCAACTCAAGTTCGACAAAGTGGACGTTAAAGGTTTGCCTGCGAAGCTCTTCATCTTGTCTCAGCTTCCAGTGGCACTTGATGCTCGATAGACTTCTCGACGGAAATCCGGGTGACGTCAGCACTTTCGTCGTGTTGTCTACCACGAGATTAGTCTCTCCGCAAAGAGCTGCGAGGAAATTATGCGATCGATAATTCGATGCCACCCGAAATATAACGTCGGTGTATTTTTTCTTATCTTGTGCTCACACGGAGTCGGTTCCATAGTGGCCACGACGCCACGTCCGTTTTCGGTACCGTCGGTGACCAGTCGAATCCACAGGAAATTTAGCGTGGACACGATCCGTGGGGGTACGACGCTTCCGCAATAACGACCCAGGAGTTGCGATAATGGTCCCGCTCCGTCGCGAATCTTTGAAAGTAGGAGCAGAAAAAATATGTGTCGATTTGATGAAGTATTTGTTTCTTCATCCGCGCTATAAGCAAATTTGTATTTTTAATATACTTTTAAATAAAGCTTTTTTCCAATGCGTGATTATGGAAATTAATATATTCCATAATTATGAAAGTTAATGTATTTTCTTACGAAATTATAATTGTTATAAAGATTCTAATTCCTTATAATTTTCATAACGAAGTATATTAATTTTTAGAATCACGTATTGGATAAAAAGCTTTATATAATATTGTACTAAAAATACAAAATTTTTTAACAGTGCGTAATAATTGATAGCGGATCTTTTTTATCATTATATGCAAGAAGTTAAGAAATTGTTAGGCGTGTTATAACTAACGAATGATAATATGTATATCACTCCGTGGATGACATTCGTACCTCGATATAATCACCGGTGCATCGGTCGCCACTGCTCTGAATGGTTGCGTTTGTCGAATTTTTCAAGTCCATGCTTTTCATAGTGAATTCGATTACGTAATTGCGCAACGCTTCCACCACCCAATGGCAATCCAAGAACGGTTCGTACTCTACGGTACGCTGCGTAGTGAAGGTTTGAGTATTGTTCAATTTAATTACTCCTCCACAGCCAGATTCAGGACCATTTGAGAAAATGACCTTTAAGAAGAAATAGCCGCTTGAATTAATTGCTGGATATTCTTCAATTTATCCGTTTCTACATAGAGAAAAATAAGATAAGATGGGATGTTTTCATTGGTCCTTCATTTCTATTTGGATTCTGAATAATCGGAGATCAATTCAGATACTCCACTTTACTCTGATTTTTCCTAATGTAGAGCTGAATTGGGGCAATATCTTCACAGGCAGATGGCCCCTCGTTTCTATTATTCTCAATGGCAACGAGGGGCCAGTTTCCGTCAATTTACTTCGGTCTCTCCTGCGGAATGTCCAAGAATATACACCAGAGTAAGACGGGTCTCACCCCGGGTGCATACTTTATAATATAAATATATTTTGATTTTGGTCATATATTCTCTCTATTTCAAGAACGCATCCCAGCAAAAACACGCAATTTCGACGCCACGAGAGGACAATACCTCCGCGAGTCGCACTTACGTTAGCCTCGAAGCCGACGAAGTTCTTGGTTACGGTGCTCAGGAAGTTCACCATCATCTCGTTACTTTCGCTCGAAATGACCGGCAACGACTTCGACAAATTTCCGCAAAATTTGCCCAATAACTTCGTGTCATTGATCTTCGGCCCGTTGTAGATGGAAACCCTGTCGTAGTGACACCTGAGCGAATGACACACGTGATCACGTACGTATAATTACGCCGTTTGCCTTAATTATTTAATTATCTCATCAGAGTCTGTTATGTATTAACGCGATGCTCGTAATTTTCATCGATCGACTTTGCACTAACCACGTGCTCTGCTCGATGTCGAGTTTCTGAAACTTGAGAACCACGACCTTTCCCTTCGGCGCTTTAATGGTCCAAGTGCAATTCATTCTCTCGTAGTATGAGCTAGAGAGGAGCTTAGGACTGAGTCGGGTCGGTTGCGTGACTTCGCCTCCGCAATCTGCGAGAAGATCGAGTTAAATTTAACATCAGCCTTTTTATTATATCTCGTGCGAGGGTGTAACTCTCACCGTTCAGGTAGTACATGAGTCGAAAGCCTTTCCTCTGCGCCGACGCGTCGGTCCTGAAGAGCACCTCCGCGCGAGATACGGAAGTCTGCGGGGGTGGGAGCTCCGTACCGCACCAGGTGCCGTTGTGGGAAGCCCCGTAGCTCCTCCACAATTGAACCGTGACATTGTCGTATCGGCAGTCTTGGGAACCTTGAAAACCTATTTAAATCACGATTAGAGAATAGAATAGAGCATAGTATATGAGTTGTATATTCTAGGAGTGCCTTAACAGAAACTTCAATCAATATTATCTCATTATTTACGAACATTTGGCCTACATCGATATAAGATTTTGTTATAGATAAAAGTGCAATCTTTAAAAAAGAATTATATAAATATAAGTCAAAAGCTCAGAGGTAATCAGATGATAGCGATTTAAGTTTTTTTTTCCTAGTGAGTAAGCTTAGCTTCATATGATATGAAGTTGGCCCCTCGTTGCCGTGGAAAGTAATAGGAATAAGGGGCCAACTTCGCGCACCAACTGGCTTCGGTCTCCCCTAATGATGTAAAATCTAGAGAGAGATGAGAGGTCGAGGGAAGAAACAATTTTTACAGTATTTACGCATGCAAACTCTCTCAGATAAGATACGAAAATAACGATTCCCCGTCGTCGACGATCGGACTTCAGTTTCGCGGCGATACGATCGCTCGCGAAGGCAATCGTTTCGCATTTGGATCGTCCCCTCAAACACATGAAATCATTTCTCACCCCTCTCGAGGTTGAAGTCGAGGAACTCTATTATAATGTTCTCTTCGGGCGCCAGTATGGTGTAATTGCAAAACAGGTTTCTCGAGTACATCCTGCGGTATCCCGGCGACTCGAGATAGCGCGGCTCCTTCGTAACGTCGCTCAAGACGGCGCCGCAGTTTCTGTCCCAGCGCGCGCGGAATCCGTCGCCCGTTATCAGTTCGTTTGAGCGGAATACGACTTTCATTAGATTCGTGGTAGAGTTGAAGGGCGGCGGGGTGTTGCGACCGCAGACCCTCCCCAAACTGGTCCAGATTGTGTCGGTGGTCGACGATTTTCCGGGAGTCCCCTCGAACACCTGCGAATGCCATTCCGTACATTTGCAGATTCGCAAAAATCTCGCGGGAGATTTACCTCGACGTAGTCGTTCGCGCAATTGGCGCTGGTCTCCAAACTGAATCGGTCCACGAAAGTCAGCCCCACGTGATAGCCGTTGTCGCCGTCTATCTCCCACACGCATTCGGCATCGTTGGGATACTGTTTGGGGAAACTGAAAAATGGAAAATCGTCGCAGTTCGCGTTATTGTAAAAAAGAAAATGAATTCTACGTATTATAGAAATTGGAGAACTTTTTCTCTTCCTTCGTGCATTTACTTAGTATCAGAACTATCGGACGATTGCGAGTTTCAAGATAAATAATAATTTTGATAAATAATTATCTCGTTATCCGTGCACCTTTAGGCCATAGTGCTATGGAACTTTTTTTGTAGATTATATTACGAGTTACAAAAACTATTCCATTCATTTAGACCAAAACCTCGTAGGTTACGAAATAATCGTGATCGAATGGCGCTCCGAATGAGTCACCAGTCTGATTGACTGTCTGCGCTAGTTCTGTCATTAACCCTTTCGCTACCTGTGTACACAGTTGTGTGCAGTGATGTCGGTAATTTTTATATGAAAAATTTGAAGAATTTTATCCGTCTGCTTCCACTGTACTCAATCAGCTTTTTCGATTTACCTTTACCCTTTCACTACCTGTTTACATAGTTGTGTACAGCGATATCGGTAACTTTGATATGGAAAATTTAAAGAATTTTACCCACCTGCGCTTCCACTGTACTGAATAAACATTCGGCAGTGAAAAGGTTAAGAAGTTTCCTACGTATTATAGAAATCTAAGAACATCTTTTGTGTGTTCTAGTACGCGTTTGCCTGATAATGCATTTTATCTCCGCGTTTTCAAAGCTCGAACATCCACTCGGTATTCGAAAAGAGGAAACTCGCAACAGGCTAATTTTCCCGATGCTCGCCGATACTGACCCCGGAGACGCGATCTCCCTGCTGTTGCGGCGCAGCGGACCGCCGCAGCCACCGACGACGATGTCCAGACGGAGCGCGAAATCGCTGGGCGCCTGCTCCGCGTGGTACTCTATCCACAGCTGATTCGACTCCGACGTCAGATTGGCGGGTATCAGGCTGCCGCAATAAGCGCCCCATATCGGAGAGTTTGCATTGCCGTTCCTAGAATACGCGATGTGCGTATCGTCGAATTCCGTGAGATCGTAGAAAAGACAAATTATCTCGCGCGGCGTGAACGACGATATGAGCCTTTCACGGATTACCTGATCGTCATGTAATTTTTGTCGCAACTGGTGCCCATGTCGAGTCTTTCGAAACGAATCGTTATGATTTCCCCGTCGTCGGGATACTTCAAGTGCCACGCGCAATCCACCGGATAGCCGCCGATATCGGACGGTTTCGGAGCTTCGATGGTGTGCGAAGCTCCGGTCAGAATACCGCCGCACCGGTGCCACTTGTACCGCATGGTGAAAGTTACCGGAATCGGGAGCACCGGTCTGGTCACCTGAATCGGCATTGAAGGGCGTTGCTTTGAGAACGATCGTATAATTATTCGATATGCGAATCGTTTGGGAGTTTCTCTTCTCGGTGTGGATGAGGATGTCTGATGTGAGAAATTCCGTAATCATGTAAAAAAATGATGGTTTATAGATGATTATACAAAGTAAATCCTTGCATATGCCTGTGTATTAATGGTTGCATGATCGAAGGGGCGATACCTTTACTTCCTGCGTCACGGGCTCTGTCGCTGGTGACTCTTTAACTTGTCATTTTTAAACGTACCAACCAATCGTCGATCGATGCCCATGCTTTCGTTAACCAGGGCAAATGCCGTTGTAGCTAATAAGGGCATGAGAATTAATTGTTTATCGACGAGTCTGTTTAAAAATGATATCTTAAAAAGTCACCAACGACAGAGTCCGATATCCTTAATTTAATAATACATTTTTAGACGATTTAAAATAAATTTATTATATTATAATTATAGATACGATGGATTAAAATTGATTTCGACGCATGAAAGTAAGCAGGCATGGAGATATTTCGAGATTACTGTGATTCATGTCAATCTCTTACCGGCATTCGATGATGCCGAAAGACGCTCCTTAATCATGCGATCATTGATACATATGTAGACACATCCTAAGGCTCACGCGATACACAAATATTTTTATCCGGGGACGTATAGCGTTCGCAAACGATTCGCAATACACGCTGCAATCGTTTCGGACATTGCCACGGACTTACGGCAATGGTGTTGAAAGGCGAAGGACTTCGCACGTAGACCGGCGTAGTGATATTTCCACAGACGTAGCGGCGGGAGGCTCTGTTGTCTGTTTCATCGAATAACGCGTCATTTGTCATCGTCGAATTCCATGCAGCGCGAGACTAATTCGACATATCGTCATGTTCGAGTACCGTTTATTTCGATGTTCCCGAGTTCGTAGCGACAGGACATGTCGTCGTACGCCCTGTCGGAGGCGCCGATGATACCCGTTACCTCGATCGCCAACGTTTGCTCGACCTCCGTGTAGTTCGCGGACAGGTTGACAACGTTGCTACCGGGAGCTCGCAGCATCCACTCGCAGAAGTACGATCGGTTCCGAAGGTTTTGCGGGTCGTGAATGACGCCCTGGACGTCGTTGTAAATTCCTCCGCACACTGAAGGACGATTTTTTCTTTGCGTTTACAGCGGTGCTTTAAAATGACGCGGAAGTGTGTAGCTTTTAAACGATTCTCGCGCGGCTAACTTACGGGGAGGAGCGACCGCGGTGTACCGAGCTTTGAAGCCTCTGTGACCGCGGAAGCCGGACCAGTACCACAGGCGCATCTGGTTGCTGGTGCCGACTATTTGGCGCGTGAGGCTGGTCGCGTTTACGACTCCGATGTGAGAGATGTGACGAATGGAGTTGTAGAACTGAAAGCAAAGAAATTGGTATTCGTTGTTCCGATCGTTAGCTTCGGGGCGCTACGATTCTACGCAACTCTGCGCTGAGAAAAAAAAATGGTGTATTCAATTAAATCGACGCTTACGGGTGGGGAGATTGCAGAATCACTTGCTTCGACTGATAAATTTGGTTGTAAAATGATTAACGGCTGTTCGAAGGAAACAGGCTGTAGTCCATTCAAATCGATTATCAGTCCCAAGTAACTTTATCTGCACTCCCCCACCCGTTATCGCCGATTTAGTTAAATGTATTCTATTTTTTTCTCAGTTTATGAACAATGTCACGCGGAAAATAATGAAAGATGTAAAGTCCGAACAGGTGGGCTTTTATTTTTAGAGCGACGTCGTTACTTGTGCAGCCCTGCTGAAAGAAATCCTATAGATTTCCCATGAAAACCCCATAGAAACCCCATAGAAACCCCATAGAATTTATCTAGTCATCACGATGTGCTCTTCATCCAGCAATTCCTTTCACCTACTAGTAACAATCTGAGAAGAATTAATAGGAATTTATAAGATATTATGGCGCAGGTATCTGTAGAAACAAATAAAATCTTGGATATTTGAAATTGCTACATCTCAAAAGCGTTTATCCATGGGACTTTTTATATAGGGATATTACGCCGGAGGATTTGCTATTGCAATGTGTCGCGCTTTACCGATAATCTTCCGGTCATGCCCGATGGATCATCCCCCACGTCGAAATCCAGTATATCCACCACGATGTGATGTCCTTCCGGTACCGTGATCGTCCAGTGGCAGTATCTGATGGAGAACGCAGTGATAATCGTATAAAACAATTATTTTGTCACAGAAGAGAAGGTTAAATGAATTGAAACATCAAGGTGGGTTCTAGTGATTGTCACGCCAGTCAATGGCTACACCAAGGATTTTAAATTTCCCTCAATGCTTACCGAATTGTCAGCAGACTGATAATATAATTTTATTAAACGTCGAAAAGATTATTACCTATTGTACGGCCTCGCATTGGGATATCCGGGGGATGTAATAATACCTTCAGATCCGGTTAATTGACTTCCGCAAGCTGTAAATAATGATATACATACGGTATGAGTACGGGACCTTAATTATGTCCGTTCACAAGCACTAACTTTTGAAGAAGGTCTCTGATGAAGGAAACTTTTTTTCGTAATTTTTCAAAATCACTGATTACGTTTTTAAGTCCAAGTTAATGGAGAAAAATTATGGTTTCGGCATTTTATGTAATATCGGGCATTCACGGGTCTGCTTCGAGATTGTTGAATGGAAATTTTATAATGGCACAGTACTAACTTCCATTACTGGTGCAGTAATAAACGAGAATTACAGCGAGTGTACTGTATACATCTTTACGGGAGTCAAACACCGCTTTAATCAATAGCCAATTAGCCGAAGAGAGGATTCTGACCAGAATACTTTTCAGCAGCATAGTAAAGTAATGTTTCGTCCACGCCCACAAAATTATTGTAGATCTGTGAGAAATATATTAATTCTTTCCCAGTCATTAAAACAAGATAAGCGTGCGTTCGCAGTAGCGCAACTTCTGCAAATACGCGTGAAGATACGAGGCTCAGCATTTTTGTTTCAAATGCATATACGAAAGCAAGAGCGACCGAGGCTCCTCGATGATCTGTCGCGCAAACGTTCCTACATTCCTCGAGCCGTTATCATCTGCATTGATAGTGTTGCATCACAATATCATAAAGAAGAGCTCCAATGCGGAATACCACATCGAGAAGACAGTTTATTAATATTTAATAAATGGAATTTCAAATATGGCGAAATAAATGTTTCGTTAAAATAAGAAAATGTATGCTAATTATTAGATTCTTTATTTCATTCAAATGGTTGCCTCGGAGGATCAAATTGTGCCAAATAAATATCGTAATAACGAATATTTATTTGATCTATTATAATAAAGTGTTTATTTGACCATATTTAAACAAATATTTATTAGCTCCAAATAAACTATTTTCTCGGTACATTATATTTCAACGCCGGTGAGACTAGAAGACAGCGATTATTGCATGCTGCTATTTAATTGTTCATAGATTCATGAAAATCCACGAGCAAGATTTATCGTAGTCGTACTCACATTCTCGAGACGCTGTGTATTTGAGATTGAAGCCTCTGTATACGATGTACTCCCGTTGATCGCTTCTGAATTTAACCACGGCTTCGTTCGCCGAAGTTTCTATGACATTGGGTAGAATGGTCCCGCAGTAGTCGCCGAGCTTTTGTACTGAAACACGAAAGGGTAGAGCGAAATTTCGACGCGTGCATTATGCATGGGAACGAGGAACGAGCAGGGCGACGAAAATAGTGGCGCATCGTTTCACCGTGATAAAATTGCGCGACTGCAAACAAACCAGGAGCCGAGTGCAAATTGCACGCGCGATAATGCGATTACGCGACCCCGAGATACTGCACGGGGAGAAACGGAATATTATCAAAGCGGAGAATCCTGCCTTCCAATGGTGCTTGGGAAATAATTTCTTTGGCTCTGTAGGATTTAATTTTATTCCGAAAATAGCGATTTATCTAGATCAATCGATTTATCGTTTCGAGATATTACGTTTGCCGATTGAAATAAGATATTTTTTGAATCGAAGAAATTATTTCGTAGGTATTACTGTGAATGGAACGATTTTTCCATTCGATATTTTTTTTACGTGAATTAAATTGCGAAAAGAGAGTTATTTAATTTTAACAGAACAAGATACGAATCTGGAGGAAATCTGTAGCGAGGAAGCTGTAGGCGCGCGAGTGAAAAATGAATGAAATTATTATGCCAAAATAAACCGTTATACGTTAGCCTTCAGACGGCAGAATATATAGAGACGGACAAATAAAAAATTCTTCTAAAAATGATGAGTCACGACTTACTATCGCAAAAAAGCTCGACAAAGATGCAATTTCTTAAAAAAAGTAACTCATAAGAAAACCTTCCTTCGCAGCTTTTTGTTACCCTCATCAGTACCGATTAACGATCATTCGCTTTCGTTTCATATAATACACATCAAATCCATCAATCACGACTTTTTTCACTGCAAGAAACAACGCGAGATACCGAGGCTAGGGAAATATATTTACAAAGGGATTTCTAGCTGCGAGTCCCGCTTGATATAAAAGCGTGTTGATCGGGCGTGACGCGTGTGTACGGTGTCGTGCTAGTCGAGGAAGATCGCGCAGAAAAACCGAAAATAAGGAGGACGGCGACGACGAGACGTTTCGTACGAAATTCTACAAGTGAGAGCCGCGCTCTCGTTCCACTTTCGGTCCGAACGTCGAGATACGGTGTCGTAATTTTTTAAAATGCGGTGAGCTTTCATGTTTGTCGAACATATGCGCGCTGGAGTATCTGTATCTCGCTCAATTTCGTCCCCGACGGTCGAGAGACTAATTTTCTTCCCTTCAATCGTCCCAGGGTTTGGATAATCGTGCCGATATTTGTGATCGTCGCGTTTGCCGTACTGAGCGAGACGTCCGCGAAGAAATCGAGGAGACGGGACGTCGAGGAACCCGCCGCAGACGTGGAAAAGCGTAGAGCGCCCGAGGGAGTGTATCGTTCCAGGTGAGCGTCGATCGTTTGTTCGATTTTTTTTTCTACGAATATTTAATGAGTGATGCGCGACAAATTTGAGCCCCTCGGCTGTCATGTCTAGCGTGACAATCAAGGTACAGAGTTCGCAGTATTTTACTTAATCCCCTTTTATAGTCTTCCCAAATTTAAATACCTTTAAAGGCTACTGCGATTTGTCAAAATATTGTTCCGAATCTCGGACGTGGCCAAATTCGCTCAATTCACGTTATAAATATCTCGTTATAAATAATAAACCGAGATGACGTCCACATGACGTCACCGTGACTTCAAACGACGTCCACTGGACATCCACCAAAACAAATTTACCGGGAAATTCTGAGTGTAGCATCATGTGCCTCTTGCCACGTAGAACTCACTCGAGCGCGACTGAGAAACGAGGAAAAGAAACCAAAGAATACGCGAAAACGAGGGACCGAGAGAAGCGTGAATCGGAGGGTGCAAATTTGGGAAGGACGACGAAGGATGCTGCGCAGGAGAGAACGGAGAAGTCGCGTCGGACGGAGGGAAGTGTGGAAATGAAAATAGACGCGTACGAAAGAAGCCGGGAGAACGAAGGAAGGAAGATTCGCGAACGACAGGATCGCTCGAGGTCGAAGGGAAGCACTAAGGATTGCGGCAAGACGAGCGAATCCGTGAAATCGGTCGACGCTGACGGCGGTAACGAACGGTCGCGATGCGTTTCGAGCGAGCGTAGCGGTAGCGTTAAATCGGCCGCTTCAGGTAGGCGAGATTCTTTCGAAGGGAGGCTATTGAAAATATCGGCTCTCCTGTGTTTTGTGCAAATTGCGTAAAAAAACTGAGTCATTTTTTTTCAGGTAAATCGAGCGGATCCAACAGAGACGATAATGATGCATCGACCGAGGAAAACTATAGTAAAAATGCAGACGTCGACGAGGGTTCATCAGCGGAAAATGACGTCGAAGAGTCGATTGACGCTTCTTCGGGGTCAGCTGAAGGTGCGAGAGACGTTCCGCGCGAGCGATGCGACTGTTCGAGACGTGAGACAGAATCGAAGCTATCGAAAAAATCGAAGAGCAACGATTCGACCGAAGGCGGTTCGGAAAAGTCCGAGGAAACGTCGAGCGGATCTGAGAAGCATTCGAAGCCGTCGAGAATCTCCTCCGATGAGAAGAGCAGCGGTGTCGTCAGGGAGAAAGAAAAAAGAGGTACAAAAGTGGACCGGAAGGGGCGAATATCGTCGAACGAAACGTGACGATGGAGAATTTAACGAGTGCAATTTGAATGTTCCAGCAACGGAGAAGATAAAAAATAGAAGAGTAGCGAAAGTAATCGAGGCCGGGAATTGTCCGCAGGAAAACAATTCCCGCGCGACCACTTGCTGCAGTATCGATGATCTGTAATAGCAAGACAGTCGTCGATGATTTCGCGACTTTTTAAATTGAGTCGTAGCGAAGGATTCGCTTAAGCACGTCTTTTTCGCTGCATCTAAAAAGTGCACCACACTTCAGAAGGTCGTACGTTCGATAGAAATCATTCTAGCGTAATTAAATGTATTCTTGCTCGTCTGCGAAGCATAATAGATAAATGAGTCCATTTTTTGTTCATACGTCTTTCCTTTCCTTCTTGTTTTGTTTCCGTTCACGGGGCTTTTGAGAAGAGGACCGGACAAGTACATCTCACCGATTTTGCACCGCTAAACAAATTTGTACTAAGTTTAATGTAACTGTATAGAAAGCTTTTTTATCTAGGATGCGTGACACGCGTGATATTACTCCGAAAGGATCCTACAGAAGCTGATGAAAATCTGTGGCACGCTTATCTGGTCGTTTTCTTCTTATCGAACCCTATTTATATCAGAGCTACTGATTTTCCGAGTGCAAGCAGCTGCAACGACATACATGAAACTCGCTCGAATTCGCCGAATCGTCGCTAATCTTAGATTGTGTCATTAAAACGTCCACGTAGGCACGTGATACATACAGGTGCTGTTGAGCACGGGAATCTTGTCTTCGATCGTGACGTAATCAGTGGTATTGCAACGTCGTAATCTCGGCAGGTGAATATCCAGAAACTCCAATTTCAATCTGTGACCCGTCGGACCCTTTATCGTCCACTCGCAGGTCACGTTCTTCGGATAAGAGCTGGGATAGTTCGGCGAGCTCATCATGCCCTTGAAGCCCTGCAACGTCCCGCCGCAAATCGAATCTGCAAACGCGTCGGGTATCTTTCGAAGCGTTCGAATCGGCGCGCCGGTGATACTTTCTTCGCTCAACTTACGTCCGGCACTCACGACGGCTTTGAAACCGTTTCGCGGATCCGTCAAGTCCGTGTAGAAATGCACGAGCATGATATTGCCGGTAGTCGTTACGCTGGCAGGAAGAGAGTTCCTGCAATATCGCGCCAACTGTTCCGATAATTCCGTTCCACCGTCTCTGATTTCGACGTACTCCTTCTCGCAGCTGCAATAAAGCGTTGAATATTGACAATTTGATGTTTAATATTCAAGGAAAAATTCGTATCGTAAATCGTACAGCCTTGATCGGAATAATTCCATAGAAAAAAAAGACAGATACCAGTAAATTTTCTTTTATTCACAATAAAATAGTTTTCGGACCTTCCTACTGTGCTGCAGAATAATTTTTTCTTAGAATGCGGTAAATTGTAATGTAAATTATCACGATTTAATATTTTCAAAGGAAAAATTACGGTACCGAATAGTAAAAACATCCGGAAACCCTCATGCGTACCTCTCTTTTATTGTAAATACAGTAAAATTTACTGGCATCAGTCTTTCTGTGCATTTGTGAAAGTTAGACCTTAAGGGATCTTCGCGTTGTGCGCGTAGGCAACTTACAAGGTCGAATACGCAAGGTCGAATCTTTCCACAAAGGTGATGGTGATACGTTCACCGGGCGGAGCCATGAACCTCCAGGAGCACTCGGTATGCGGTGGCGGAATGTTCGGGTAATTCGGCGAAGTGATGTTCCACTCGCTCTGTTCCTTCGACAGAATCACGTCGCCGCCGCAGTTCATTCCCACCTCCCTGCGAAATTCCAAATTCAGACGCGATTCTCGATCGCATATTCGGTTCGTTCGTTCCAGGAGAAGTGAAGATCCGATCGCGAAGCGGCATCGAGGAAATCGTACCTGTACGTTAACTTCACTCGAAACCGACGACTCCGTAGTTTCGTCATCTGGCCAACCGACTTAACGTACAGCAGATTTCCGGTCGTACGAAGCGGCGGCGGAATCACGCTTCCGCAGTATTTGCCGACGCCCAGCAGCGGTGACAAGGCGGATCCGCCGTTTTTCAACTACAAAAACATGTAGACACTTGGAATCGCACCATTGTTACAACGCGTCGCGCGTAAGAGAGAAATAGATAAACGTTTACTTCGAAGCATAAATTTGTTTCGATGTAGCGATTCTATTCTAATTTTTTGTCTCACAGTACCATGAGATAATTGTCGCCGCAGGAGATTTCGTCTTCATCGGATACATTTATGTTTAGATCCGTTATTACAACTTCTATGATTCTCCCCGGTCTCACGGTGACGTTCCACTGGCATTCCATGACTCGAAAGTAACCTTTCTCGATAAAGATCGTGTCGTTGCTCACTTCGATCACTCCGTTCGGACCTTCCAATTGACCACCGCATGCTGCGGACAGAAGGCATCGTCGAAATTATTTACGGCAATTCTCTAATTCTTTGCGAGCAGAAGTAATCGTCTCGCAGCAAGACGCCGTGTTGGGTGTTCGCGAGTCTGCTTCCGGATTGGGCGTAGATTCGGTCGGTTCTATCGGTCGGCGCGTTCGGCAGATTCAATGTCCAATCTAGGAGCAGATCCGAGAGCACTCGGCATTTCTATCGTCTGCAATCCTTTTATCGTAAATGGAAAATCGGCTAATGAGGAAAATGGATGCTTGAGAAAAATAGCGTTGATAAGAGGATATCGTCGCTTCGCAAGAGAAATAAATTTTATCAAGTTAATCTTTTTTCAGTTTAAAATCTCAGTCTTATTTTACGCTACGAAGACAAAAGTCGCGCCTCACCTTCATACACGATAGCCTGAAATCCCGTTCCATTCGTATACACGTCCGATACAAATTGCACCTTCATGATATTCGACATCGTGGGAATGGAGTTCTTCGTCGCGTTCGACAGACAAAATTGGCCCACCTTGGTCCAGCCTCTTTGCGTCGATAAACTGCTGCTAGAATAGATCGCTACATAGTCCATGTCACACTGCGAAGATTCCTCGAGGGACATCGAGAGGAATTTTAGGACCAAGTGGGTTCCCGGTGACGATTCGATGATCCACTCCTTCTTCAGATCCTCGCCGTAACCGTTAGGCCAACCGGGAGAATTGAACGTGTAGTTCGTCTCGCCGGAGGCCACTCCACCCAAACGAATAACCCCGTCGGTCTCTGCGTTGATAATAAAAATTGTACATTTCACATAGCGATGAAAAATGTCTGTCGTCGAGAAATATCCAATCGGTGAAATGAAATGAGGATCGGAAATTCAAGAAAGAACGTTACTCACCATCGATATTTGGGTCAAGAGGGAAGTACCTCGGTATTTGGAGATATTCGAGAAGGAAATAGCTGCCTTCTCTGAAGGTTTCCGTGAACATTTTGATATAGGCAACGTTGCTGGAGGTTCGCACTACGTCAGGTAGTATTAATCCGCATGCGTTTAACAAAGAGGGACTCTCCGCGTCGTAACCGTCGTATATCTGAAAAATAGCAAACATTATTCGGGTGATATTCGGATGAAAATATCTGCACGTTTGACGCGAGGAGATGTCGTGTTTTTGCTGTAATTCTGCGAAGGTCTTTTCGTCGCCTTAACGCTTCCCACGATGCCGGAGCCACAGCAAACAGTAGTTACGACCCGTCATAAGTCCGCCGCCGCACTGTTCCCGGTAAAGCGGTGAACGTGTGACGTATCGTACTTATTGACTGCTAATTTCAGCATCGTCTTTCGAAAAAAGTAGTCGACACTCAGCGGACCAATAAATAAGAATTCCAAACAGAATGAATTGGAAATAAAAAATTTAATTCGTAGCGTCACTTGTGAATCGAGGCGAAAATCATTCCGAAAACTTATTCACGAACAGAACTCACATGCTCATGGCTACTGATACATGGAAAAGAATGATGAATGATTTTGCAGTTTTAACAAAACTATTATAAGTTTTCCTGAGAACTTTTTACTATCATAATAGAAGTATTATCTATAGCAGCAAAAAGTTATGTTCAACAATGGCAAACATAATTACAATCACGATGCAATTTTTTTCGCGTAAAAATATTTGCTCTCCCGGCAAATATTTTTACCATTATCGCGCGCATATCTTTTGCTGCCACTGATAATATTCTTGTCATGACAATGAGAAGTTCTCAGCAAAACCTGGTTTTGTTAACACTGCAAAACGATTCTCTTCCGTGTAGAATATTTAAAAAAATATTGCGGGGATAAGAGATTCGTTCTTCACTCCTAAATGTACGCGCGAATCGATAAAACTCACCTCGACGTAATTGTAGCAAGCGTCGCTGTAGGTATCGATGCGAAACTGCTTGAAGGTGATCTGAATCGACGATCCGAACTCGACGGTGATGCGCCACGAAAATAGACCCATCCTCGAGTAACGCTTCGGATACAACGGCGAGGCGATCTCGCCCCTGGGTCCGACCAATTCGCCGCCGTGCAGCAAATTATATTCCGCCCGGAATCCCTTGGCGCTTCCCTCCCCGTTGCTCCTGAACTTGATCCACAGCGAGCTGGAGGCCTGCACTTCGCCGGTCGGACCGGCGTTTCCGCACCACACTCCGAGCAGTTTTCCGGCTCCGTCCTTCTCGCGCACCTCGACGTAATCCAGATCGCAATTGTCGCTGCTCTCGAGTTCGAATTCATCGAAGTTCAGGCTTATCCGATTTCCTGGCGCGACGTTGAGCGTCCACACGCATTCGGCGCTGGTCGGGTAGCTGTCCGGATATTTGGGCGAGGCCAATGTACCGCGCTCCGAGGTGAGGTTGCCGCCGCAGGCTGAAAGACGTGTGGCAAGAAGTGCTGATACCGCGTATGTCAAGTTTAAGTAGTAGACATTGTATTAACTGTTTTTTTTTTTTTGGTAAACGCAATTACAATCTACGAAATATCGAATCGATGAAAATATCAATTACATTCGACATTGTTGTTAATTGAACGAAGTTACAATTTGCCTGCTGCAAATTAAACAGTGTACATCACCTGTTATGCAAATACAGGCTGGAATTTCTTTCCACGACGCGAAACGCGTTCAGCTTTCCACGACGAAACGGATTTCCCGATCGAAAGAAAGTAGGCGCGAACCTGAATTCAAAACGGTGTAGCTGACGGTGAACTGGTCTTCGTTCCCGCTGTATTCTTCAACGTAGTACACCGTTAATGCGTTTCCCTCGCTGACGATGGACGGCGGTACCTTGTTGCCGCACCAAATACCCTTCAGCGGTCCACCCTTACCCTCGCCCTCGTAGACCGCGAGGGTATTGTAGGAGCAAGAGTCGTCCCAATCATAGGTCGTTAGTTCCATGTGACTGATCGTCACAGTCACGTGATCCGCTGAAAGGGTCACAGCAATGACGCTACTGTCGAGTAGGGACGAGACAGAGGGAGGGAAATTATCGTCCAGAGATGAACACGATCTTCGTCGCACCTGGATTTTCAGCGACGATGATCCAACTGCAATTGGCGATGTTCTCTTGCACGCTGAATATTGAGGGTCTGCTGAGAACGCCCTGATCGTTCGTGACGATACGAGCACCGCATGCCAGGTGGTACAACGCCTTGAACCCTTTAGCCGGTATCAAGCTGTCGGTTCGCATGACCACCAGCATCTCATTGGTGGTCGACAAGTACGAGGGTAGCTGTTGCAAGTCGCCACAATCTTTAGCCAGCAGCGGCGAGTCCTTAGTCGGTCCGTCGTAGACCTGTAGATGGAGTACAGTAAGCCAGTCTCTCGCGTGGACCATTTTCGCGAGATTTATACATAAGTAGCTCGAGCTGAAGGCCGACCAAATACGAAAATTGGACTGCCTGTATTAGGATAAACAAAGACGACTCGACCCACCATTACGTAATCGTCGCTGCAATTCCTGCTTCTCTCAAGGTCGAAGTCCTGGTACGTCAGATTAACGAGATGATTCTCGTCCACCTGAATGAGCCACTCGCAATTCTGATTGTTCGGATAATTATTGGGATAGCTGGGCGAGTGTATGACACCCTTGGGCGCGGTGAATTTCCCGCCGCATCGAATATCCACGGTCCTGTACTTGGCCAGGAAACCGCGACCCGCGTAAGTATAGTCGGACTCGAATGTGACCAGCATCTTGCTGCTGGTGCTGGTGTAGACGATCGGTTTGTCCGTGTGGCACGTCTCGATGAGCAGCGGCGCGCTCTCGTCCTCTCCGCTGTAGATCTTGACCTTGTCGTAGTAACAGTTCGACATTTTTTCCGTGTTCACGTCCTGCAGAGTTATCTCGACGCTCTGCGTCACGCTGGCGACGATCAGCCACTTGCACTCGATGTTCTCCGGGTAGGGCTTGGGGTATCCCGGAGAGGTGAACGTGCCGGTTTGGGCGGTCAATTTGCCGCCGCAACCGTTGAGGACCCACTCCAGTCGGAAGCCGTTCGCGGTGATTATGCCGTCCGTAATGAAGTTGACGAAGACCTGATTCTGCGTGGATGCGATGAAGCGGTCCAGAGCCTCGTTGCCGCAGAACTTGCCGAGCTCCTTGTTGGGTGTGTCGTTGTCACCCTCCTTGACTTCCAGGTAATCGTACTGGCAGATATTGCCCGTCCCGGTGCTCTCCAGGTCGAAGTGGGAGAAGGTCAGGTTGATCTTGTTTCCGCGGGGGACTTCTATCGTCCAGCTGCAGTTGGCCGAGTGGGTGTACACGTCCGGGAAGTTCGGGGATTCGATCGTTCCTCGGAATCCGGTGACTTTATTGTGACACACTACCGGGAGCGAATGGAACGCGTTGAGACGGCGGTACATGGGAATTGATGCTTAACCCTTAACTGGTGAGGTGCGGTCTCACAGCCGGGGCACATGGGATAAAGATGTGATTTACTGACTATTGAAAACGCCTACAATTGTATGACTCTGCCTAATCCTCACCCTATTGGTACATGACAGATCACCATATTTCTGAATCAGAAATTGAAGAACAAGAAGTTCGGCAATCGCAAGCAATAAATAGCAACGAATTTATACCAGCAAATCACATCTTTATCCCGCGCGCCGGCTGTGAGACCGCACCTCACTAGTTAAGGGTTAAAAAGTAGGGTAAAAGTGGAATAAACGCCCTGGGTTGAAGCGTAAGTTCAAAGATGATTGTCTTGAAAAGGATTAGCGATATCGAGAAATAGTTTAAACAAAAGATATTCGTCTATGTTTCTACTATAAGAAAGCTGCTTAAATTTTTAGATGCCAAAACTGCATTTCGAGATAATCGCGTTCAAAGTCAAGTGGAACCTGAGGCGTTTATTTCACTTTTACCTTATTATGACGAACGAACGATGCTCACTTGTTTCGTACGTGATGTGAAAACCACGTCCGAAGCCCGACTGGTCGCTACGGAAATGAACGTTTGCCATGTTGGTGGTGGTCTGGACGAACGTCGGATGGGAGTCGCAGAATTTACCCAATCTCTTGCCTCCCCTGCTCACCCCTTCGGAGATCTCGATGTAGTCGAAGGCGCACATGTCGTGGGGCTCCAAGGCTAGGTCGACGATGATGAATCGTATGACGCTACCCGCTGCCACTGCGACCTTCCAGTTGCAGTCGGCGTTTCGCGAATACTCCCGGGGATAGTAGGGCGAGATGATGGATCCACGTGCGGTCATCAGCGTTCCTCCGCAGCCTGGAAGATCGAATTATAGTATTCGATCATTTTTATATCTCGTACCATTGTGATTCGTCACACTAAAATTTAGCTGATGTAATTACACCTAATTCCATCAATTAAATTTTAATAGTACTCAATAACAGAAGTCATGGTGGAAGAATATTCATTAGTGCTTGGTACTAAATATTCATATTTCGCATTTACTTTATAAGAAAATGTTTAATCATTTTAGTCTGGCCCCCCTTCTATTTATTTTTATTTCCTTCGCTCTGGAATCTTTTTTGGAGGTATAGCACAAACACGATGACGATAAGAATCTACGAGTACTATCACCGACCGGTCACAGCACTGGTCCACTGTATGCTGAATCCCTTCCCGGACCTGGTGGAATCCGACGCGAACTTCAAGAAAATCTGGTTGGTCAAGCTAGTCATATTCGGCGGCTTCATCGTACCGCAGTACCGTCCCACCAGAGGCGAAGTATCATATCCCCCGTTCCTGCGGGAATGGAAAGTCGTTTGATTAAAAGTGCACAAGCGGTGCTAAGACGCGTAAGGTATTCCACCTGATCTCCAAATAGTCGAAACTGCAGCTATTGTGCTCTTCCAGTTCGAACGACTCCACCGCGAGTGCAACCTGATGCCGGTCCGGTACCTCGATCACCCAGGTGCAGTGCTTGCTGGGTGGATAATTGTTGGGGTAGTTGGGCGTCCTGACGACTCCGCTGGAGAAGACGTAATGACCGCCGCAGACTTTGGAGGTGTCGATAAATACGTAGGAAGCCATGAATCCCTCCCTGACTACTGTCGAGTCTGTTTTGAACAGTATCGCCATCGTCTGACCCTGTGTCGTCAGTATTGGCGGCTTGGTCGTCCCGCAGTATCTGTAATGACCCAGCGAACACACAGTCAAGGTGGCTCCATCGATCGACACTCACTTCCGAAAGACGACATCGAGGTCCACTTCCAAAGCTGCCACAACCACGACACTCACCTTCCCATCGAAGTCGGTTGCGGTGTGAAGTAGTTGTCGTAGATCTGTACGTAATCGTTGCGACAGCGCGGATTGTACTCCAAGTTGAAGAAGTTGATGTTGAGTTGGATCGCGAATCCCGGTGGAGCTTGAATCAGCCAGGTACAGTCCGCCTCGTTCTCGTACCTATCGAGTCCCGGTTCCGGCATCTGAATGACTCCCGACTTCTCCTTGTGTATACCTCCGCATTCTGAAAAGGCAGGGACGAGGTCAGCGCGTCGACTTGAAGATAAATCTGAGTTTTGAATTAAGACGTTTTTGTCGAAGGAGCTCACTGCGATCGAACGTGGTGTAGTTTGCCAAGAAGCCGCGATTGTAGATGCTGGAGTCGGTCACGAATTTCAGGTACATGTAATTGTGGGTGCTGAGGATGGGTTCGGTCGGCATGGAGCTTCTACCGCCGCAATATTTTCCAACGAAGGTTGCGTTCTCGTTGTCGCCGTCGCGAATTTCGAGGTAGTCGAAGTAACACACGTTCTTATTGGCGGCTTCCAGAGAAGGATCCTCGATGAACGAGGCTTCGATTTCCATGTCTTGCATCGTGAGCGAAATCGCTTTTCCGATTGGCTGGATGATTTCGTAAACGCATATCCGCGATGCGGGGTAATTGTTCGGATAGTACGGCGATTTGACGATTCCCGTTGGGTCTGTCAACTTGCCGCCGCATATCGCCTCGTACTGCAGTTTGAATGTATTTTCGGAGGAGTACCAATTCGACAGGAATCGCACGAGCAAGACGTTGGAGTCCGTCATCATTGGCTGGGGCATATTCGATCCGCAGTACCTGCCTAACAGTGGTGCGCTCTTGTCTTCTCCTTCGTACACCTGTGGAAAGATTGTATGGCAAATGATTACGACCGATTGTTGTAATTGATGGTGAATAATTGAATTGTAAATATGAAGGGCGAGAATGGGCGAGAACCTCGACAGAGTCAAATCTGCAGGAACGAGACTCTTCTATGTTGAAGCTGATCCACGTCAGCTTGATTCGTTCGCCTTGTGGTAGTCGTATCTTCCACTCGCA
This sequence comes from Xiphydria camelus, assembly GCA_963678675.1. Classification (NCBI taxonomy): domain Eukaryota; kingdom Metazoa; phylum Arthropoda; class Insecta; order Hymenoptera; family Xiphydriidae; genus Xiphydria; species Xiphydria camelus. Next base: position 27,009,572 of record OY783197.1, on the reverse strand, counting down.
ATCCATATCTACTCTTTGCTGGTTTATGAGCTTAGGTGACGTTATCTCGCCGTGGACCGATGTGTAGAGTCCACCACACCCTGGTGAACCTGGAGTACAATTCTCAGTGTTAACAGAATTCGGTACCATCGTAAAATTAGCAAAAAATATTAATAGCTGGAATAATCGCCCTAGTTGAAGTAGAAGTTAAGAATTGATTGTCTTAGAAATAATTAGAGATACCGAGAAAACGTTTAAACAAAAGTTGCTTGTCTACATTTCTAGTATAAGAAAGCTTATTTTAATTTTTGATATATCTCCACTGCGTTTCAAGATAATGACATTCCAAATTGAATGGAAACTGGGGCGTTTTTGTCCAAATTTTACCCTATAAGGTATCAGCTACACATATGCCAAATAAGTAGTGATCGTTAAAGGAACTTTTTATAATCTTTTTAAAAAACCTTCATCTTCGCAAAACTTAGGGATAGATGTCGAATAGATTCATTGCGAGCACGTACCTTCCACGGTGGAGAAAAAGACCTGAAAACCGCTGTCTTGGCCAGAATTATCAGAATGAAAGTGAAGAGTGGCGTGGGCTCCTGACGTTATCAGTGGCGGAGGGTGAGTGTGATTGCAGTAGAATCCCAATTGCCGATCATTATTGTCCCATTCTTCTGTGATCTGTGTGTGAGAAAATGGCGACGATGTGGCAAACGTGTCAGAGTTGTATGTAAAAATGGATTAAAATTTTTACACGATCTTAATACGAGGATATGGCTCGTAAGACCATACCACAGTAGATTCTAAGTCATGAGCCATTAAATTGCATGGCAGCATCACTTCAAATTTTACGCTAAGCGATATCAGACCACCATTTATAACATATCATCCTATGGACCATATCCTCGCTATTAGATTTAATTTGGTCACCTCCAAATAATCGTAATTGCACGTGGGATGTTCCTCGAGCATCAACGTAGGGAAGAGGAACTGAATTCTCTTCCCCGGCGAAACCACGACGTTCCAATAGCAGTCTCTATTAGGAGGATATTTCCCCGGGAAACCGGGCGAGCTGATAGTCCCGTATTCGTTCTCGATCTGCCCTCCGCAGACCGGTTCGATTACCGTCCAGTTCAGCGCAAAACCGTTATGCGAAACGCTGCCGTCCGAGTGGAACCAGAGGTAAAGCGAATTGTGGGTGGAGATTATAGTGTTCGGTATTTCGTTGCAATATCTGCCGAGCGAATGATCCCCGGCCGTTCTTCCGTCGTGAATCTAGTTGGACGTCGGATTGTTATAATTCGAGAAAAGTTCAATGCACCAGCTTACGGTTAATCTTAAATAGTATATTTATCGGTTCAGCGTTTATGACTAAACTTTGAGAGGAAATTCCCTTAACTTTAAAAAAAAACCAATGACCTATAACTTTCGAATTATTGCATTTTTCATTTTTTACGGCACATCTCATATACAATCTACACTGATTGTGAGAGAAATAATTGCTAGTGTCAAAAAATATGTCTCGAATGAAGAACATATTATGATCTTACAAATTTAAAAAAATCAGCTTCTTATAGCCAATATATTTCTATTTTACGAAGAAAACCACGGCTTGATCCTGGAATTATATCATGCTTTTGATCGAAGAAAACATTTTTTTCTTTTTGGTACCAGCAATTATTTCTCTCAGTGCATCACTGCACCCACCACGCATCGCCCCGCTTTACCTGCAAGAAATCATACTGACAGTCTCTCGACTTCTCCAGATCGAATTCGGTGAAGGTGACTTTCAGAACGAGCGAGTGATTCGACGTCGTCAGCACCCAGGCGCAACTCAGCCCGTGCTGATAAGTGCGTCCGCTGCTGGGGAACACCAAGGTGCCCTGGGGATTTCGTATTATCCCGCCACAGCTCTCGCGCGGCGTCTCGCAATGGGGACCGCTGAACGAGGACGTGCATTGGCAAGTGGCACGTCCGGAGATCACCACGCACGAGCCGCTATTTCGGCAAGGATTCGAGTGGCACGGATTCACCGGAATATTGCATCGTGGTCCTGCAAAAGACGATAACATCGATGTGTTAGATGCGAAAAGTACATCGAGAAGCTTCAATACAACAAGTAGAACAACAGAAGAATGGACCGAGTCAAATATTTACCAGTGAAGCCAGCTTGACAACGACAACCGTAACCGCTGGACCCCTGCGGGACGCAACTACCGTGAACGCAGGGGTTGGCGGCGCACGCCGATGAGGCGATGTCACTGCGGATGTATTGACACCCGCTGGGCCCTATTCCGTCGCCGCTGTAGCCGGGGGGACATCGGCAGCTGACGTACCAGTCGGAGATGGCAGGGTTGGCGATGCAAGTGGCCTGCGGATGACAGCCACCGTTGTTGTTGGCGCAGGCACTGGCGTGGGTGCAGGTCACCCCGTCGCCCTGATATCCGGGTGGACAGGATCCGCATATCCTGGAGCCCTGAAGGAGAGAAGATGATTTTTTTTTCCTCTATCGTTCTCCTAGCGTATGACACTGGAAGATTTGACAATCGAAGAGTGTAACTTCTAATTAATCTGTGTGCCATATATTTGCAAAAATATTATATATCTTGCTTGAAAACGGTCGTAAATGCAAACCCCAATGCATCTGAAAAGGATCTATGTGCGAAAGGCTTAAAACTCAACAATCTGCAAGACATGCTCCACTATATAATATTCCTTTGAAGCATCTGCCTGCTTTTGTCGATTTTCTCAACTAGCTTTTTGGCGCTTGGACTAATCAGAAGTTACACTCTTCAATCGCTGACCATCGTATTGATGCAGTCGACGCGCGGGACGACGCTGCAGCCACCGTTGTTGGTCAGGCACTCGTTGATGTCGGTGCAGTAGTAGCCGTTACCACTGTATCCCTGCGGGCAACTACCGCAATAGAATGCACCGGGCACGTTGATGCACTGCACCGGCGGATTGACCGAACACGGCGGATGCTTCGCTTCGCATTCGTTGATGTCTTTGGTGCAAGCTGGATTCATGCCGTCCGCCTCCCATCCCTGGACGTGATACGATTCGTGTCGATTGAGTAAATTTCGATCGAGGAGGTTTATTAACACCTTAATCGCGCCATGTGAGCCGACATTTGGTTCACAGTCAAATAAGTCCGAGAGGCTCCCTGACCCGTATACGGGCTTCACTACTTGTTTTAACTGTCGGCCCCGTGAACCGCTGTTGAGTTGTCGCATTACATTGCTTCATATAGGGTAACGAAATATGGGGCCTCTGGTGGTCCGGAGTATCATTTGGCCCTGGGATTTTTTTTTGTGAGCTAGTCTCATGGGCTCCGTAAACCAAACTTCGGGCCACAATTTTATTCTGCGTTTTTTTTTCCATAAAAAATGTTTATTTATTTTCATTGTTGTATTTCGCAACGATATTTGAGCCGTTGAAAACCAGAATGGTGTAAGTCACATTTCATGTAAGCTGAGATTATTTGACAGCAAAGTTAAGTACAGTTTGAAAAATCTGTCTAGATGATACAAACAGATATTTCAAATCGTACACATATCTGTTTTGTATCATCTAGATAGATTTTTCAAATTGTACTTAACTTTGCAGTCAAATAATCTCAGCTTACATGAAATGTGACTTACACCATTCTGGTTTTCAATGGCTCATTTCATTGATACAAAGCCATATACATTAAAAAGCAAAAATGGCCCCAGGGTCCCAAAAAAAAGTTTGACGTGGGCGATTAACGTGTTAAGGATGTGAACTGATGATTTTTATTTCCTACCTGCTCGCAAATGCAAGTGTATCCGTAAGGGGATCCTTGTTTATTCACGCACACTCCATGGCCGCAGAGCTCGTTGGAATTTTGATTGTTGCAATCCGCGGTCTTTTTCGTGCAGTGGATACCGTGCCAACCCGTGGGACAGATGCATCTAAATATTTTTAGCGCATAAGTTAAACGGGGGAGATTGTCTTCTGTGAAAATGTGGGATATATGTATATCTACATATTATCACTGGTGTACTTACTGATACGTGCCTGGAAGATTATTGCAGGTGGCCCCATTTTGACAACCTAAATCCGTTCCGGAAAATCTGGCACACTCGTTGACATCCGAAGCGCAAAGCGGACCCTACGAGTTGATATATGATAAATCAGATAGTAATAATAATAACAATTCGCTACCAATGAACGTTATCGTCTGTAATTTTAATATACGTTAAAGAAATTCATGAAAATCGCTAATACGAACCTCCCAATTCGACGGACAATGACAGCGGAAGCCGTCGAAAATATCTTCGCAAGTACCGCCGTTTTGACAGGGATTACTGGTGCATTCGTCGGTGTTTAGCTTGTTCTGAAGGGTTCGCACGGTGTTCTCCAAGCTGCGCAACTTCGATGAAATAGCGACAGCGATAAAAAGATCGATAATTGATCGGCGATATTTCTTCACGAAAATTATACGAAATCGAATAATTGACCGAGAGAACTTACCCTGTTGCTAAAATTGCGAATTCGAGTCCTAGCAACATTGTCGGCGGACTAAAAAAAATAATTAACGTAATATGCTCGATTCGCTGTTTACAATTTTTTTTTGTTCAAAGGAAAGTGCGATAAGGAATTGGATGACGACGTTTTCCGAGTGTCTAGGATTTTTTTTTGTTCGGCAAAATTTATGGAAAAATATTTTGGTCGGAGAAGAGATTTTTTTTGTATTTAATGAAAGGGTAAAAATGTGTTATTTTCACTCACAGTGGATGGTCGGTAACGTGTCGTGCCGGTAGTATTAACGGCAGCAGGTATGCCTCTTAACGCGCTGAGAAGTTGTTGGATACCTGACGGACCTTCAACGGCGTCCATTAGCCGTTGGAGCTTAGCCTCCATATCAGCGAGGACACCCATCTTCCAACTTTCCACGAGTCGGGATGCATTTTGGGCCTAATAAAAAATCTTCATGAATTCTGGATTCTTGATTTGCATTTTAAAATATGTTAGAAGAGATATGCTGGAAGATGAAAAACTCGACTTTGCCCTTGATTATTATAATGAACCATGATATCGAGAGGTCAATTCAAACGTCTCGCACTTGCTAACGTTATTTTTGGAAATATCGTAGCCCGATTTTTCGATCTTACCGCCGTAGCAACGTGAATTAAATTAATCCCATTGATGTTCACGTATCCGTTTCCGATAATGTTCAGAGTGATGTTTCGGTTTTTGGCGCTGGATATGAAGAGATTTCCATTGCGCGATTCCAAGACTGGTCTGATAAAAAAACGAATGATTACAGATTTAATTAGCAAGTATATTATTAAAGAACATCAGGCAGAAATTAAAATCAATATTTTGGAAATCAATATTTTGGAAATTTTTAATTGAAATAAAGTTATATAAAAACTCATCAAATATCTTTTGTTGAAAAATATATTTAGATTATATTTACAGCGTTAAATTAAATGCGCAATTCTATTCCCTAAAATTTTCTAGCGAATGGCTTGAAATTTCAGGAAGAAAATTTAAATAGTGATGTGCATTTTCGAAAATATAAAAAAACAGAACGAAAATAAATAATTTTAAACAAAAGTTGTTGAACAAATGTTTAGGTAATATTGTTTTAAACAGTGTCGATTGTTAAGTATACCTGTCGTCCATCCAGGCAGCGCAAAAACTAATGCACAGGAGGAGCAGCCATCGAGACGTGACCATTTTGCACCTTCGATCGAACGATCTCTCACATGCGTCGAGGACGATCGAAATTAACAGTTTTCACGTTGTCACCGATCATTACCGACTGCAGCACTCGCTGCACGAATTTTCATCCCATGATCTGGAAATAGTCGCGCCATAAGTGGGCGTAGAGACGAGCGAGATATCGCGCGCCATCCACCCAATATCGAATTACCTTCGTTCCGTCTCCGATTAGTGTGTATTGTTCTCATATATATAACTGCTACCTCGTACCATTGCTGGAATGATCCCGAAGACGATCTGTTTGAATGCAATCGATCATGCGATGCAGTGCTAATTGGATGATGATATCGACTGTTATAAGTCGAATGGCGCAACATTTTTTTTCCACAATATTAGAGAGGCTTTGTTCAAAATAGGTGATGACTTTTAGAGAATTTGAAGACCCCTTTTCGAATGATATATCAAAAATCGGAAATAAACTAAAAGGGCGACTGTAAGGAATATCGCTTTGAAAGGAAAAATCGTTCGAACCATTTTTCAACAATTTTTTGTCCCCGTTTCTACTGCACCATGACTCGTTCATTCGTAATTTATCGAATGCATCGCGTGACGGCACGACGAAGATATATCATATGTATTTATATGCGACAAGGTTGTGTGTCTCCGAAGAGCACGACCGGGGGGCAAGTATTATATTATACAATACATATTGGTACGTATACCACGATGTCAAGTCGTGGGAGTTTACTCCTATAGACGCGCGTATAGTTATGTCGTACACGTGTGCTGAAAGCAGCACGCACTATAGTGTAGAGGGATGCTCGCTGTTGTGACGAACGGGGTGTGCAAGAAGTGAGACGGTGCGGTGCAGCGGTTCAATCGTGGCGCGAGTGGAAGAAGAGAGGGACACGTCGCCCTATCTCTCTTGAATTACGGTCATCATGGTGAGTGATTTATTCGTTGTTCATTCTCACATTGATGCGTCCCGAAATTTATTACACTCAGAAAAAAAACAATGTAGATGTATTTCGTTTTGTATTCTTTATTTTTATTTTATAATACATTTGTGTGAAATCTTAATATTACAAGTTTCGGTATTTATTGTAATGTTATTATGCATAATTAAATAAAGTATAAGTAAAATATGATTTCTTTTCTGTACAAACAGTGTTAGTAATTTACTGGTGCAACGCATGGTATAGACGTTAAAAGTTTCTGCTATTGTAATATAATTGATTGACGATGAATCGGTTTCTAATTGATTAGTAATCAAAAAATAACATAAGTCCGGATTTCTAATTAGATTATAATTATTCGAATATTTTAATTAATTCGTAATGAAAACTTAATTGAATATAAATTAAAAAATGTCGGTTAATCAAGTAAAAATTCAATTTTATTTGACATGTTCGTATAATTGGCGTTAAATTTTTACTTCAAAATTAATTCGAGGACTTGTTCGTGGAGAGAATCAATGCTCTTTTACCTGTACGCGCGTATGCATATACATACGTAGCCACAATCGATCAAATACCACGATTCTTTTGTATCGTCGCGAAGGAACTGTTCGCGTGTATGCGTGTGTGATTAATTCTTGTAATATCTTACGAGAATTCAAGAAGTTTAGAGCTCCTAGTACAACGTTTCAGGGTACGTACACTCTACTATATTAAAACTACAATAGATCATACGTGTACCTACTTATTAATTTAGCTGGCATATTAATTATCACGGACAACAATGTAATGGCGGGTGAAAAATCCATATCCCTGTGTATGATTTGAGCTGAAACACTCGACATGTATACTGTCTAATTTTGAACTTATATTTGTTGCATGGAAAGAAATTTAAATCGCTATTATTTCGTTATCTATGAACTTTGGTCCTACATCGATACAGAACTTTTATATAGATAAAATGATAATCTTTAAAAAAGTATTATACGAACATCGGCCAAAAGTTCATAGGTTATGAGTTAATAGCGATTCAAGTTTTCATTCCGGAGAGTTAAGTTTGAAAACATACGCCCGTATACAGATTGGCACACGGCAGCCCTTGCGATTAGGCAACCCGCCTTCCTTCTCTGTAAATTCTGGAAGATCTACAGGCTATACCAATTCCCTATGCTGAGACTTGGGAACGAGCTGTTATGGTTACAGCGTGACAACCGACGAAATCGATTGTTACCATTCAGATAGACGGCAGGTAGACCTATATGTACACCCGGGCTCACGGAATCTGTCGCTGGTGACTTTTTTTAAATGTTATTTTTAAACGTACTAACCAATGATTAATCAATCCTCGTGCTTTCATTAACGAGAGTAGACGTCACCGTAGCTAATGAGGGCATGAGAATTAATTGTTCACTGGTTAGTACGTTTAAAAATAAGGTTTAAAAAAAGTCACCAGCGACAGATTCCGTGAGCACGGGTGTAGGTATATAATAACGAGAAAACGTCCTACCTATCTATATTACACCAAAGAACGTTAATGTCTGTGTATTACCGACGACGTTTCTTCGGGCTAGTTATACCGGAATGCTTACTATATCGGGTCAAGGTATATACATATGTAAGCCACACTGTAATGCGAAGGTTTCCATGTACACCTGACGCTGTCCTGCTTCACTGAACTTGGATATCTTTAAGAAAATAACATGTATTTCAGGTGAAGAAAAGGAGATGTATGTGTACATCAGGCTCGGTATACGTATACTGAATATTTCACCTGAGAAACTCTCACTATTTTTTTTCACTTTACGTAAAATTAACTACATATTTAAATATTCTCTCATGGTTATTAATGTTAATTACCATTTTAGGAAGTATATTACTCAACAGGAGAGGGTGAGAATGCCGTTCACAAGGGGATTCATGAAAAATGATTAATCGATAGCACTTTTTTTTTTCCACAATTCCAGCGAGAATGTATATCGATACACGTCGGCCAGGCCGGCGTTCAAATGGGCAACGCCTGTTGGGAGCTTTACTGTCTGGAGCATGGAATTCATCCGGATGGTCAAATGCCCGGCGACACCACCCTCGGTTACGGGGACGACTCCTTCAACACCTTCTTCTCGGAGACCGGCTCTGGAAAACACGTGCCGAGGGCGGTCTTCGTGGATCTGGAGCCGACCGTAGTAGGCAAGCGAATTTTCCTTCACACATTCCTCTAATTGCATACGTATAGATTAGTTTTTACTGTAGGCTTCGCTCGCGTGAAAGTCGGAGTTATTATCAAAATAAGTTATTTTTTTTTAAGTAACCCACCCTTTGTGTCATTTAAGAAGTCCTAGTATAAAAAGAGGTGAGTTGGCCCATATATACCATATGAGGCTAAGGTTACTCGCTAGGAAACAATATGTACATACATGGTACAAAAATATGAACATAGATATAGTATACTCGTGCATTCGATTTTACAGACGAGGTGCGCACCGGAACCTACCGACAATTGTTCCACCCCGAACAACTGATCACCGGAAAGGAAGACGCGGCCAACAACTACGCCCGAGGACACTACACTATAGGTATAGTGAGTTGGAAATTTTACGATATGTATATCGCGTACTCCTAATATGTATCGATGTTCGGGATGACACGACCTTCGCCCCTGATCGTAGGCAAAGAAATCATCGATCTCACCCTGGACCGAATCCGCAAGCTTGCGGAGCAGTGTAAGGGTTTGCAAGGGTTCTTGATCTTCCACTCCTTCGGAGGTGGCACGGGCTCCGGTTTCTCCAGTTTGCTTATGGAGAGGTTGTCCGTCGATTATAGCAAGAAGAGCAAGCTGACGTTCAGCATCTATCCGGCTCCTCAGGTACACGGTAGACATTTTTTTAATTATTTTGATGCTCACTCGAAATGTGAATGCTGTAAGACAAATTTCTACTGAATTTAATATTATTAAATATAAATGCTTTATCCCCGGTACGTGATTATGAATATTAATATACTCCCTTATTAAATTTGCGTTAAACATTTATCGAGCTTTATATGCAATTATGTTATATGTCACACAAATTTAATAAGACAGTATATTAATTTTCATAATTACGTGCTGAATAAAAGATTCATATGCAATTATGTTGAATTTAACACAAATTTTTCTTACAGAGAATGTATACATCTGTTTACTTTATTGAGATAATTATACAATCTCGGTACTGCTGTGTAATGTGTTTAAGAGAAATGGATTTTTGTATTGCATGTAGATATCTACCGCGGTGGTGGAACCTTATAATGCTACCCTATACACTCATCCGACTTTAGAGCATTGCGAAGTGGCCTTCATTGTTGACAATCAGGTCAGATTATAATATGATGTATCGACTACTCGTAGTAGCGCGATAAATTAACATCGATCTCTAAACGTAAAAAATTCGGCGATCAACAGGCGATCTACGAATTGTGCCGGAAAAACCTGACCATCGACAGGCCGACCTACACGAATCTGAATCGTCTGATCGGACAAATCGTCTCTTCGATCACAGCTAGCCTTCGATTCGACGGAGCGCTCAATGTCGACCTCACGGAGTTCCAGACAAACTTGGTGCCTTATCCGAGAATACACTTTCCACTGGTAACGCATGTCCACTGCAGGAGAAGATTTGTTTTCAATCAAATTAACACACGAGCGAATCTTTATGCAGGCCACATACGCCCCAATTTTGTCCGCCTCGAAGGCCGGCCATGAGAGGGTAACGGTAGCTGAGATCACCAGCTCTTGCTTCGAGCCGTGTCACCAAATGGTCAACTGCGATCCCCGTAAAGGTAAATACATGGCGGTCTGTATGTTATACAGAGGCGATGTCGTCCCGAAGGACGTGAACGCCGCGATCGCCATGATAAAGAGGCAGAAACATGTTCAGTTCGTCGAGTGGTGCCCGACTGGTTTTAAGGTGAGAATTTATTATCATCTGATGATAACTATTTATCGTTGGATCGAATATGCAGAAAGAAGAAGCAGTTATGGCAACTATTATTGTTACAACTTCTCGAGTTGTGCAATTAGCGCTAGTTTATCATTATAATAGTTATTGTAATTACTTTTAAGTTCCGTCAACTAAATATAGTTACGATAACTATGTATAATAAAATGGTATCGATTTCTTTCCGCGGAGTAGTGAAGCTTTCTCCGAAGCAATTTCCGACGAGCCCTTATTTTATTTTCCAGGTAGGTATCAATTATCAACCGCCGACGGTTGTACCGGGGGGTGACCTTGCCAGGGTGGAGAGGGCGGTGTGCTGTCTGTGCAACACCACCGCGATAGTCGAAGCCTGGGCTAGAATCGATCACAAATTCGATCTCATGTTCGCCAAGAGGGCCTTCGTTCACTGGTGACTTTTATTTTTCTAGTAGATCGCGTACAAACTCTATAATTTATATTATAAACTTATATCCGTGTAGGTTCGTGGGCGAGGGAATGGAGGAAGGCGAATTCGCGGAAGCCCGGGAGGATCTCGCAGCTCTTGAACTGGACTACCGCGAAGTCCAAGAGGACGCCGCGAATACGGAGGAAGAGGACGGCTACTAGGCTGTTTTTAAGCATTAAATCTTTTCTGAGACGATCAACTACACTGAATCATTCGTTATTTTTGAGTACCTACTTATCTCGACCCGTATCTGTGAGGAGTACACAAGAAGTTACAGCATAATTAGAAATATAGCGATTGAAGTCGTAATTTGTTCTTAATTATAACAATATTGTCTGACGTTATATTTATAACGAGTTCCGTCAATAGCAGGAACGATGCGCAATATAAAGAAATTAAAATCAAGGTTTATAGTCCAAAGTGCTGAGTTCCTTCTTCATCTCTGCGATAGCCGTCGTGGAGAGGGGAGTATAGGGAGGGCGTGGAGGTCCTACATCGATGGGAGTCAGGAGAGTCATCACGGCTTTCATCGTTCCCACCGTGCGTCCTGAAAAATTGCAAACGAAAATTTTTTTTCCAATTAGGTATGTATTACCGCTGGGAGCCAATCGATCAAGTTCTCTATAAATATAAAAGTGGAAACGGAAAGTTTCCCCGGACAAGTTCCCTGTGTACATCTATTGGTCCGTCACGATTACTCACCATATTTCGATATAACCGCAAGAGCTTTCGTAAGCTTTTCCTGCTTAGCTCTTGCGGAAAAAATATTTCCCTTCACACCCTCCTCCCGAAGTTTAAGCGCGAGTTCTGGAAATACATTGAGGCTCTTCAGGGTGAACAAATCTATGCCGAGGGCCAAACCACCGGCTACGAGCTGAAATGAAAGTCCGTTGCTAGTCGAATATCAATTTTGAAAACGATTCATATATTGTGAAATGCGATGAATTGATCATCGTTATTGATAATAATAATACGTCACCTGATCATTGCCGAGGAAGACTACAAATTTATCATTGTCAGCATGCAGAGCTTGGGTTCCTTCGTCCAAATTGGTGCTCGTAAATTTGATTCCAACGAACGTCGGTATCCTCTCGCCGATGGAACTCAAAAATTCTCCCATGTGTACTAAAACGATGTAAATAATAATAATAATTGAAGGCCACCGCCATGATTCGTCGTAAGACAAAATTCGAGATATATAAATAAATAATTTGTGCCTACTGTTTACTCCGGTGAACTTTGGGATGTGGTAATATAGAAGGGGCGTGCGCGGTGCTGCTTCTCCGACAATTCTCAGATAATCGACCAGCTGTTCCGACGTGTTTGGCTTCACGAACAATTCGGGCAGGCAAAGGAGAGAGTCTACACCGATGCTTTCGCCATGTTTGGCCTAAATAAATGTTTCAATGAGTCATTAGTAATTTGACGCGGGGGTAGTTATGCGCTTGTAAAAATATACGATAAGTTATTCGTGAATTAATTTGCCTACCAGTTCAATGACGTCGGGTAGGCAAGTACCGCTGATTTGAATCATTATATGCTGCTTTGTGGTTTTCACCGCGTCCCTCCAAGCCTCGGCCACGCGCTTCCTTTCCGCCACGGACATCAGCGGGCCTTCCCCGCTCGTTCCATTGACTGTTTGGATAATGAAGTATCACCGGCAAGAAGAATTATAAAAACGCTGACCTCGAGTATGGCTCTTGGAATATTTTAAATACGAACATTTTTGAAGAACTTGATTATTTGGTTAGAAAAAGTTTCCTTTAAAATCTAAACTTTTATACTTTTACTAGTTTTTTCTTTCAATTATTTACAAAAAACTTTATTTCGTTACATTCCATATGCATTTCTTTTTTTTTTGATTCCTATGACAGTTTCGTGAAATGGATTCAAAATGGAATTTAGTTGAAATGTAAATTCATTAACATGGTTTTACATTATGTAACCAGTCCATTAGAGGTCTGTGACAACATATACATATTTGCAGATAATCCCGACCATTTAAGAAATCTTAACAATCTTAGCATTAATAAAAAAGGAAACCAATCGGGTAGATATGATATTGAAATTCAGATTATTTTGCGACAAAATAAATAATAGTATCTAATTCAATTTCGAGCTTACTTACCGAGTATACCGGTTACGCCTCGATCTGCAAGAAATTTTGCATATTTTGGGATGATCTCCAAGTGCAAGGATTTTGCGCTAGAAAGAAAAATATAATATTATTAATATACCTACCGATTATATAAATTAGAATATTTTTTATTTTTTAAATATCATCAAGAGTTTATATGCTAAATAAAAAACAAAACCATTTAATAATTCATAAAATCTTATAAAAAAAATATGAAGTTTTAGAGCTTGTTAATTTCTCATACAATTACCTGTCATTGTTGAACGGCGTATACACAGGAGAAATGCAGCCTCTGAATTTATATGGCAGACGCTGATATAGGAAAATGTATTCAGCCGTTAGTAAAATTTCTCTTGCAAGAAAAATAATAAAGATTTCAAACTATGTTCATTAGCATCAACAATACCGGCGAATTGTAAAAATATGACCTATTAGCTATTTATTTTAGGTTTCAATGAAAGACGTTTCTAAATATTGTAAAGCTGTCTTCGATATAATTTAATCTTGAGTTAGTGCTTAAGATAACTACGAAGATAATTGGTTATATACTATTATTTTATATAACCGTGCTGTAGAGAGAAAGAGAGAGGGAGAATATTTATATTCTCTCGGTTAGATAGAATCATTTCGAGGTAGTGACGTAGCCCGTGATTGCAAAGAGCAGAGCGCCGTCATTTATTTTAGAACGCCATCACACGAGAAAACATTCAAAGTTATAAATAGCAAGCGATTTGTTATTTTCAAAAAATTTACGAATATGCATTATAATCAAAAGTCCATAGACGTAATATGCTTCGGGTTTCAGTACACATATACTATTATAATTACCGGCATGACCAAAGCTGAAGTTGGAAAGTAAAAAGAGTGTAAAAAAGAACTGGCTCTTCACGAATTCAATGCAACTGAGAGTGTGGCGTGAAACTCACGAACATTTAACAAGTACTGATAAGTGTCTATCGGATGAAAAACAAATACGCATGCGTTCTGCCACTCTTAGATCCATACAACGGAGAGCGATTAAACTGAACCTCCGCGCATCCGCTACTGCTATTAGTATTGCGAGTCTAAACGCAAACGGAGCGTTATCAGTTTTGATTATCAGCCTTCTATTTGTATACCGCCAGACGCTGTGACCTAACTTTATCTCAGACAAATAAAGTAAAACTAAATAAAGCTTCATTAATGTGAAAACGAATTTTTTAATATCAGACATGGCGAGTACAATCGTGCATTGTTGTTTGTACGTATAGTAGAGGCAATACTGACAGCAGTAGCGGGTGCGCGAACGTTGCATCTGACCGCTCTCTGTTATACGGGCCCAGCAGTGACAGTAGTAATAGCGGTGCACGCGTGGGCATTACGCCTGACCACTCCCCGCTTCACCACTGTACGGGCCCAGCAGTGGCAGTAGTAATAGCGTCGTTACGCGTGGGCATTACGCCTGACCACTCCTCGCTGTACCACTATAGAAATTGCAGTAGTAATAGCGGCGTAAGCGTGGACGGTGCGACTGGCCGTATCTACTTGAGTTTCGGCAAAAGTAAACTTTTTAAAAAAAATACAATAATACATAGTGTATGTATAATTAATATAGATCGACTATAAACATATTGAAAAAGCATAAATTGTACATGAAAAAATGTAATAATGTGTAATAAATCGATGCAAAGGAAATTTTGATCTACTATATATCCACCTTGAAATATTGTCGCTTTATAATCGATCAATATTTACGATAGATACCTTTTATTTCTAAGCGCTCGGTACACAGGGATTGCGAAACATCGAAATAATATATATATATTTCCATTATAATTTCTTCTCGCGAGTAATTCTTCCAGACCCCTACATCTTTTCTAAAGAGGAGGAAAGTCCGAAACTCTCTTCATATTAGTCGAACACTGTCAACTAGAAACGACTGGGGTCACTAATTGCCCCAGATGTACGATCAGGATTAAGCTGGATTAAAACGAAACCCGCATAGACTACAAAATGTTAATATGATGAAAATATATATCCACTAAATAAAACTGAGTACTAAACTGCAATTTAGCTTATATATTGTAAATTTTTAACAATAATAGGAACAAAAAATATTCACTACACTCTTATTGTTCTTTTCCCTATATTTCATTATTGTTGTTGCTACAAAAAAAATTGAAAAACGGAACTCTATCAATATATATTTCCCGTTTGAAAGGGGAAGTAAATAACAATGAAATATTGAGGAATTCCAACTGAACAAAAATGATCTCGCAGTGAAAAAAAAATCATCGATAAAAACTCATAGATCACGATATTCGGGAAGGAAATGGAGAACGCATCGAGCAGTGGGACGCGCTCTCGAAACGCTCGGGACGAATAAATGGTAATTATTATTTTTAAAAAATGTTTTATATTTATTTACATGTCGATATCTCAACAACGTTAATATTAATGTCGTCATAATAACTTGTATAGTCTAAGTGGCCGTATGCTGCTTTAGGATGCCTTTCGTAAACGAACGAGAAACTATAGTCGTAATACGCCAAAAAGTCTCTATGCTACGGTATTAAAGAGTGACATTATTTTTCTCTCTCTCTCTCTCTTTCTCACTCACTTTCTCTCTCTTTTACCCAGGACAACGTACCCGACGTATCTATCAAAATTCTTGCTACGCGTAATCGGCAAGTCGAATAACATTCTTACAAAGCGAGTCGCGTTACGGTCACATCGCTCATGTGCTGCAATAGTGACACGAGTCAAAATTGAGTTGGCCCTCGGTAACTGTTTCTCTTATCGGTAAGCAAAGGCCTGAATTGTGACGTTATCGCAGCAAATGAGCGGTACATTAATCGCATCCTCGCCTCGTCCATCGCGTATGTATACATATATCGATCACGCGCGAGTGCATTCGACTCGTCGCGGCGCATCCGATGCGCCCGATACACATACAATGCATCTAACGAAGTATCAACGATACCAACGGTTCAAGTTATTCTCGACGGAAGCGTATGCGTTCCCGGTGTTAAGAATACAGATCGTGTCGTAAATAAAGTGCGATATTATATACAGATGTAGGAATGGCCGCATATGTGATAGTTGCAAAAGGGTGGGTATACGTTATTTCGAGTATCGGAGACAATTACGGCGGGTGCCATTCAACCACCATTCGTATATACGCGTACGAAGTGTCTCGCAAAAATACACCGACACCGCGAGACGTGGATCTAGCGCGATTCGACGGTGTCAATGATTTTTCATCATCGATTGTACACAGTTGCTTCGTGGGGAATGAGAATCTTTTTTTTTCTCGCCGTCAAACGACACCGAGCGACATGGAATTGGTACGCGAAGACGTTTAGCCTGGCCAGCCTGGCTCTGTCGGGTGAAGGAAATAAATGCGTCGGGGAAGCTATACACTTACGTTTATATATATGTATAGAGATATACGGTATCGCGCATTTGAACTATGAGTTTTGGCAACAACCATCGATCGGAGCACCAAACGTGTGTGGTGCCTATAAAAAACGGTCTATCTCCTTCAGCAACAACAATTCGTACGACTAATTCGTCCCGTTACGATTCCTCGCGTACGGCGAGAGTGCCGGTACAGGAGGAACGTCGATGTAACGTCCAAATCAAAAAATATCCAGTGATAAGTCGCTCGTGATGCGGATATTTTGGGAGATAAGAGGGTTTTATCACAACTTTCTCTATCCGAGAAACCAGTAGTTTGATGCAATTCATCGTAAGTGAAGCCTAAGTGCTAATGGTGTAATAAATATTATCTGTTGTGTCACGTAAGGATATTTTTAATTAAACTAAATGTAAAATAATTATATTAACTCACAAATATTTCCAAGACATTCCGAGAATGTCTCTCCGATTCTATGTCTGATTGATATTTGACAGTGACCACTTGTATGTCTGTACGATATCTGTAGATATCGCATAGATATTATCAGATATCGGACAGACATTGGATATCTGCGTGTGCTCGATATCTGTGTAACATCGCTACGATATTAATTGCCGTCTGGGTTGTTATAAAATAAATCTAAACCTTTCACATTATATCACAAGCGTTTTGATGAAAAAAAAAAGAGTGTCTTCGTTAAGTTCTGCGATGCCGGGAGCCTCGATTGAGGAAATGAAGAATTGAGATATGTGTGCGAAAATTTTAATCGCTATTTTTATACTTATAATATGAAAATTTCAGGATAATCCTCGCTTTGTGATCAAACGGGGAGTACGTCCGAGTTATGATAATGTATAATATTTAAAAAACTTAATTGCCTATAAAATTGTATACATACCATATAATCAATATAAAGTTGCGTACGTTAAAGTTACATTTAGTATAGCTATTTTGTAGCGCTTAGAGATGGTGCGATCGTTATTCGTACGTAACAGCAGAAGTTAAGGCAATTCTTGGGTGTTCATTTTAGATAATAATTGTTAAAGGTCGAGAAATGAGATATTTGAGTCTACCACCAATACCAATATCTTGCATTTCCATGACTGTAGCACTATATATATAAATAGCATTTTCGAACAGTTTCAATTAAAAGTTTTCCCAACGTAACTGGAGGTATTCGAGGAATTTACCACATATGCGATAAAAATAAGTTTCGGTTCCGGTTATCACACTCAAGAGAACTGCCTTAACAGTGAATCAAAGAACAAATATTTTAAAGAATTGATTGGTGTCCGTTTGAATAAATATGTAATAGCTACTTCGCTTTTTTCTTCTGATCCTATTTCCTTTTCTTTCTTTTTTGATTTGGGCGTCACATTACAATCGGTATGCGATGCAACTGCGATATAGTAACAAAATCGTAGACTATAGATAAAGAGGACAGTCCACTTCATAGGCTCCGAATTGTATCTCTAATATCCTCTAGTACTGGAATGCTTCTTACTGGAAATGCCATTACATGCTATATATGTAGTACCGAGATGCACGTCGAAGGTATGCCGATGTATACAACGTTTTTGCAGAAACTTTTTGGCTGTCTCTCCGTATAAAAAGGTATGCAGTATGTAAATAGGTACGCACACGCACGCCAAACGAGCGCCTCGCGGATATGTACACATGAGATATGCGCTAGATCGGCGGCCACCGATTGGCCCGATCGTATTTATACTTTTTCCGTATACTAATATATCGAAAAGAAACTTAATACTGCTCATGGCTTTTTCAAGAAGTCGGTTATAATCTTATGAGAATGGTCCCAATTATTATAAAGTATGAGCAACGATAGGTAACGATATCATCGTGAAAGCTTGCCTCTCGGTTTCACATCAAGAGGAAGAAAAAAGTCGTACGATTTATGCGGGAGTCTTGAACCCGGAAAAAAATACATTGCACTCGCGCTCGCTCTGCAAGCAATTTTAGATGTAGATTTCGACTCACTTTTTGTAATTGCGATGTGACTGAATCGTTACGTTACAGTTACATGGCGATTATGTAAGTTATAAATGAAAATTTAATTAACACACGAGTTACGTGTAACGAACAATTACGATGGCTCTAGTGATAATGTATATCGCGCGATATCCGTGGACAGTAATGCCTTTCAAAAATGGACCCCACGCAACATTCTACATGGCACAATATATTGAAATGAAAAAATGCAAAGAAAAAAAGGAAAACGAGATAAACAGTCGAATCGCAAGAAACTATAAAAGGTCTACGCGACCCTCTATTTATATACCTAATGTAATGATATTGGTAAGATATGATCGATAGAGAGTTAGAGATATCATTAGGTATACGATTCATATTTTCTTTTAAAGTATCTAATCGAATAATGTCGTGATAGCGCCCGAATGTGAGTGCTCGGATTGAGATTAATCAACGATCTCTACTACGATGTAGATTTTCGGGTAGCTCCTTCCGCAGGGAAATTGCGCGCTTTAAACATGTACAGGACGCGTCGTCGAGTGACTCGCGGTGAGACCGGTTGCTCGCTATTCAGGGGCGATTTTTACGATTTATATGTCAAATCGAATATAACTTTCGAGTAATATTTCCACTTTCGATAACGCGCATTACTGATAAATAATTCGGCCTTAATAAAAAAATATTCATATTTTTAAGTTTAGTTAGAGGAAGATAGTCTTATTAGATCATGACGTAGCTGCATTTCAAAATAACGTTTTCCAATTTGGGTAAGGCGGAAAAAGAAAACTGAACAAATACAGGGTAAATAATTTCGTCCAAATTTTTCGATTCTGCAATAAAATAAAATTAACGTTAAAACCAAATTGCGAATATTTATCGCTCCTTAAAGCGGGCAACCGGTTTTTCCAGGACCTATTCGGCGACGCACACTGTACATAAAAATATGTATAATTTTTCGATCAGTCGACTAGGCGCATACGTTTAATCTTTGATACATTTATAAGGTATCTAGAAATCAATATCGCGACGTTACAACAAATCGAAGTCCTCTCACTTTCCGTTCTATTCGTTGTACAAAAATAATAAAACCCGACGACGCGGCGTCGTCTTCGCGGAAACACCGATTCATACTTCGACAGCGTCGACGCGACGGAGGGAGGTGGCGTAAAGTACAGAAGTTATTGCTCTTTTTTGAAATCTCTGCTCGAATCCCTGCACTCGACTAGTCCCTGCGTTTCGCATCGGCGCGGATCGGTCGCCGATTCTCCGCGCGAAAGTCGACGACACGCATTGTATGCTCTTTGTCACTCGAAGACGATACGACGGCAAGAAGGCGTGCAATTGCGTAGATCGCGAATGAGTGGAGGAAAACAGTGAATCGACTGGCGACTCTGCGCGCGTCATTCGTATAAACCGACAACTCGATCGCGTCTACTTGCGGGGAGTTGCGATTTTGTGTTCTTATGAAGAACAAGGAGAGCGATGTTTTGTTATGCACCCAACTTTGTGCAGCGATATTTAGTATAAGATTTTCCGAAAGATTGTACTTCCGTCGCGCTCTCCCGAATACGATTAGATATCCGGTATCGGTGATGAGAACCTCTGCAATTTTAGATGATATGCGAAGAAAAGATCGTGGTGGAGTTTTCTGTGAAAATTAAATAATTGAAAGAAATGTACAGCATTTTTTTCACGTCAATTTCAAATTTAAAGTTTGCACTGAGAGAAATAATTGCTAGTGTCAACAAAAATGTTTCTCGAATCAAGAACATATGATCTTAGCAATTTTTGAAAACATGC
Organism: Xiphydria camelus; assembly: GCA_963678675.1. Taxonomy (NCBI): domain Eukaryota; kingdom Metazoa; phylum Arthropoda; class Insecta; order Hymenoptera; family Xiphydriidae; genus Xiphydria; species Xiphydria camelus. The sequence continues at coordinate 26,989,195 of OY783197.1, read as the reverse complement.
AGATTCTTGATCAAAGAATATAGATTCTTGATGTAAAAATATCGTCGTGGAAACAAGAACATTTTTCGCGTGCAAGAAGAAAAGAATTACTCGAGCCTGTCAAATAGTTTCTTGAAGGAAGAAAACATCGTGGCTCGATCCTGCAATTATATCATGTTTTTGATCGAAGAAAACATTTTTTTGGCACTAGCAATTATTTCTCTCAGCGTACAAAAATTAAATATAGGAACATCTTTTGAATTATAGACGGTACCAGTCCCACGAGGCATACCTACGCGGAGAAAAAAAATCAAATCGCGTCTCATCGTTCACCTCGCGCGGGCGATCATCGCAATCTCTTCTCCGAGCACGCTTCCGGTCCCCGCCGTCAATTTTCGTCGACGCAGCATCTTCGACAAAACCGGATCACTCGATCGGCGCCGCGAGATTCTTCTTCCTCCGCGTCGGAGCAAACTTCCCCCCTGCGATAAGGCGGAAAGGTCGAGTCGACCCGTCGACCTCGATAAAATCAGTTCGAACTAACTTGAACTAGACCCCTCGTCGGAGTGCGCTTCTCTCTCTCTCTCACTCCCCCCTCCACACTTCTATACATCTCTAACGAGAGCAATCGAATCAGCTTCCACCCACACTAGAGCCGGAAACTTCCATTCTCGAGGAGACCAAAGAGAGTAACGCCTCCGAACGTGGTTCTCAACTAAGACTTCCACACGCGAAACTTGCGGATGGAGATCTTCTTGAGGTGGAGCGCGGCGTTGAGGAGATCCGACTCGCGCGACTCCTCGCCGTCGGAGTGCACCTCTCGGCGGCGTCCGGACAGGAGCAACCGATGGCGCAGGCCGCGCGACGTGGGATCGGAGAGGGCCTCGGCCACCGGGACCTTCTCCTTGCTCGAGCCGGGGAGCGAGACCGAGCGGCCCACGGAGAACCCCTTGCTCAGTCGGTCCAGGGTGGCGGGCAGGAGGTGGCGCCGCGGCATCGCCTGCTCCCTCTCCCGCAGGATGAACCTGCCCAGCGTCTTCCAGAAGGCCTGAGTGCTGTAGACGTTCTCGTCGTCGCGCAGCACCCTCAGCTGACGATTGCCGCTGCCGACCGCACCGGCGCCGCCCCACTCGAGCTCCTCCACCAGGACGAACTTGACGGGGTCCTCCATCCGTCGCGCCTTCACCAGCGCCTGGGCCAGCACGTCCTGCGCCGAGCTGCTCACCGGCACGCGCAGTATCGCGTACGGTATCTCCGGCGAGACGTTGTAGATGCACACGAGGAACGTGTCCGCCTCGTCCCAGATGTGGGTGGACTGGTCGCGCGCCACGCTCTCGTTGAGCTTCGAGTGGGCCGCCGTGCTGCGGATGGAGGCGAGCCAGGCGCGGCTGCTGGGATCGTCGCCGACGCGCTTCAGCAGGAACCGACCCTGGCCCTTCCACAGCGCCTGCGCCTGGAGGGGACGCTCGGTCGGGTCCAGCACCCGCTGCGTCGGCAACTCCTCGCGGTCCCGCTTTTCCCAGCCGCGCGACACTTCCTCCACCAGGATGTACTCGTCGACGCGGTCGGCCGCGATCCCCGCCTTCTGCAGGGCCTGCAGCATCACCTCGTGCGTCGTGCTCTCCTGCGTCACCTTCAGGATCGTGTAAGTCTCGCCCGGTATCACGTGGTAGACCATGAGAAAGAACATGCGCCGCTTCAGGGTGACGCCGCCGAGGCCCGCGTCGGCGCTGCTCAACTTCTCCGGCTCCTTGCCGGAGGACGGCCTCTTGGACTCCTTGTGATCGCGGCAGCAGGTGTTGTAGTCGAGGCTCTCCTCCTCGAGGCGCGAGTAGACGAAGAGCGTGGACAGGGCCAGCGGCTTGTTCTTGCAGGAGCGCAACCTCACGTGCCGGTAGCCGGGCCTCAGGCACTTGAGCGGCAGCACCCGCTGCGCTATGAGGTGGTGCGAGCTCGCCTCGACTATGCTGAAGCGCAGGAAGGCGAGGTCCTTGAACATCACTTGGAAGCAGAACTTCTCGTTCCAGATCGGATTGAGCGCGTTGCCCTGGACGACCTTGGTCTTGTGCTTGGCGCAGTCTATCGGGATGCCGACCAGCTCGATCTCCACGTAGGTGCTGGCGAGGAAGTTCGCGAGCGAGACGTACTGGCCGGAGATGACGGAGAGGGTGAGGTGGGCCGAGTGGAGGCCGTCGAACTCTTTGTCCCAGGGGTTGAATCGTCTGTACATCATGTGACCCTTGTCCCACATGACCGACGGCTTTCGCACGTAGCCGCACTGGCCGTTCTGCTCGAACATGGCGGCGTTCAGGTGGAGCGCCGCGTCGTCCGTCTGATAGTTCAACGCCACCATCTGGATGCCGAAGGCCCAGAAGATGACGGGGTTGAAGTTGGACGAGTCTATGCGCATACCCGCGGGATAGGTGCGCACCAGCTGGGTCTCGGCGTGCGCCACCACGCCGAGCGGTTGCTTCCGGCAGATCTTCTTCGCCGCGCTCTCGTTCAGCGAGGAGCACTGGAAGCACGCCGGTATGCCGCGGCTGGAGCGGAAGAGGTTCTCGATGTTGCTGCCGCCGCTGGCGACGGACGCGGAGGTGGAGAGGGACTGTGGTGATCCCGAGGAGGAGGCCATGCCGCCCGTGCCGATGCCGGCGATGCTGTGCCGCTGGACCGGACCCGTGTGGCTCGGATGACGCATCCTCCCGGCCTGTCCCGTTCCCGGAGTCGTGTTCAGACCGCGAAACTTGATCGCCTGCAGGTAGACGACCAGGTCGGACAGCTCCTTAGCTATTTGGCTGCTCTGCTTCTGCGACTTCTCGTCGGAGGCGTCGATCTTCGGACGGCCGTGGGGCATTTGGCCGCCGCCCAGATACCGCTCGTAGCTGGAGATCGAGTTATCTGGGAATGAGTGTTGACGTCTTTGAGTGAACGCGGTAACGAGGCAGCGAACGAGCGAATTCGAGATAACGCGAAACACGAACCATCGACGTTGTCGTCGTCCTCGTCGTCCTCCTCATCGTCGTCGTCTTCACTGAAGTACTCGACGACCGAGGTGGTGCTCATGTCGGTTCGCATCTGCTTCATGGACGAGGCGCGGTCCGACATGAGCATCTTGTTTCGATGGCCGAGCGGCACGTGCGTCAGAGGACCTCCGGGGTCGACGACCATTTTCTTATTCTTCACGAGGATTCTGTAGCGCAGTTGCGAGGGGGAGGGTAGCTGGGGGTCTTCCCCGAAGTCCGAGTCGAAGAGGAATTTAGTTACGAGCTTTTCTCCGAAAACTGACTGCAAAGATGTCGAAATATTTTCCCTTTGTTATCGGTACCATCTATACCATCTATTGATAACGTTTCGTAATACAGGGAGTGAAAATTCGCCAGGAATTAAGAATCTGATAGAAAATTCAACGTCTCGAAAATATTGGAAAATAATCGTCTTCGAACTATTTTGCAAACATTTTGTCCGCATAGCGAAACTACCTGAAATATCTGTGCCATGCGAGCCTGCTGATTCTGCGAGCAATGATTCTCCAGGGAAAGGATGACGGGATAGGGAGAGGTGACGAAGGCGCTCCTGTCGATTGCCTCGACCACCGATCGAAAGGGAATCTTCGTGGTGAACGTGTGGCCGTGGTAGATCAACGGCGACCCGTCGTCGCCGTCCCAGCAATCGAGTTCGACGCATCGACATCCGGTCAGTAAAACCTACGAAGGAAAGTCGATCACCATAGACTCATACGCCAAATCGCGCTCATGTATGTATATCACTCACGAGATACGTTTTTATTTTTTCGAGCCAATATCAGCGACTCTAGCCGAAAGAGGGATCAGCTCACCTGTGAGTAGAGCTGCACGGAGGATTCACCCTTCAGCTGGTGACCGGTCAAGTAAGTATTGTGCGAGCTGGCGATGTAATACTGTGAAAGTGGCTGCTGCATTTCCGTGTCGCTGGGAGTGGCGTACTCGTTGGGAAAGGCGTAATTGTCCTTGTCCATCATGTAGCGGGCGAAGCCTTCGAAGGACAAGCACCACTGCGTACGCAGCACCGGATCGGGTTCGTGCCTCTGGATGGAGAAAGATTGCCTGTGATGGTATCTCGGAAACGTGATTATTGTCAACTTTAAATTATGGTGAGGTTCACCGGTTGAGACCCTGTTTTGATGCTGCCAAAGGCATTTCCAATTTTCCACATTTTCCACGCGTATAATTATAAGGATTAACGAAGAGGAGGCGTTCCAAACGTGATTACCTTCACCAGCGCTTTTATCTCGTCGTCCGTCAGCTTCTCCTGCTGGCGAGACTCCAGGAATTTGGTGAACGTGGCCAGCGTGATGACCTGGGATTTGGACGTATCCACCCCGGAACAGTTGTTGACGATACTGGCGGCGGCAACCGCGTCGAATATTTGTTTCTTGTGGAGATTGCTGCTGGTCTTGTACTCGTGGCAGTCGATGGAGTTGTTCCTCGTGAGTAGACCTGTGTGCGAAATTTCTCGTTTAAGATCTAGTACCACTTTTGCAACAGCGGATATTTTTATTCAGATAAGGTAAAAGGTAGCCTGTGGCTCCTCCAGCGATACGGACGTTCGAAACTCGACAAATTACGTAATTGGGGTTTCGTCTAACGTTGCTCTCTTCTGATAGAAATTCTTTCGTTATTCAGAGATCATTTATTGCGAGTTATGGGCACGCGTTTCGAGGAAAAACGTTCGAAGGATTTATATACTTAAAAATATCATATTAACAGTAGCCGATGTATACCTAGGTTAATTTTTTGAATTATATCGCAACTGTCAGAAATGAAAAACACAAACATGGGAAATATTTGTCAATTAAAAATCAAATCCTACAAAGAATCGCGATGACGACTCGACGATCGCCAATCGAAATATCGTAAAAACCGACTGATCACAAAATTTCTATCGCTGTTACGTCGCGCAGACGTAACCCGAACCCACCGATCCTCTGGGGCGTCGCATCGCTGGCCTGCCTTAAAACCGAGGGCCGCACGTTGAAGTCCCGCAAGGAGCCGTCACTCTGGCTGCGGCAGGTGATGGCCAGCTGTCCGAAGAGGTCGCGAAGGTCCTTCCTCGCGCGCAGGCTGAACGAGCGAAACAAGGCGACGAACTCGACGAAGCTCAGTTGAGTCTCGTACATGATGGAGGTGGCTCGCGCCTTCACCTGCCAGGGCGCCTCCGATCCGATCGTCATCCCGCTCGAACCGTTTTTGTCCTTCTCTCTGGCGACGCACAATAGGCTGCATCCGAGTTATTACGGCGGAGCGAACGTTCGTGGGGGTGCAAAGCGAATATAGCTCTCGGATATATTGCGGGGGGTGGGCGAGGAAAAGTCGTTTACTGGAATCTATCGGGGTGTTTTTTTACAGCGCTGTAGTTCTAAAACGAAACAATGGTACGCGCGCTATTCGATGACGAGTGAATAGGAAAGGCCGTAGAGCGTAGATTCTGCGCTCTATATATAGGCGGAAGCTCGTGAAAAACTGTATCTCTAATGTTCGAATCAGATTTTCAGCGAAAGGGTCGCTCCCGTGCGAGACAAGATGAATTTGCAGTCTTAGCAAAACTGAGTTTTATTGGGAATGTGTTTTGCTATCGCGACAAAAATATTATCAGTGACGACAAACGATATGTCGAATAATAACAAGATATCGATGATTTCATGTACCAGAAAATTATTTTTTTTTTCACGGAAAATCATCGATATTTCGGTCTTTTTTTGAGATATCCTCGATGCATCTATAATTTTCGTAATCAGCTCGAAAAAATACATAAGATAGGATGATCGAGAGTTCAATTTTTCGCGAAAATTGAAATCTCTGAAATCGATCTCTAGACTACCCTATCCGATGTATTTTTTCACGCTGATTCCGAAAATGGCAGATATATTGACGATATCTGAAAGGAAATATAAGATATCGGTGATTTCTTGTACCAGAAAATTACTTTTTTCACGGAAAATCATCGATATTTCGGTCTTCCTTTGAGATATCCTCATTATAACTATAATTTTCGTAATCAGCGCGAAAAAATACATAAGATAGGATGGTCGAGAGTTTTATTCCAGAGATTTCGATTTTTGTCAAAATCTTAAGGCATATACTCAACATTTTTTCAATTTTTCGTGAAAATTGAAATCTCTGAAATCGATCTCTCGACTACCCTATCCGATGTATTTTTTCACGCTGATTCCGAAAATGGCAGATATATTGACGATATCTGAAAGGAAATATAAGATATCGGTGATTTCTTGTACCAGAAAATTACTTTTTTCACGGAAAATCATCGATATTTCGGTCTTCCTTTGAGATATCCTCATTATAACTATAATTTTCGTAATCAGCGCGAAAAAATACATAAGATAGGATGGTCGAGAGTTTGATTCCAGAGATTTCGATTTTTGTCAAAATCTTAAGGCATATACTCAACATTTTTTCAATTTTTCGCGAAAATTGAAATCTTTGAAATCGATCTCTCGACTACACTATCCGATGTATTTTTTCACGCTGATTCCGAAAATCATGGTTATCAGGTCCATATCTTAAAGGAAATGTGAGATATCAGCGATTTTATGTTCGGAAAAATTATTTTTTCATAAAAGAGTCATGGATATCTCGGTGTTCCTGTGAGATTTCCTCAATATATTGATGATTTTCGTAATCAACGCGAAAAAATACACAAGATAGGATGGTCGAGAGTTCGATTCCAGAGATTTCGATTTTTGTCAAAATCTTAAGCGCTGATTCTAAAAATCATGCACTTATTGAGGAAATTTTAAAGGATCGCTGAGATATCGATGATTTTTCATGAAAAAGAAATGTTCTCGTACATAAAATCGTTAATATTTGATATTTTCTTTGAGATATAGTCAATATATAGGGTATATATATGTTAATAAGTGCATGATTTTTGGAATCAGCCCTTAAGATTTTAACAGAAATCGAAATCTCTAGAATCAGTAGAAGTGCTCATTTACTTAAAATAAACTCGTTTAATCAGATGCGTTTTTTCATTATAACCAAGTTATATTTCTCAATGTACAAGCAATAATCGCCACAATTTCTCTTTCATGGGCGAACTGTACCTTTGCAAACTGGAATAAGGCAAGCTGGAACTGACGATCCTCTCGGCGGATCCGGGAGGACTTCGGGGCGGCATGCGATCCCTGCTGGGTCTGGGCGAAGCGGGAATGATCCTCGTGAGTGACTCCCTGCTTCCGGTGATACAACGCACCGGGGCCATGGACAAACTTCCGTCCGACGAGGAGGAGTCGTACTGTTTGAAACTCAACTCCTGCATCAGTCGACACGAGAGTGATATGCAGATGAGCAGCGGGTATATTCCGCAGTACGATCGAACTTTTCCAGCTTCCCGAAGTGGAGAGCGATGGATTAGTTGTGTCGGGTGTTCGCGGAACTGTTGCGAGACTGGGCGTGGACTCGGTCGACCGCGCGAAGCAATAACGAGTCGCCCGTGTCGCGCTGTTTGCTCGTGTTTGGCTCGCGCGTTCGGCAGAGTCCACGCCCAGTTTTGGAGTGGATCCGTGAACACTACGAATATTTAATAATGCGTTGCTAGATTTTACGCGTGACGTAAATTTTTGCTTCAAATACAGATCGCGATTTATTAGCAAATAAATAAATCACAAAAAATTATATTTACAATAAGTCATTATCGACCATACGTGTTTTTTATATTAATGGCTGTTCAAATCAAAGCATAGCTTTTGAAGGCTTCCAAAAGAAAGTTATCAATTTCATCTAAAAAGAAAACCGAGAATATTTCTTTTCATATATTTTACCGACGCGCAAGAGAAATGGCTCCCCAGCTAATGTACCTAATTGTTTCTTAAGGCGCATTTCGTTGGTACAGATAACGAAAAGATTTAGTAAACATTTTCTCTCGCTGACCTTCGTCAAGGCGTGAATATTTCCAATCGACTTGGTCTTCTTCCCCTTGACGTTTCGCCGACGAAAGGTGCTGCTGCTCGTGGGCGAGAGCGTCCCGATGTTCTCGGTCGTGGACCAGTCGCGTCCGCCGAAGACCCGGATGGCGTCGGCCGTCATCGGATCGAGGCAGCTCTCCTCGAAGTAGAGCTGCAGGTACTTCTCCTTCAGCCAACGGGATCGCCTGTCGGTCAGCTGCTGCTGGCGTTTGAGTCCACGCAGAATCCAGCACAGTCCCATGTACCATATTCTGCGACAGATTCGCGTTCGCGATATCGCTGTACGTTACTGTCGAATTAGATTACGCGGAAAACCCCCATTTCAGCCCGCCTTTCGCAAAGTCGAAGTAGTGTTATTTCGCGTAGCCTCGGATTCACGCGAATCCGGCGGTAACGAGCAAAAATACCGCAGCGTCTGTAATCATCGCGCATTCCGGTAATTACAAACTTCGGTTGCTCCCCGCAATCAGGCAACTTCGTTAAGGGTGATTCTACCGGTCCGTTTAATTCCCGACATCGAATTGCCGTCAGATGCGCAGCCACTCCGGGATTCGCGTGGGAGATCGTGGGTTAGCCGCTAAAATACCGCTAATGCTAAACATCATCCGGCTCGTAATTGCACGGGCCTCGCTTATCGGATAACGGATGTATTAGAGGAAACCGGAGCGTCTTGACGGGCGAAGTTGGCCCCTCGCTCTCATTACTTTTCACGGCAACGAGGGGCCAGCTTCATTTATCAACTTGACATTATAGGATATTCGATTCCTGCAGAAATATCCATAGATTCATCCTTTATACATTGAAGGCAGGAGTCTAAAAACTATTGGGTTGATGCATAAGTTCCCGCCGTTTGTTTTCTTTTTTAAATTGCGCGTTAAAAATAAAATGTTTTTCCATAATGTTTTGTGTTAATCGAAAGAAAAATTTTTGCTCCACAAGATAGTGTATTTGATTTTTTGGTTGGAGTTAATTTTTGTTAATTTTCAGATCATTTAAATGGAGTGTCAAGTTGACAAAAATAAGCATTTTCGACACATCTTTTTTTTGCGTTTAATCGAGGTGCCAAAGCACAAATCTCGCGAGCCTCTTCCGTGGCTTTGGCACCTCGATTAAACGCAAAAAGAAGATGGTGTCGAAAATGCTCATTTTTGTCGACTTGACACTCTATTTAAATGATCTGAAAATTAACAAAAATTAACTCCAACAAAAAAATCAAATACACTATCTTGTAGAGCAAAAAATTTTCTTTCGATTAATACAAAATATTATGCCAAAACATTTTATATTTAACGCGCAATTTAAAAAAGAAAACAAACGGCGGGAACTTATGCATCAACCCAATAATTACATCGCTCCATGTAATCGAGCTTCCAGTTTCTTCCCCATCATCCCTTCATTCCTTACAAGTCGAAGGCGGGATTCCAAAAATGTTTTGTCAGACTATTATAATTACATCGCTCTACGCAATCGAGCTTCCACTTTTTTCGCTTCCAGTTCAACATCCCGCGTCATCGTCTTCTGCGAGAGATCTTCAGCCCTTAATCGGCAGAAATGCCGTACCGTATCTAATCACCCTCCGATTACACTGGAAGAATTTATTTTGTCTAACGCACGCAATGCCGTCGTTACGCCACGGATACCGCGGCAAGGTTCTCAGGTTCAAATCGAAAGATTAATACTCGGGGATAATGACGGATAATGACTTCCAGCTCCCTACTATTTGCATTATTAATTTACCAAAACGTTCTTTATCGCGCGATATACTCTGCCACCGAGTTGCTGGCCCGTATTGATTATCGGAAGTATCGTCCGTTTGTGACGACGATTCTTCGCGTTCACCTTTCGGCGCAGGTTTCGTACGAAAGGCCGGCTTCGAGTCGAGGGTCGACAATAAATTATAGCTGGCGAACGAGCGTTATTCATAGACGATTCCGTAAGTAGAGTTGCTCGTATCGATTCACTCATTGAACGTCTATAGGTACTTCGCTATATAAATGGTCTATTTATCTCGTAAGGAGGAGGACTACTCGGCAGCTGCGATTCGGATATACGTATGTGTGTATATCAGGATCGACATTATCGAGGATCGTGGATGGATCTTTTTATAGTGTATGGAGGAAATGAAGGATTTCTTTCAAAAACAACATTTGTCAAAAACGCCAGTCCCTGAAGTATTGGTAATAATGCCTACTCTTTCGTTGTATCTAGCCGTGTAGTGGTGCCTACTCTTTCATTATATTATAATGAAAGAGTAGGCACCACTACACGGCTAAATACAACGAAAGAGTAGGCATTATTACCAATACTACATGGATTGGCGTTTTTGACAAATGCTGTTTTTGAAAGAAACCCTTCAAATGTAGACTAAATTAGTCCAAAGTAGCGAGTTCAGCTTTTGTTTTGGAGGGCTTTGAGAAATGTTACCCCATGCCATTTAAAGGGTAGAGAAGAAGGAGAGGGAGAAGGGAGCTCCTAAGTTCATTTATATATCTGCGAGCAATGCTACGAAACATTGGCACGGTTTAACAGGTCAAGAAGATTTGTATGCCTGATTAATGAATGCAAACAATTGATATTATTTACTCGAAACCTCGTTGCTTTACTCGAAGAAGCGGTATTTTGATGATTTGATAGAAGAAAATGGGCCAATTTGAGCGCAATGATTTCGATAAAGCATTTTAGGGGAAAGACAAATTAATTTTTGACGAACTTATATGGTGTATAGTTTTATTATATAATTTCTCATCACAAGAAAGTTGTAGAAAATGAAATTTCCTTTTAAATGATTACCCCTTTGCGATATACATATAGTCCAAAAAATATTAATGAATAAAATTTTGAAAGCTTCAAACGGTGGTCACTAACTTTTGATACTTTATTATTCAGAAAAACAAAATTTCAAAAATCTATCAACACTTTCTTCTTCTCTTTAGAAACAAGCAACGAGAAGAACACATTTTTAACCAGGTATCAAAAAAAAAGGGAAATACTAAAAAATTCGTCGATTCGCATCATCTAATCGCGGAAAAAATTATACCGTGTGGACGACGCTCCGGTCGCTCCGAAGCGGAGCACGCGAATGGATTCCGTAATTGTTATCAGGCGTTACACTTCGTCGCGGTCCATAAATAACTGTCGTAGCGCGCGGAGTGAATACAACTTCGCAGATGAAGTTAGCGGACGAGGAAAGTTGGAGCGAAACAAACGTTAGGTGCCGATTCGGCTGCGGGTTTCCTGGAATACATGTATGTACATACACGTTCGGGGGAGCGCTACAGTGTTCGACGGAAACGGTACAAAGCGCCTGCGGGGATGAGTTTGCGATGAAACGTATAATTACCGCAAGTGGCCATACGTAGTTCCCCCCGTATACCTTCGTCATTTCCTCTCGTCGCGATATCGGGTACTCTGTTTCTCATAATAAACTACCCCTTGATTATTTTCTCGCTTTTGTAGTATGACGAGTGAATTCTGTAATTAAAAAGGACTTCGAAATATTTATAATAATTACATAGAAAATTTGCTGAACTAAAAAAATATATGTAATAGTTTATTGCGTCTCGATTAAAAGTTCGATACGCAATGAAATGTTATAATATATTTTTCCGTTAAAAATATTAAAGTGTATAACTTTGCTCCTGCCGTACACCTAATATTACACTCATTAATATTCTCGCATTCACACGCGATATTTTATTTCGAAATATTTCAAACGTAATTTACAATATTTTGATGTAATCAGTAAAAAAAGCTGCAAGATCGTGTGTTATTCTTGAAATTGCTCTACGTAAACGTTAATTTAATTAAAGATGTGCATCGCGTTTCTAAAAAAAATTCGTCCAATCATTCCTCTGGTGAAAAGACGAGAAGCAAAATCTGCCCGAGTTACATTCATTTTTATTATTTTCTCGAGGAACTTTTACACGGAAGCTCTCAGCTAAATTGACATGAGCATTTACGCGGACCATTTGGGACATCCGAAGTGCGTTAATCGTAACGCAAAATTTCCATCTGTTTGTAGAGTGTGAGAGAGCGATATTTCCTCCCTCTGCCCCCCCCCCTCTCTCTCTCTCCCTACTAACCCCTTCCCCCTTATTTCCCTTATTCCCAAGAATCAGAGCCTCATAACCAGGAGATACGAGGAAAATTGTACACACCATATCCATAAACGTTACGCGCGAAGCACATTCCCTCCGATAACAACATACCTATACATATACACAGGGTGTTCACGCCCAGGCTCCGAGAGTGTGTGGAGCCTATTTCAAACCTGTCGCACACACAAACCAATTAGCAGCTCGGTTAGCCTTCCCTGTTATCACTGCGGCTGTCTGTTAATTGAAGACCAAACTGCATAGATGGTTCGCTATTGGTTCGCGTATGCGGCAAACTTGAGAAAAAGCTCTATACATACATATATTTCGATCGCAAGCAAACAAGATACCTACTTGCTGAGCGCCGGAGGGCAGAGCAGAAAGATGAACCGATTGTCGGACAGATTGGAGCCGTACATCAGCCCGATGCAGGAATCCGAGCCGGGCAGGCCGTATCGCTTGCAGATCGATCGGAGATCGGCATCGCGATCCCGATCGCAGCAGCCGATCATCACCTCCTTGAGGCAGGCCAGATCGAGGTAGCCGTCCTCCAGCGTGACCACGGCGCAATCGGGCTGCTGCGTGGTGTACTTGGTGACGAGACCGGCCGACAGGGTCTCCTCAGGGTTGACGCTCAGCGAGAACTCGCCGCCGACGGGTCCCACCGCAGCCGTTTTCAGCGGGCTCCACAGCGGCTTCTCCCAGAGGAAAGTGCCGCAGGCGCGATCCACTTTCGCGAACACCAGGGCGGTCCGCGACGTGCCGCCCTCGTAGTCCCAGTGCACCAAGGTCGTGCCGTGGTGCAGCACCTGCGCGGCGACACGAAGGGGCGGATTTGAATGGCGTTCGCTACTTGGGGTGAGTTTGGTACTTGGATACGTAGCGCTGGACTCGAGCGGGGCTAATTTCGAAATAATTTGGACAATTGTTGTTGTACACCTGTTATTTTACACCTGAGCACTCTCGGTGCTTTTCTCTAGTATATTTAAACATAAAATTTCTTTCAATTTAGAAAACTAAATTAGTTTAATATGGTAATTTCTTTATATAATTACCCTTGAAATTAAATTTTGATGAATATTTTTATGAAAAACTGATTAAAAATGTTCAATTGACTTGAAATTTTTATCTTTTCCAAAACTACTTTTAATATAAAAATGAGAGATAGAAATTTAAATAATAGGAAATTCTTCTCTGTAAAATGTCTCGGTGAATTGAAATAATAAAGACGACGTATTTAACGAATTAATACGTATTACATAAAGTCCTGATCGACGAGCAATCTCCACATCGCCACAAATTTTCATCCGGGATCATCGAAACGATCGAAGATCGACTATTACGACGATGTAATACACGTTACGTCTACATCTCGCTCGCTTTCCACCGAGTTGCGTTAATTCCAGGATCCGTCTGAGTGCTCCCTCCGGGACAGGTGGCGGGGCGGGGGATACGTCTGATATTTTATTCATTTGCGAACGAATAGCGCCATCGAGACTCGAAGGATTAACATCCCTCATCAATATTACATAACGGAGGCATCTCCGTTGCCCTTTCCGCGTACACGTAGACGAAACGAGTCGGGCGGGATCAACGATAATCCAATTTCCTACGTTAACGGACTGTGATAAACGATGCTATGCCAGATTATCCCCCCCTCCTTCGGAAAAAGCAACTTTCGAAGAGCTCGAGAATCGTGCTTGCGGGGCTGCTTCGGGATACTCGTCGTCCGCTACAAATTGCTGGACCGGACGCGGCTGCTTTGGTAGTTTTTCGGCATTATTTATTGTCAATATTGAGATGAATAACATTTTTTATCGGAAACTCGTTGTCGCCATCTCGGCATGTTCTTCGATTCGAAGGACTGGAAATTCGACACAGAAAAAAAGAGTCAATTGGATTTACTAAAAATTATTTACGTGGTCGCACAAGTAATTATTTATTTAAATCACCTTAATTTTGTTTCATATATATTAATTAGATATTTCTTCCTTGCAATCACATACTATTTATTTCACGTGGCTGTAAGGAAGAGATATCAAATTGAAGTATTAATACATAATTCATGTAAGTAAATGTAATCCTGCCAATAATTTTCAGTAGATCCAAATAATTCTGTTTCTCCGTGTAGATTTATAGGGTCTCGTTTTTCCTATTAAAGATTAATAGCAGAAAGTATGCTCAATTATCCCCCTTATTTTGCACGCATCCAATTCTATTTAAACTAGCTTATTACTCAAAGAAGCTCCACTATTCAGACTTCTCTAATATTCATTCTTATGTCATGCAGACAAAAAAAAATACAGTAAGGATTCGAAAAATCGATTAAAATTCGATATTTTTGCAGCATTCGACGACCTGCACTCTCTACATCAATCGCATGAATTTTTCCCCAGCAGATTAAATCGCTCTTCGTAATGCTTCGCTTTGAAGAAATGTTTAATTCAAGAAAATATAAAAAACAATGGGTACCTCAATACAGTTCCGCTTTACGATACGACGACGTAAAAGCGCAATACCTGCAGAACATGAAGGTCCATGCCGGAGTGAGGCGCCGCCACGGGAAACAGGGCCACCCCGTGGTCGATCGTGAGGGGTTGCACCGGCTTGTAGCTGTCGAGGTCAAGGTGATAGTCGTTCTCGTCGCATTCCTCCGCCATGTAGGTCTGCTCGAGGGCTGTCGTGTGGACGCTCAGGGTGCGATGAAGCGAGCCCGTGGTGGCGTCCCGGCCGCGCGCGTGGTGATGCTGATGAAAGAGGGCCACCTTGTCGAGTACGGCCTTCGTGTTGCCGGCGTTGTCCAATTTCCTGAGCGAGCCGCTCCTCGAGCTCGGCCATCCGGACTGGGGTGCCTCTGGGATGCTCTCCACACTGGTCCTCGCACCGGGCGAGGACGAAGGCACGTGTTCGAGGGATTCGCCCTCCTTACTGCTAGCATGTAAAGTCTCTTTGTCTTTGCACTCGGGCGGACACTGGAAGAAAGAGGAGAACGCGAGGCGTGATTGGCTGGAATAGCTGCGGATAATGTTCATCTTGCGATGGAAAGAGCGTCTCGTGCAACGGTGTCGCTTTAAATTGATTTATATGTGTTGGCAATTAGTCTGAAGGTCAGTTTGATTTTTACGAAAGACGCAAGGAAAAGTTGAACTTTAATCAAAGCACGTGATAACAAAAATACGAAAGTCTTACATCAGGTGAACCTTGGCATTCGTCTACATGTGTATCAATGGTTGCGTGATTGAAGGGGCAAGTGGATAAGTACGTTTTTGGTCCGCCATTCGTTTTTGTTCTGTAAAGCTGTACTAAAGGTATTGCCCCTTCGATCACATGTAACTATTAATACGTAAACGGATGCTGAGGTTCATTTTGTATATG
Organism: Xiphydria camelus; assembly: GCA_963678675.1. Lineage (NCBI taxonomy): Eukaryota > Metazoa > Arthropoda > Insecta > Hymenoptera > Xiphydriidae > Xiphydria > Xiphydria camelus. The sequence goes on along the minus strand of OY783197.1, from coordinate 26,973,787 downwards.
TACACCGCACCGTATTTTATAGTATTTTCCAAACCGCATCTGATTGCACGCGCGTTGACTGACGGAAGTAACGTTGGCTCGTTCAAGTTGAACGGTAACAGTTGACGACCCTGTGTCGTACTTCGGTGACAGTTTTCTGAATATTATCGAAAACTAGGTAAACTGGATAAAGCGAGTTTCACGGGAAACTTCTTGAAGTGAATAAGTAGAGTTTTGCTTTCACGCGCCTCGCTTATACGTCATACACGTAGACGCGTGTATTCGTTTACTACTTCCACTCATTTATAATGCTCCAATGTATACAAGGCGATGCGCTTTATACTCCGCGGTATATAGTTCGGTTTCTCGGTTGCCGTCCGTAAATACGGCGCCACTGAATCCAGCTGCACCTGGAGATAGAAGGCAACCACGGAATTCATTTACCGCGAAGTATAAAGCGCATCGCCCGGCATGGAAGGCAACATCCGACCGTCTGTCCTTTTGAATGCAATAAACTCGGAAACGACTGGACGGATTTTCCTGCACCGAGAAAACAGCTTATTTGTAGTTAATAAATATTTGTTTGAATATGGCGAAAGAAACATTTTATTGGACCGAACAAATATTCATTAACTGTTACAATATTTATTTGTCACAATTAAATCTCCCGAGGAAATTGTTTGAATAAAATGAACATTTTAATAATTTTGACAAAATATGAATCCTCCATTTGTTTAGTAAAATGGACTACTTTTTTTGTTAGAATAACTAGAAACGTTTCGTTGGAATAACTAAGCATTTCATCAGAATAGCTAAATATTAGATTCAACTTATCAGTATTTTGATGAGAATAACTAAGCACGTTTAACTGGATGTTTGTATTTTGCCATTTTAACATAATGATTTTTCTCAGCGCAGGCGAAGCCGAATATCAGGAGTTATTACAGTATATAGATTACTGTAGACTCGCGTTTTGCTCGTAAAAAAAAAATGTGACATTTTGAAGAAGTGAGATACATTAAAAAATATATTATAATATATTGAAGATCGTAATTACTTCGCCGGCGTCGCGGGAAGATTAAAACGACCGCGTTAATTAAGGCATTAAAATGCGATACCGGAACGTCCAAGAGGCCCGTGATATAATTTCTGGAAACTCTCGTCCTATATAATAGGGTTTCCCGCTCTGTATCCATGTATACGTATATATTTATACGCATATTATATATATTCGATACCCAAGTTACACGAGGCAAAGTGGCTCGGCACGAAGCCGGCCGGAGATTCAGCCGTCACGTTAGCACGAAATCAGCGGAATCACCGCGAGGACTGTCGCTTCCGGGGACTTATCGATTGGTGGAAACTTAACCGTATCCGGTCCCGTTAATATTTCAGCGCTCGTTAGAACGATGTAACTGCGTTTTAACGATCGCGCGGTAGACGACCGTTGAATACGAATCGCGTTTACTTTCCGCGCGAAATATACCATCCGGCGCTTCCGGCGCGGAATTACCGCGGCGCTTTCCACGCGCCACCGGTTTGATCTACCGCTTCGCGTAGAGTGTACTTCTTGAAACCGGGATTTTCTTTTCGTTACGCAACGAAAGCCGCGCGCGCGACGACCTCGTTACCCCCGGCGGCGCGTGCAAGCTCTCTTTGTCTTCGCGATCATCGTGCGGGTTGAATAAAAAACGAACATCGCGCGCGCGCGCGCGCGAGCATCGAGATAATGGAGTCTGCTCGAGGCGTACGCGATATACCTGTGTATCGTAATTTTTTTCGTTTAAGAGGAGGAATGAGAGCGACGAGGTTGCGTATTTCGCAAACTCAATGAAGCGATTAGAATTTTGTGATAAATCTTATGTAGAAATTTTTGGTACCTTGTCTTTATTACTGTTCCAGGATACGTGAAGATGTGTGTGGCACTATATCTCTAAACCTACTCACAGGGAAAGAAATTTCAATCATTATTATATCATTATCTGCGAGCTTTTAGCTCATATTTGTGTAACACTTTTTTGAAGATTAAATTTGTATCTATAACATAGTCTGATATCGATGTAAGCCAAAAGTTCATAAATAATGAGATAATAGTGATTGAAGTTTCTTTCCTGGCGAGAAAGTTTAGCCTCATATGGTATGAAAGATAAAATGTGTTTGTGCGTATACATATACAGGAGAAATTCGAAAACTACCGAATCGATCGTCATACTGTTTTCATCAATGGATAAATAATGTAATCGAGCACGTTTTAGGGTATATTTTTAATATATAGGCTCTTCTACGCGGTAGTGTATTCCTGCTTCAAGAAACCTGAAGTTAAGAAGTCCCCTGTATTACATATCGGTACGTAAGGCAAGGGGCCAAATTTCGTTCCCCAAGGAAACCGAGTAAAAGAACGGCTCAAAATATGCCGCTTTGGTTGGACGCTATCCGCACTATTCTCCGATGTGGACAGTAGCCAACGTTGGATGATACTCGTATATTATAGCTATAACTACAAATGCGAGGCCTCAGGCTGAGCTTGCGTTCAAAACAGACGTTCTGAATGCCTCTCGCATGTGAGCTCCCCAGGGTTAACGTGCGAAGCGCGCAGGGGCGAAGCCCCCTCAATATATATATATATATAATATCTGAAAATATATACCGCGGTATACATAAGACGAGTTGTTTACCTATACTCGACGGCTCTACAGCCTCTAATCGATTTTAAGATTAGTCACCCCTGCGAGCGAGCAACCCGTCTCGTGTTACACCCCGCATATTACGGCAGCGAGAAAATCGCGAACGTTACATCGCTGCATCGTACGAAACGTCTTACACGTACGACCAATGTTGCTCGTCCGTTGACGCTTCTCGCACACGACGACGACGATGGCGATGGCGATGACTGCGAGCGACAAGAGCAAGTAGTTTCCGCCGGCCTACAACCATCGTAGCTGCTGGAGGCCGATAGAAACCCCTGCACCGATCGTCGCCCTTCCCCGCGCGCATATCCCTGCCCCGATAAAATCTCTTCCTCCACTGCACACGCGCGCATCGCCGGAAGTTGGAGTCGGGGGCTGCCGGGCGGGTGAATTGATGTCGATTTTTAGAAACCGTCCAAAGGTCGGGGTGACATTCTCGGCATTCGTTCGAGAGAACACCGGAGGCTTTCCTTACTTTTAACAAATACCGATGCACCGTGACAAAGCGGCTCGTTTCGGCGGTACGATTCGCCATTTCTCACCCTCCCCTCGACACACCGCGCGATACACGCTTTAGCGCTTTCGCGCGCGCGCCAACTTCACCCCGCTTGAAGTTCTCTTGGTGGCTTGCCAAAAGCGTTCACCGTGTCGCGCGAACTCGCTCGACGCGCACCCTTTTTCCGCTCTTACTCTCGCTTCGGCCCCCGCGCGTGTGTAAACAGAGCCGAATAGGGGTGACCTCGCTGCGGGAATATGCTCCCTCCGCGCGCGAGCCCATTCACGCGCGACCTCGACATTTTCCGCGGAAGTCGATGAGACGCGCGACGCGGAGTTACTTCAAGATTTGAATGCGTGTACACCGAGAGAAACAACTTGGTCCATGTGACCAAAATTCTGGAGAAGTTGACCAAACCGCGTTTGGTAAAATATGGATCCCCCCCCTTCTGTGTGTTCGGTTAAATTGACTAATTTTTGGTTAGAATAACTAAACGTTTGGTTGGAATAATTAAACATTTGGTTAAAAATATTTCATTCAACTTACCAGTATGTCGGTTAGAATAACTAAACTCGTTTATCCAGATGCGCTTTGTCATTCTGACCAAGTTATTTTTCCCAGTGTAGTGTTCTAAAAAACGGGGAATTCTCAAAACGTCTATCTCTTGATTATTTTGGCGAGACTTGCGGGAAACGTTGGAAATATCATAATTTTAAGGATATCTCGTGACTAAAGGTGAATCCAAATTTGCCGAATGATGAAGAATTATTATTAAAATGTCGATGACAAGTTATGTTAAAGTCGTTTTTTATTTAGATGAATTTCTTGAACGAACTGTTGCTCTGGCACTATACTAAAATCCAGAATACAATTCATAAAAAAAAAGGCAGAGTAAACTGACGTATTGGCCCCTGTTCTCGATTGACAAGCGTGAAAATCGGGGGCCATCTGGACAGTACTCGAAGTAAGAATTAAACTGAGAACGACGCGAGCGTCCATTTACCTTCGTTTCGGAAGCGACGACTTCGCGCAGCTCGCGCAGGAAGGCCCCAAAAAACGGTATGACGGGGCATTCCGGCATGGCCAGAGCCCGCGCCAGAGCGCGCTCATATTCGGAAGACAGTAGGGCCGCGGAGAGGTATTCCATCACTGGAATTGGCTCGCTGATGTTCTGCCAGAACGGCTTCAGCTTGTTGGACCTGCAACAAACACATGGGCGCCGATAATTTCCCGGGACCAAGCGAAGCCTCGCGCGGCGAGTCGACGACGCCATCTATCGATGAATAAGCAGCACGCACGCGTTCAACGACGATACGCGCTGGAAATATCTCGAGCTCCGATCGCCGCGTGTCTCCCAATCTCTGCTCGATCGCGACAGATGCGTCGAACGTCCCTCGAGAAGCAATTTTCCCAGCGGCGAGCGATAAAAGTTTAAGGAACAAAGGGAGGCGTCGGGACGAAACGCCGGGTGGCGCGCGTCCGCGTCGTTTCGACCGTTGAATTTCGCGCGTGGGGTCGAAACGCGGCCACGCGCTGTTTCGAATTCCGCGCGCGCGCGGCTTTCAATCGCGGGAAGGGAAGAGCGACGCGGATTCACCGCTGCGAGGCGTTTGCCGGAGAATTTTGCATATTCGGAAAAATGACGATAATTTATTTCGCAAGAAGTTTCACAGAGTCACGGAACAATGAGTACCTACTGTGCGGCACGCTTTTTTTCCCGCGCGTATTACACACGCGGTGAACCGGAGCTCAGCGATTTTTTTTAATAACAATAAATCTAAACACAGCGTAACACCGTGAAAGGTGCAACATCGAAGAGCAGGAGGATGCGGAGGTGGGTAGGCGAGAGAGGGAGAAAAAAGGGGGATATTCCCGGTTAGGGGTCGGTTTAAAAAAAAAAGAACGCCCTTTCATCTCGCCGAAAAAGTTACGCCGGCTCAGCAGCCGCGCGCCGGTCTGTGTTCTATTTATTCAGAAGCAGCAAACCCATTTAACGCTGACGGTGCACGCGGCGGCAGCTGCGGAATCCGGAATAATTTATATTCCGGATACGCGCAACATTTTTGAGAACCGCTTCGGGTTGCGCCCCGCCTATTACACGCGTACGAGGTTTGCTCGAGTTCGAAATCGAGCTCGCGTCTCGATCCCTTTGGAGCTCGCGGCGCCTGACCCGCTTCGCAATATTTCACAAGCCGTCGAGCGTAGCCGAGGGCGAGCTGAATTTGTATCCTTCGCGATAGCCGCGTGCGCGCGCGCGCGCGGGGCTGAATTTATGGGTGGTTGTAGGGAAATCGCCGCGGATGTCCGTCCGGGAAGTAAGAACGGCCACGAAGAAAGGTCCGAGGGGATGGCAGGGCCCGCGGGAGGGATTCAAATTGGATTTGTCGTCGATAAAAATGATTTAGATTAATCGTATTTTTATTTCGATCGAATATACCTTTAAGCGTATCGGGTGACGTAGACGAGGGCAACGCTATTGGAAACGTTATAACGGAAGTAGGAATCGCGCGCGTGGCAATGGGAAGTTGAGTAGGGGAAAGAGGCGCGGGAAGTTGGCCCCTCGTTTCTATTGATTTATACGGCAACGGGGGGCCAACTCTTTGCGCTAATTCGATCTAGGTTGTCGCGTATTTAATATTTTTTATAATCTTATTAAAATTTTGAGGAATTCCATCGTCATTTTTTTTTTGGAGAGGCAGTCAATTCTATCGACAGAAGAGAAGTGTCGGTACCTACACCTTTAATTGAGCTTTTCAAGTAATTTGGTAAACTCTTCGCCGTTATCGAACTCCGTGACGTTCCACGGCGGCAATCAGCGGAACGGAAGCCGCGCGAAGCCCTCGACACTTTCCGAACGAGTCGAACGACACGGAATGTCTAGATCGCGGACGGAAATTGAGGCGGCTCGTAAAGGTATACGGAAGCCGACGTTCGGGGTGGCTAATGGACAGCCGCCGGAAGTCACTCGGACTGGTACCGCGCGTGATATGCTCGCGGGGAAGAATCGGTGGTAGTGGTGAGAGGAAACGGCGGAGGAGTGGAAAAAAGCCATGAAATGTGACTTTTACGATACGCACCGATAACGAAGTGGAATGTATTATTTGTTTGTGATTCTTCAAAGCGAACATCGGTTCCGAGGAGCCGGTAGCAGAAACGGAGCAAGGAAGTCAATAAAGGAGACTCTCGCCGAAGGTCATGCGCAATCAGATGTGAGTATGAAGAATGAAAAGAAAATAACTACCCCCGAGGGACGGCGTTGGATCATGTGTGGCGGGTGAAATTCATCCCTCCGTTAAAATACCAAAGAACGAGAACGGCTGCAAATTCTGTGTTTAAAAAAGGAGACTGAATTTTATTTCAACAAATAGGGAGGTCGAGATAGTTGGCCCTTCGCTCGAGTGTAAAGTAATGAGAACGAGGAGCCAACATCCTCTGACACTTATAAGGAAGAATAATTCCATCGAGAATTTTTTCCCATGCATTCAGTTCCACGAAAAAGTAAACGAAAGGAAGTAATGACATTTAAGTTTAATAGCGAGGCCTTCGGCTGAAGGACGTCTTGAAGGGATAAAATGGAAGTAATAGTTTATCTGGAAATTAAATTACTCTCTTTATGAAGTTCAGTGAAGCAATGAAGAATGGCGAGTCGGATGAAACGTAGCGGGACTCGGTCGAGAGTGCATAAGTCCCGTCGAAGGCAGAAACTTCGACGATTCAAGTTGCTCTAGAATTCCCTTTAATTCTTCCCTTCTCCTCTTGCCCACGCGGATGGAGTAATAATTTTTTCAAAACTTGCGCGACGCGAGGGAGAGATAAGAACGACTCTATCGGGCGAACCTGACAAAGGCTTTGACACTCTTATTAGCACCAAACACAAAATATCTATCGCGATAAACATATTTCGTCGAAAAAGAATGCACAAATAAAACTACGAAGAATCAGGAAAAATTCTTCAAATTAAATCCGCTTAAAAAATTCCAATCACGTAAATATTACAAAAACAAATATTTCTACATTTACACGAGCGATAAAAAATGAATGAGCAACTAGCAATTTTAGAAAAAGATTTAAAGATCGATCGCGATAAATCGCCTGAAAGCTGTAGGTATGCAAGAAGACAAAAATAACGTAAACAAACCAAATTAACCGTATAGTTCACCCCGATAAAAACCCTCGTTCCGTACGTCCAAGTTTATCTCGTCGGTCGTAGAGCGGTCGTCGGGATATCGCGAAAAAGAAGTACCGACGTATCAACGGCGGTGAACGTCCAGTCGTTCGGTAACTGCAAGCATGCAAAAAGATCTAATAAACCGCCCCATTGTTCCGCCGCTCGACAATAACGTCGAACAACACGCGCAGCGGCACGACTGCCGTATACCGCGCGCGTTCGGTCGTTAAAGCTTTACGACGATATTTCGAACTTAGAAATTTCCCGTGTTCCGTCCGCAAAACAATAAGTCCTTGTCAGCCGGAGCAAAACGGGTTGGTCCCTTACGGCAGAAGCTGGAAGATGGTGGAGGGGGGTGGGTTTCGTCCGTTCTTATTTGCTGCAGGAAACTCCGAGTTCTCCGAGCTACCGGAAACTGTTTAACTTTGGGAACGTCTGCCGCGTATACAGGAAGGGGCAGAATGGGCGGGACGGGGGAGTGGGACGCGGTGACGATTGCGCTGACTTACTTGAGTCCGGCGATGATCTCCATGGCCGAATTAAAATTTCCGGTGTTCCAGCAGGTCTGAGCCACTCGCAACAGGCAGGAGAGTACGGCCTGCCGTTCTTCCAATGTGCCGCCGCTGGTTATCGTGTGGGTCACCCATGAGCTCACCTGGGGATATTTTTAATCGGGCAATTCTCTGTGTAGTCGATTAGTTAGTGTGTGGATGGGCGTGATAATGGGCGACTTTCGTGATTTCTTGAAGTTTTCTTTCGATTCTATCACAAGTATGGCTCGAATTTGTTTGGTGAACGCGTTATAGATTGAACTGGGTTGAGTCGGTAGAGCAAGATGGTCCCTCATTACCATGGAAAGCAAAAGGAACGAGGGGCCAATTACGTGCGCGCATTCAACTCGATGTGTCAACTACTTGACAATCACATTCCAGTAAATACGTGCCGCTTATTGGTTGCGTGTGAGGACACATACCAATGTTCGTTAAAAAAATATCACGATTAGAAACAGTTACAGACTCACGTCTATATCTGTTAAAATTGCCATCCTCTCTCTCTCTCTCTCTCTTTCAGTACCACCTACCTTCTATATATGTACAGAGTCTATTACACATACCTACTTTTAGGGTAAAACGGAGTGAGCTGGCGCGAGAAGTTGGCCCCTCGTTTCTACGGAAAATAATGGGAACGAGGGGTCAACTTCTCGTGCCAACTCATCCCGTTTAACTCCATTCGAAAGAGAAACATTGCAAAGCACCGACAACGCGCCAGGGTTGAAACGATCATTTTCGAGTCGCGAAAGTAGTCCATTGTCAGGCGCGACAAAGCGCGGCACGGCTGGGTGGGAGGACGGGGTGGGAGTCGCGCCGGAGAGACGACAGAAAAGTTTCGCGAATGTACGGCGGGTCAACGTCAATGAAGGCGCGATACAGGACAATACCAAGGTGGAACAGAGGCACCTCCGCGCGTTCGTATTCATAATTTCCAAGGCGAGCGCCGAGTGTAACAAGGGAACAAAAGACGTCTCCGCGGTGAATGGGATCGTCCGATCGATCACTCGTTACTTCGCGTGCAGTCGAGCGCCGAATCGGAATCTCTGTAACGCGCGGAACGTGCGCCGGCCAAATCCAGGCAGGGTGGCCGTTTTTGACGCGAACGCATCCGCGGTCATTCGTACCCGCGTCACGCGAACGGTTCGATTCTGCGAACGACCTCCTTAACGATTACCTCTTCCGGCGGAATTGCTCGACGAGTCCTGAGAACGCCGTTTGCCTTCCTACGAGCCCGAGTGTTCAATCAAAGCCCCGACGTGGGCCGCGACACCGGATTCGAACGAGGGTACGGAATCGTGACGCGACGATTTTCGTATTCGTCGATTAAGCAGAGAGAGAGAGCGGCTGTATGAGGAGGAACCTTCGATGGTTTTAGATGTGAACCAATCTGCCGGGTCTTAGAATTCGAGCTTTTCGAGATACGATGAAAATTGACGTGGAAACATTTTTCTTTCTCGCAAGCTCTACAGCGTTTACGACCTCGTCAAGGTCGAGAGTGTGCTTCTTTTAGTGTATCGGATCCGCTCCGAGACTGAGCGTGTATCGTCCGACCAAACACTGGCGCGACTGGGGAAAATCAAAAAAAATTCGCGAAGGAAGTTGGCCCCTCGTCACCGTGGAAAGTAACGGCAACGAGGGGCCAACTTCACGTACGACCGAGTCTCGATCTCGCGCGCATACATTTTTCTCCGTCGTCCCGAGCGATCGCTTGAGGTGCCAATGATCCCCGTCGAGACAGAAAGAGAGGCTCTCGACGGACCGCGTGACGAAGGAATAGTACAGTAAAATTGTATCGCCGTACCTACATAGCGTGAAAAAAAAATTCCGGACAAGCTAAGTGTAAAATTAGCAAAATCGGAAACTTTCCCCTTGGACTTTTCAGGAATAGGGGTTGTTCTTTTTTTGAAAATTATGCTATAACAAAACTATTAGACTGAAATTCTACATAAGAACATTCTCTATTACTTTGTCTTATGAAAGTTGTTGATAAATTTATCATTTCCGGACTTAGCGGCTGTTTATTGAACCCTTGGGGGCGGTTTTCAAAAAGTTCCCGATTTTGCTAATTTTACACTTAGGAGAGAGTCGCTGAAAAACCCTGAAAAAATCAGCTTGACCGGAATTTTTTCTTTTTTTTCAAACGACAATTTTACTCTACCTATCAGAACCCTATCCAGTCCGGTTACCACGTTGTCGTTCGGCGCGCGGTCCCGACCTCCTATTGGGCCGCGGCGAGGCGCTGGGCCGCGTAAGTGAGACGAGGCGGGAAAAGTGGGTACCTCATTAAAACGGTTGATGAGGGTCTGCACGGACGAGAAGACCGACGGTGGTGCCGGTCCGCTTCCGGGCCACTCGTCTCCTTCCGTCTGCGTCGAGCTATCGGCGCGGCTCGGCGTGTAGCTGTAACTCGGCGACGGGGGCGGTCTGGTAGGCAGGGTGGGTTTCTGCGACACGGCGAGGTCCTGGGATACGTGTCGCAGGTACTCGCTCGGTGGTACCTGATGGAACAGCTGGTACTCGCTCTCCGCCAACCGAATCGCCACCTCCTCGGGGAAGTGCAGCAGTTTGTGCAAATCCTCCAGCTCCTCAGAGCTCTGAGGCAGCTGCGGCTGCGGCCGCTTCTCCAGCTCTGAAACATCCGCGATCGATATCCCACCGTATATAGATGGTCTTTCTGTCTTTCTCGTCTCCTCCTCCCCCCCCCCCCTCTCACGCTTTACTTCTCTATTTCCCTCCCGGGTCTTCGGGGCTTCTCGCGATATTTATGACGTCGATGCGGTCGGTGGTGGGGGTGACGAGGGCAGGGAGGGAGGGGGGGGGGGATTCCAATCGAGGCTCCGCGAGCAGCTATATTCCCTAAACGCTCGGTCGAAACTCGCGGCGGTGACGTGATCGTTTCGGGGATCGCTTCTCGATCCGCGAAGCGCGGGCCGAGTCTGTGCCTGGTTAGGCTCGCGTTAGATCGAGCGTGGTACAATTTCGGGCGCGCGCCCATTCGCGGGGGAACACGGCGGCTAAGTCGTAGAGTATTGGATGGGGTCCTAATATAGGCTTGTCAGTTACAAATGCGGCAATTTACGGGGAATTGTATACGAAATCCTCCTCGAGGAGCGACGGTATCGTTTCCGAGGAAGAACGATACTAATCGCAAGCGTCGCCTGGTTAATATTTAACTTTAGCCTCGAGCGGCGGATACGCTTTATTCAGTCGTGTTTTAACACCGAAAGTGTATCCGTCTCATTCGCGGTAGAGAAGCTAAACTCAACCGTCTTCGGTACATTCGGCGTCGGGTTTGTTAATTGCTCGTACAGTAAAACCTGTCTAAATTCGCCAGTTCCCACTTTCCCGCTCCCGCTTCAACTGCTCGCGGTGAGGGGATAACCGAAATTCGGTCTTATAGCATGAAACAAATATTCATATTCTTAAATTTATTTTGTAATCCGTACACGTATTCTCGATAGCATGAGAAAAAGAAACGATTCGAAAAAATCATTATTCGCTGAGTTATAAGTGCGTATCTCTCTCTAAGATTGTGACGTCATTTTAAAGGCAGAGAGTCGCACTTATGCCAAGCAACGAGTGCGAGGGAGATAGTCTTACCAAACTGTGACGTAGTTCCATCATTAAATATCGCGTCCCGGCTTTGATAAGGCGGAAAGTAAAACACGAAAAAATACGGGGTGAATATGTCCAAAGTTTTCGAATCTGCAATCGAAAAATTAATTTTCAAACCGAATTATAACGATCCGTTGCAGAGTCGTATCTAGTGCATACGCACATCCCTGCCACGCACTAGCCACGCCTCTAGGCGTGACTCGTCCAAAATCCCGGCCCTCCCATTATAACTGGCGACTTGATACAGCTTCCACTGTACTTGAAAGTTCCACGCGACCTGTTTACACTGCATGCCCTCCTTCCCGCGTAAACCATCCGACCGCTATGTATATTACAAGACGCCCGATATGATTTACGCTTCACGGTAAGTTCGCAGTAATTGTCTCGTCCAAGTTTATCCGCAACGAAGCAACTTCGCTCGAGACGTTCGTCCGACAAATTGGATGAGAGGGTGACACCGTTCCGGCGGTTTTATTGTTCCCGGCGGCGGCGGCGGGCGGTTCGAAAGCGACTCGCGCGCCGGCCCTTCAAATCCGGTTAACGGCTTGGCGCTCGGGCGCCTGTAATCCGGCTGCGAAGACGTCAACGCGAGTTGCGTGTGGTCATGGACCCGCGCGGGTTTGCGGGTACTCGAGGCGAGACCGTTCTTGCGGACGGGATTTACTATAGGCACAGCGTTGCAAGACAAACAAGAGAGTACGAACTTGGTAGAAGGGGGATGTACTGCGGGGTCCTCGCGCGATACGTTGAGTCAATAGTAATTAAGGCTTCCTGGATAATTGAAACACCGTGCCCCTTCCAGACGCGGGGACTGCGTATGGAGAATTTCTGGTCGCGATCTATTTACGTAATCTCTCGGCTCTCCGCCCGGGTCTACACGTAGTCTGACTCTGTATTCAACTTGTTTCGTGGTGTAATAGCGCGATTGTACGGTGAAATTAGGCGGCCGCGGGGGGGGGGGGGGGGGGTGACTTCGATTTTGGGGCGCGCGCGCGTGAGATCGCTACAGGCGATTTGGGAGATGCGCTTTCCTAGGCTTTCGGTTATGGAGTCTCCAGTGAGTTTCTGGGATCTTTGCGATATTGCTCTCCATTGTTCCGATTTGCCATCGGATCTTAAAAGGCGAGGATTAAACGGAAATAATTATTCATCGAGTCACGAAAGCCTTGTAGTACTGAGAATCGGATATTTTTTAGAATACGATATTTTAACTAAATGGAGAATATGATTGCATGCATAAAAAATTGTGACGAAACACAAATTTCAATTTATTTACGTCGTCGCAACTGGACGGATTACGAGGAATAAGAAATAAGGAGAAATAAAAATTTACGAAGTGGGGGAAAATTTTATAATGATATCACACGAACGATATTTAAATAAGGCGTTTTAATTAAACAGGAAACAAATATTTTACGCAACGCGAAAATCGTTACGAAACGAGAAACGCAATTTCCGATTTATTTAGATTCCTTCGCTTTCGCCGGATGTAATCGCAGCTTGATTGCGCCAGATGTTCGAAAATGTGCACCGCGGTGTAAGAAGATTGTGCGCCGCGACTCCGAGAGCCGTGAATAGGGGAGACGGGGGAGGGTTGATACATAAAGTTGGCCCCTCGTGGACGTGAAAAATAATGAGAACGGGGGGCCAACTTCTTGTATCAACCCTCCCCGGTCGCTCCTACTCCAAAGGTACCGAGATTGCCGCGCAGCCCTCTGTATGATTAAGCGTCTTACCGTGGCGCATATTTTCGCACCCCTCTGCTGCATATAAATATATACCGTTTACAGTTTCTTCGAGTCATTCGTTGAGGGCGAGGGGGAGGGGTGGGAGCATTAACGCGGCAGCGCGATAAAATTAGTCGTTAGCACGACGTCGAGTTTCAATTTAGCGCACCTGGAAGAATACATTGGAACTAATTTGGAAATGGTACGCCTCGCGATAAGTTCCCCAAAAATTCGCGCGATATATATAAGAGAGTCCGTGCGGAGTCATCCGCGCGGAAGAAAATCGATTTTCAATTAAACAATCGACGAATGAAGCTCCCTTCCGTTTGATGCAACGATATCGTAGCGGCGGAGAGTGCAATATCGTGACTAGGGTGAAGTGCAGGCTAACTATCGATTATATTCGGTACGGCTGTATAAATGCCTTCGTGGAGAGACAATGAATTATTCGTCTTATCGATTTCGCCGCGGCCTCTTGATTTGTTTCGTGCGGAAGGTCGAGTGCGGGTTCTGCGCGCGGAGCTTGGACAAATTATTTAAGGGTTTCAAGGGGAGGGGGAGGGTCAAACAATTTCTTACAGAGTCTTACGAAGGAGTGGATGGGTGTAATTAAAATCTTATGTAAGATAGTAAAATTCCATATTAATTTTCCGTATGTTTTCCAAAGAAATGTTATTATTTTTTTTGACTTTATGAGAAGAAATTTATCGTACTTTTTTTGTCCTTTTTATAAAATGTTTACTGTAATTTTCGTACAATATGTTATAATAAATCTACAGTAATATATGTGTCTTAAGATACCTATTCATTTCCTTATTTAATAAATCGTTAGAAATGTTCTATGCCCTGTGAAAATTAAATCTCACGTATAAAAATAGGGAGGTAGGGAGGGTTACCGAAAATCGTATGCTCTTTTACGTGAGATCAAAAATTCATTTAAAATACCTTACCATATAATCTGTGCAAGCAATCTTTACATATGTTGGAAATAATGGGACACTCATGTATAGGTTGGGAATATTCGTTTCGACCCTTCCATATATCGTTATATCCACCGTACACATATGTATAATAATTCTTTAAGGAAATTAACTATAAATATCCCATTTTTATGATTTCCTTACGCTAAAATGAGGTATCAAAACAAAATTTGTATAGCGTTCCAGTATCGGTATGAAAAAAATTAATTAAAATAATGATGAAAGCACCCCATTCGCGGCTTGCGTCGGAAAGTTTCGCTGAAAAATGCGCGTTGTTTCGCAGAATGTTCGCAAGCCAGTTCTGCGGTATTTAATATGACGCGAGAAGCGAGCGGAAATTCTGCTCGCCGGCCGGTGCTTTTGACGTGGGAGCGGATGTTCCCCTTCTTCGTTATTCCGGTTAACAGCGGTACGTACGAGAAATTATTTCTCCGGCGCCTTCTCATTTTCTTGATCAAATATGCCTTCCGGTGGTTCGTCGCGTTTCCGTTATTAGCGTGGATATTTTTTTTTCTTTTTCGCATCGATGATTTTTTATTCTTAAGATGCAAGTGAAGCGCTGTAATTTTTGTTCAGTAATGAAAGAGGGAAAAGTATCGATCATTCCCATCTTGTAGGAAAATGCTAACGTATAATGATTTATACTGCCCAACTATGGAGAAAGGCAGTAACTAGCAAAACAAATCGAAGTGGGTTTTTTGATACCATTGAATATCTTGAATTATTTTGTACCAAAATTTCGTACCCTTTTATAGTGTTAAAGCTAGGTTTTATTAGTAATCTGTCTTGGAAACCCTTCGGCTAAAGGCATCGAAGTTAAAGTTGATTTTCCACAAATTTCTCGGTTAGCAGTTACTGCATTTCTCCATAGTTGGGCAGTATAGTTCGGCGTAATTAATACTTCTTTGTTCATATTTCGGAAAAGAAATAACGACGCGGCGAAATAAAATACTCCCACGATGAGTGGCATTCTCATTTACGGCGGACGCCTCTTATCAGTATTCCACGCATGATCGCGAAATAATGGGAACGCCGAATGCGATTCGCAGAGGACTTTGGCGGCGAGGCACGCGCCCCGTTAATTGAGGCGCGATGAGGAAAAGAACGACTCTTTTTTTTTTCACCGTAGGAAACAGAGCTATCTCCCTCTTCTCCTCTTCACGACCTTTGTCACTGAAAACGATCACGCAAATGCAGACGCTCGTTTTCCTCGTCGCACTTAAGAGGCCGACACACCCCGTCTGGAAACGCCCGAAAAGTTGTCGCGGCTGTAAAGCGATAATTCCAACATGGTGCATAAGAACCTTTTGTACTTTTCGCCACCACACTTAAAAGACATAAATCTAGGGCCCTATAGAAAAAAATAAATAAATTTCTTTGTTGTAATCCATCGGCGACCTCACAAATATACCTATATTTTGCAAGTTGTAAACGCGGAAACAATCAAAGTATTGAAATGAATTCTTCTATGGGACCCTAAAATAAACCTTGTACAAGGTACTACCACCTTTTGCACGAAAGATTTCTGAAAGCCCATTGCAGAAAACCTTTATTTCAAACATATTACTCGTCTACTTTTATCAGCCGAGTAATGCTTCCATCTAGCGTCTTCACTACGTACGGACTGCGGGGTTGTCAGATTTGTCTCCGCCACGAATAGCAGAATATCGTCGGTCTTATCACGTAAGGGCGTATCTCACAAGGGGACCCCGGCAGATGTCAAATCGATTTTGTCTTGAAAACTTCTTGGAATAGCGTCGCGCGCGTGTTCCAAGTGTCTTCGGGATTGGCGTGCATAATGTTACCAATGCTTCGATAGCGCAACGGTTAAGTTGCCGGGCTGGGAGTCTCGATGTCGCGGGTTCAAGTCTTGTCGGATTTTTTTTTTTTATTAACTTTTTTCATTCGATTATACAATCCCTTCTTGTTATAGAAAGTGGTTTACATTATCGAATAAAATAAAAGTTTCAATTGTTTTTATAGTTTTACGTTATTTTTTCTTCCTCGTTGAGGTGAACCAATATTATTGCCAACCAGGCCGTTTTTCGAAAATGTCAATGAAATTTGCTTTCCCATAACGCTTTTAAAGTGTAAATGTGCGTGTGGCAAAGTTCCATTCGTCAAATGTTCATGGTGTCAAAATACGGTGTGCTTCAAATGTTTTTTCGACAATTATTATCCAAAAAATCGTGTATAAAATCTCCGGCAGCCAAAAATTCCCATGACGAAATGTAAGAATAAAAAATGCAACGATGCTTCCAACTGTTCTTTCTAATAATATTGGTTCACCTCAACGAGGAAGAAAATAACGTAAAACTATGAAAAAAATTGAAACGCTTATTTTATTCGATAATGTAAACCACTTTCTATAACAAGAAAAGGTTGTAATCGAATGAAAAAAGTTAATAAAAAAAAAATCCCAACAAGAATTGAACCCGCGACATCGAGACCCCCAGCCCGGCAACTTAACCGTTGCGCTATCGAAGCATTGGTGAAATGACGTACGCCAATCCCGGAGACACTTGGAACGCGCGCGCGACGCAGTATCCCGGTCTAAACGGGAGCGAGCCATGCTCTCGCCACTGAGGCCGGCGTAAGACCTAACCTAACCGGACCGTGTCCACACTGCATGCATTCGGCAACATCGCTAACCTCGCGTAGCTCCACCCCCTTCTAGCGTTTTGACATTACCTCGTCTCACCGCTGCCCCGCAGGAGAAACTAGTGGGCCTGGTATGTCGGCACCACAAGCGTTTTGTACCGCGGGAGAAACTCGTCGGTGTATTTTGTCATTCCGTCTCTTGATACTCTCCATTTATAGGTATATTTATCTTCGCTCGAAGCTTTTCAAACACTTTCGGATATATTATCCTAATCGGGTAATGCGATTTATACTTAGCTGTATGTGGGGTTCGTGATTGCCTTCCGTTAGGCGCAAGTCAGACGGTAATGCTGCGCCTATTGATAGGCAATAACGGAAGAGAATTACCGTGAAGTATGTATAAATAATAAAGCGAATCACTTTGTATAGTCTCTCTCATCGATTACTTACTTCTTTTGCTTTGCTTTCAAATTATCGGAAGAATCTACATAAGTACCTATATCGCTTTGTACCGGTCAGTTTGATTCAGCTGATTTGGCTCTGATACAAGTAATCTTTTAACTGATAACTTATTTTAAAAACTGTTCTTAATACGAGTTTATGCTAGGTCAATTTACGCGTATGTGTATACGAAATTTTTTCAAACTAGACAAGGGGTACATAGCCCATTCTATTAGATTCCTCGGCTCTTGCGTCCGAGCGAATAGGACCCTCCGTCAATCAATGTGTCGTATCGATTGCTCCCATAAGTCGACTACAGGGAGAGACGTTATCCTGATTCGTGCTCTCTCTCGCGATTGATTCGCTGACGCGAGGCTGCCGTGTTTACGAGAGAAAGTACAGGAAGGTGCTTTTAGTAGCTAAGTCAGTATCAACATATTTGTGAAGTTATCATAGTTAGTAAATAATAATGATGATATTGATAATAATGCCTTTATTGTGTTCAGATGAACATTTCTTTCCACGCTACCCTAAGAAACTTATAAACTAATTAATAAATAACAAAGAGTCAAACTAAGAGAGAAATGAGGAAAATTAAGATAACTAAATAACTAGATAATTAAAAAATATAAGTTAATGAACAAATAGAATCGAGTATACGAATTATGGATAAATATATATTTAAAGGAACAATAACACAAACATAATTACGAGCACCCTCTAATTTCTAAGCTTAGATCTGATATATTAATAAATTGTCCGACTACTGATAAATTATGGCCGCTAGATAAAAGCCTGTCATGTAGCACTGAAACGATAAATCTCTCTAGATATTCCAATCAATTCTGGCTTACTCAGTAGAAAATGATATCGGCAGGATCGTTTTTATACAGGTGTCCGATTATTGTATTTCCGCTCTCGGATCGAGTACTTCGATTTCGCGTTTAATCATCAAGCAAACTGTGTAGATCGTGTTGTAATCGGAAATCTGTATTTCTATTCGGTTTTCCGTCTACCGTCGTCGTCTGCTACACCTTCGCCCATAAATTCGAGAGTACAATTAATTTTCTCGAGAATGAACGAATCGAAATTCATTTTTCGTTCGCAAAGATTTATAATTTAGACCGATATTAACGTAAATTTGAATATTTTCGCGTATTCAACAATTTATGCACGTAGTATTCTATACTTTTTAGGAGCCGTCGCAAAATCAAATGTTACTTATGATTTTTTGTTCCAAAAATCATTAATAAAAATTTATTTTTTGGTCGCAAATAGTAACAAATGTGATATGTAATCTATATAATCCTCGGAAAGGAAACTATACTCAGTAATGATACAAATAATAACAAGAAGAAAAGCTGCCGATAATAGTATAATGCATTTTTATAAAAAAAAATAATAAATATAATAGACCTAATAATAACAAAACGACGGAAATGAAAAAGAAAAACCCGCTAAAACGCTCGTCGATCAATCGATGTCCCCCGAGTCTCCCGATCGAAATCGGACTCCACACCGGACTGCGAAACGGCAATCTCGGCTTGGACAGCGACGCAAATATTTATCGTGTACAATGGCCGCTAATCCGGTCGGTTGACGTGTATGAAAATTTGATTGGAAAGGTAACCTTATCAGGTAATGGTGCGGCCACGTGGGGTGGAGGATGCGGAGGTGGCCGGTGGTAGTCGTAGCCCGGGCTCCGCTGGAGAACCGCCAAGGCTCGTCGAGTTCGGCGTGACGGCCCCGCGTACACCGGCGCCTCACACGTTTCCAGTTTGCATCAAGACGGCGCCATTATATAAATCCGACGCCCGACCGCCCCTCCGACAGTTTCCCACTTCAGCGAAGCCTACACATCGATGTGACGCTGAAACACGAAAGGGGAACTGAAATGATTATCGAGCGCGGATCAAGTATTTACTCGTATGGGCTCTCGGTGGATGTAGATGGAGGGTGAGAAAGGGAGGATCGAGATGGAGGGATAAATGTCTTCCTTTATTTGTAGATTCTTGCCAGCTGCTTTTCGCCGGACGAAGATGCGAGCAAGCGAAAAAAGGCATGAGAAACTTGAAAGTTTTTTACAGTGAATCTCGTGTGGAGTTGATCGTAAAAGGTTGTGAAATTAAGTTGGCCCCTTGTTGGCATGAAAAGCGATGGCAACGAGGGGCCAACTTCCTCTGTCAACTTGCTCCAGTCTTCTCTATCATAATTGCGATGTTGGCACGCGCTTGAACTACTTATAGCGTTTCTATATCTGGACTGCAAAGACTACTGTGTTCTTTTCCACTTAAAAAGTTTATTTATTTATCTCTCCCTCTCTCCTTTTCTTTTCTTTCTTTTCCCGTCGCTCATTTCTCTTCCTCACTCTCGTTTCATTTTTGCCTCGCTTCGAAGTTAATCTCGTTGTACCTCATTCCATTTTCTTATCGTTTATGTTCTGCTGCTCTCTTAAAGCTGAGACCTTCATCTCCGATTTAATTGTAATCGCGGATGGAGGCCCGCGATCTTTTGAGCAGTTTGTTGAATAGACATTGTTCGTCCGGCTGTCAGTCTCAAGTTGAAATTTGACGAAGACGCGATCGTGTCGAAACTGTATTAAAGTCTGAAGAAGCTGTTTTTGGACTTGTCGATTTTTCTCGATGAGAAATCTTCATTTTTCTTTCTTTTCTATTTTTTTTTTCAAAGTCAGAGTCACGGTAATGTTGATATTCTTTTATTCACATTTTAATGAACTAAAAAAGTGTCTATACCTACTGCTTTCATGATCAAAGAAGTGCACTTCATCGTTTTGTCTTTTATCCTCAGCTTCCTCTCGCCCCTCCCTCTTCAGCTAAGTCGTTTGATCGAGCGCGAGATAAATTGTCGTCATATGTAAAAGGAAACACGCCGTGGGTGGGATCGTAATTTGCTTTTTCCGCGATTATATTGGGATTTGCTATTCTTTTGTGGCATGCGGTTGAAAGGAAAAGAAAAATAAATAACAGCCATTCGCGATACACGAATACTATATAGATATGTTTAGGATGGAGATTTATTTTTCTTCCTCGAAATAAGTATACAGTCCGACCTCTTCCGCGTTGTCGCGGCTCGTGTAGCACTTTTTTCCCCCTGATTCATACACAATTTCGTTACTTTCTCAAATTCAATATAGAATTTTAAAAATCCTAAAGTAACAAAAAGATCGCCAATCCATTTTTTATTACGGGTTTACTCGATAAAGGGCGTAATTTATTGACAAGTGCGCGGTGTGCTTTTAGAATCGTCAAACAAAAGACTAAATTGCAAATAATTTAGAAAGTGCAACTGCCGAAACTAATCCGGTTTCGTCGATGTAGTCGTTATCCATAACTGTCGCACCTGCAGCGCGTTACATCGCTACAGTAAAACACCAGTAGACACCAGCTGTTTCGCGGGCAACGGTGCGTCTCGCCGTAACTTACGATCCAGGACGACTTATCACGCCGGGCTGTGGTACACAGAAATAAGGACGCGCGCGCGTTTCCAAAATGGGAAGCGAAACGAAATTAGTTTCGCGAAGCACTTTAAAGTTAGAGCGCGGACAAGAAATGGACGAGAGTCCGCGCGACTCGGTGATCGTAAATTCCAGATATTCGTAGACGTTGGCCGTCGAAATTGAATTGTAATTTGTTGACATCATGAAATTTTACGCAATAAAATAATGTACTTTTATTTCGAAATAACGAATGATGACTAAGAGACTACTTAGATACTGAGTGATACATTTTATTTTTCACAGTATGTAATTTATTTTCGAGGTTGCCTTCCGCAGGCGCAACCTTATCGGACTCCAACTGCGCCTAGCGGAAGGCAACCACGAAACTAGGTTAATGCGAATTATAAAGCGTGTCATCTTGTGCAGCAATGATCGTGAACATTGAACTGTAAGATTGACGAGAATTAAAATAAATCGTAGAACTCCTTGTGCTTATCAAATTGTTCATCAAATTTCAAGCAAACTGTGGTTACAACGTTTCCGCAATAATTCTCACCTCCGTTTTTCCGCTTAATCGTCTTCCCGATGTCGAAATAGTGACGCGCAATCATTTCGATGACGGGCATATACTCGCCCCTCATTCGATTACTGCATTGGGTGCATCGCCGCACCGGCTATTGAACATTCAATGAAACTGCACTTCGAAATCCCGACAGACTTTCATTGGGACTCGACGAAGGCGCTTGACACACATTCGACTCGCGCTATTCGAAAGGGGAGAGATCGCATCGTCGAAAGAACAGTGGAAAAATCGTCGGTCTTTGGGGTTTTGGCGTTCTTCTTGTTCGGACAGGCTTAGAGCGCTTCAGTTTTGCAGCGAAGCATAACCGAGGTCGGGATCCGGGATCGAGTAATTCCCGGGGCAGTTCTGTAATCCCGACTTCCCGTAGGAGATTAGGATACAGGTACGCACGAGATTATGCGCCGAAATGGTCAACCCTCCGCGATATTCCGAAATTTACCCTTGTATGGGGGAAACCCGGGCAAATTGATACAGCAAATTAATGAGGGGTCAACTTGCATCGTTCCTTCGTACGGAAGATATTTTTAAGGTCTAACGTCTATATTTATTTGAAAAATACAGTTTCGTTATTTCAAGTAACTCGCTTCAATGGTAAATCCATTACATTGAATCGAGCAAAAGTCTATACTGGAACAATATTTATACTTACCTATAAACGTTCTACAAAGACGCAACTAGAATTTATTTATTTATTTTTCATCATACATTTCTTTGATAAATAATAAATGAATAATAAGTTTAACCATTGTTTCGATCGTCAATCTTCTTTTTATACATTTACCGAGGAAACAGCTTATTTCTTGTTACTAAATTTTTGTTTTAATATGGCGATATAAACATTTTATTGGATTAAATAAATATTCGTTAACTATTACGATATTTATTTGGCACAATCAGATCCTTTGAGGCAATCGTTTGAATGAAATAAACTTTTTATTTCGCCGTATTTGAAATTATTGCAAATTTATTACATATTATTAAACTGTCTTCTCTGTGTTCTTACTCGAAACGAGATCGAATTAGATACCGTTTAACCCGATAGCAGACACCGTCGCATGTATGATTCGACAATAAAATCGTCACTCAGAACTAGAACGCACCGGCAAAAGCCTCGGGGCTATCCCACATATTGGCGTAAAGGAGGGCGCCAAGTTTATCAACCACAGCTGGTCCGACCCAGCGGTATTGCTTCGAATTTCCCGACGGAACCCCGGTACCGTGTTAACAGTTAGATTCAAGGGCTCTTCTGGCCAATCCCAACGTCATCGCTTGGAAATTCCCAACGGTACCCCCGCGTCGGTAACAGTTAGATTCGAGGGCCCTCCCGGCCATTCGGAAAGCGCACAATCAATGCACCCCCATACCGCAGCTATCGAAGTCAGCGTCGGTTTACTCGTATGACGAAGCTTTCGAACGATTTCGTCAATTTAGTCTTCGCCAATGATAAAAGTAACCAAACACTTAGCTGCTCTAACTAAATATTCCTTCAAATAACTATGTATTTAGTTGGTCGGAGGCTACTTTGCGATGAAGTACATAAACGTTTGAAATTGAAGATGGAACAGTTAAGATCCAGATTGTGCGTAGATGTTTATAATACGACTTGAGCTCCCACGATATCAATCACTAGAGTGTTCACTTCAACCAACGTAGCCAGGCTTGACGGAAAACAATTTTAAAAGCGCACTGATCGTTATTAGGTTGTATCGGGTCTATGCAATAAACAGTACCGACTCATTTCTCCTGGTGCCATTTCGCAATGGATGATACTAAAAGTGATGTTTTGCGTACCGCGATATCGTGGAAAACAGAAATGTATCACTACAAATTTTAGTGCCCTGCTTTAATAAATATTGTCCCCATAACAGACCAGAAAATGAATGGCTGAAGCAGAGACAATTAGAGCAAGCTCACCGTGGAAAAAGATGTGGTCGCCATCTAATCGACGGAGCGTTTCGTCCCGGAGTCGGCCTGTGGACTCGTCAGTAAGGCTAGGCCGACTCCTGCCTTGGACGCTCTGTGGTCCACCGTGAGAGATGGGCACAGTTACGGTCTTATATAGTAACATCCCGTTGTTGGACCACTAACGAGAAGCCGAGAGCCGTGGGCCGGTAGCCGCGGAGTCGAGGGCCGAGAGGTTCGGCGCCATCTGGCGGCAGGCCGGCGTAGCGTGACGGGTCGCCATACATCGAATCATATCATCTAAAATTTATTTCGCCTCCCAGAGAACTCGACATTCAGAAATTGACTCAAAATTTAGACACTCTCGGCAGGCGTAACCCCCCCGACACCGTTACTTCCGCGACACAGTTCGACCAAGACTAAACGCCAGCAGATCCACGCCTAATTCCACGGTAAGCTTTTACAACGTGCGCGCTATTCCGAATCTCGCACTCCCCCCCCCCCCCTCACGCGCGCGTTCGACGAGAAACGAGTTTCGGCTGAACGTGGAGCGACTGCGCCACTATGCATATACATTACGCGGCGTTCCTTTGTTCCGCCTGACGATTGCGAGGTCCCTTTAAACGAAACGTCGTGAGCTCGACAATCCGAGCACTCTCTCTCTGTGGCAGAATTGCGTTGCCCGGGTGCGCTCACATCAACCGGCGCGTTTCGCAAAACTGTAACGCTCGCGCGCGTAGTCAAGTTGGAATAATACCGAGCGTCGCTACAATAGACGGCAGTCGTATATATCGTTCGAATGAAAACGGCTGTCGAGATGGGGCGAAATACGCGCGGCGCGGTTCACGCCTCCGGTCCCCGGGGGTACGATATATCGTCTCGAATGGCGTACAGAATATTCCAAAGGAACGTTCTCCCGGTACGCCGGTTTCGAAGATCGACACGGAGGCCGAAAAGAAGGGGGATTCTCGGTGTCGACGAGACGCGCGCCGTGAGCCTTCACGAGCAGACGAGCCGCGGACGTGAATCGGAACGCGCGTGTGCGAATAACGGTGCGTGCACTGAGAAAAATAACTCGGTCAAAATGACAAAATGCATTTGGTTGATCGAATCTAGTTATTCTAACCAAAATGCTGGTAAGTTTAACCAAATATTTAGGCATTCTAACTACATATCTGGTTATTTTAAAAGTCGTCACTTAAAAGCCGCAAACAACTTCGTCGGCTGTGCATTTCGTTCATTTTCGGGAAAAGAAAGACCGGCATGCATTTTTTTTCGTATTTAAAACTGAAACCTACGTAATATTTGTATATATCCGGAGCGTTTTAGCTAGCAACGCGATAAATTACAATATTTTCTCGGTACCTAATTGTTCAATATTGGTATACGCCGCGTTTGTTCAGGCTTCTGATAAAAATTTGAGGCCGTTTCGCGCGGTCCCGTCGGATTTGCATGAAATTAAATGCGATCCTCGGAAAAAAAAGGTTGCTTGCGTTCGGATTAATTAAGGCTATGACTCGGCGACCGACTGTAATTATTTTCCGTGTCTATATAAAGAATTTTCCTCTAATTTATCTCGCGGTTCGAAATGAATCTCACGAACGTTCTGCGGGACACGATTCTCGCTTTTATCAAAGAGAACACGATTTAACGTATAATCTGGTATTTCTTACGAGTTATCAAATTCATTTTATCTTTCTTTCTATGGATTTATTCTTCTTATTTAATTTCTGTACCTACATTGTTCGAACAAAATTAGGTTTATATATTTTTCTTCTTTCCTATTTCGACATCCCAGTTAAAGGAGTGTACATAATTTTTATCGCTCGATATTTCTAGAAGACAATAAATATGTAGCAAAGGCCGGTGTAAGTTGACGTAGATAGTTGGCCCCTCGTTGCCACAGAAAACAAAGGGAACGAAGGGCCGACTACACTCTTAGCAAGAAATATAAAATGTAAATAAGACTAATTTGAAAAAAAAATCGCCCACTCCGAGGCCTCGAAAGCGCTTCCGCAACTTTGTCGGGAGCTATCGGTTCGAAATAGCTGGCCGAACCGACGAAAAGTGTCATAGCACCGCGATCAGAATTCGAGCCGATATAATCCCGATTTATCGATGAAATTCCAACACGCGATCGAGGTTCAAGGATGCGACTGGATACCATCGGCTCGGGCTCCAGTTACGTGCCCTCATGCGCGCGCTCCACCGACACGAGTGCAGTCGTATGCACCGACGTCACGCGCGCGCCTTCTGTCGCTCGGCGGACGCTTTACCGTCCCTATAGTAATTCGGGTCGACGGGAAGCGGGTCGAGTCCCGGGAAAAAAAAGCGACGCGAATGGGGAATAAATCTGAATCGACTCGCGCGCCGCCTGTACCCATCGTTAGAGATATGGGTTATTTCGCACGCGTATACAGAGAGAGGGTCAAGACTTGAATCTGCAATATAGCAAATATAGAGCGGATACAGGTTTTTGTGGAAGTATAAATGATGAGCATCATTGTTGATTGGTCGTGGTGCGTAGAAAAAATTAACCCCTTAAGTGGTGGACTTGGAAGTTCGAAAATTGGTATGTTTTCGATGAAAAATGAAAGGAATCTTTCGTTTTCGGGGGATTTTTGAGAGGTGCTGATTTTATTTCCGAGGTCCATTTTCATTTACGATGCCTTCTAAGGGTTGAAAATAAGGATTGAGGGGGTGACGTTTAAACAAGAAAATAAAATTCCTCATTTTCGGAGTTAAACCATAGATGTGAGTTGCAGTTTTCGATTAGGTACTTATTGTTAGTTTTATAGTTAGACTTCATTTTTTATAAATAATCGACACGGCAATAATGGATAAAACAGAGCTATATATTTACCAATATTGGACTTCCATTATTTTAAAATTGCATTTCGACTTCAGAATCGAATTCAGCATCGGAATCATTGACTCTGGGTGTAGAGGATGATGGAAGGATTCACCGGAAATCATTCCGACGAAGATACGTCGGCAATGCTCGTAGCGCGAAAGCGTTCGCATTGTAATCGACTCATTGGAGCACTATGGAATGGTCGTGACATTTAATCGAAGCCGCAAGGCCGAGTTGCAGAGCGCCCGGTTCCTCTTAACGGTTTCTTTCGCCCCCCGACAACCAATCCGCATCTCATTGGGACGAGTCGTTCGCGTTCGATATCGCGGACGACGATTCGGCCGCGCGATTATCGCGAACTTGGAAAAGAGGACAGACCGTGCGTTTGGCAGCGACAGCAGCATCTGCCGGAGTGGCTGTACCCTCGTCACTCTCTCGCTCTCTACATACGTTCCATTGTTTCGATAGCATCTTTGGGAATGGGCTAACAGTGCCCGCTCGTCGCCTTGCGGATGGCAGTCGTATTCTGGAATTTTCCTGCTCCCAGTGTCACGGATTCTGTCGCCGGTGACCTTTTGAAATGTCATTTTTACACGTACCGACCGATGATCAATCAATTCTCGTGCTTTCATTATTCAGGGCTGACCCAACCGTAGCTGACAGGAGTATGAGAATTAATTGGCTAGTATGTTTAAAAATGACATTTAAAAAAATTACTAGTGACGGAATTCGTGACATGGGGAGCACGCGAAGTTCTTTCCAGTATTGGCTGGTGGTGTTGCCATTCTCCAGTGGGATTCTTCGATGAGCCAAAAATATATGACGGGTCCAGTGGAAAAACGATGAGGTTCCATTTTTTTTTTCAAAATCTTCGAATTTTTTCAGCTTGTAACGTGAAGTATCAATATACCAAACCTTACAGGGGACGAACAATGAGATTCCACTAAAAAAACTGCGGTTGAAAATACGCAGCACAGTGGAAAAACGATGAGACTCCCACGAGAACTTTCGTTTTCCTCAACTTTTTAGAAAATGGAACCTCATCGTTTTTCCGCCGGACCCTTTATATATTTTCTCTCGTAGGACACTTTCAAAGGCATTTTCTTAAATCGTGAAAGTAGGCCGCGCTACAGCATCGGCTCCGCAAGCGGGCAACGTATCGCACGTGAAAAACGTGTCGTGTGTACCGGAGTCACGTGTATTTGCATTTACGATACGAGTCCCGTCGATGCGGAGCTGTCCCGCTTGTACCCACACCAGCATTTACCGTGGTTGGTCAACAAATCTCATCGACGCACTATCCGTCCGCTAATTACACCTCTGAGCTGCAGGCTACATTGCGTATTGTCCGGCCCACAGGTGTAAATTGCCGGATGTTTGTTACCCGCATCGTGTTTTGCCGGTGGAAGCGAGGCGTGTCATTCCGTTGTTTGTCGATCGCCTGAAGCTTTTTTGCGCTGGTGTGCGGCTCTAGTAAGTTTTTTGTTTCGAGCTGCGGGGGACGGGGCGCTCTAAATGCAGGCCAATCGAAGCCTATCACTGCAGGCGCCATCTGCAGCTCGAATCGATGCAAAGTATGGGAGGCTTTTCGAATTGTTTGGGACGCAAAACATTCTGGGATAGGATTCTGTATCGATAGAATTCTGCAATCGCTATTGTTGCGCATATTTGTTCAAGTATAAAAAAAATATACGCAACTATAGCGACTATAGAATTCTATCGGTACAGAATCCCACCCCTGAAAGGAGAGCATCGAATGTCGTTGCGGTAAATCGATGAGGTGCAATGTATAATACATACACCCCCGTGCTCACGGATTCTGTCGCTGGTGACTTTTTTTAAATGTTATTTTTAAACGTACTAACCAATGAACAATTAATTCTCATGCCCTCATTATCTACGGTGACGTCTACTCTCGTTAATGAAAGCATGAGGATTATTAATCATTGGTCAGTGCGTTTAAAAGTAACATTTAAAAAAGTCACCAGCGACAGAATCCGCGAGCACGGGTGTACCGATGCAACGCATCGTTACGTTTTCAGCTCACTATCGTTCAATATCATTTTTTCCACGTAGAGCGATCCCACGAGTTCACTTCCTACACGCGCGAACGACCACGATTTTGTACTTCTCGCGTAAACAGCTCCATTTCAATTCCACTGGTGCGCGGATACCTTTCGGTGGTGTTTCGGGTGAACAGGGGAAGAGGGGATGGGGTTACCCTTAATAAGAGGGCACGAAACCGTCGCTATTTGTAATTTCTTCGAGTTCACCGGAGCGAGAAACCGACGCTATCTCGCCGCGAGCGCGCCATCTATCCCACGAGACCTCGTAACGCTAATAGTAGGCCAGATGGTGCCCCGATCGTCGGCCCAGAAATTCCCCTTTTAACGCGATTTCCCGCGCTCGGGAATGCGAGTCCTTGCAGGAAATTCATTCGCGTTTTATCCCGCGCCACCACACGGGCGGACTCCGCGTTCCCGACGCGGGGAAATCTTGCGATTGCTTTTCCGTCGTATATATGTCGGGTCCCCTTCCCTTCGCAGTATTCCAGGTTCATACGAAGACGATGCGAGCGATCGCCCTTTGTTCGAATTCCACCATCACGAGGAATTCTTTGAAACCTGTTCTCTGTATTCTCTACGACGCTATACCCATTCCCCTTTGCCCCTTCGCTCGACTCGCTGCGATGAAAGAGCTTAAACAGATTTCGATACCCGCGCGCGCGCGCGATCGACGCGATTCCGCCAGACTCGGCGCACGGGGGGCCGTGGATTCGTGCCTTTTCGGAGCGCTGTGGCATCCCCTTTGGAATTTGGAGGTCCCCTCTATCGGCTCGGTTAACATAATGGCGGTTGGCAATTTCATCCGAGAGCCGCGAACGCTGCGGGTTTTCGGCGATACTGCGGTTTCTTCGCAGAAAATACGAGGGGGGGATATGTTTAACGATAACGTTACAATTAAGAAAAAAACTAATCAATTTACCGCCAATTTTCAAATGACCGTTAATTAGTTGCTTCATTGCACTTTACGTGGTGCAAAAGGCGGTACACCATCGTTTCGCGTACCTCGTATAAATTGGATAAAATTATGTTTGCATCGGCCAAAATGCTTTTACGAGGGTGCATTCAGCGGACCGGGAAAAACTCGATGACAGGGAAAACCCGGTTAACGGGGATGACAAGAATTGTCCCCGCCGCAGTAAGCGTTGCGATGCCACGCTCTGAATAATTGCGACGCTCGTAATTATTCCCGACTGTAGGTGCAGTGAAATTGGAGCGATACGTTTTATTACGGCGCACGCTGGACGCGTATGTCAGCAAACGTCCGCGCGTTCATTTCCAAGTGTCGTATATGCGCGGATAGCCGATATTCCCGGAGGAATTGCCAGTCCGGTGAAATTGCGGATCATCTCGTAAATACCGGCGCTGTGCGCTTTAATCGTTATTATCGTAAAAGGGGGTCGCTCCTACTTATAGTGACTACAGTGCGAAACATGTCGACGAGCCGTTTTACGTGTATGCGCGCGGCATTCGTAGTTACCGCGTTGTAAAAGTGGGATGGTGCGACCGTGCCATTTTTCGTATACAGTCCAACCTCCCTCGGAATCCCCTCTCGGAATGTCGTTCGCTGAATTTTTTGCAATATGATCGAGAAATAAGAGTGTTCGAATTGTACGATGTTGATGTACAGTCAAACCTTCCACGACATCCCCTCCCGGGACGTCATTCGTTGAATCTTTAGCAGTTTGATCGAGAAATATGAGTATTCGAATTGTACGATGTTGATGTACAGTCCGACTTCCTGGAGCCGACGTCTCGATGATCGAGAAAATCTATCAAGATTTGTCGAGTTTACGATTAGTAGCTTTTATCCGACGAAAATAGGCGATAAGATATACGATAAAAATCGACCTCGCTATTTTCCGAACCACGACGCCGCGGGAGGTCGGACTGTACGACCGCTCGTTATATACTTCCGCGCATATAGTCGCTATATTATCCCTCGCTGGGAAAACCGCGCAGTGACAAATTTCTCCGCAGTCCTGCAGCAACTTTACAGATATAATTGAGGCAACATTGTCACCGGGCGATAAAAGGTGAG
Organism: Xiphydria camelus; assembly: GCA_963678675.1. Taxonomy (NCBI): domain Eukaryota; kingdom Metazoa; phylum Arthropoda; class Insecta; order Hymenoptera; family Xiphydriidae; genus Xiphydria; species Xiphydria camelus. Next base: position 26,943,642 of record OY783197.1, on the reverse strand, counting down.
CGCAGTGCGGGTGTGCGCGAATTTAATGAAAATAACCTTAGCGCCCACGCGCACTGTTCAATGAAATTGAACGTATATAAACGACCGCGCGTAGGGATGCTTATACCCCGGACCGGTAGATGTTAATGATCACTAATTGACGAAGGGAGCAATTTGTCTCGGAATCCCTGGGTCGTTACCGCGACGATCGTTAAATTTAAATTACAGATACATAATACGAAACTGATCCGCCGTCTGGATATACGCATGTTCGAATGGGCACGTAAATACAATACATGTGTACCCACGACATGATACCTATTACATGCACTGAGAAAAAAAAATATGATAGATTTGACTAAATTAATGGTCACGCTATTTTTTTTTCTCCGTATGTGTACGAATAGGTTATCGCTGCGACTAAGTAAAAAGCTTCAATTTCCAAAGAAAATATGAAGGAGAATTTTACGAGGGAGAAAAATGAGAGGATAAATCGGGATTCGATAAATGCCGCATGCGCGTTCTGCTTCGCAGCCCTTCATTGATGGATTGCGTTCTGTGTGTGCGTGCCTGTGTGTGCCCTCCTGCGAGTATTCTTTACGTCTTTTGGGCGGATTGAAAGCCCGACCGTGCCGGGCAAAGTTCCTTTACGTGGGTACTCCCCACGAATAAAGAAGGCCGCGCGCGCGCGAGCAAAAATGTTATACGCAAAAGTTTGGTACGCTCCGTCTCCTTCTGTTTATTCTATTTGAATAATAAATATTCTATTAATCAATCAATCTCCCGTATCCGACGGAGGCTTATGTATATTCACGCGCGCCCGTATTCGCTCGCGAGAACGACAGCGCTCATAGGCGGTACAACGCCGCACTAATTGCAACGAGGTTCGTCGGAGGCAGCTTCGCGAAATTCAGCATACGTATCCGTCGCACACCTCGCGTAACAAGTTTCCACGTGATTGGATGTATTAAAAACCTTAAGGGGGGGGGGGGCGAGTAAGAGTGATTTCCGTCGCGATGGAAAATCGTTCCGGGCACCTGAACTCGTACTGGCCCCGTCAAATTAGAACTTTACCATTTCTAACGAGCTTCAACGCGGTGGTCTTTTAATTAATAATCACGGCACGGCTTTGTACGCGGAGAAGAGTTCGCGATACACGATATTTCGGATGCTGGGGGCTCTGACGCGACGAAATTTTTTCTCCCACATACGCGATGCTCGTCATTAGCACTAATTCGGACAAAAAGTTCATTCAAACGTCTGTAGTACTTCAAATCATACTAATTATGCTCCACAGTAATAAAGATATACAATGAATTACTACATTATAATACATTGAGTACTAATTACACGTCAAAATCATCCACGCATATCCCCCCTTTTCCCGTGCAATTAGAAAGAGCCCACAAAAGAGACACGCTATCGCTCTGCGCCCTCCACCCCCGCTGCGCTCGCTCAATTATTACACGGCCCCGCGCACATAGCGCAACGTGTCTCGGCGCAACCCGCGCGCGGCTTCCTCATGTGAAGAGCCGCGAGAACGAGGCAATTCGGAACTGGGATTCTAAACCGATTACGAAGTTGGTCCACGGGAACGCGTGTCTACGTACGCGGATGGGAACCTGGAGCGGAGAGGCGGGAAGGGGGAGTGAAGGGGGTGGGCAATTGGCTGTAGTTTAACACGGGGGTAGGTGGGTAATATGTGGGGCGGTCGATAAGACAGGGGCTGTATAGGTAGTGGAGCGAAGGAGGGGGAAAGTGTGGGCGAAGAGGGAGTCGGAGCGAGAGGGAGCATCGCGTATACATCCCCCTCAGTGCAACGTATGCTCCTCGTGCACCGTAGTATGCCAACACACCGGCCGTGCGTGCCTCCTGGGCGTACGTGTTATCAACGTTATTGTCCGACATTCGCCCCTATAATATCGAACTCCACATATCGCCAACCCGAGACCATTAACTCGTTCATTCACCGATCTCTATGGTGGAGGGCGGCTATCGGGTATATCCACCTCGTATGTATACCTGGCTTCGGAGAATATCGCTCGTGGCTGCGCGTGTTCCGCTCGTTGCGTATATCGAGCCGCGAAGGGGAAGACGGCATCGCGCGCTGTATCTTCTTTAAGGCGGAGCATTCGATAAATCCCTTTGTATGGACGGCTCGCGTGTCAATCAGCGGGAGTCAGCGGTTCTCAATGGACTCTCGATACCGCGTCGATTTTCGAATTTCGGTTTCAACGTCCTCGTGTAGCTTGTACACATATAGTATCGTAGGTATATGTAGTCATTTTTTCCCTTCGTACTGTATTACACTGTTTTCGATACTTTTACAGTACTTTGGACAAATAATGACAGTCGTTTGGAGATCGGGACATGTTGAAAAATGAAGTTGGCCCCTCGTTCTCATTATTTTCCATAGAAACGAGGGGCCAACTTCCTTCCTCAACTTGCTCCACTCTTCTCTGAAACACAGAATTTAGAGCTAAAATGCCTGGTTACGTAGCGAAACATGTAGAGAAGCAGATGCGAGCACGAAATTTAGTGGTCGCGAGGTCGGTGGCGAGATTTCAGCAGCAGTCCTCGAACGAGTACCGTTGACCTTAGTCGAGCATCACGCGATCGATGCCCGACTCCGTGATAATAAGCCGTTAAGTACCCTCGATGCAAGTTGCGAATGCACGAGGGGAGACTTTTCTATCCCGTACACGCATACCAACACATAGCGGTGCAACGGAAACCGAGCATCGAGACACTCCAGGCGGAAAAATTCTATATGATCCATATGTGGTCTTGGTCATATATGGATTATATATGATTTCTATATTAACCACATATAATGCCTATACATATATTGTACAATCATTCAAAAATCTATATACAGTCCTTACATGGTTAATATAGAAATTATATATAATCCATATATGACCAAAACCACATATGGATCATATACAAAATACCTATATCGAATATTTTCGCCTTGGACCGTCTTCCGCACGCTTATTAAAAGCGCTCTACATTTCACGATAGATATCTTTCACCCCCGCTGTTTCAGAAAACAAAATACGCCGCGACATTTGACAATTTTATCATCCTTATCGTCATTATTTCTGTATTCTCGCCTGCTCCCTTCGGTCGGCCGCTTTTGCGTGTTCTCGGTTTGTTTACTCGCGTTGTTCAAATTGCAGTGAGGGGAGGGGCGCTCCTAAAGGCCGCGTCCCGTAATCGCACCCTGTTTTCCGCGTTACAAGTGGCGCCCCGCGCTTCTCGGTCGCACCCCGTCGGTAGGGTTGCATGTTCCTCGACGACGGTACAATCGGACAATGGAGAGGGCACTTTTGGCGTTAAAAGTGGGATGCGGAATGCGGCTCCTCCGGTCCTAAACAAACGATTCCTCCCTCTTGCTCGCTCTCTTTCTCCCTCTCCAGTGCGAGAAACGCGTCCACCGCTCTCGCTAATTTAATTGCTCCGCCTCCCACCAATTTCAAACGAGCTATCTCTTTTCATCATTGCACCTTCCATGTATTTGTCTCCCTCCTCGGGTTATCATTACCCTCGCCATCCTTCGGCGAAACTTTCGAACCCCAGAGCGGAGATAAACTGATCTCCCCTTTTTCTCACCCCCTCCGCCCCTCCTCGCATTCAACACGATCCAACCGCGCGTTGCTTCCTCCGGCTAATCCGGATAATTGCGCTGCGCGGCGCGAGCGCGGTTCCATATTTCCGTCGTTTAGCTTCTCCGCGCACGCGGGGAGCTTGCGAAGCACGCGCGTGCGGCGCGCCGGGCACCACTCGGACAATGCCGCGCGCGCGCACGTCATCGCGATTAACGCGCCGCATTATCCGATTAAAAGCGCGGCCATGACGCGCGGGGCCGTGGCGAACGGGGGTTGCGGGAGAGCCCGCGAGGGGCCGTCGAACAGCGATTTCGCACGGATGTGAAATTTCGCGAAGCCTCAACCCCCGATTTGCATAGAGAGCAACGACGGTGTTATAGCGCGGCGCGCTGGTGGTTTGCGTATAAGGCACGGCTCTCGAGAGGAGAATATCAGTTTGGGTGGGAATAAAGGAGGGAAGATTTTTTTCTCCCCTGACCGTGTCGGGGGAAAAAAGTGACCGGAAGTCGGAATTCACTGTGCCGTCGCGACGACGACGCTTTTTCTTCGGGTGCGCCTGTGTGTACGCCTTGGCGCTTCTTTTTTACTTTCTTTTTTTTGGCCGGTGGAGAACGAAAGGTCGGGTCAGGGGGTGAGAGACGCTCGGTGTTATCGGAGAAAGTTTGACGACACCGGACGAATGGCGCCATTATTGGCCGATAACTGCCATCGTGCGCAGGGGTAATGTGAATTTTGGAATAAGGGGAAGTGGTGTGTCGAGAAAAATTCGGTGTAGGGAAGACCGCGGCAAGTTGAAGAGTGAAGTTGGCCCCTCGTTGCCGTGGAGAGTAATGGGAACGAGAGGCCAACTCCTCTCGTCAACTTGACCCAGTCTTCCCCACGCGACTTCAGCCTCCGTTAATCGAGTCCGTACAACTGAACCGCGCTCGACGTACTCGACTGGAAGGACATTTGATCGATAGAATTTCACTTCCCTTCGCTTCGCGTGCATTTTACCGCGCGTTGCTCGTTTCTCTCCGCGGTATAAGTAGACGTACCACGCCTATATAGACGTCCCCATCACGTCGAACGACTTTCTCCAGAGAGACGAGAATCGATCGCCACGTATCAATCATATTATTTTCGCGTATCCGATCTATCATCCCGCCCAATCGCGGCCTTCCTGGCGAGGAATTCGCGCGACGGAGCGAAAGTCGCGCGCGCGCGCTCGCACGTTGGAAAGTGGAAGGGGTGAAACCGGAAGGGGCCACCCGCCAGAGGACGCGGGAGGGAAAGAAAAGGGCGGCTCGGAAGGGCTGATTCGATATACGAAGGTCGCTGAGAATCACTGGTTTCCGTATTATCTGGAAGTGGCTTACCTCGCTTTTACTCCCCCCTCGAGAGATGACGGGGGCGCGATCAATTTCTATTATTCTTTGTTCGATGTCGAGCTAACTTTCGCGAACGTGCCCTTAACCTGGCCGCGTACGTGCCCGGTGGAGTTTGTTTCAAACGTCACTGGGAACGCACGCTCGCTCGTCGATTTACACTCGAAGGGGTGACATATGTTGAATGGGGGGTTGGAATTGAACTTCTTTTTTTTTTTCTTATAGAAAAATAGTTTGTTTAGATTGACACTTCTGTAAGAGGCTCTTGCTTGAAAATCATTATTTTCATAGTTATTAACGAATCAAGAAGTAATTTTAGTAATTTTGGACTTAGTTTTGGAATAAAGCTCTTCATTTGTATACGGCAATGATGAGCACATCCTACGTCATTTCCTTTTCGTATTCCGTTTCAATTCACTCTTCTTGATTCGTTAATAACTATGAAAATAATGATTTTTAAGCAAGAGCCTCTTACAGAAGTGTCAATGTAAACAAAATTGAGCAAAATATTGTTTTTATCCATACCATAATTAAATTGCAATAAAAAAAGTAGTAATTACCATTTTCTAATTTTTTGGACTTAGTTTTGGAATAAAGCTCTTCAAATATTTTCTTACCTCCGGGTAATGAAAATTTTTGTTGCTCATATGAGAGTTCCAATTGTTATATATAGAACGCAGTTTATATAGTATATTGATAAATGATTATGCGTGATTATCATAACGCGTCTGTATACAGAGAAGAAAAATTAGTTGTAAATTGCTCACGGGGTTGCAAGTAATTATTTATTTATATCAATGAAATCTTTTAATACACCAATTTTATATCTCCTCCTTACAATCATATGGAATAGTATGTGATTGCAAGGAAAAGGTATTTAATTAATGTGAAAACAAATTTAATCGACATAAATAAATAATTACTTGCGACCCCGCAAGTATTATAATTACTAGTAGATCCAACCAATTCTTTTTCTCTATATAGCTGTCTTTCAATTTCAACATTTTTAATATTACATTTCAACGTTAAATAACGTCATTAAAAATTGGAAAGGCAATTTTCGACTGAATATTTACAAACACAGAACGTATTTACATGGTTGGTGAAACATTTTTTCCCAAATGTCCCAACCCCATTCTCACGGGTAACGGAGGAGGGAAATAGGGCGTCGCGCAGAGGATTCAGAATACAAGCCAAGAGCGCCGCCCGTCGAGAGGTATTTTACGCTCAGCGGAAACGTGGCGACGGCGTCTTCCGCGATAAAACGGAATAGAACGGCGCTTTATTTCGCGTATCGAACCTCCGTCGGCCGGCGCGATTCCCTCGCGAGTGCCCCGCGCGGAAGCGGTGCACTCTCCGCGCGCGCCGTATAATTCCTATCCGGATACTTTACGCCGAGTGCGTGCGTCGCGACAGTACCTACACCCCGGTCGATCCCGGCGAGCCTCCGGGAAGCTTTATCGCCGCGAGCGAATCCGGCGCGATAGTGGATTGGGAGTCGAGATAGGAAGTGGCAGTGGGTATATCGATACCGATCGCGGCTGTCGATAAATCGGTTCGTTGAACGATTTCCATTATCGAGTGATTGAGTATTTTTATGCAGGTACGCGCGCGGAGAAATGGTTCAATCGTATATCGAGCTGTGAAACGATTTATTTCCGCGCGGGAAACTTTTCTTGGATTCGAATATGTTTTTATTTTGATCCGGAGAAATTATTTATTTGAATCCGATAAATGGGAAATGAAAATTTTAATATCGAGATATGAAGCGATTTATTTATCTACCTAAGGCAAATTTTTCATTGGCGCGAATATGTATGTTTTTTTAATCCGGAAATATTATTTGTTCGAGGCTGAAACTTATTTGTACGAGATGAAGGCATATTACTTTGTGTCGAATAAAATTATCTTACGACTGGACGTTCCATTTTACCATAAAAACTTTATAAAAATAGACATAATAAATTCGAGGCTTTCGCGACCTTTGCATTTCATGTTATATGCAGCGATGGGTTAAAAGATTTCGCTGCAGATAGCTATACGTTTTTGATGCTATCTGCTCGGCTGGACAAATTACAGGTATACTTACAATTAGAAGCGTGTGTATTTTCAGGACACAGGTAAAGCAATTATTCCCGAGTAAAGAAAATAGCGTTCATTTGCACTCTCTAAAATTGCGGATAACGACTGCTCTCTACCGTTGTTCGAGTCACCTTCGACTTCGAGATTATCATGGCTGACGTAGGAAGCACGCTAAACTATACCGTACAGTATAGTGCCACAAATTTCGTTTTAACTTCCATTTAATGGAAGCGTAACCCGATAAACGAGGAGTTGAGAAAAGTTTTGGCATATACGAGAGAATATTTAACCATAGAATGCAGAGTCACGTCGTCGTTACAATTTCCAATACCTGCAGAGCCATTAAACCAGAAACTACATTTTCGACGATAACATTACACCCGAAGTTGAAACAATTCAAAACAAATATTCTACCTAACCACGATTAATGTCGACGATTTTTTCTCCTCGTATTAACAAAAAAAACCATTTTTTCTTCAGAAAGCCAAAAGATATAATACTTCGAACCGAGAAGAGCTTTTATGGCAAAGTTGTACGCAGCTGCACGGGATGAAAGGATCAGGGTAGGACAAAAAGGGTTCCCGCGGAAATCTTACTCGGAGCTGTTAAAAGCCGGACTGTGCTAATCTTTCCGAGTGCTTAAACTTTTCACGAGATTCAAAATGGCCGACAGCCGTGAAAGTCAACGGCGAACGAGCGATGAAAAGTACGCGGCGAACGGGGGTCTAAATCCATCGGCGCTCGAACTTTCGATGGATTTCGATTGTTCTCTCCGCGCGCCCCTCCGATGCTCGACTCGCGGATGAATAATTTATGGATCTCGTCGAAAATTTAGGCGGCTGCACCTTTACTCGGTATACGCGGGGCAAATTCTCTAAGCGCGACCGCTGTCCAACGATGGCTGCTGCCCCGTTGATATATTTGACGGCGACGTAACCCCCGTAAAGTGATTTTTGGTCGACGCCACCCCATCCACACACGCCACTGCCAGTCGCTCGACGCGGAGTGATAACCGCTCCTCCTCCACGTCGGTATATTATTATATTTTCAGCAATATTTTTGTATAGTAAAACGGGTTGATTTGGCGAATGAAGTTGGCCCCTCGTTCCCATTACTTTTCATAAAAACGAGGGGCCAACCTCATTCACCAAATCACCCCGTTTTATCCACTAGGATAGCCCTCGCGGACATTTGAACGTCCCAAGGGTGTACGTATCGAATTTCGGAATGTAAACCACTCGGGTGCATTTTAGCGGTTTTAAATAAACAAGGAATAATAATTGCGAGTAGATCTGATTATTCAGGGTATCTTACTTACAATTAGAATGTTCTCATCCGGGATAGACATATCAATTTACTATCCATTTTCTGTATAAAACGATATTATAAAATTGCGAATTAAGTGCAGTAATAAACATTGTTATGAATAATTAGAAATTTTCAGGAGGAATTTTGAGTTCATAATTTTTGCTAACAATAAGAAGGTGCTTCAATTTTGATAGATTTATAGCGACTTTGTAGTGAATTTAAATAATTCACATAATAATCTTAATTTTTCTTATCGATAGGTACATAGGCACATCAGCAAGATTAAATCACGCTCCATAAATATCTTCTGCAGAAAAAATCGGGTCAAGTTGAGGAAGAAAGCTGACCCCTCGTTTCCATTATTTTCAATGCCAACGAGGGGCCAACTTCCCCTCGTAAACTTGCTCCGATCTTCCTTTCGCGTCGAAATAAATAATTGTTTGAGATACGCGACGCGAATATTTTTGATCGGCGTCCTAGTTGCGCTATACGTCATCCCTCAAACTGACACGGGTCCGTTTTGCACTTCGCGCGACTCGTATAACAAGTCAATAGCTCGAAAAACGCGTGGAAAGCGTTGGCGTCCTGCTCCGTACGTAAAAGTGAAAACACAGCCGGCGTCCACGCGGCGATAGTCGAGGGCGAGAGGTGAAAAACGAGGGGTAGGTCGCGCGGCCCGCGGAGACGGGGCAAGTTAATATAATAGAGAGAGAAAGACGAAAGGCGTGAAGGCGTGGCGAGATGGAGAGGGAAAGATCGGGCCTGGGGTGCGGATAACGAATTACAGGCATTTACATGCCAAATACTTCGTGGAGGGTAATGCATGAAGACGATTGCAAACGTTCAATTTATATTCATAATCTCATCAGAGGCGATGCTGTTCTTCGAGAGAAATATGCAAAGGCGAGTCACTGTCGACTCTGCAATTTTCCGATGTCCTTTTTGAATATATTTCGCGCCGTCGAGCGTCACGGCGATTCGCGATTTCGTCGAGAGGGAGATTCTCCTGTGAAGCGAACCAATAAAGCCTCGAAATAGGAGCTGTTCACATATTACGTCGCACTATTTTTGGCCTTTTTCGATACCCCTTTGTCAAAGTTTGTCTCAAATTTAAATCCCCCACCTACGTTCTGTGACGTTACAGGAATATCTATATTAAAAAAAAAATGTTTAATATTTCGCGTTTGCTTCAATTATTTATAACCTGATCTATTATACTTTCATTTTCCTGTGATCATATGGGAAAGTAAAAGGAGATATTAAATATCAATAATATGCTAATTTCTATAAATCTGTATTTATTTTAAAATAGCTTTGTAGAGACTAGAATATCAGAACCCTGAGAAATAATGAATTAGGTACTGCAGTTTATAGAAGAACATTTCGCACAAAAATACAAATTTTTTTAGCATATTATACCGCTTTATCTAAAACTTGTGATGTCATAAATACAAGCCCTTCTCTCCTCCACCATGTCACATTTTACCACACTATCATGACTCCCTTCTCTCTTTCCTCCCCCCTCAAGATGTAACGTGGTATGTAAACAGCCCCTTATTTCGGTCCAGTAAAATCCACGACAAAAATTCGACAACCGCTCGTGGTCTTATCGGTTCGAACATCTTCGAATTAACCGTAAGCAATTAATATCGAACGCCCCTACGATTTAATAAACAATTAAAGCGCAATTCGTTCGAACGATTTCCCCACCGGGGCTCGACTCAAGCTCGCTTGAATTCTTTCCGCTCGCGGTCGGGGAGCTTTCCGACAAAGGTTCTCGTAGCTTTACTAGCTCTCGTTTAACGTTGGGTCGTAAAGCTCGGAGTAAAGTCGTCGCCGTGGTACCTAAACGAGAAAGGAAACTGTTCGTCGCGGATGAGAGAGGAAAATTAACCCAGAACGAGTATCGATACTCGAAAGAATACTTCTATAAACAGAAAGTCTTTGCGTCAATGGACTCGGCGGGAAAATAAATTCTCAGTTGGGTTGTTCTTGGAATACAAAAAGTTGATTCCGCCGTCGGTTGAGCTATCCATTAGCATGATTTGGCCGGTTCATCGTTACCGGGATAACTTGAGATCGACGATAAGTCCGGAAGGAAACGCACGGTGTCGAGGTATCGCGCGCGAGATACCGATCTACGCGTCGAACTGTACGCAATGTACACCCAGCCGCACGGGGGTTCTGAACATAGTGACTTTTCAAAATGTAATTTTCAAACGTAACAGCCAATTAGCAATTAAATCTCATACTTTCATTAGCTAATGCGGCCTTTGCCCTGGCTAATGAAAGCATGATAATTAATTATTCATTGGTTAGTATATTGAAATATGACATTTTGAAAAGTCACTATGTTCAGAATCCGTGCGGCTGGGTTTATTTTGGACAAGGTTCACGGAGCGCGAAGGCGTCGACATCTCGCGTGCAGCGCGGGAAACGAACCGTCGCGCACGAGTCGGGCGAGTCTCGAAAAGGTCAGCGAAACCGTGCCTCGTTTCTAGCGCCTCCGCGCGAATTATGCCGAGAACAAGGGCGAGATTTGTCGGAGATAACTACGCGAGCGCCACTTCTGATTTAATTTTCCCGATAGAAGCTTCTGCCGCTCTAATCTTTCGGTCGTCTTGGACGTTGTAAAAGATTCGACACTCTCATGGGATCAAGGGGATCCTTTAAAACAGTCCCTCTCATATTTACAAAATTGTAAAGTAATTTCGAAGATTTCCAAAACAGCCCACGATTATTCCAGAGGAATGGAAATAATGGTTTTTACCTGCATTTATGTCAATAATATTTCTTCATCGCGGATAAATAATTTCGTCATATATGAAGTGATTGAAAATTTATCTGCACATTAAACGTGTCGAAGTGTTTCTTCATTCAGAATCCTCACGGGATGCGAGGAGTTCAGCCGGTCAACTTTCGCGTCGAGTAAGTATACCTATATCTATACACCCCAAAGCGAACGTAACGAATTTGGATCGATTTCCGGTGGCTCGTGCGGAAACTCCACACCAAGACGGAAGTGCCAACGGAAAGCACTGCCGTCGAGGCACGTCGAACGAATCAATACTTTAAAAGGCAGATGTATAGAGGTGCCTATATGTATCTGTTGCATTGAGCTTCACGAGCGCGGATGCAGCGCGGGACTTCGAAATAGGTCGTGCGCTTCCGTCCGATATATATTATATATAGACGAGTATATATATTTCTACGCGCTCCGGTTGGACGTTTGCATTTTAATTCGCGAGTACATATCCGCGCTCTGCGGGGAGAGTCGAGTACGCGGCACATTTGCATCGGGGCCCTCGAAAGCGTCATAACCGCGTCCGATACGCTCGCGGGTCTGCCGGCGAAAGAAGGGAATCCCCGAAATCCCAAAGCAGGTGGAAATTCAATTTGCATATTAGATGCGGTTATATCGACGTACCGGTCGAGCTGTCCGTTTGCTTAAACCACTCGGGAGAATCGTCCCGTAAAAATATTGAAACTGGAGAAGATAGTTCGTTTGATTTTAATGAACGTGTATTTGAATATTATCAAGTAAATATCGATTCAATTCGAATCTGCCGTATATTGATTTGGAGCGCGTATGAATATGTATTTTGTCCCCGACGATTGAAGAAATCTTTCTCCGGATACACGAAGTCAATATTTATCGGGTTATATTGAAATTCTCACATATTTCACTCGAATGCATTTTCTTCTTGATTTACAGTTGCTCAGAAATCGTTATGAGCTGAATTGTAATAGGAAGTGAAATAAAAAGCAGTTAACATATCCTGGCATAGAGGCGAATAATACGAGTACCTATGCTCTCTAGTTCTTTTGTGTCACAAGTATTTTACTTCCTAGAGATATATGTTTGTCGAGGAGCAGTAGGTATACGTGTTACGATCGTAGAGATAAATTGTATGTAATACATAAATATAACGAGGATTAGTATACGCGCGTGCCATTTATCTCTAAAACTCTAATAAACATTCCTGTATTCACTTATTGCGTTCGCAATAAATTTCCACGGGCGGGATTTGCGCCGTTTTGAAACCAGGGGAAAATCGTTGCGTAGAGCTTTCAAATTGCTCGGAAATGTCATGTGTAGGTCGTAATACATTTTCCCGAAAATATGACATTCGCACAAAAAAAAAGAATTAGTTAGATTCACTGAAAATTAACAGCGGGGTCGTAAGTAATAATTTATTTATATCAATGAAATTTTTTTTCTTAATACTTCAATTAGATGTCTCTTCTTTACAATCATCACGTGGAATACTCGTAGCACATGATTGCAAGGAAGAAATATTTGATTGAAATTAATAAGATTTAAATATATTAATATTATTTAAACAAATAATTACTTGAGACCCCGCACGTAATTTTTAGTAGATCCAACTAATTCTTTTTCTCCGCGTGCAGATATTTTTGTATGACAATTTATGGTGAATTTTCGACAGACGACAGGTGCGATCTGATATTTTTCCCGAGATCGCGACGCTACATACAGACAGTGTTAATGATTAATCGATAACGGTACACAAGCGTGCACGTCCGTCGTTTCAATACGATCCGTGCATGTCCGTGCGAACGCACGAAATACTTCGCGTCACGCGTTCCACGAGTTCATATTCCCGTACCGCCCCGGAGAAGCTGTCCAAAACGACCCGTGTCGGCAGTCGCGTCAATCGATAAGTGGTGGAAAGGTCAAAAGGAGCGGAATATATTTGGAAATAAATTTCGTTTTCTATTTTCGCGCACAGTTTTTACCGAAATACGATTCAACTTCGGCTCTTCTATCGTTTCATTTCTGGAAACGTAGAAATTAATTAATTCTCGATCAGAGTGCAAGAGATCCCAATTATTCGCTTCATCTGACAGGATGAAGTGACCCTGAAGTGATGTGTTCGCTGTGAAAAAAGAAAAGAAAAAATGTATCAATACGTTAATTGAAGAAAAATAGATATTCCGATTAATCTTCATATCCGAATTCATCCTGCGCCCACTCTGATTGATGCACTCTGATGCGAAAATTGGCAGAGCCAAAAAGAGCTACCGGTGACGTCACGTTGGTTATACCGAGAGCGCCACCGTATCGGAACTGTCGACGGGCGTACGAGAAAAGCCGTTCCAGGAAAAGAACGGCGGGTGTTTTTCTCCCTCCTTCCCGTCCCTCACCACCTGGCAAATACCCAATTTCATCCGGCCAAAGTAAATTTGTCGAAGGTCAGTTCACCGGGATTCTCGGTAGAATGAAACTACAAAGTGCGCGCGCGGGTTCCGCGGCTGCCCTGTACCTACTGTGCGGCGTGGCGCCCCAAAGAAGTCTTCCAATCGCGCACGGTTTCAAAGAGGGCCGTTGGTAAAAGGGGCGGGTGAGGTAGAGAGGGGGGATATTTAACCCCTTTGTTCGATTTTTTCCGAGCTTTGCCCGTGCTGAAAGGGAGCACCGCCGAGGGGCCTCCACCGCGGGTTATTTCGAAAAATTCAAAGCGAAGCGCTACTCGTCGTTTTCGCAAAAATTCCTCGACTCGATGGAACGTCGTTTCGTACGGCACGCGCGCTGGACCGCGTTGGAGGAGTGAACACGGATCGTCCTGACGAACGAAAAGCGGCGCGGTTCTCCCGGGGGGGTTGAAAAAATGCGCGACTAGTGCGTAACGCGTTACTTTTTTTTCTTACAAACATTCATCGCCGCTCGAGTCGAAGTGATTTTTGTTTCGGAAGCGACGCTTCGGGGCGCTTCGAACGACGAATTATTGTATATCGACGCCGCGGACAAGTGAGGATGAGTGGAGTAGACAGAGAATGTGGAGAGGGAGTGAGAGTGACAGAGAGAACAGAGATGTGGATAACGTCGTCCTAATAATAAAAGTGCCCAACTCCACTTTTTGGCAAAAATTTAATTTTGCTGCCATCTGTCAATAATCTCGCTCGAGATTATCGAATTAATAAAATATTCGTGCTATCATACATCGTCGATGTTTTTTTTGGGGGTTAGAATAACGTCCAAATAAACGGTTTTTCTTCTCTCCTGTGAAATTTTCTGAAACGGAGTTAGGCACTTTTCTTATTAGGGCGACGATATGTACAATGGAAGAAACTGGGTTTGTCGGCTCGTGAATGTCTTGTGTAAAATAAAGTATCCGTTACGAGTTTGCCTCGTACGCGGGGTGCGCGCAGGAGTGTATATCGAGGAGAACCGCATTTTCCGGTAAGAACGTGAGTCGCGTTAACAAAGATGGATGGGCGACGCGAGATCGAAACGCAGATCTCTCCGCGAGAGCGCTTTGTCGGCTCCTCGATAGGTGGCGGTCAGCAGGAGCTGGAGTATCCACTCGCGGCGCTTTTCAAGGATTGAATCTCGAGGCGATAATTCGATCTTGTCATTAATTTCCTTTACGGCAGTTTCGAGAAACTTGGACAAAATTATTTATCCCGTATTTTTTCATTTTCCATTGTTGGCCGTATCAAAGCTGGAAAACGATATTTAAAAGTGCAGCTACGTCATCGTCTCATAAGACTATCTCTCTCGCACTCGTTGCTTGGCATAAGTGCGTCTCTCTGGCTTCTCGATGACGTCACAATTTTGTAGAGAAAACGCACTTACAACTCAGCGAATAATTATGTTTTCGGATATTTTCTTTTTCGTATGATATTGAATATGTATACAGATTAAAAATTGAACTTAAAAATATGAGTACTTTTTTTTTATGCAAATACCGAATTGTGTGGAGCCTATATTCAAAGCGGTATATTTACCGGAAGAGTTAAGCTCGTGCAGTTTTAAAATAGGCTCCATAATTGCATCCGTTGGCGCCTGTGAAATATTATTGCTCGCTATGCGGTAAAACGGGATGAGGTCTCGCAGGAAATTGATCCCCCGTTTCCACGGAAAGTAACAGAAACAAGGGGTCGACTTCCTGCACCAACTCACCCCGTTTTACCTTAGCTTAATGAAAGTTTCTTCGCATTTAATTAATTAACCGGTCGATACTTGATTTCGAAGGGCGTATGTGCACGGAAGTCCGATCGGATGTTAATTGCTTCGGCTAAAAATTGTAGAAGAGGGTCTGGGTAGTAATCATCGTCCGTAATGGACTAGGAAAATCGAACTTCGAAGAAGCTGCTATACAATATATATATTGACTATCCAGTGGGGTCTGTCAAATATCGCTATTCGTTATATACCAAGTTTCTTTGTATTTAATTAGCTAACTGACGCTAATACTCGGCTTCGCAGTATAATTTTTCTACGCGATCGCGAGCAGGCTCGTGCAGTCGACTGCGCAATCAGAAACCCGATCAGATGTTAATTAGTTCGATTAAAAGGTGCAGGAGAAATCCAGTTACAATTACTGCCCGAGGGGGAAGTTCATAGAGCGTAAATATCGAACTTCACGGAGGATATTGATATCTTTAGCAGTCACGGAACGCCGCAATTTTTTTACGTAGCGGAGACCTAGGAAGTTGTCCTCTCATTCCCGTTACTTTCCACGATAACGAGGGGCCAACTTCCTCATTTCAACTTGCTTCGGTCTCCTTTATTCCAGTATTCAAGCTCCTTTATTCGACCACCATTAACTAGGATTATTATCTATTTTCTAAGGACGATTTTTCCACTATCAACAAGCAAAATCGGTGACGTACAGAAATTTTTATATAGGGTAGATAACATTGGAATAAACGCCCCAGTTGAAATGCAAGTTAGAGATCGATTATCTTGAAAACGATTGGAGATATCAAAAAAGAGTTTAAACAAAAAATGTTTGTCTATGTTTCTACTATAAAAAAGGTGCTGTTAATTTTTCACATATCTCTACTGCGTTTCAAGATAATCGCGTTCAAAGTTTAACATAGACTGTTAGCGCGTTTATCCTATTTTTATACCACAATAAAAATGAAAAACTGTACAAACTCTCGGCGAAGCTGATGATGGGCTCGACAGTTTCGAAGTGATAATTACGGCACGGTGAGATTATACCTCGTAATCGCCTAGGAGCGTTCCGTGCTTTACATGCGATTAACCCCTTTGTGACCGACGCGTGGCGTCTAAAGGCGTTTCGAGATTGAGGATCGCAGCTGCAGTGGGGTGGCAATGCGAGGGATCGTCCTGTATCAGTGCATTCCTCCGCTATTATACCATTATATGTGTATATTTCGCGTGGGTGGATCCCCCCTCCCCCCAGGAACACCTGTCTATACGCAATGCGATAGGCAGGCGAAGGAAATACCCGTTGAAAGTGACACCGCATCAAGTAACCCCCTTTCGCGTGTTCATCCAACCCCCTGAAACTGTACACCGTTCCCGCTGAAAGTGATTTCAAAATGTTTGCTGGAGAAGAATGTCACGTGACGATGTTACGCGATGGATTAACATTAATTATTTTCCTTTTCTACATTTCAAATAACGTTTCTCGGTTAATTCGCGCCGATTAAATAAAAGAAGGGGTTGTAATAGGAGCTGGCCCCTGATTACCACGATAAATAACAGTAACGAGGGGCCAACTATGAGAGACTAGTATTATAATATCACTCTCTGCTCTACAAATGAAAGAAAGAAATGTAAAAAGCGAGCGAAATTTGACGATCGAAGCCAAAGAAAATGTGCATATGAAAATTTTGGTCTCGATTTTTCCATTCCATTGCATCGTAATAAGACATTTCGAAAAGTGTCTTCGATCTAATAATTCGACAATGCGGTTTAGAACGCGCGCGTTCAATGTTTACAAATACAATTCGCGTCATTCAAATGGCGCAATACTGTTGTTGGCCGCTTCAATATTACGCACATCACCAAACAAATTGTATAAATCGGCAAAAGTTTGCCAGCGCTTTTCCTCTTCGGTCCGTGACCGGCTCAACGCGGATGATTGATGGAACCGGTGATGGTTCCTCTCTCCCTTTCTCTCTCTTTCCCGGGTAATTCCTCGATCCCTTAACGAACGCGATGGACATACGTCGCAAAACTGTCAATTATATCGTAATTTTGTTAAATCTCCGTCATAACCGTGCGAAGCGTCCGCCGCGATTTCGATTCGACACGCGGACTTTAAACCCATCCGAAGCGGAAGGATCGATGCCGCCGCGCGCCGCGGCCACGACGGGATGCGGCGATTATGCAGCTCGCGTAGCGGACGTCCCCCGCGCGATGCGGACGCGACTCGGGGGTCCCCAGCCGTGGCCGCCGCGCGCGGATCGAAATGCGGTTTTCCCTCGGCCGCGAGCCGAAACTTTCGCCGACGCTGTATCCGTCCGGCGCGATCGGAAAACGAAGCGGGGGCCGGCGCGCTTTATTTGAAAAGGAAATTTATGGATAAACTTTCGCAGCGCGCCGTCTGCGCGCGCGAGGAATTTCAAATGTGTCCGTTTTTGGCGAGTCGAATGTGGACGGGACGAATGGCGGTGGACGGCGCACGGCGGCTAATTTGACGAATAAATTATCACCGACGGGTATTAGCGGCGCTCGGATTAGACGAATCGTTGCGTTATTTATGAAGGAACTCCGTCTCGTTTAATTTTGCGTGATCGTCGAGGAATTGGAGAACAATTAATCTGAAGGCTCAACAATTGGAGCGAATTTTTCATTTGAGAAATGTTAATCGCTCCGATACGTAATAATTGCTGCGAGTGTTTTGCTAATTTTTTAATTTCGAGTCTGGTTATATAAGGAGTTTGTGGTTTCTTGACTCGAATGACACGTGCGTGAAGCACTCTATTATATTTCCCATGTGATCATAATTGCGTGCCGGTGCGTGTCATGCGATGTCTGGAGGGATATAAATTGAAGGAAATAATTGCTGGTGCTAACAATTTTTTTTCAATCGAGAACGTCATATAGATAATTCTAGGATGAAGTCGTGGCTTTTTTGAAAATATTTAATTGGCTCGAATAATTATTTTTTCGCGCAGGGAGAATTTTTTATCTACACGAAAATATTCTCGAGTCAAGAATATTAAAGTCTATGATCAAGGATTTGTATTCTTAAGAATTTGCAAGATCATTTACGTTCTTGATTCAAACAATACACGTTTCTAGGGTTGTATTTTTGTAAAAATCTGAATATGGTCTAGTCACCCATTTAACGTCGATTTTTTAAATTTTTATATTTTAATATTGGTCGAACTCGATTATACGAAAGGTTAGCTAGTAGGTTTCACAGGAGTTCGCCTGCTAATTCGGTTGACTACAGACGTCCCTTAATTAACAACGTTAGGGGAGGTTGGATTCTATACAAATACAACGAGGAATATCCCCAATTAGATCCGAATCTCTACAGATCCGAGGACCCAGACAATACTGCAATAGTCATTTCAGTGAAGACCCCCACAATTTCGGCATAAGTAATCCGATTTACCCAAAGAGCCGGTCGTATTACATCAAGTATACCGGTCTAAAGTCTACTCAATATTTAATGAAGAAAATTCAAAGGCATTGAAGATATTTTTCCAATTGCCCTTCAATTCGTAATGATTTTAAAAAGGTTTAAAAAGTTTGTTCTTTACCCTGATTCTTCGCAACACTGAAACTAGCAACACGAGCTAGCAGCCAGTAGTTATGGTTCGCCATACGTCAGGCGCCTCAGGAGAACTGGCACGGCGCGGGCGGCAGACATATAACGGACCATAACTACTGCCCACTGTCGCTTCTGCCACTAGCTTCAACGTCATGATTTTTCTATGGTTCGTAAAATTCTTTAATGTATTTAGGTTTTAAAAAATTTGATTACCGAATATTGCAATGTGTACAGGTAGAGAAGACCGGGATAAATAACACAAGGAGTTGGCCCCTCGTTCATATTACTTTCTAAGGTAACGAGGGGCCTACTTTCTCCGGAAACTTGCCCCGGTTCCCCTAAACATAGATTCTAATATATACCACTTCGATGTAAATGTACATAATAGTACACCATGCCATACGCACTTTACCCCGCCAAGGTTTTTCAATATATAATAATTATTCGACCGTCCCCTATATGATATTTTTGTATCCCACATCACTCAAATTTTACGTGTATAGTAATCAGAAGGATAAGATTTCTATATCTTGAAATAGAAGCTGGTACTACTTTTCTACTAAATTTATTCGAAGAGTTAAGCAGATTGCGACAAATTGCACGTAATTATAATATATGTACGAGTCTCGATCTGGACCTCGAGCTAAGGGAACCACGTATGGCGTACATATGTATCGTGCATACCGTAATATATTATAGGTACCACATATACTGGGCGGGTCAGTATTCCGTAATAACCAGGATGCCATTTCTGTGCGCGCTTTTAGTCATGTACAGGAAATTAATAAGCCCCTTCCTATCGACCGCCACGGTAGCTTATTACAGGTCTGTATGTAAGGTGCATTGCGTGCGTATGAAAGGCATGCAATGTAGATGGGTACTTAGGCAACCCGAAGCTGAAAACGGAGGTCTGACGAAACGTCGAGAAACGCGAAGCGCTCGACGAACCTATTTGTTCCTATGAGAGGGTTGCTATTTTCGACGGTATACACAAGACAGTTCATTCGTGCGAAAATGTCACAGTAAACAAAGTTCGGTTATTCGTGACTGAATTTATTTGATAATCGCTCATCAGTATCATGTAGTGGATTATTGAAGAAGTAGTGCAAAATATTTGATGTGCTGAACTGTAGACAATTTTTGAAAATCTACTTTATTTTTTGCAATATAAGCCATCATTTTGATCGTCGCTTATCAGTAACATCTAGTGGATTATTGAAGAATGCAGTCTAAAGTATTTGATATGCTAAGCTTTACACAATTTTTGAAAATCTTGTTCATTTTTGCAATATAAGCTACCGATTTGATCATCGCTTATCAGTAACGTCTAATTGATAATTGAAAAATTCAGTACGAAGTATTTGAAATGCTAAAACTGTACACAATGTTTGAAAATCTGCTTCATTTTTTCAAAATAAACTACTCTTCGATTTACATAACATCAAATTCTGAAAGACTACGTGACTTTTTCATTCGAATCACCCTGTATCGTAAACGTATACGAACTCGTACAGCTATATATGTACACACGTATGTTTGTTCATAAATATCTTACGAGCAAATGAAAACGGTTTACTACCTCACAATGGCACACCTAATGCGTCCTCCTATTCCGGAGACATTCTAAAAGAGACCGATCGACACGCGGTACACGGGCGGCTAATCGATAACATGCGCACGACCTCCCGGTCGAAGAGTATGCGGAGCGAAATAGCTGAACTAGGAGCTACGACAGAAATAGGAGCATACAAACAATAGATATAAGCACGAGTCTATATTTACAAGCGAAGGGAATGGATTGGTCATAAAGTATCCGAGACTTAATTTGGGGCAATTTCAAATAAACGTACCTACTTTCTACGCAATTTTATTCGGATAAATAAGTAGATATGTCATGTAAACTTGAACACTCCGAATAATCATTGGGCTATGTTTATAAAAAGAAATATTTTAATCGAATGGGATATTACGTTGAATTTCCATAATTCGGTCTTTAACTAAAACAAATATTCATATTTTTAAATTCAATTTGTAATCTGCATACGTATTCAATATCACACGGAAAGGAAAATACCCGAAAAAATAATTATTCGCTGAGTTATAAATGCGTTAACCTCTACAACATCGTGACGTCATCGAAATCCCAAAAAGACGCATTTATGCTTGGTAACAGTTGTGAGAAAAATAGATTCACAGCACGATGACGAAGCTGCATTTAAAAATATCGTTTTCCAACTCTGATGAGGCCGAAAATGAAAAATGAAAAAACACGA
The DNA here is from genome assembly GCA_963678675.1 of Xiphydria camelus. Taxonomy (NCBI): domain Eukaryota; kingdom Metazoa; phylum Arthropoda; class Insecta; order Hymenoptera; family Xiphydriidae; genus Xiphydria; species Xiphydria camelus. Next base: position 26,922,514 of record OY783197.1, on the reverse strand, counting down.
GGTAAATAATTTTGCCCGCATCTTTCGAATCTGCGATAAAAAGAATCGCTTAAAGACCGAATTAAAGTTTCTCGAAACGATTTCGAACACCACATATTTAATCATACCGTGTCTACATATATTTTGCAGTATTTTTGCTTAATAGAAAAACTGAGTTCTACCCATTTCCACCGAAGCCTTTTTATTTCACTACGCAGCTACCTTTATAGAGAATTACATTATGTATGCAATATGGCGACTTCAACATTTTTTTCCGGACATATAGAAGGAATAACGCGCGGTTGCGCTCACTTTACTTGCTCGACGACTTTCCCCGAAACAGTTCGATCGACGCGAGCCACACGTACATGTACGGTTAACGTGTGTGCATACGTGAAGTGTAGGTGTGCGTACGCACAATCGAGGCACGGCCCTCCTAGATATACCGCTACAAAATGTCAATAACGACAAAATAATACCTCCGATACAAAATATTCATACACGCGTACAATGTGTATCTGTCGGTCGCTGCTATGCGAACTGGACGGAAGTCGACACCATATGGAGAAATACATATATAGGTATATGCTATTGTGACCTGGAAACGAGCTACGCGCACAACGGAGATATCGGGAACAGTAATGGAAATGGAATTTCTTTTTCGCCTACCCCGTTCCTCCCCCGGCCATCGACTGAAAAAAGTAACTCCCCGCGCGCGTACACCGTATTGGTTCCTCCCTCTCGCTCGTTCTCCCGTAACCGTGCGGATGCTGCGCACCGAAGAGTATCCGGAAGCGAAGAGAGATAAGAAAACGGCACCGAGCATTCGCGTGGTATAACGCGAGGAATTAGGCTAACCAATCCGCGCGGGTAAAACTTTGATTCCCGCGCACGGCAAGAGCGGAGACGAGTGGAATTAAGCGGAAAGTTTTTCGCTTATCCCGGATGTCGCGTCCTTTGTTTTTTTTCGTCGCGAGCTTCCCTCACTTCTAGTTTCGCGGTTCAATTTCTTTCGCTGTCTCTTTTCGCGGGGTTTGCTCTATTTTCGTTTCAGTTTTTCTATAATTATTTTCCACTACTTTTCGGATCGCTTTTTTTTGGGTTTAATTTAGGATATTTTTAATTAGTCGTTAGGTCATTACCGTTCGTCTTATTAAATAAGTATGTCTCTTCTTTACGTGACATGTGAGGCTAAACTTACTCGCCAGAAAAGATACTTCAATCACTGTCATCTCATTATTCATGAATTTTTGGCCTATATCGATATAAGACTTTATTGTATAGATAAAAATGTAATCTTCAAAAAAGTATTACGCAAATATCATCCAAGAGCCCACGGGTAATAAGATAATAGTGATTGACGCTCTTTCCTGGTGAAGTAAGTTTAGCCTCATGTGGTATAGAGATGCCTTCAGGGGACATTAATTTTTTAATTATGAGAAACTCATCTTTCTATTCTTCTCTCACACTCCGGTTTATAATATGTAGCTACATTTTTTAATGAGCCGAATATTTTGTTAAATTTAACAACGAAAATTGTATTCTCGTATCATCGGAATACAATTTCTAATCTACAAAAAGCCGACATTTTTTCCAACTCCCCCGGTTTCTCCGCTTCCCCCCTTCCCCTTCGCGCTCAGATCGAGAAACTCCTCCGATCGCACCATCTCCGCGCGTCCCTCGTCACGGGCAATCCCATTCGTACACGGCTTACACCACGAAATCGAACGTGCAAACAAGAGGACCAGTATTATAGCGGCACTTACCAGTTACGCGAGCGAAGTCGCTTGTTCGTGACGCGAGGCGGGTCACCCTCGCTCGGGTTTGCGTATGTAGAAACAGCGATCCGCTTCTTCTCCGCTCCGTCTCTTCGCCCCGCCTATTAACCGAACGCTGAAGCGTGGTTCCTCCGACGTCGGGAAACCGCGACCTAAAAAGATACGTTTTCCCGTTGAGAGGCACTCGCGTAGTCGCGGAAAATGCCACATCCACTGGCTCTCCAGCCTCCGGGATGTACGTACGATATATTCGTCGTTTTGGTACGACGCTCGCGTAACGCTACACGCCGGGCACACAGAGTAGTACCTACGCCGCGCGGAGATACGTGTATTCTCGGTAATGCTATCCGGCATTCGTACATGGGATACATGGCTGCGGCGTAACCTCGTAGCCCCGCCGTGTCGTGGAAAGAAACACGGTCCAATGATACACGCGACCTTCCTCTCTCAGAACATTGGAGCTACTGTGCAATATGTTTTGGCTACGCCGATTGAATCGTCCGAAGAGCTAAGGTCTACTTGGGAGCGGGGTGGAGTGGTATCGCGTTGCGATCGACTTCGGCCGCTGTTATCTCGTTATTTGTGAACTTTTGAGCTAAGTTTGTAGGACGTTTTTTGGAGATCGTAATTTTATTTACAAAAAAGTGTTATACCAACATAGGGCTAAAGTCCATGGGGAAGGAGATAATCGAGTGGCCATAATGTGGGATGCGCAGAAAGAGTTAACTCTTTGAAATCTTATCAGCGATTAGCTTTCCGCCCGTGACTTCGTCCATGTGGATCTCGAAATAAATAGAAATTCCCGTACAAATTTGTATCCCTCATTTTACCCCCTTAAAAGATAAATTTTCTAAAATCCTGAGACATGTCTTTCTTAATTTCTAACCGAAAGATCAAATACCTCCCCTACTTACATCCCCTATTTTATCACCTCGGGAGAAGAATTTCGTAAAATCCTTTCTCAATGGGTGTTTAGATCACAAAGGAAACCTACTGTTCAAATATCATGAAATTAGTCTCAGCAGTTTCGGTTCGGCCTTGATGAATCTGTCAGTCACTCAGGATATGTCCTTTTATATATGTATATAGAAGATTGCAGTACTTAATTTAAATAAGAAAAGGATCAGCCTTTAATAGCAACGAGAATAGATTTGTAAATAAAATTCAAGTAAAAGCACCGGAGAACACGTAGTTATTTTCGAACGAGGCGTTTTCGTTCGATGAAATAACGGTATATTTGAACGCTGTTGATTATCTCAGTCGCCAGAGGGCGACACCGCGGCCCGAAAAAGAGGAACAATAGCCCAACCCACTTTCTCTCTCTCTCTCTCTCTCTCTCTCTCTCTCTCTCTCTCTCTTTGTGTACATATAGCGACGGTAAAAGTGGTTCGCGAGGGGAAAAAAAATATCAGCCCAAAAAGGGGACACGCGGAATTCTTTCCCTCGCATTCGACACTGTTTGCCGTCCTTGATTCCACACGTCGGCTTTCCGCGAAGGGCATTTTCTGGAATTAACGGTTAACCCCTAAATGAGTAGCTCTCGGCTCTCCACCCTCTCGGATAAAGTACACATCGTACCGTCGCTTCCGCGCCTACAGTGATATACAAGTACATTTCGCCGAGAGTATTTCAGATTTCGATGGCCCTTGAGAACATCCATCGTACTCTCCTGTTCGAAGATATCCTATCTTCGACGGGTTAACTCGTGATGCTCCGGTAAACTTTCCTGATACTGCGATGTAAGTTACGAGATTTAAGTTGGACGTGGCAGCAGATACGACGTCTTAAAGTGAGGAAATGCAGTTACGCATCTTTACGGCCGCATCTGATGCAGTTACCGTGACATTCTGGATAAGAGCCGCGTGGAAATGACGGTGCAGACGCGGGCGCGTTGTAAAATTACAGCGGAATAAAAAAAAGTACTCATCCCTCTTGAATGGGAATCGATTTTCCACGAGTCTGAACTCTCTTTTATTCTTCAATAAATCACAGTGAAAAATTGTCGATTTCACTCCTCGATGAAAAGCGATAAAGTTACCCGTTATCGGTGCGTCGAGTATGCACCGTCATCGGTAAACTCCTTTAACGTTCGCACGAGCGTGTCATCGGACACCCATACACTATCGACGAGAATGGCGAGCGATTCCACCCGGAAAGCCTTTAGCCGCCGGCTCTCTTCCTCCACAGTGGTATCGATTCGATGAATCATTGACCACCTGCACGTCGATATTCTCGGGAATCGTACCTCCTCCGTCGCATGATATCTGTGGCACGCGAAGCGCGGAATAGGCTCGATACGGTCACAGAAACTGTAGAACACTGTGTCGTAGAACTCGCGGTTACTATAGTAACGGGAAACCATTTCGCGATGAAACTTGGTATTTGTTGAATATTTCAGAGGCTCTTGAAAAAGTGTACCTACACGCCGTAGAGTGGATCGCTATACGATGTTGAAGAGATCGATGAGAAAGATGGTCCCTCGTTGTGATCTCCTCTATTGCTAAATTTCAAAATACTCTGTAAGGATAAACTTACTCGCCAGGAGATAAACTTTAATTATCATTATCTCATTATCTATGAGATTTCGGCTCATATTTGTATAATATTGTACTTTCTTGAAGATTGCATTTTTATCTAGAATAAAGTACCATTAATATAGGGTAAAAGTTCATAAATAATGAGATAATAGTGGTTCAAGTTTCTCTCCTGGCAATTAAGTTTAGCCTCGTATGATATATTCTACGAAAAGACGATAAGAAGCTCTCTAACGAAGCATTGCGGAGAAACCAGGGCAAGTTGACGTGTTCTCATTACTTTCCACGATAACGAGAGACTAAATTACGAAAGATCGAAATACATTCGTAACAGCCTCGATGGACTTGTTTCGAAGCTTTCCCTCAACTATCGTTCGCTACGATAGAAATCGGATTCCAGTAACATTTACCATTCATCTTTCGGCTATGTTCACGACTCCTACACTGAGAGTACCTACATATATAGGTTGCACGGTAATGCTAGTAATTTCTTGATATAAGAATAAGTTCTAGTTATTTTAGCAATACGTATTTCTCATTATATACATATTTTCTTTATATATATCCCACGTATTTCTATTTCAGCAATAAGTACAGCTATTTCAGCTATTTGTACAGTTATTTTAGTTATTTCAGCACTAAGTATTGCTTTTGTTACTATTTGGTATTGCTATATTACCTATACCGTCTAGTTAACCTCATTTAGCCTTAAAGTGTAGCTATCGCAGCTATATCTACTTATTGCTCTGCAACCTACAAAAATGTCTCTCATTTCGCCTTAAAGTACAGCTATCATAGCTATACTTATTGCTGAGCGACCTACGAATTTCTCTCACCGTAGAACTCGCCAATGAGGAACTTGCATGATTTTTTTTACTGGCTTAAAAAATAGAGTAAAAATTACCATTTCAACGGCATATAAACTTATGGTGTTAACACGTCGGATACCTTCACAAATTTGAGTTAAAAATGCAGCGTTCGAAAGAGCCGCGCGAACAGCGAGGAGCGATGTGTGACGTCACGCAACAGTAAAAGCGCCATCGGCCAATCATACTGCGTTCTAGGGCGGGGCGTAGTTAGTCGCACTCGACAGTCATTGGTTGAAGTTGAGATTTAGCCAATGATCGTCGAATGTGTGACGTCACGCAACAGTAAAAGCGTCTAGGCCAATCATACTGCGTTCTAGGTCGGGGCGTGGTTTAGGCGTTTGAGGCACGATTAATGAATTCTTCTTCTCCAATACAGTTACATATTATTAAAAAATACAGTGCTCCCTGGTTTTGATAACACGATAGCTCCGCGCAGTAAAATTTTCCAGGAAAACAAAATTTCACGCAACTTCCTCACTCGTGTATCTCAAACAGTCTCCCATCCATTTACGACGTATCTCCTCAAAAGCGCCACGATGTCGAAGCAAAGTTGCCTCCCCCTTCAAGGTATGCGCTTCCACCCGAGCTGCCTCCTCCTCCTCCTCCAGATTACCGCACAAAGGCATCTTGGGTATCCGCGCAAGAAAGAAAACGAAGATACGGACGACGCTGCCTCCGTCGCGATTCTCCCGCGACTCGCAACGTCGACGCTCGACACCGCCTACCGTGAATTACGGCGCGGAACCGATTCGAGGGTCGCGGAGGAGACCGCGCAGGGTCAAGTGGCCCCGGATCTCTTCTCCTCGCAATTTACATTTCTCTAGGTAAGCAGGCGCCCTTGCCTCCCCTCGTCGCCGATCGAGGGAAACAAGGGTGTGTCGCGGGGGGTGAAGGACCCCTCCTCGAGTGCGCGGAAGGCACGAGTACCGCGAATGGGTATCCGCGGCTCGACGTGACGGTCGACCGCCGACGTCAGAGGCTGACGACGCGACTCGTCGATAAATGTCACGAAGTTAACGTTGCCCGCCCCCGCGCGCCCGACTTTCCCGGGCGATTTTCCGGTGATGGATGGAAACGAGATCGCGGCCGCGTCGGGATCGATATTTGGGGGCGAGGGGCGTACTGTTTCGGGGAATGTCGTCGCGCCGAGCGACGCGAGGTAAGATGCGGATGAGAGAGCGCGCGGATTTGCGTGTCCGTCGGGGCGCGAAAAGTCGAGGTCGTGAGGATTGCGTTGAATCGTTGCGCTTTTGTGGTGGCGATTAAATATTTTCTGCAGTTTTTGCGGATAATGTCGTGGGAAATTGCGTGTAGAAAATTTGACAATTTAATTTTGTCGCTTATCATGATTATTTGTTCGCCGGGAAACATTGATTGATCGTAGCATTTACAGAGACAGTGCTAAGTTTCAAGGCAATACCGATTTATTGTTACGATAGCTACAATTTAGTAAACATTGTAATAAAACTTGTGGAATTTGCAAGCGTTGCTGTAATTTTTACTAAAATTGCAGTTGTTGTAACAATAAATTGATCTTGTTCTGCTGTTTACCACAAACTTTGTAAATGCTACGATTCATTTTTTTCCACGTAGGTAACGAGCTTTTGTATCTAACCGATAAATGGAGTTATCGTTCTCTTTTTTATTCGCTTCCAATATCCCTTACTGTCTAACTTCACTCGTTGCGCATTTCCATCGACATTGTCCCGTCGCACGGTAAAGAGAGAGAAACGGGATATTAAAACTTCTCGAATTATTTCGCGCGGAGTGTCGTACCGTTGTTATCACGGAATTTACATAATCAGATAGATAATCCATGGAGTTATCTCGCTCCGAAATTGCACTTGATATAACTGCGAGGCAGGTGCAGAGAGACAGTGATGCCTGATATACATATATGTTAACACATGCTACTGTACATATTGGTCTCTGAATAGTGTGGCTTAGAAGTCGATTTATGTAGGAGCAATTTTACGATAGCCTTTATATTTCCAACGTTTTTCGCAAGTGTATGACTTAATCGAAGACAATAAACTCAGCTCCGTGCCCTACCATTAAATCTTCTCGATAATCAACCTAAGTTGATTCGTTTCAACTGGGATAAAAGTAGAGTTAAACGCTCGTCATTTTGAAGTGCCAATTCAAGGTCGATTATCTTGAGAATGATGAGAGATATCGAAAAAAAGTTCAAATGGAAAACACTCGTCTATGTTTTTATCACAAAAAATCCGTTCTCAATTTTTCGCGTATCTCCGCCGCGTTCCGGGATAATCACGTTCAAAGTCAAACAGAAACTGGGACGTTCATTCCACTTTTACCCCACAGCGAATCTCGCTCTTTCGACATTACCGTTCTATTTGCGCATACGTACATCTATGCAAACATCCACGCTCGGTGCATCTGCAGAATTTTCATTTTCCCGCCTGAAATTAAGGTTTTATTCGTTTCGCATTCATCGTCCCGCGCGCGCCTCTCGACGTTTTCGAAGGAAATGTAAATTCAGCGTTTGCGATGCGAAGTCGCGAGGGCTTTATAAAATCTCCTATCCTACCCCCTATCTCCTCTCTGTCTCTTTCTCTCTCTCTCTCTCTCGGCATCTCTCTGCCACTCTTCGTTCTCCGCTCTATTGAAGCACAGAGGCACTTTGTATTTACATTTATATCTCTATTTGTACTTGCATTTAGGTCACGCCGTAAAAGGAGAAGTTGGGGGGGGAGATTCGTATATCGAGCCGACGGAGAGCAACCGTAGCTTTTCGTATCTCGTTCCCATCGAACGCAAATGCGAACGTACGGCGCTGCGCCGTGATACGATCGTGGGTACGATAGGAAGTAGCGGCGGTGCCGGGAAATCTTGGAACGCACCGGAAAAGTGTTGTCCCGCGGCGTGGGACACCGCCGCGCGAAACCCGGGGCGGTTCGCGAACGCACGGGGTGCCCACAAAGTGGGCGCTTCGAAGTTTCGAAGTGGAAGGACGAGGTGCGGCGCGATGTGGGAGGAATAAAAGTGTAAGAACTGCAGCCAAATAAATAACGCGGGGAAGCTGCAATAAAAATAACATTTTAATCAAATCCTCTACTAAGTTATTTTCTTATACATATTACGAATTACTTCCTTAATCGCGTCTTTTAAACCGATTTCTTGATGATAATTTGGAGGAGTCGCAAGTCGACCGAAAGTAATTAGGTTAAAATGACAAAACGCATCTAGTTAAACACGTCTAGTTATTCTAACTAAAATACTGATTAGTTGAACCAGATATTCAGTTGTTCCAATCAAACGTTTAGTTCTTAAAATTAAAAAGTGAACGGACAAAAATTGATCGTAGCATCTACAAAGTTTGTGATCAATTTCGGGATAAGACCAATTTATCGTTACAACTACAATTTTAGTAAACATTACAGTAAAATGTGTAGAAGTTACGAGCATATTGCTGTAATTTTTACTCAAATTGTAGTTATCGTAAAAATAAATTGACTGTCCCAAAACTTGTCACACACTTTGTAAATTCTATGATTGATTTTTTTCTGTGCGGTGTAGTTAATGCGTTTAGTTGTTCTAATCAAAATACCGGCCAGTTGAGCCAAATATTTAGTTATTCTATAATAACCAAAAAGTTTAGTTATTCTGACCAAAAAGTGGTCAGTCTGACCAAGCACAGATGGAGGATCCATATTTCACCAAACGGTTTGGTTATTGTCTCCAGCATTTTGATTAAATTGACCAGGTTATTTTACTCGGTGTGTGAGTGCGAGTGAGAACACACGGTGACGGCATAAGAACCTCTCTGTCTCGAACTTGTCCGGAGAATTGCGTGCAACAGAAATGCTCTTATCCCGTCACCGTATGTTTTCTCACTTGCGCTCACACATTACCTAAGTACTCCATCTCCGTACACACATCTATACGGGGTATCGTCATCGCGATAGTTTCGCCGTCGCGCGAAAGTTCATCACACTTCTTATCGCTCGAGAAAGTAGGAGAGAGAGAGGGGGGGAGAGGAGAAACGAATCCTCGGCGAAGAGATAGTCAGGATCGTTCGTGCGGCGACTATAACAACCCTCCGCCCCTTCCATTAGCTCTCGCGCGCTGCAAATGGATTCAAGAATTTCGAGCGAACGCTATACGTATACGCAGACGGAGTCGAGAGCCCGGGGTCGAGAGTGCGAGCGAGCAACGACCTCTCGAATGACAATCTTTCGCGCGCGCTCACGCGAGGTTCATTGCCTCGGCGAAATCGAGAGGTGGAATTCCGTCGGGGAATATCGAAGAATCGAAAGCGATCGCGCGCGCGCGCGCGCGCCCGAGGAGGACCGTAACGGCCGTGCGGCGCTCGGTTAGCACGGGCGGCGGAGAGTGAAGCGGTGGGCGTCGCGCTCGGCCGGGTATATCATTCCAGCGGGGAGAGCGCAGCAATTTACTCCCATCCCAGTAGTCCTTACACTCGGTTTCGCGAATTTTAAACGCGTACGTGTCCGCCCGGCTTTAGCGGCGGCAAAAAACGAGCTCGAGGAAAGCGGGGGGTGGCAGGGCGAGGCGAGTTGAACGCGCTTTTATAAAGCGTCCGTCGCTCGGCGGGTCGAGGCTACGTACATACCTACGCGATAGCGCGCGGCTTAGCGCTGAGCCGTGCGGCAACGCTGGCGCCCTCTGTGCGGGCGAACGTTCCGTTGGATAGATGCCACTGTCGGCGCGGGTGATTTCTGACAGAGGGACGTCGTGGGCAGGGCTTATCGGGTGGGGAATGTGTACAGTGGAACCTGGTTTTTTATTTTACACTGGCTAATGTTTTTCTATTAACTTATAATAATTTTTTGCCGCCTTTTATTACGCTTATTTCGCGTTCGAGCTTCCTCTGTACGTTGTCCAATAATACTTATATTTTTGTGTATTTTGGTCGTCCGTTAGCTCTCTCTGTATTATTTTTGCATTGTATTTATGCTTTTTGTATTTTGCTCTGTTCTGATTTATTAAAATCCTTTTATTACAATTATTTCCCGTTCGAGAATTCTCTATATTTTGTCCAGTAATGCTTATATTTTTGTGTGTTTTGATCATCTGTTGGCTCCCTCTGCACTATTTTTGTATTATATGTAGGTATATGCTTTTTCTGTATTTTGCTCTGTTCCGATTCATCCACATCGTCTTCTTTTTTATTGATTCTTTTACGTATTCAAGTGCTCTTAGGAGACATCATTTAGACTTCATAATGTGACGCGTCTATTATTTCTTTTTCATACATATTTGTAAATTCCATGTTTGAAAAAATATCTCCAAAGTGTGCTATACCGAAACAAATACGTAAATTAAAAGTAGTAGGTACGTCTATTGGCAATGAAGACCATACAATTGCCAAGCTTTGTTTCAATCAGGCAGTTCCAGCGATTATTCCTCTTCAAATTTTCGACAAGCCGATATTCGAGCACTTCTCGAGAACGCACCCAGGTGGAAAAATTCTATATAATTTGTAAATGGTCCATACGTTAATTTGGCCTTATATGGATTACATATCGCTGGTTCTCCGGAATAATGACAACTCAAAAAATAGAAATTTTTAGATAAATCTAGAATTCGATGTAAAAATGATAATTTTTTTACTTAAATAAAGAATGTAACGTAACGTAAGCCTATAATGAGATTTATAAAAAAAATATTGGTTCATAATATGAACTTGTATCTATTGTAAGAAAACTTTAATTCGCTCTCCTGAAAATGTACGATTTTTGACTTGTGTCACTATTCCGGAGAACCAGCGATAATGATTTCTATATTAACCATATGAGGACTATATTTGAATTGTTGAATGTTTGTATAATTCACATACAGTCCATACGTGGTTACTACAGAAATCATATTTACATAATCCATATATCATGACCAAATCCACATTATGGATAATATACAAAATACATAAAACCTTTCCGCCTAGGCAGTTCGGCCGTGCGAAGCTTTCTCGAGCAGCAATCCCAAGCGCCCTTCAAACTCGACCACAATGAAATTCGGCTCAGAATCGCGAGCGAAACCAGCGTTTCCGTCATTTCGCCCGAAAGCTCGTCGCCCCAGTGTCGCTGAAACACTCGGCTACGTCGAGAGATCCCGAGAAGCACTCGCGATACACTTTATTTCTCATCCGCGAGCTGTCAGTCGAACGAATTAAATACCGGGAGACGCCGGGGAAGCTCCGCGGTGCGGAAGATGGAGTGCGACGCGTCGTGTCTCGTCCGTCTCGCGCTCCGCGCGGGGGCGGGACGCGAAGAGATTGACACCGAGGAAAAAAGGCGGGCGAATTCGGGGACGGGGAGCGAAAGATTTGGATGTTTTTTCCAGGGACCGAGACGCGGCAGCCGCCGAGCTTTCCACTGGCCGAAGCGAATGACGCGGTCTCCTCCGTGTAAAACACGTGTCACGTGCGAGAAGCGCGCGTACGATTTATCGCGCGGGCGCAATTCGTCGGCAGACGGCGGGACGGAGGGATTCGAGGCAACGCGCTCGATGCTACGAGGGTGCGTGGGCGAGAGGAGAGTCGACGATTCGGGCGGGTTTATATATCAGTCCAGAAGCGGACGAGTTTCTTTTGCCCCGAAATTTTTTTCCCCGCGCGACGAGACCCTTAAGTCCCGAATTAATCGTCGGAGAGGAGAAAGCGCGCGCCTCTGCAGTTAAGGTTTCTCGAGCGGTACAGGGGCTTTTTCCCTGCTAAAAGTTAGTCCACTGAAGTACAGTAGCACTCTAAAGTATGTTCTTCGTGCGATGTGATAACAACGTTTGACGTAGAGTAGTATGTGTGTATCTGTGAGTTCAAAAATGGAGCCCAAAACATCTGGTCATGCAACGTTGCCACATTGACTTATCAGAGGTTACATTTATAAAGAACAATTAATAAAAAGAATAACGGGCTTCTTAATGAACGTGAAAAATGGTATAGATGATTCTAGTTCATTGAACTTGCTGTTCAAAACATTTCAGAATTTGTTCACTATTTCTCTCAGAAATATCGCGGTCTGTTGGTTATAACCCATAAGAACACATGTTATTTTGTTGTTCAACAATCTTTGCAACGAGCTTCTTAAAAGACTTGAAAATTTAACTGAATATTTTTTTTTACTTCAATCTACCGAATGCAATCATTTTCAAGCATTTCTCACTATTTTTAGCATAACGCTCGAGAAACCTTAAGGACGTTCCACGGCTCTAATCGTAACCAAAAGTTTAGTCGCTTGTTCTAGACTCTTTCCCTATAGCGCGCCCCTCTTCATACAGTATACATACTTTATATAAAACTCTTAACGTAGACTGTACATACTAACACTAGGGGGGTAGCATACGTCCTATATGTATACACTCATACCAGCGCACATGGAAAGAAGCGAAGATCGCTGCTCTCCTTTCCATAGAGCGATGCGTTAAAAATACTGTCAAGAGTCAAGTACTTTGAATTACAATTACGTAAAAACGGTATGGCTGGGTATCCCTATCTTGTAATATGTCATTCCTAACATCATCATACATCATATATTAGTTTTTTAGCAAAATATATAGAAAATTTCGGCCGCTATAAATGAAAAAGTCCCTCTAGCTTATGTTTTGCCTATACCTTGCATGTTAAAACTCCCAACTTTGAAAGTGAACATCTCCACTTTGGTATGGGCACGGTTCTAATAATTTGACGAATGTATAGATAGAACTATTAATAACATATGGTCACAAATTTCAAGCAAATATATAGAAAATTGATCAACCGATGAACCACCTTAATTTAAACGCGGTCCCTCTCCCCTCCGGATTTCGCAGCTCTCGTTCGACGAATCAGCCGCCGCCGGATTACGGAACGAGCGATTCGAGAGATCCGTATTTTCGTTATCTCGGCAGACAGCTTCTCTCTCTCTCTCGCTTTTCGGGTGTCGTTGAAGTCATAATTACGCCGGGGAACGGCTTCGTCGTCGACGGAACGCTTCGCGCGCTCGCAGTTCGAATACTCCGCTTCGAATTTTTTCCTCTCCCCCGCGCGTCTCGTTATATAACGGCTCTTCTATAGAAACTCTGCGACTCTCGGTCGACAAATTAGCCGCTGCCGGATCGATGAGGGCGGGCCGTGTTTTCGTCTTTTGAAAAGCCCGCCCTTCCGTGTACGCGGGCTGTATTCTTTTCGTTCGGGCTTCGCCGAGCGGTGATTATGTCGAAATTTGCGGGGAACTCTTTTGTTGTCGACCGGCTATACGCGGCATCGCTGAGTTTGACCGAGTCGAACATTAAGCCGAAGTACGTTAATGGACGCTTGAGGCGAAATTAAATTTCTCGGCTCTTATTTTTCGCTGGAGCTTTCGCTTTCTTTCTTGAGAGATTTCAGGGAATAAATCACTTTGCTCTGCGATTATTACGAAAATGCCGTAAAATCGTTTTCTTTTTTGATCCCGTATTTTCGAGGTCGATGACGATTTTGTAGCAATAACTCGGTCGAATATTGGGAAGGAAATCAATTTTTATTCGAGATAAATTATGGGTATTTTAATTTCAAACTTTATAGGGATGTCGGCATATCTCTGATCTATTTTGAAATAATTTCGATTAAACTTGATATGGCAAAAGTCAAGTTCGTCGCGCATCTTTCTTTAAATTCATTTATTACCTGTTTAATGTAAATCTTTGACCTACATTGATACAATCCCTTTTCTTTTCATAGATCGAAATGCGTACTCCCCAAGAAAAAGTATTATGCCAATAATTTAGCTCAAAAATCTAAAGGTATAATGCACTGAGAAAAATAACTTGATTAAAATGACAAAACGCAACTGGTTAAACGAGTTTAATTGTTCCAACCAAAATACCAGTAAGTTGAACCAAATATTTAGTTATTCTGACTACATGTCTAGTTATTTTAATAGAAAATGATCAGTCTAACCGAACAGACGGAAAATTTATATTTCATCAAACAGTGTTTGGTTATAGTCTTTAGAATTTTGGTTAAATTGACCAGGTTATTTTTCCTAGCGTAATACACTAACAAACAAATATTTCCATCACACCATAATTATCAGAAATAACTTAAAAGTACCTCTGATCGTCTAATTATCGATCTCTGGATCGATCTCTAGCTTCCCTCCCCAACACCCTCCCTCCCTCCCACCCACCGAAAATTTCCCCGCGAACTTTTCCCTCCGCTGGGAGTCAGCTGCGGGAAAAAAACTCTCGACGAGAGTAAGACATTGCGATAGCGAGCCGCGCGTCCTTTTTTTTCCCTCTTCTTCCGCGTATAAATCATCGCATATTGCGTGTCACTGCGGCGCTGAATTACGAGCCCCCCGCGGGACACGAGCCACGCCTTGCGCCGCGAGCGGAATTTTTATTAGCTTAAAACGTTTTATCAGGTAACAGAGCTCGCGCGTGTGCGCGCGAAGAGAGAGAGAGAGAGAAAGAGAGTGGGAATTTAATCGGGGTAAAGAGACGTGCAATTCTTTATCGCATCAACGCGCGCGACGGCAAAGGCGGCGGAGATTCGTCGCGGATGGAAAGAGATTATCGAATGAAGCGCGCGCGCCTCCTCTTCCCCTCCGATGGATATAGGTAGGTATCCACGCGGGAAACGATCCCTTACGCAAATACGCGTTACAAAGTATCGCCGCGACTGGCGCGCGCTGATGGATATCCCCGCCGCGCGTCGAACGGGATTCTCCCGCCCCTTACTTCCCTAAAAGGAGCAGCGCTCGACGCAGCAGCTGAGCGGGGAGACGAAACCCGACGAAAAATCGCGAAGCGCGCGAGAAAATTTCACGGGCCTTAGCTCCGACGCGATAAATTTTGAATTATTTATGAACCGCGACGCGGAGAGCGGAGCGATCCGGTTTTGTCGTCGTAGGTACTTCGCGCTGCGGCGCGCGCTGACGAATAGGCGGGCGCGCGCCGCTGTCGCGCGCCGACGCGACTACTGGACGCCGAATAAGCTGTCGGACGACGAAGTGAAATAAAAGGAGACTCGAAACTTGATTTCTAATGGACGTAGGTATATGCTGTATCGGCTGTCGCGTGATGCATTAATCATCTTTTTCCCGGTAGAATAAATTATGGACTCGCACTGTAAGGGCGACGATTAATACAGATTTTTTAAGCCGGACGCGATCAAATTCACGATGTTATTCGCTTTCGACTACTTCGTTCGCACGTGGGTATACGTACTTCCTTATTTCGTACGCATACTTGCAACGTATATATACATAGGAAATAAGGTCGATCTATGTGTGTTATACGTATTCATTGTTTATCGGATCGTGTTTTGATAAATTATTTGGTGAGAACGAACGGATGGTATTTAATTGTACGACGTACATTGTTAGAAATGTATACAGAGAAGAATAACTTGGTTAAAATAACGACTGGGGCTATCCAGGTGGAAAAATTCTATTATATATATTTTCTATATAATCCATATGTGATTTTAACAGATGGAGAATCCATATTTCACCAAACGGTTTGGTTGCGGCCTCCAGGATTTTGATTAAGTTGACCACGTTAATTTTCTCGGTGTAATAGAAAAATGCATTAAATTTTTAAAAATTTACTACGAAATTCATAAAAATTGTGACGTTTACTGTGAATTTTTATTCTGACTTTATTGGACGATATTTCCTATGAAATTTGTTTCTTCACGACATAATTGTTTAGTAACTCAGCGCAGGTTTTCCTCGGATAAAAAATGTCACTAACTACACCATCAGCAAGGGTGAGCGAGAGAGTCGTCTCATTTCTTAATTCCACCAAATTACTCACGCTAATCCCGTCCTTCGAATCATTTACAAGGGGCCGCGTAGAGAGAAAACGAGGGTGAGATCCCCCGATCGATTTTCCCGTTGAACAATCGCGAACACAATCGATCGTCGAGTAAATTTAATCCGCCCTCGATGCCTCCCTCCGTGTGACTCTCGCCGTATTGACATAACGAAGACTGACGGATACACGTGGGTTTAACGCGTGTGCAAAAGGGCGGGCGAAAGCCGTCATCTCACTTTCTGATTGCATCGGTCGCGTTCTCAAAGTCGCTTCGCGTCCGTCGAATCGACAGCAAAACGGATGGGTAGAAAATTAGTATAGATGAAACTCAACGATAAAATTGTCACTCGAGTGCGACGTCGAGTTTTTGATGGATCGATCTCTCGCGCATGAAGTCGGCTCCTCCGAAGCGAAGACACGATAAGAGCAGGGGATGAGTCGATGCATTTTTAAGAATATATTTTACTTCAATTTTTTTCTGCATTATTGTGGGATGAATTTAGAGAAGGTACGCGCGCGATTTCGAGTTATTATATTGGTATAATTGAGTAATTTATAGTTAATATTTAATTAAATAAAGAATAAAAATTAAATTTAAATACAACATGTGTTTACTTATTATTACATTTATAAGTTTAAAGTTAAATTTTATCTGAAATCTTTATTGAACTGGAATTCAATTATAAACTAGTCACCAAAATTTCTTATCGTCCTTTTCTTAGCTTAATGTGAGAGAAAGAAGTGAGAATATGTACAACTACATATATCATCAACTTACGTACGTATGCGTTTCATTACACAAATTTACCCACGAAGCTGCGGCAGGAGCCGGCAGATTTCTTACGCGAGATCGACGGCAAAGCCGGTCCGAGCCGCTAACTCGAGGCGGACGAACAATTTAACTTGTTTAATTAATGGTTCGCGTCAGCGTCAGATTCTACACATATACGGCTCCGACGATCGCGCGGACGGTGATTTATCGGGATACGAGTGGGCTTTATTTTTGCGCCCGCCGGGATGAATGCTAAATAGAAATAAATGCGGCAAAATGATAGATTGTTATTTCCCTTCGTTCTCGCTCTCTCGTCGCTCGCTCTAATTGGAAATAACTTCGTGTCGCTTACCCGTCAATTTATCGGAAGATTCGCATTTTTCCAATTTCCGCTTTATCGACTGCGCTTGACTAGCATTGTTTTTCTTTTACAAATCGTAAATATTACAATTCTTTTTTTTACAGTAGGGGTACACGGGAAAAAGTGATTTTGCAGTCTTAGCAAAACTCGTTTTTGCTGAGAACTTTTTGCTACCGTGACAGAAATATTATCAGTGGCAGCAAAAAAAATGATGAATAATAGCAAATCAAACTATAATCACAGCGAAATTTTTTTCGGGAAAAATATTTGCCATCCCAGCAAATATTTTTACTATTATTGGACACATATCTTGCTGCCACAAATAATATTTTTGTCATGATGGCACAACATTCTCAGCGAGACCTAGTTTTGTTGAAACTGCAAAATTATTTTCTTCCGTGCATATTTTACTTTTCCCCCCTCCTTAAATAGGCAGACAGACATTAATCGGCTGCTTTATTCTTCGTGAAATTATAAAAACCTGTATTTCTGTAATTTTCAAATGTTGATACGGATAAAAAATCACGAGGGAAAGGATTGGCCAATGTAACTCTAAAAAAGAATGAGCAACTCTCGAGGCGAATTTTGAAGAATAAAAATCCACTCGAATAACGCATCGCCCCTCACCTATCAATTTACATCGGAGCAGGTGCTCGCACTATGTCACCGGGGTATTCCCAAATGGAATCGTTCCCTAGCTCGCGATGTACGAACGCCGATAACACACGCGCCAGCCGAGATATTCATCACCGTTATCGATATTCCATTCCATTGTGGCGAAACTAAATGTATACAAACGCCGCACGTGTCGCGAACTATCCTTTACTCCGCGAAGCCCGCACCTCGACTAAATGCGAACTATCGACACACAGCGAAGCATTGTTATGTAGTCCACCTGCGAAGGTGGCCAATGGCAAATCGGAATACTATACCGTAGATCTCTCTATTATATCGCGTTCGGTCGAACATGATAGCCGCTTATCTGTATTTATTGTTTGCTTCGATTACCGTTTATCGTCTCCTCCTCTATCATCAACATCCTCCTCCCTCTCTTCCGGTTAACTACCTCTCTCCACTGAGAGAAGTTTTATAGGCCGTATGGCAACGCTAGTAGTTTATTGTTACAAGAATAAGTTCTAATTAATCTTCGCGATACGTATTTCTATTTCAGCTATATACATAGTTATTGCAACTATGCGTATAGATATCGGTGATTTAATGTACCAGAAAATTCTTTTTTTTTTCACGGAAAATCATTGATATTTCGGTCTTCCTTTGAGATATCCTCGACATATCTATAGTTTTCGTTATCAGCACGAAAAAATATATAAGATAGGATGGTCGAGAGTTCAATTTTTCGCGAAAATTTAAATCTCTAAAATTGATCTCTCGACCACCCTATCCGATGTATTTTTTCACGTTCATTCTGAAAATGGCAGATATATTGACGATATCTCAAAGGAAATATAAGATATCGGTGATTTCATGTACCAGAAAATTACTTTTTTCACGGAAATCATCGATATTTCGGTCTTCCTTTGAGATATCCTCATTATAACTATAATTTTCGTAATCAGCGCGAAAAAATACATAAGATAGGATGGCCGAGAGTTTGATTCCAGAGATTTCGATTTTTGTCAAAATCTTAAGGCATATACTCAACATTTTTTCAATTTTTCGCGAAAATTGAAATCTTTGAAATCGATCTCTCGACTACCCTATCCAATGTATTTTTTCACGCTGATTCCGAAAATCATGGTTATCAGGTCCATATCTCAAAGGAAATGTGAGATATCAGCGATTTTATGTTCAGAAAAATTATTTTTTCATAAAAGAGTCATGGATATCTCGGTGTTCCTTTGAGATTTCCTCAATATATTGATGATTTTCGTAATCAGCGCGAAAAAATACACAAGATAGGATGGTCGAGAGTTCGATTCCAGAGATTTCGATTTTTCTCAAAATCTTAAGCGCTGATTCCAAAAATCATGCACTCTTATTGAGGAAATCTTAAAGGATCGCCGAGATATCGATGATTTTCCATGAAAAGAAAATGTTCTCGTACATAAAATCGTTAATATTTTATATTTCCTTTGAGATATAGTCAATTATACAGGGTTATATGTTAATAAGTGCATGATTTTTGGAATCAGCGCTTAAGATTTTGACAAAAATCGAAATCTCTGGAATCAGTAGAAATGCTCATTTACTTAAAATAGTCAAGAGGTTCAATTTAGGTACAGGTTCAATATAGGCAACTCACCCCTATACCGGATGTCTGATGGCAAACTCCCCTTTTTGAATTTCCCTGACATTTAACTTCGGTCGTGGTTGGGTCAGTGCTCTAGTAATTTATAGTTAGAGTTGGCTTCGGGAGAGTGTAGGAGAGTGCACTCTAACTATAAATGACTAGAGCATCGACCCAACCACTACCGAAGTCAAATGTCAGGAAAATTCGAAAAGGGGAGTTTTCCATCAGACATCCGGTATATGTATTACGTACCTATTCTGTGTAATTAACCTCTTTTAGCCATAAAGTATAGCCATCATAGCTATACTTATTGCTGTGCGACCTATAAATTTCTCTCAGTATTGTTCGCCAATTATTCCTTCGATCATAAATCGAAGTGCAGATCGAGGTGTCATACTTATTTTCAATCCGAAATTCTTTAAAATAAATGAACATTGCAAGTACGATAATAAAAATACGATACTCTGGAGATTAATTAATCAATGTAAAAATATTTTAACTTTTCAATCAGATGAATTTTCTTTTCATTTTCCAACCCGTTAATTTTAACCGAATTTCTCGACCGATCGAGCCGATACGGTGCATTCCACGCAAAGAAGCTCGGCGACAGTTCAAGAGCGTTACAATCAAAAATTTGTCTACGCGGAAGAATTTTGACGAGATTTAACGAGGCTCATAAATTTCTCTAATTAGCCGGCCAGCCGGAGAGCGAGATAAAAAGACAAAAAAGAAAAGAGAGAGAGAGAGAAAGACAGACGAAGCTCGTCCGCCGAGAAAATTGCCCGCTCCGGAACTACAAAAAAAGGTCCAATAATTTTTTCCCCCGCGCTGTACACAATAGCGAAAGTCCCGCAGGATACTCTCCCTCTCGCGAAAAATATGTAGGTACGCTCTCTCCTTCCAAATGCCCTCGCGTCGCTGCCCTCCCTCCCTCTTTCCCGTGCCAGGAAGAAGCGGAGACTCCGTCCTGATTGTCACCAGTGCGCGCACGGCGCAAAGGACTAAAAAGCCCTGAGTCGTTGCAAGAGCTCGGGAAGGGAGTCGTATCGCGCGACGGCTCGACGCGGAGCGTCGACGAATTTCCGTCGCCACCGCGGTGCTGGCCGTCACTTATCCGCGCACCGGGGATACGATGAACGGCTTCGTCGTGCCCGGGGTGGATTAGATTAGGTCGAGAATCGGATGGAACCGCGCGTCGCGGCGCCGGTCATCGATTCGATCGTCTAGGGTCAAGAGCGAACGTTTATCGTCGCCTCTTTACACCGAGAAAACAGTTTATTAATATAATACTTAATAAATGTAATATCAAATACGGCGAAATAAATATTTCGTTAAGACACAAAAATATAGTTATTATTCAAATGCTTATTTCAATCAAATGGTTGCCTCGAAGGATCAAATTGTACCAAATGGATATCGCAATGGTTAACGAACAGTTACTTAGTCCAACAAAATGTTTATTTCGCCACATTCGAACAAACATTTATTAAAATGTTCATTTCAATCGAATGGTTGCCTCGAAGAATCAAATTGTACCAAATAGATATCGCAATAGTTAACCCAAATATAATAGTACCATCGTCCTTTTAAAAGGACGTATAAGAAATGTCCATTTGTCCAACAGTTAATCTACTCGTATCGAGATATAAAAGTATACTTTTTTTCAAAAAAAAAAAATAGTTTCTGGAGTATTGGTCCAACAAAATGTTTATTTCGTCATATTCGAACAAACACTTATACTATAAAGAAATTGTTTTCTCTGTGTGTTTTATCCGCATCGATAACGATCCTACGTACAGTTTGGTGTGTTGCATGCGCCGATGTATAAACGGTTGCGTGACTCTCAGGGGCCGGTCCGCTCTAATTGATTCTCGTTACGGATCCGGCGTTGGATATAATCGAAAAAGATAGGTTGACTAGAAAATTTAGTCGCCCTTACGAGAAGGCGATCGCGTTATGTAGGAGTATAATTATCGGAACCCCAGTTTGCTCGCGACAGGGGCGGAGAGCATCGCGACGAGGAAACTTTCCCATCGGGAACTTCCCGAAAGTAAAGTTCCCTCGAGTCTCAAGGAAACTTCGGTGCACGATGAAGGTACTTTTGAGCCAATTAATGACTGGCGGTTAATACATTTTTGATAAGCTGGAAGGATATGATGAAAAAAATGGATCGCACGTTTCCCCATTGTGCAGCGAAAAAAATATCTTAATAACAAGCGATATGTAAATCTCGGCCGTGTCCTCACCCTCCTTCCGCTTGGAAGCACCACTCCGCAAACCGGAACATTTGATGAGTCACCGCCCTCGCTATACAATCTACCGAATTACAGCTGTACGAACTTTTAACGCGATGGCTTCATGAATAAACATGGTACTCCACGATGTGGCATCACTAATTTAGAGGGATTTACATGTATATAAAGTACAACGAGGTTACTCTCTATCTCTCCCCATCTTCCCTCTCTCTGTCTTTGAAGAGATGTCCGCTTTAATCGCGATTACTTCCGCTTCCTTATCTCGTTATCTATAAACTTTTAACCAGGAGATTGTTACTAAATTTTTCTCCCTCTGAGAGAAAAAAATTAGTCGTTCCAACCAAATTGTGTGGATTGAAGGTTAAATTTCGTCAAATTATCTAGAGTGTCAAGTGTTACATTTCCTTCCACAAAAAAGTCCTATGGATATTCAGGTCAAAAGTTCACACATATATCAACGAAATTACGGTGTCGCGGCAGTGGATGCCATTGTGCGAAGACAGTAGCCCTGCCCTGTTTTAATTGAAAAGTTCCTTAATAAATTTGTCGCCCCGGCTGCTTTCTTCGCGGGACGGAGATGAGTTTGAATGGTGAACGATACCATAGCGGGAATCCCTTCCCTCCCCTCACTCACCCCGGAGGGGACAGAGAAACAGAAATGAATTCTGCAGTTAATATCGGGGTGAATGGAGAAGCAATCGGCGTGAATCGAAGTGGAACGACCTTATTGCCTGGCCGGACCAAGTCCCACAGGCGGGCCGCGGCTCGATTCGATTCGACGGGAATGGTTCCCTCGATCGTACAGTCTATACTAAAAAAAAAAAGTCGTTGGCAAAAAAATGTATTTTCGCTGCGAATCGTTATATAACTTTGGAGCTGCGTTCATTTGACGCGCAATAAATATTCGTTCCGAAAGTTTTGCTTTAAAAAAGGAATAAAGCTTTATCTTTATTTCGATTTTTAAAAATGTTCATTTCTTTCAATTGACAAACAAAAATATGTCAGTAGCTGCGAGTAATATGAAATAAAAAAAAATAACATCATTACGTCTACAAAATATATCTCATAAATGTATCCCCTTCCATCGAATAGCTATAACTTTTTTTCGCGGGTTAAGTTAAACGGTTTCATACTGTACGCTTTATCTTTATGTAGATTTTTGAAAATGCCCATCTCTTCCAATTAACCAACAAAAATCCGTTTGCTGCTGCGAGTAATATGAAATAAAAAAACGATCTCATTACGTCTACAAAAAAATATCCCATAAATTTATTCTCCTCCATCGAACGACCATAACTTTCTCCGCGGGTTAACGCTGGAACGACCCGACGCGCGCGCGCACGGAAATTAAGCGGTTGACGTAGAGGGTGCGACCATACAATTTGATTTTTATACGACGGCGTTACGTCTCCGAGAGTTTTCTATACGTACACACATGATATCTCAACGCGGAAAAATCCTCGGGACGAACTTCCATACAGATTGCCAGACCCCGCGCGCGCGGGATTTTATTAAAATGAGAAAAGTGTGATAACGCCATAACCGCCCCACCCGTCCATCGAAGTACTTTCAAGAAAAAGGAGTCGACGGCGCGGCGCTCATATCAGAGTTCATACAACGTCGTGGAAGATTAGGTGTCTCATTCTCGCGCCGAAGGACCGCGACACCGCCCCCTCCCGCTTTATCTGCTATCCTTATCGCTATGCTGCGTCCCTCTCGCAACGCGGTATACAGGGTGTTACTTAATGATAGGCCGTAATTGCAAGGGCACATTACTGAATCAATTTCAAGTAGAAAAGTTCATATTAACGCGTGTCCTAAAATGTACACTTTTTTTGTCAATATTATTCGTGAGACTGTCCCCCGGGGACGCCACTGGAACTCATAATTATCTTCTAGTTAGTGCCAACTTAGCGTCTTATTACAATAAACAACAGTGCCAAATGTCAACAAAATCGGCACAAGGATCTTTGAGATATTATTAAAAAACCGAATTTTTTTTTAAACTTTGACGTCCTGTATCGTGAAAACCAGACATTTTAGGACACATGTTAATAGGAACTTTTCTACTGGAAATTGATTCAGTAATGTGCCCTTGCAATTACGGCCTATCATTAAGTGTAACACCCTGTATACAAATCCACTCCCGAAGGCAATTTTCGCATTTACTGTCCTCCTCGCTCCTGCACACTTCCTCAAGGAGAGACGTCGTCTCGTTGTCCTACGTCGGATTGACGACAATATCATCGTTAACGACGCCCGTTTCGCCCTCCAGCGCGCGCCACTCCCGACGATTTTGTCTTTTCGGGAACCTCAACCCTTCCTCCCCGCCACGTGACTACCGCCGATATCTCATTCCCGCAGCGCGACCGACACGTAACAACCAACGCCTCCGTATGACGGAACTCTCTCGTGGGATTAGCTCTGTAGGTGTACGGGCGCAATCGATAATAATTATGAAAGAGAGAGAGAGACGCCAAGTTCGTGCACACATTTCATACACCGCACGGCGCGAGAGACGATGTACGAGCTCGTAGCGTCCGTCCGCCGTGGATGTAGTCGAGAAACTTGGGATGGACACGGACGTAGTTGAGCGGTACATGGAAATGTTGCAGGGATTATTCGCACGCCGGTTAGTGCGAGGGAACACAAACGTTACAGCCGCGAGATTGAATATAAAATTATGCAAAGAAATGTAACCATTTTCCATGTGGTGACTACATTGTTTCTTTACGCGATTTTATATTTAACCTCACGGCTGTAACGGTTGTTCACTCACTTGACCCGGAGTGCGAGTAATTTCTGTAACATTCCTACGTACCGCTAAACTACGCCTGCTTTCGTTCAAATTCCTCGGCTAATGGCGTTATTCTGTATGAAACTGTAAGCTCTGTAAAGTATTACATTCTATAAACTCACATAAGAAAGCTGTGTAACTTTATAAAATATATCATCTTACAGAATTTACAGTTTCGTACCGAACAATGCCATAAATCCACGACGGACAAATGCCATGAGCTACAGTCATCTCGATAAAGTATTATACCATCACCCAAAGCGGATCGATCAGAATCATTGGGCGCAGGGGTAGATGCATCGTAGATACGCTCCTGCGTCGGCGAGTGGAGCGCCGCGCGCGTCGAGTCGCGTAACCGCAGTTCCTTTTGGCGGCTACTGTACCGCGAGCGAATGTAGATGCGAGAACGTTGCGCGGACTCTCGCGGAGATTCCGTCGTGCGAGGCACTTTTGCCCGGGGCACAAATCCCCGGATAACACAGGGTTATGCAGGGGGAGAGGTCGGCCTCAAATCTAGATCCGCGGGGAGACTAACGCGCGGATTGTCAATGGACTTACCCGAGGAACCCAAGTCCCGCCGGGCGGCGTATAGATGCCACGCATTCACCGCGCGCGAGTCGGAATCTAATTGGCGGTTATCTTGTCTCGCATGTAGGGCGAGGAGCGCGAGCGTCGACTTATGGGTGAAAATGTGGTCACGCGATTATTCATTTTCCTATCGCGGATGATGGGATTATTTGAATATCGTCGGACGTTATCTGGACAGAGAGAAATGTGGCATTTGATGTGATCTGTGTTGTCAGGAGTATGAATTGTAAAGCAATTATAGCTCATATAAATCGTCAAGCGCATCAAGAGAGAGAGATTACCCGTTTTAAAACTGAACCCGTTCCCCGTTACCCGTTTTCATTTGAGAAAAATTACACTCCTGTGCATAAGTCGGGTCTCTCAGACTCGAATACAAATTATGATATAAATTATATTTTGATTATAAAATGTACAATAATTCTTTTAGCGAATAAAATAATGTTAGATATTATACCTGCATCTTCATATATTGCACTAAATATATTTACCATCGCAAAATTAAAATGAAGATAAATCAATCCACCCTCAATTACGAGTTATAGTATTTCTTATCACTGCCGGGTTCCGCAGATCCGACCTATGCATATATAAGGGTTAAAAATAATTATTTTTCCAAATTCGCACACGCGGCAAAATAAACACAGCGGACTATCTGGGAAGAAGCAGAAAATCGTCGAATTTCTCGGAGAACTCGCGCGAAATAATCGTCGCCCTCGATCGTGGATGACGGTGTCTCCCGCGAGGGTGCAGACCCCCGGGAGGTGGGCAGAGAGCGAAACCTCGCAGAGAGAAGATGCGGCGTAGTAGGACTCGTTAGCTTTCGGACAAAACATCGTCGGGGAGGCGCGAGAGAAAGGGGCAGGGGTAGGGTAGAGAGACGGAGGGCTCTTTTTCTACATCTTCTTTTTTTGCGTTTTGCAATTTACCTCCTACTTTAATGCACATCCCCTCGTCCTCATTTTTTTTCTTCCAAGCAGCTTTTTTTCTTCTCGCGCCATGGCGCGTGTTAACCGTATATTTTCCGTTCAATTTTGGCGAACCCGAGGAGCGAGCCAAGGAACCATAAGAAATCGCGCGCGGCCGTTTCCTCCCCCCTTCATCCCGTATGCTCGGGCGAGGGCCGTTTGAGGAGGGGGTTGAAGTAGCGTGCAGCGTTTAGCCACTATTTCACCGCAAGTCCCCATAATCTCGTCGCGAGAAACGTGCGCGTCGGGGCGCAGCTCCTGCTGAACCTTCGCGCAGACCTCTGCACCGCGGAGTTCGTATAGCGGGGCGAATATGTTCGAAGCCGAATATCCGCGATAATGTATATAGGGGAGGAAAGTTGGGGATTGTTTCGTAACGAGTAAAATGCACTTTGGGCTGCACGATATTTTGCCGTTAAACGTGTTAATATTCTATTTAGGTGCATATGAGGCTATTAGTGCAACAATGGCCTAATCCAAAAATCTACAGTTTTCTTTTTAACTTTCAATGTTATCCCTAACAGTAATAACTATGAGGCAACAGTGGCCAAAGCAACTTTTTTATAGTCGTTCATGGATGGCAGCATCACAGGTACTTGTTGCACTAACTGTTATCATTGATGTACGGATGCAACGCTAGCCTAACCCGAAGACTCTAGATTTGTGGGTTAGGCCATTGTTGCACCGATAGCCTCATATATCGACCTAATAGCTATGGTTTTGGAATCAGCGTACAAAAAAAAATAGAAAACATAATTGTCGTACGATCAATTTTGGAGATTTTTATTTTTTATAAAATTTTGAGAGATAAAAAGGAAAAATGGGAGGTTATGAAGTGCTTGGATCCGAAATATAGAGAATCTTGACAAAATTCGAGGTGACATCGCGGTAGATCCGACTGTATGGAACTTGGTCTAAGCCGCCTCGGGTACAGATACCATTTCGAAAGCGAGACAACGAGTCAATTCGATGGAGGGTAGAGCTTGCGCGAAGTACATCCCATTTGCGGGATGCTCTCTCGTCTCATAACCGACAAATTGCTCGGTCTTTCGCCTCTCTCACCCGACTATTATCTTCTTTATTTTTCGTTTCCACTGCGAGGTTCGTGCGCTCTGGCAATTTGTCAAAGTGGAGTGTATCGGGACAATCACTCGGACAAACATTTACCCGGCTATCCTACGTTTGTCGGGATCTTCGTTATCTTCTACCGGTTTATCTTCTTCGGTCTCTATCAGATTTCATTTTTATTTCATTTTTTCATGAAAAAGAAAGGGTAGATGTATAACGTTTGACACGTGAAAAATATGTCATCCGAATTCAGTTAACGAGTGGCAACATTTTCTCGTACATAACAAAGTTATCGTCCTACAAAAATTATATGTAATATGTAAATTATTTGGCACTCTAAGCAACAGCTATTTAAGAGTACGATCTATTTATATTCTAAGCAAAATTTGTATTATTAAAATTGAATATAACTATATATAAAGCTCTCATTCGGGGTACGCGATTATAAAAATTAATATACTCCCTGTTGAAATTGTTATAACAAATTTATCGAGCTTTACGTGCAATTCTGTTAAATATACCAAACATTTCATGAGAGTATATTAATCAATTAATCGGATGCTTAATAATAATAAAATAGTTTATTAATTTATTAATTACTTAATAACTCTATTATTTATTAACTTTTACAACCACGTATTGGATAAAAGCTTTATATGAAATTACGTTAAATTTAATACAAGTTTTGATTACAATCTACCCCAGTCTAATCCCACCGGCAGTCTGACATCGATGCACCGTCTCAACTAATTCCGTAACCGTTACGTGTCGTGCCCCGCCTCATCTACATCGCGGCGGATGGCTCGGCCCGCGCGTGTCTGACGTTACACGCCCGTCACTACTTGAAATATGCGACTATCGAATGCGCGTACCCACGTATTCCGCGGCTGCTGCACGGTACGTAGCGACTGTATTACCGCTGTCAAATAAACGGCCGACATTACCACGCGTCGCCGTTCTACACTCCAGTCACGTTTCATTCGGGAATGAATATTTTACGAAAGCGCACGGAACCTCCCGAGCGCGGTACAAAACCGGTATAACGTAGTGCTCGCGCTCGGTACGTCGCGACGTTAGAAGAGGACGGATATATATCATCGAGAAAGGCAGAGCGCATACATCGCCCGCGCTGTCGACGAGAACGATACTTCGAAACGCCCGACTTAACGATCCAGCCGCGGCGCGAGCGCGGCGAAAATAAAATGAAAATGCAAATTTCACCCCCGTGTGTATGTAAATCAACAGGCGTCGATGGTAATGGAGATTTTCGATACTCGCTCGCGCGAGTTGGGCGTCAAAAATGTATTCGTATACGATCCGCTCTCAGCCGGGCTTTTGCTTCTCTTCTTCGGATAATAATGACGTTTTCAAAAGAGGCAATCGAGTCTGTAAAACTCATTTCAATCGTTACGGCGCGCGACTAGAACGGGACGGAATTCGTCTCGCTTCCGGTTTTATGATCTTGCACTATTAAGTCCGCGGGAATTGTTTTATTAATGCAATTTATTATCGACTTGTGTGGGGAAAGTTGGCCCCTCGTTGCCCTGGAAATGGATGAGAGCGAGGGGCCAACTTGGGTCAATCTCTTTTATTTGTAGTATTTTTATTTACAGTGGAAACGTTTGATTTTTTTTTCCAAGGCTTAAGCTTTGGACGAAGTTACGTTTTATTAAATTTTGAAAAATTAGTGAATTTCCAATCGCAGACAGTATCAATCATATGTAGATATATAATGGGTGGAATAATTTTCCCGGTATAATTAATGGTTAAAAAGTTTCTACGGAATTCATAAATCGTAATTTGACTAGTCACAAAAGGCGACTAGTTGGCGTCCCTCGTCGACTTTTGTTTAACATCGCAAAGCGTGTCGAGGGATTAAAGCGGACGATTAAGCCATTTTTTGTTGATCCGTTGATTTACCTTCAGAGGTAGAAACCATTATTCTAAACGCGTCCCGACGCACCGGCCCTTAACCCTGAGCGGACGGGAAAATTTATCGCAACTCCTGCGAGAATTAGTTTCGGCTGTTTTTAGAATTCGCGATTTCGTATCTGCCAAGTTGAAATTGGTGGGACATAAAACGACGCGTCCAATATGGCGTATACCGAAGCAATACGGCTACATTTACGCATTAACTTTTAAACGGCACTGCCAGTTTGACAGAGCGGTATCAAAACTTTGCTTCTACGGAACTTTTTTGATATCCTTGAGAAGTGCCATAAACTTCCAGTAGTTCCATTTCCTATAATCCATTTGCCGTAAAAAGTGTATATATCCCTGCTTAAAGAATACAAACTTCGATCAATGTTATTTCCTATTCGATATTGAAATATTCATTCATCTATTATCAGTTTCAACTTATTTACCTTTCTTGCTTTGTTCTTTTCTCTATAAAAGACATTTTTTTTAATAGATTTTTCTTTCTAAGGAAAAATCGAAATTACGAGAACCCGCATATTATTCATTTTTAAACGATTTCAAATTTCATAAAAACACAATAATCATCTGGTAAATAGACTTTTAGAATTTCGATTCTTCTCGAATTCCGTTTTTATTAAAGATTTACTTTTCCCCGCTAATTTACAAACTCCCCCTTTATATTATACATTTTACCATCCGTATATATAGGCGTATCTTCATTTCACCGAAAAACACTCCCTATTCTCTCCCTTTAAAATTAAACTCGTACAACCCACCGTGACTTGCCCCTGAACGAAACGAAAATCGAAATTCGCCCACGTCTCCCTCACGCATTCAACAGCCCCGCAATATCGATCGCGACACGACCGCGACGGTAAAGATTTCCGAGAAAGCATCGTCGTATTATGCTTATCGTCGAGTATATCGAGCGCGCGCGTGACCCGTCGGAGAAATCCTTAAAATTCGATTGGAGTAACCGCAATTCCGGAGGGTGGATACCCGAGGGTGCAGTACCCGGCGGTACATAAGGTATACGCGGCGCCCACATAGACGCCGACTGTACATATATACCTACACGACGACGCGGCTCTTGTTACCGTCGAGTAGTAATGCCTACTCTCAGGGGGGGGGGGGGGGGGGCGAGCCGCGGGGCCGCCGCAGCGAAGGAGAGCAAGCGAAGTACAGTCAGCCGCCCGGTGCCGCTGTCCAAAGTTGGCTATAATTATGAATGGAAGCGCGCGCCGCGCAGACCCCCCCGTCGCTTATCGCGACTTCGCTGAACTCCGGGGATCCTTCGATCGTATCGCACGCGATTCGCAGGTTATAATCTCACGCGCCGCCTGGCCCCGACGTTCTCGGATTTACGCGGGATTTCTCCGCCGAGTCGTTCGCCTTTTATCGCCGTCGTTCCGCTCAATTTCCATTTGGAGACTCCGCTTCGCACCGGCCGGATAGCACAGTCTTGGCTGCACGCGCGTTGTGGCGTTAGCTTTGCGCGATTATCGCGTCGCGTCTCGCGACGGAATGTACGCGAGAGCTTGCGGTGCGCTGGAAATCGGGTGAGAGTCGAAGGGAATTTTTCCAATTGAATACTCCTTTTTTCACGTCTCGATGAAGATGTATCGGTACGCGTATCCATTCGTTGATGAATAAAAAAAAAAGGCAGTTTATTACGAGATCCCCGCCATATGAAGAATTTCCCCTGGGAGAGGGCCAGCAATTTTAATTTCTTAACGCGCTTATCTACGGCGTATCGTGCGCGAGGTGCTCCGAAATGTATACCGTGGCATCAAGGGTTGCCGTCTCGCTGGGGAGCGGCCGTGAATCAATTCGGATAGTCGAAGGGACTTCCCCGAAGTTCGAGGTCCACGACTACCCGAGATTGCGGCGCAGCCTCGCCCTTCGAAAGCGAGCTATACTGTGTATACGATGTATCCCTGTCGTTTTCGTCCATTTGCGTAAGAGCGCCACAGCTTGTTCGTCATTCGGGCCAAATTTTTCTCAAAAACCGTGACTCGGGTAACGATAAAATTCGTATATAAAATTTTAGGTTTCGCGACGAAATTGTCCAACAAAATTATAAAAAAAAACATTCCTGCATCAGAACCTTCGATTCTCCATTTCTCCGCGAAGCGTTTCGCGTGTTTTTCTTTGGAACCCCTGAAATATCAAAAGACGTACGTCCTCGTGTCCACTCGGTAAAGAAAATACAGATACACTTTCCCGTAGAAAAGAGCGAACGTGAAAAACGTAAAGAACAATCAACGCGGTTTAACGTCATTTTGTTGCGCCCGTCACGCAACAATATTTCCCTCATCATCGATCCTGAGGAGATTTCCGCGCATCCACCAGGCGCAAGCGATAAGACTGCCGTTGAACGAGCCACAAAATGGAAATTTATACTTCGCCACTGTATACTCCGGGCAGTTTTTTATCGCCCTTCCCACACCATCCCCCCGCGCGGAATCCCCATCGTCGCTCAGACTCGATGGTAAAGTTACCCGCTGCACATCCGCAATATTCAACGTCGAGGTCGCGCGCGCGTTCCGCGGGGTCACGGCAATATCGCCCCGGGGGACAGAATACTTCGAGGGAAATTTCCGTACACGAGTTTTCGATCGAAATTCTTCCTCGAGGTTTCGACGGCGCCTGTCTGCGTTCGGGGATGAAAAATGCGATCAGGCGAGAGCTGTGGATTTTTACTCCGCTTATACGCTTTATCGTCGTTTTTGAAAATTTTTAAATTTTTCAATCGGAACGACAAATAATTCCAGAATCAGTCAAACTTGCCAATTCAGTGATCAGTGCATGGGAAAAAAGAAATCGTAGCGTTTACAAAGTTCGTGGTAAATTTCGAAACGAGGCCAATTTATTATTATGATAACTCGAATTTTAGTAAAATTTATAGTAAAACTTGTAGATGTTGCAAGCTTTGCCGTAAATTTGGCTAAAATCGTAATTACCTCGTCCCGAAATTTGCCGCAAACTTTGTAAATGCTATACGATATATTTTTCCGTCTACATATATTTGACATTGATCGAGGAAATTATATTACGAAAATTAACGGGAACGGCCGACTTAAAATGAATTTTAAACTGATTATAAACTTTTAATTGATCACTCACTCCCTTCCGAGTGCATATCGCGCGATCACGCAGTTAATTCGCCTTTTCAAGCGAACTCAACGTCCGGTGAAACCATAACGATATAGAAACCCAAAACCCAAAATCGAATCAATTAATCCCACACGATTAAAAGCTCTCGCAAAAGCTCCTCTATATATCCCACCCCTCGCCGCGTTCGCCCTTAACGCGCTCCGCGGCTCTTTCCCAAATGAAATCAAAATACTCGGTATATCCGAAACTCCCTCCACTTTTGCGGCGCTCGGTAATTTAAACACCTCTTCGAATTAATTATTTCGTACCGCGGGAAAGTTTGATTAAAAGTGTCTGCTTCGGATTCCAATCAAGAAGCTTTGCGGGCGGCAAAGCTTAAAGCCGCGTGGGGGTATATAGCATAATATTATATAAGGACGAGAAATTTCTCCGATGAGAAAATAGCGGGCGCGCGCGCGCGGATTATAGAGGGACTCGGCGGCGCTGAACGGTTCGAGGGAAGTTCGCGGTAATCGTAAAGAGGAGGAAGGAAAGCAACAGGAGGCGGTACTTACTGCAGAACGTGCAGCTAATCGTTATAATCCACTTACACCGCGCCGTCCTTCGCGAGTAGCTCGCGTACGTGAACTCGTTATCGCGATTTAAAGAGCGATCGATGAGCGCCATCTGGCGGGGCGACTTTCGCGATGTTAATTACTTGTCGCGCCACGTGACGGAGCTGCTGTATGAACTGGAAGAGAGAGAGAGAGAGAGAGAGAGAGAGAGAGAGAGAGAGAGAGAGAGAGAGAGAGGATAAATATTTGGATGCTTCATACGATACGAGGTGTTTTCGAGGGAGCTTGACATAAAGTGATACGCAAGTGCGAGGGAGGACATGTGGCGAGTGCATGAGAGTCACTCTGTCGTAGAAATTCCCACTGGACGAATCTAGGGAAATATGCCATAGAAAGGCTCGTGTGAACTCGTCACATGTAGATGATTTATTTTGATAATATGCTACTAAACGAAAAAAAACTATTCAAATCCATCTCATCTCAATAAAATTCTAATTACATTAGGTTAGGTAATAATTATAAATATTATCGAAATGGCAAATGTAAAATTAAATATATTAAAAATCGATTAAAATTTATATCACTTTTTAAATATTCTTGTCTATGTAAAAAAAATTACTGACGAAATAATAACTCGCACTAGCATATCTCCTATGTCAAGCTTCCTCGAGAATATCTCGTATGCTCCTCCGACCAGCTTTGGTACACGACGGAATTCGCGACCTTTTTCTTTCTCGTCCTGTGTATCTCCGTCGTCGTTATGAATAAGATATGAAGGATCCGTACGTCGCACGCTCCGAGATCGGGACGAGTCGATACGGGAGGTTGGCCCCTCGCTTGCACTATTTTCCGCGGCGAGGAGGGGCCACAAACCGCCCCACGGTCTTCCCTATCCAATTTTGTTTGGCATTAAAGTATTTCTCCGACGTACGACAAAATGGAAATAAGCGAACGGGTATCGTCAAAAACTACCAAGGGAACGGGGGCACGCGCAGGCACTGTGGCAATTGAGATAAAACTGCAAAAGAGGGAGCTACCGTGGAAAAAAGTTAACGCCCACTTTTCAGGTACTAATGAAAATTCAAATTACGCTTCGAAGCGCTTCGGAGTAACGCGGGAAATAAGGAAGCAGCCTCGATAGTCTTTCGAGAGAGGAAGCTATTTTAATAAAGGCATGAGCGAGAGAGAAAAACGCAACTCGGTATAAGAAATTTTACGGGGGAATGCACTGAGGAAATAATGGGATTTGGTCTCTGCAATTTTCCTTATTAATATCTTTACGCGTGGAATAATAGCGCAATTTCAATGAAAATTAATATAATTTTTGCTGCTGTCTTTTTTATGGTGTGTCGTGCCATTTTTGATAGCCCAATTATGTCAATTATAAATAAAATGGATTGTACTCTCGTCTCACGATTTGCTGTACGATATCTTCACGGGCAACGTAATTGTGATACGCGAAATAATCTATCCTTGTTCACATATGGATAATAAATATGTGGTGAACACAGAAATTCGCAGATACGAGATTTCCGACGAATAATAAATAATAGGTTCACGGTAGATTCACTCGACGGTGTTTTTATCAGTCGAGTACCCTTTCGTTCCCCCGCTTCGAAGGCTTGCTGCATCTTCCCTCTACGGTAAGAGATTCGCCAAAGGTATCCCCTTTCGTTAGAAGCCGACTTCTCAAAGAGGCTGCGCCTTCATCTAATTGTAAATAGGTTCGTGATTTAGCGAGACCGTGAAGGACTTTCCAAACCGCTTGTCAAAGGAATATATTATTATGATTTATTCCAATTGATGCGAGCAGAATACAGTAAAGGGAATTTTTATATAAAACACAATCTTCCGTTACACTCTGACTCCATTTTTTTAATAGGTACAGAAAATTGAAAAATACATCCAAGGATCTTTTTTTTACTAATCACCTCGATCGAATGTAGTTTTATGAATCATAAATTATCGAGAGTAATACATTATAAAAATACACGTAAAATTGTCAACGACTCCAAAATTACGTAGAAACTAATTTTTTTTCGTAAATATTTATAAAAATCGATAATGACGAATTTATCCTAGACTCGACTGAGACGGTAAAATTCTATATATTTTCTATATAATCCATATGTGGTTTTGGTCATATATGGATTATAACTGATTTCTATATAAACCATATGAGGATTATATATGGATCATAGAAACATTCAAAAATTTGTATATAGGCCTCATGTGGATAGTATGTGAAAATCATATATAATCCATATATAATATATGTCCAAAACCACACATGGATTATATACAAAACATGTAGAACTGTCCCATCTGGGAAAGGAGGACGAAGAGTGAGACGCAACGTACTGGCGCGAAATCCCACGATTACGCAGCCGATTGAGATAATTAGTTAATCTCTGGTTGACCTGGCATTAACGCTAACCCCAACTGCGGTCGCGGTGCTGTTTCAATAGAGAACCATAATGCCGAGCTACGTACACACGAGCTAACGCTCATTTCCTAACGTCAATCAAGAATTGTTCGACGAACAACGTTGCGTGCCGTACTGCACGTACGTCCGTATAGCAGTGCTTATTGCGATAGTGCTTCTGTGCTTCACCATTAACTAATGACGTTATATCACCGATCAAATTAATTAATTATGCATCGTATTATCCTTCGAATCAAGTAATGGGCTGATGCTTCTCATTTCATGCGAATCGCGTTTACCAAGAATGCGATATTTCGAAAAAAAAGAAGTATTTAACTCCTCATTCGCAGCATCCCGCATTGATGAGAAAAAATAGAATTAGATTTTTCGTAATCGACGCATTATTTGAAAACATTCAATGTGTCCAGTCAGCGAATTAATATACGACTGACTGCGAAGAGATCGTTTAATTTTCAGCGATATATATTCATTTAATAATTCGATAAAGAGAAAAGTAAAGGATAAAACGGAGAAAGGAGCACACAGAGTCGCACGAGGCTGATTAATTAATAATCTAATTACGCGGGGGCTTTAAAACCCGAGAAGTTCGCGTCGACAAAATTCATTAACAATGATAAGAGGCGTATTGTACCGAGCATTAGAAGCCCCGTAACAATCCAAAGAACGGCGCCACGCGTACGAGCCCTAGAAGTTCAAAAAGCTCCCCCTCTCCGCGCAATTACCCGAGAGTAACCCCGATCATCCTCCCTCCCTCCCTCCGCCCCGCGCACGCTAATTAATTACGCGAAGCGTCTACTGCGGCGCCGCGCGCGGCTTTATACCGACTTTCGGAAAATCGAGAGAGAAGAAATGACACTCTCTCGCGACACATCGCAAGTCGCGCGTCAAGAGAGGAAGTCGTTAGACGGAGAGCTCAGGTGGCTGAGGTTTTTATGAACTTTTATATCTCGTTTAGATTCTCCCCGTGCACACCTGGCCCACGGGTGCACCTGTATGGACGGTGCGAGGCGAACACGTGCGTGCCGAGGCGAAGTTAAGGGTGCTGCGCAATTCCCCCGGCGGCGCGAGTCCCTCGTAAAACGAGGGAGGATCGACGCGTTCGCGAGGAAGACCCCGTGGCGTTACATCGCGTTGGATAAGCGCGTTGTCGAATTATTCGTCCTCACGGGAAAAAAAAATAAATAGTGGCATTTACAAAGTTTCGGGTAAATTTCGGGACGAGGCTGATTTATTGTTACGACAAACACTGTTTATATAAAAATTATAGTTACACTTGCAAAAGTCGCAAGCCTTGCTGTAAGTTTACGAAAAATGTCGTTATCGTAACAATAAATTGGCCTTGGTCCGAAATTTACCAGAAACTTTGTACGCGAAATTTCGGGACAAGGCTGATTTATTGTAACGATAACTACGATTTCGGTAAAAATTATAGTTAAGCTCGAAGAAGTTGTAGGCGCTGCTGTAAATTTACGAAAAATGTAGTTATCGTAACAATAAATTGGCCTTGTTTCGAAATTTACCAGAAACTCTATATGCCTAATTTCAGGACAAAGCTAATTTATTGTAACGATAACTACGGTTTTAGTAAACATTATAGTAAAAGTTGTCAAAGTTTCGAGCGTTTCTGTAATTTTTACTAAAGCTATAATTATCGTAACAATAAATTGGTCTTGTTTTGAAATTTACCAGAAACTCTATATGCCTAATTTCAGGACAAGGCTAATTTATTGTAACGATAACAACGATTTCGGCAAAAATTATAGTAAAACTTGAAGAAGTTGTAAGCGTTGCTGTAAATTTACGAAAAATGTAGTTATCGTAACAATAAATTGGTCTGGTTCCGAAATTTACCAGAAACTTTGTACGCGAAATTTCGGGACAAGGCTAATTTATTGTAACGATAACTACGATTTTAGTAAAAATTATAGTAAAAGTTGTAAGCGTTGCTGTAATTTTTATACTAAAACTGTAACAATCGTAACAATAAATTGGTATTGTCCCGAAATGTACCACAAACTTTGTAAATGTTGTGATATAAGTATTTTTTTCCGTGTTACATCCACACACGAGATTTTGTTTGTCTGGGACGACTTAAAGTCGACGATTGGAGGACGCCCCCCTCGCAGAGATCCGACTATACAATACCACGTCGTGTCACCTCGCTCCCGAGGCGACGCGACGGGCGTCGTCGCTAGCAGGAGTGAGAGGAGGAGAGAGGATAATGGAAAATCTCAATCCGCGCCGTTATTCGCATCGACGAGTTATACGAGTCCGCGTCGATGCGGATATTTTTTAATCGAGTCGAGTTATACTTCAATTCGATTCGAAATGGTTTTACACTTCTGTCTTTAACTTTTCTTTAGAAATTCATATCCGCGGCGAATTAGCATCGATAAAGATATTAAACGCGCGTCGCGTTGATTTATCGATGCTTTTTTTTTGTCGAGCGAGAGAAGAGGGGAACGAGTGTCTGAAATGCACGTACAAAAGAGGAAATACGTGGCGGAAACCCGCTCGTCCCTCGAGTCCGGCTCGTCAATGCGGGAGGGACGCTCGACCGAGAGTCGCCGTGGCGACTTATTTCAATCCACTCTCCCGGCGCTTCGGTTCCAATTTTCGAACCCCTTGTCGCGACCGACGGGATAGAATGGGTTTATTAATAGATTATGACTAGAAGTCTCCTTTCTTCAGAGACAAGGATAGCTAGAGGCGATATACAGGAAGAATGCGGATTTTTGGAAGGATTGTTTTTGAAGGATTAACCTCTATGAGAAATTACGTATATCAAATTCTTGGGACTTGAAAAAATTCTGGTGCGCTCGTTGGATTTACGAGAGACGGTAAAAAGTGGAAAAATTGAGAAAAAAAGAAGGTGATACCACTCGAAGTATTAAAAATTAAATGCGTCCGATGAAGTTGCGCAATCCCGAAGTTGAAACGAGTGCCTCATCCCTCAAAGTGTCGATTAAATTTTTATCGCACGTTATTAGGCCTGAAGCGTAGAAGATTATAGAAGGATCATCTTACGAAGAGTCGAAAGTTGTAAAAGCGACTTCATAAAGTCGCGGAAAGAGAACTTTTAATAACTTCACGAGTCGCTCGCCTAAAAATAGAAAGCGGGGCTGACGAATTTCGTCCGTTTGAAGTGATTTTTTAAGTTATATCGCAAGGTCGGAATAATGTATCTATATAATCAATGGTACGACTTGTCTTTAAATCTGTTTCCATTGTTTTTATATCTAATCAGTTCTCATAAATTCATATTATATATTATATCATAAGCGTTGTCCAGCTATAGCGGAATTCCGGTAAAACCCCGGAATAATAATCAGGGAATTTGCACACGTCATGAAAGTCAGAAAAACGTAAAATTATTTGGTGTTTCAGTAAAAAAAAATCCTTCCTTATGATTTCCCCGACGAATTGATTATCTCTTGGATCAGAAAACGCAATAAACGTGGGTCACGTTTAACCGTCAGTGCATTATTATTATATTATAATACAATTTCGCAGACGAACTGGAAATGTAATATCCGCGCCGCACATTATTCATTACTTTTTTCTCTTAACGTTTTCTTAATAAAATTTACGAATGATTCTCACAATATATGGTAGGTACTCTTTAAAGGAATAAATAGTTCTGTATAATGTACGTTTCAAAAACAATTTTTTTTCGAAACCCGGAAAAGGTTTTAAGAAGCTCATTTATTCCGAGATCTGACGAGGATCTAGTTATGGTTATAAAAAAAGGAAGTAAAGTCAGCTTCGAAATTGAATCCCGAATCAAATGGATCCTTGGTGACCACACAGAGGGTTAAAATACCTTCAAGATATCCAAAAAAACAAGTTCCCTTCCGGACAGATAACATTTTGCAAATCACAATCTTCTGCTGCTCGGGTAGATAAGAATTGTTTTTACGGATACACGTAAAACTCGGTAAATCCCTATTATTTTATCATCTCAGATACACATAGAATACAATGCATTCCCATTCGTCCTTCTCAAACTTTTCTAATGGATATCTGGAATTGCTGTGTCTGAAGCACATCAGATTCGCATAGAAATCGTCTATGGGGATCTATGGGATCTTTTCAATAGGGAATACAGCTCCCTATCTTATGCCGATTAGCAATCGCGCACACGTAAGTCTCCCCGCCGAGCCATCGCCATACGCGTATTACGTAAAGGACGCACACGGCCCACGTGCCCGTGTAAACCGGTAGCAAACGATGTTCTCTCACCTTTCACGTGGCACACGTGACTCACGTGAGACGAGGAGCGCCGCCGCGCGTTTCCGCGAGAGGGAAGAAAACGCGCGAAACAGGTTATGTCCACTTATGGGTAGGATCGGGTCACGCCGACGGCGGATAGCGTGCATTTTAAAGCGACATCATTTACATATTATTCCCCGTCACGAACGGCTCTTCTGTTCTCTGAAAATTAGCCGCCTCTTCGCGGCCCTTACAAACTGTTCCTTCCGGCGCGATTGCACGGGCGGGTAACGAGGTCAAGAGCCGCGCGCGCGCGATTCGACGTTACGCGTTCTCTCTTCGTTCATACAAAGTTGCGGCAGGAGTCGTTCGCGGGCATAAGAGCATCAGCGTCCTTCTCGAACTCGTGCAGTTCGAGTGCGCGACGGAGAAGTTTTTAAGGTACAAATTCGTGGTGACGCTCGGCGCTTATTTTCACACAGAGAAAATGAATTAGTAAGATCTAGTAAAAATTACTTGCCGGGTCGCAGGTAATAATTATTTATTTGGATCGCTTTGATCTTTTATCATGTTAATTTGACATTTCTTACTTGCAATCACATACTCTTTCACGTGATTGCAAGGAAGAGATATCTAATTGATGCATTTTAAAACATTTCATTAATTTTCAGTAGATCCGACCAATTCTTTTTCTCGGTACAGCGTGAAATAGGTCAGGTGATCAAGATTATTCGCAAATAAGCTATTGATGTTTTACGTACGTTTTGTTATTCGAATGATACGAATTGCCAAAAGTGAATTTCGCAAAATATTAATTGCTTATTTGCGAATAGTCTTGATCACGTGGCCTTTTTTACGCTGAAATAAGCGTCGAGCCTCACCGTGAATTCGTATCTTTAGGGGCCGTTTAGATCGAAGCGACGAGCGATTCCATGAGTGGGTATGAGCAATCGCAACGATACGTGTATATTACACCCCTCGCGCACTCGTGGAAGTCGTTCGTCGCTCTGATACGAGAAGATAAAAGATGTTACGAGAACTGATATTTCACGGACAAATAACTCTGCATACAGTGTATCGAATGATCGTTATACAGACTTGATGGAATCTCAGTTCTGAAATGATGCAATGAACGTATCTCTGCTCATCGAAGAGCTCCAGTTTCTCAGAAATCGATACCTATGCGGAGTAATATAAAGATATAGCGCTATTTTGTATGAAATTGCAAGCTCTGTACTACTTCTACAAAGTCACATAAGAAAGCTGTATAACTTTGTAGAATTTAGCGTTTTGCAGGCCTCACAGTTTCGTACAGAATAGTGCCAATAATCTCTGGAGTCTCTCCTATTGAAAAAATGTCATAAATTCTCATTGAAAACTTCGATCACCTACGATCTTACGTTTCGCGGGAAGCCGAGAGAGGGAGGAGTGAGTTGCGTTTAGTTTGCGATCTCGTGTTTACGAAAGTGTTTCTCGGTGTGTTCCTCGTCTTTAATTAATACGCTGTTATGTTCCGTGCTCGTTCCGTCGCCAGTGCAGAACGGCTGAGTGTTTCGACGTTAAAAACTTGGCGATATGCGATAGAAGTCTCCCCCCAGTGACCAAGCAGTTCTTAAAAAAAGTTCGGCGATTTAGGTACTGCGTTCGACGCGAATCTGCCCCGTGTGACTGGAATGTCACAGAGGAACCGATTTGCTTTGAATACCTAGAAAAAAGGCGCCACGTTTTTCTCAGATTTTGTATCCATTCTCATTTCCGGACGAAGAATATTTCACAGCTTTTCCAACAAAGGAGGCCTTCGATACCTTACCACGTGGTCTTAGTTCTCTAAATAAATATTTCTTTAATTCCTACTGTTATATAGAAATGTTCACAATGTTTCTTTAATTAAAACACATTATCGCACAAATTCCTAACAGTAGGAATTAAAGAAACATTCATTTAGATGACTAACACCGCGTGTAAGGTATCGAAGAGAATTAGATATGAATTCTCTCTCTGGAACGCGTTAAAATTAACGTCTTTGCTAACACTGCCGAGCCTTCGGACCAGAGTCTGCGTCACCGTGTCAGTTGCTCCTCATCTCTCGAGTGTGACTTCAGCAATATTACAGTGGCCGCGCGTCGCGTAGTGTGTCTGTACACATAGTATACGCGAGTGTTCACATGCCCCTCGCGTTTCGCCACTGGCCGCACGGCGCTCTGGGAAGAAACGAGGAGCGCTGCCCCGTCGGGTACAGTACAGGGAGCTGCGGCAGCGGAGCCCGACGTCGTCCTAACCGAATTATCCTCGCATCGCGGGAACGGGAGACGGAGAGGAGGGCGTTTGACATTTTGTAGCTGCTCCATTTAGCGCGGCATCGACGCGCGGAGAGGGAAGACGCACGCCGACAAGGTAAGACGGTTGCGCTATCGGCCGGATGCCATTGGCCGCGGCGGCGCGATCCACCGATTCGAATCACGGAACCCCGCGCGACGTTTGACGTTGCACGTCGACGCTCCGGGGCGGGGAGGCGTTGAAATATTTATCGCGCCGCGGTGGACGGGAGCCTCGTTTGCCACGGGCGCGCCCGGAGAACCGGCGACGACGTTATGAATATTGAGCGTATTCGCCCGCACCGTCGTTGCAATTTCACCACCGCGCGAGAGATGAATTTCACGGGTGGGGATCCGACGGACTGTGTACGACCAACAACCACGCTATAGATATACGCGGACGCCCGTTGCGAGGCTTCCGGGCTTCGCGGCTTTGCCGGTACGCGGATACTTGTGCACGCGCTGATGTACTTGCACGCGCGTTTGACTCGGGGCGTAAGGAAGTCGTTGAGCGCTCGTCCGCGTGAGGGCAAATAAGAGAGATTACTCGTGCGCCGGCCCGCTGTATTGCAGGATATCGCAACGCGGTGCTTTTGTAGCTTAGAAGTGGAATAAACACCTCGGTTTGACTTCGAAGGCGATTATCTTGAAACGCGGTGGAGGTGGGTGAAAAGTCAAGAGAGGCTTTTTTACGGTAAAAACGTAGGCGAACATTTTTTGTTAAAACTCTTTTTCGCTATCTCTAACAG
Organism: Xiphydria camelus; assembly: GCA_963678675.1. Taxonomy (NCBI): domain Eukaryota; kingdom Metazoa; phylum Arthropoda; class Insecta; order Hymenoptera; family Xiphydriidae; genus Xiphydria; species Xiphydria camelus. Next base: position 26,880,223 of record OY783197.1, on the reverse strand, counting down.
GCTTCGAGATAATCGATTTTGAACTTTTCCACTTCGACTGAGGCGTTCACCTCACATTTACTCTCTCTCTTGTTATGTATAACGTGCGACGCGATATGCAAATTTCCTCGAGGAACTACGGCGGTAAATTAGCGGGCTTAAAATTACCATCGCGAAGAGGAGTCGAGCACACATGAGTCGGGTGTTGGCCCCTGGTACTCGCGGTTTAGAATGAGAGGTAGGGGCCAACCGTCGGTGACCTATAATCGCGTTGTGTTGTGCACGATGTAGTTCTCGCGAGTATTCTGTCATCGTTAAAGGGACTCGGAGGTAAACTGGAGGGAAATCAAGCATAACCGGGTCTCTCGTATCGAGTATTCTCCCTCGAATATCAAACTTGTCTTCCCAAAGCTAAGATATATGTAGCTACCAAGAGTATTATGCATACACCTACAAGTTGTACACGGCTGGCAAACTTTGGCTAAAATGGAACGATCGTATCTACACTATGGAACATAGATGTATAACACGTGTAAAAAAAAGTATGGCTAAAGTATGGCGGAAGACTGGGAAAAGTTGAATATCTCCCCCGTGATTAATTGCGTGTATCGTCGCGAGATTTTCGAAATTTTCAAAACAATTATACACTGAGAAAAATGACCCGGTCAATTTAATCAAAATCCTGGAGTCCATAAACAAACCGTTCGCTGAAATATGGATCCTCCATCTGTTTAGTTAGACTGACCACTTCCTGATTAAAATAACTAGACATAATTTTAATTATACGTCTAGTTATGTTTAGTAATTTTCAAACATATGATTAGAATAACCAAATATTTAGTTCAACTTACTAGCATTTTGGTTAGAATAACTAAACTCGTTTAACCAGAAAGAATATTGTTTTCAATAATTTCGTCAAAAAGTCTAAAAGTTGGTAACTTAAATTGTTTACGCTAAGGATCCCTTATAAAACGATTCCTGCTTAAAAGAGACTCGCAAAAATTGCATTCCCACACGTTTTTCGAATCGAATAACGCTTGAAATTAGATCTCCGGAATTCGATTAACCGTTCCTTCGTAATTATCCCTTGCATCATCGGGAGCGCGCAGTCCCCGTTCAACTCCGTGTCGATCGCGACGAGCGTCTCGATCTTTTCGCCGCGCGGAAACAATCGCGTTTCCCATTAAAACGTATTATCGTCGCGACTGTAACTTATTTTCCGTGAAAATCGAATTACAGGATGCGCTCTGGGCTGCGGGGAGCCCGGGGTCAAGAGGTTATGTACAGACACATGTGAACGGACGCGTACGAGTGTTAACACGTATGCGTGTGTTCGCGTTGCTGAGTGCTCGGGAGTAAAAAGAGAGATAAATTGATAGAGGGCGCAAGGGAGTGGAGGGGGATGATGTGTACGTCCCACGCGTAGGGGGCGTTCCGCTTCGATGGGAAACGTCGAAACCAGCTCTGCTTTTTTTGCGACTAATAAATCTGGGGCGTGTCAATCCGTTAATGACAACAAATTTATATACTTTTTATGTCGGAATGAGAGTTAGATCGAGTTGTATCTTATCACCTGGCATATATAGGAATATGTAAAATGGAACTAATGATGATTGGTAAAACGTTGATGATAAACGAAAAAATGTATATTTTTTTTGTTAAAATGCACTGTAAAAAATTCTGCCGTGTGGACGTATATAAATCACTTTTAGTATTAGGTAACAATGGCACAGGGCAGAATGACACCGGATGTGATGCAGTTCCACACCGGTGAAATGGTATCAAAAATTAACTCCACTTTTTTACTGTGTAAGAGTAGAATCGAGTTATGTTTCATCAACTGGGCTTTCCTAAGGACGTAAAATTAAATTGACAGTACCACCTAAATGGTCGCAAAGTTAACACCAATATCATTGAGCTCGATAATTCTATGTAAACCTGTCCGACTCCCTACGCGGTGGGTATTTACCTGCGCCACAAATTGCGTCGCGCTTCGACCGAAGCGAGACGACCCTCACGTCACTTCGGTAACACTGCACCATTTAACTAATCGAAATTGCATTCCGGCTGCTAACGAGAAACGGATGGACCAAACGTTTTCAACGTGGACGCGTCCATAATCGCGTTAGTCACGGTCGACTGTAAATAATGCATTCGTTTTTATAGTTGCAACGATTTTTAAAAGCGTCTAGATTTTCATATTGTTATTTATAAAGAGTTAGAAATTTTGTGTTTAAATTTGTACGCTTTGTATATTCAAGTCAACTGATTTTTCGTGTTATTCTTTTTTGCGTTAAAATTGACATAGGTATAGACAGAATATCAAATTAACGCAAAGAATATTAACACGAAGAATCAGCTGGTTTTGACATACAAAAATAGGTGGACCGATTTTAATACAAAATTTCGAATTGTATATATTTATATTTCCATCTCGGATTTTTATAAGAGACACCTTATTCGAAAAAAAAATTCAGTGCACCTGCAACTGAGAATCAGGTAACGATTTAATCGGTCCCTTAAATTAATTTTGTATTATCCGAATCGTTGAATCGAAAGTATTAATTCTCTAACTTCTCCGATACGACGTTATTCTCAAACACAAACCGAAATATCCTCTCCTAAATTATATTCTTCGCGTACATTCGCGCCCCGAACTTTGACTTGTTGAATATCGCCGTTTCGGAGCGAGCTATCATAACTGTCGCCCGTACAGCAGCGACGCTAAAGCACGGCGGCGGCGGCGGCTCGTTCCAGCGTGGACAGAGGTAACGTAATAAGTTTTATGCAAATGAAATTAGCTCCAATTTTCGCGTAGTTATGCAATCTCTGTGACGGCGCCACTGCCGACTAAACGAGCATTGTGTATTGTCGTTAACGCGCGGCTGAAAGTGAGACAATCGACTGCGCGCAATCTAATTACCTTCTACGCGTGTGTTACGCGTAAAAGAATTACACACACGCCGGACGTACGCTTTCAGGGGAATCGTTTTGCTCCAGGGCTTCCGGCTGATTTTTCGCAGCGAGAAAACATTTCCCTCGAATGGAAACTTATTAACGGAATTTGTACACGCGCCCAAAAATATGAGCATACGCGAATCGAATAAACTTTCTTTCGCAAATACAAGGCGACTCGGTTCAATCTACTGCATTTTTTCTCGATGCACGATGTTGCAGGGAGAAACGAATTTATAACTCGGCGAATAATAATTTTTTTCGGATATTTTCTCTCTCGCGTGATTTGATTCGATTTGATTTATTCGATAAACGCCAATCGGCAATATACAAAGTTTACAACATCTTCCAATAAGGCAAATTAGAATAATTAATGACGCGATGTCTCATCCAACATGCTCACTCATCCAATGATCCGATCAACTTTTTGATTCTCGCAGTGAAGCTCGATACCGAGCAACCAAAGAAATCGATATCCTGATGACACGTATTTACGACATACACAACTCTATTATACGGGGCATACGCTACGCAATTCTTGTTAGATTTCCGAGGCTCCACACTGTGAAAAAAAAAGATTAAAAATTATTCTGTTAGAAGGATAATCTGAGTACGAAAGGTAAAACAGATCAAAAATTATGCTAAGGAAGTTTAAATTTTAAACCCTGGAAGGATAATTTTTGATCTATTTTACCTTTCGTACTCAGATTATCCTTCTAACAGAATAATTTTTAATCTTTTTTTTCTCAGTGCAGTAATCTTCTCGGCCTCAGACCCCCAACCCTCGAACATACGAGACCGAAGTCCGCCAATATTGCCGGCGAGTCTATAAACCGGTTAACTGTTTTGTAGAAGAACAGCAGTTCAACAATGAGTCTACGACTCTTTAAACTACCGATATTGTACATCTTATAAATCTCGCTAAAATCGCATACGTTCGTGTCCCGCAAACGACACAGTAACAGCTTGCAAAATGTTCTTTGTACTTTCTCCACCCGATTAATATGCACATCCGTGAACGGAGGCCAGACAACCGCACTGTATTCGAGAATTGATCTAACAAACGCCGAATATAAGAGAATCAAGGTAGACGCATTTGCAAAATCCATTCCCGATCTGCGAATGAATCCCAACGCACGATAAGCACGAGTGGTTATGTAATTGATATGAGCATTAAAACTGAGCCGGTCGTCAATCCGAATTCCCCGGTGATATTGAATGTGTATGCAGATTACCAATTGAATTTAAAAACATGAATATTTCTTTTATATATATTCAAAGACCGAATTCCGTGGACACTTTGCTAAACCGCGCATACGAGCGCTTCCCGTCGACGCGATGATCGACGTGACGTGCCGTGGTCCCTCCTCGTTAATTCACGGCGATCCGCAACAAAGTCTCGCCCCGCGTCCATTCAAAGGCGCTTCTTCGAAACGTTGAATGGGGCCCACATGGCTCCTCGGTTACAGACGCATCGCGAATACGCGTTTAGCGGCTCGTCGGTGAAACTTTTCGGGGCCGATACGTACGGGCGCACGTGGTGGTCGGGATATGATCTTCGCGGGGGATCAAAGGTTGGCCTCGCGACGTAATAATTACTTTAGGTTCGGGCGTGTCAGGTGGGGCGCGGGCAGCTCCCGGACAACCGCCCACGCGTTAAACATTTCGACGAAGCTCCGGGGCACTTTTCTACACGGTGCTCCGATACGTCTTCCCACACCCCCGCGTCACTTTCCCCCGTCGTCGGGCTTATGCTTCCTTTCATTTTTTTTGTCCCGTACGAACTCCCACTCGTTGTTGCGCGGGTAAATTTTGTTAAAGGGATTTCACGATTCGTCGAGTCCTTTAATGATGATTGATGGCGATGGTGAAAAGGAGTGATTAGAAGTGAATACATTTGGGTACCTGCGTTAGATTCTTTGCTCGATACCACGGGAGTTTCTGGAGTGAATAGCCGAGAAAAAGGGATCTTACTGGGTTCGAATAAATATCATTTTCACGTAGCATTTTGTGATCCACGAGATGACATCGAGATTATTTCGGAGGAAATTGAAATTGCGCGATACGTATTTCGAATTACTGGAGGTGCGATAATCCTTCGGTGGAATGTGACGGGGGCGCTTCGCGTGGTATTTTAGGGTGCCCCACGTGGACCCGCTATTAAATACCGACATAATTTCGGAAGCTCAACAAAAATTGCGTTTATTCGTCTAATACATCTTTTTTTCTTAAGGCCGCGAATTCGCTGTTTAAAAAAAACTTATTTTTTTTAATTATATTGGACGCGTACCAATGTAAGACAAAAATGAAATGAGTTAGAGTAAAAATAAAGTAGTCCGATCGAGGGAGAAAATATTTCCAAAATGCAACCCGTTTATTTCAACCTCCGCCGGAGATTTATGGAAAATCGTCAAAATTAAATGAAACTGATACAGGTCCCTCTCGCCTCAATTTTACTCCAGTGACCTCTACCCTTATGACTTCACGGCCATTATCAGCGACCATTAAATACGGAACGAGTCACTTCAGCCCCGGCGCAAACTAAATTTATTTCAATCGGCGCTATTTTGATTTTCCACGCCGTCCCGTTCATCTCTGCGTTTGCACGCAGTTCCGCACCTTTCACATTTTCTCTTTCCGCACGCACACACACGCGCGCGCAGCGAGACGCCTACACGCACGGATTTCGACGAGTTCCGCGGACTCCCGCAGTCCCGCTTCATGACCTGTCGTCGCTCATCACACACATACCTATACCTACCGGCGTACGTCTCTCGTATTGATACAAAGAGCGCGGGTCGACGTAAAAACGCAATTAGCGAAATGACGGAATACCTGACGTGAAATACCTACGTACGGTATCGGGTGCCTGCGTAGCGCCGCGCACGCGGTAATTTCTATTCTAGAAGAAGTTACAGATCAAAATTTGTTTTAACTTAATCAGTGTAATTAGAAGTGAATTGGGGTGAAGATGTACTTTTGTTTTTGTCTGAAAAATTGTTTGGTTATCTTTTGATTATAGTGAGTATTTCAGTTCATTTGGATCAGTCAGGGAAATATCGATAATCTCGTTATAAAGTAACCGATGCTCAGCTGTAACTTTAATATTCGTTTGCGCTTTTTTGAATAATCGGGGAAATAAGCGTAAGCAGTGCCACTTGGTTCGGATCTTGGCTGCCACCAAATATAACCACGAAATTACAAGATACCACAGCGAATGAGGTGCACCAACCGATATGCAACCCATTATACCGGCGTGTATTGAAACAAACACTGTGTAGAGCGCTCGACGTCGTTTGTCGCTTACATTGTAGGTACCGTGCGACTCGACGAGGAGAGCTCGAGTGTTTATCGCGTCTCTGCTCTTCTAGCCGCGCGCATCGTTGCCGAAGCTTTCCCGATAAAAGACGCGGTAGAAGCACTTTTTCCCTTTTTTCTTTTTTTCTTATTAAGGATTTCGCGGAAAGCCCATTATTAAAGCCTTCTCCCGCTTCTTCTCGGCTCGGATTGAATTTGTTTCGCGCAGGAGAAAAGGAAGGCGTTGTTGTGCGAGAGTCGGAGCGCGGACGGTGGCGCGGTCGATCGTTAGTATATCTATAGTGTATGTCTATAGTTATTATACCGGGAAACGGTCCTCGAGAAGACGCGCGAAATATACGTAATACAGAGCGATGCGCTTTATATTTCGCGGTAAATGGCTTCGCGGCGGTTACCTTGCATGTGGCGCAGCAGGAGTCAATTACGCTGCGCCTATAAAAGGTTACCACGAAATCGAATTGCGTTCGACGACGTATAAACCGTGTATCACATTGTGTATAACGCGACGTCGTTCCAACTATCTTCTGGAAAATCAATTCTTGAATTGTTCACTGAGAAAAATAATTTGGTCAGTCGAACCAAAATCCTGGAGATGATAACCAAACCGTTTGGTTAAATATGGATCCTCTAGCTGTTTGGTTAAGCTGACCAATTTTTGGTTAGGATAACTAAACGTTTGGCTGGAATAACTAGACATTTGGATAGAATAACTGGATATTTGGTTCAACTAATCAGTATTTTGGTTAGAATAACTGAACGCGTTTAACTAGATACGTTTTGTAAATTTAACCTAATTATTTGTCTTAGTTTTAATTTTTGAAACAGATTAGAAGCCAGTCATCGATAATCGGCTCTTCGATTATTCGAAATACCTATCAAGTTCCTTCGATTCTCTCCGGATTATTTATTCCGTTGGATCTCGGTGTTCTGATCCTCTCGCCCACAAAGTTGACACACGAACAAGGATGCATTCGAGGAAGGAAAGTCGCAAGGGGGTTCCAGCGCCTTCGGGGAAGTATTATTTGTCGCCGGCAAGGTATAGAGTTGCGCGCGGGCCGGGAATTTGGGAATTTCGCGATAAATCCACTCGCCTTGCGAACCCTCCCCGAGAATCTTCCCCGATCGCATGTAATATTAAAAGGAAGTTCGCGACACGTGCGATTTCCGCGAGAGAGAGAAAGGGGATCAAACTCCGAGAATTGTCTTCGGGGTCTAGTTCGATAGATAGATAAACGAACGTGTAGCATTTTCGTCAGCCGAAGAGGGACGAAAATTTATTAGATTTCGAACGGGGAAAAAAAAGTTTCCCGTTATATACCGGCGAATGAGCGAAGGGATGATGCGTTCGGGACGTTACAGCATCCCCTGCGGACGTAGGTACCCGTTATCGGAAATTATAAGTGACGGAAGTTCTTTTCCTATTTTTTCCATCCATCCCCCCGGCCTTGCCACCGGCCGGCCGACGCCCTCGTTAAACTTTTCCGACGGCAAGCGGATTCCCATTTTCGAAATGCCATTCGTTTCGTGCCGCTTTAACCTGATTGGCTTTCGGACGAGTTTCCATTGGACGACCATTGGATGAGTGGTGTTTTGCAAATGAGAATTTGTTTGCCATTCGAAAACTTTGCCGGGCGGGATTCTCATAAATTATGTAACGCTATTGCGTGGGCGGGGGCACTGTTACGGCGTGATAAAACACGGCGCAAAAGGGGGAGGCGGGGTGCATGTATCAAGTGTGACGTAGATTTCAACCTTTGACTTTTTATTTCGCATCATCTTCGCCATCTTCCCGAATCTCGTCGATTAATATCTTCCTTGTGTTTCGCAAGCGACTCGAATGTATTCGAGAGAAGTCGAATTTACTTCCCGGAGTTTTCGTAATATCCGAAGCAGCGCGCGACGAAATGAGGAGTAATGGTTGGGAGGGCCTCGACGAATGTTGCGCAATATTTTAGGGGGACTTTAGGTCCGCGTGCTCTGACAAAACGCGGAGATGGTTTACGCGGAGAAGAGAAAGGGCGGGAGTTAGCATTTTGGCAGGGTAACTTTAAGAATAACGCGTTGTTTATGAATCCTCGTGCGTTGTCAATTATTCTTTAGAACTTTATTTCAAAATAATCAAAAAAATCGATCATTTCCTGGATTACGTAAATAGGGAAAATTCCGAGAAAGTGTACAATTTTGTTCAAATATCGGAGAAATTCTTGGAATTTTTTCCAACATGAATTTGAAACATGAATCTATCGCTGCATTGTTATTGGCCATGACAACGCGAGCTATAGCTGTTCAAATGCGAGCTTTTCATTATCGGAGAAAGCGAGCAATTAAAAGTGTCCAAAAGGAAGCCTGCGTCCCACTGTGTACCAAATGCAACCGCGTTGAACGGAGCGGGGGCTTTCTCCGCTAACGAAGCAAAAGCAAATTTGCCCTGGTCGCGAATGCGAACGTGTTCCATCGGTTTTCACCGCAATGGTTCCGCGCGTGTACACCGCACAATATGTACTCGTATTCCGCATTCCCGTGCCGACAAGGACCCGTAACGTGTCGCGGACGAACGTACATTCGCCTCGACATTTTTCATCTCCTTCGACGGAAAACACCGCGTCGCTTTAATCATCCGGGCCGCTTCTCGGAGCACTTCTCGAAAGGTGCTCGACTCGGAGGACTTGTGTAATCAGATTTCAACGAGAGTTCTGTAGTATCCACGTACGATTCTCGTTAAATATAATTTTAAAAAAAAACGTAGATAGTAGAAAAAATGAGGTCGGAGGGTGGAATTGATAATCGAGGGTTTCACGGGGTGCATTTCAACTCCGGCATTTTTTAGGGAAGAATCGTTTCGGCGTTTGTGTAATTCCGAACACGTGTAATAAATAATGTAGCTATCTAAAAGTGTATAGAGTGAAATTGGTTAAAGTAATATTGAAGCAAAAATTGCGGATACACACGTACATATCTGTGCTTTTCGAAATAATATTTATACCATTTTAGTACTGTGATCGGTAATTTTTTAAATATAATTTCTCACTTTCATTTGAATTAATCCAAGAAGGAAAGAAACTTGTAGGAGTAGATTGAGGTTTCTGCTTTAATCGCGATTATCTCTTTACTCTCCGATTTTTGGACAAACTGTTGTAGAGCTTTTTTGAAGAACAGATCACGATGTTGAAAAAAGTCTTATACGAATATAACTCAAAAGCTCGTGGAACCGAGATAATCGACATCGGATCAGATCCTACCGCAGAAAATTATTATTGATAATAATGTGGTTATTTGAGTTTGTTTAAACCAATTATCGTTTTTACAACTATCAGTATTTTTATAACTCACAATCACTATCTAGTAAGAGATAGTCACCAGTAGGAAAATCCAAGATAAAACTCGCTCATTCATAACTTTCAATTTTCCTACCTAAAAGCCACCCTGACAACCCCTACCCTTCAGAACCATCGTCGAACTACATTTCCGTCCTGGTACCACCACACAATTATATCATTTCCCTCTCCTGAACATCCTAATTAACTTGATACCTTTAACGCCACCCCCGAATAAGTAAGTAGATAAAGACCCACCCCTCGCGAACGAGTCGTGTTCCTACTCCGCCGCAGTTTCTGCTAGGAATTCTCGCGATCCCCTTTTTAACCTTCTTATTCTCTTCCGCCCCTCGCTTTCAACCCCCTAAACCTCCCCATTCCCGTCCCTCGAAGGCTGTTGGACAAATCATTGTTACGAATTACCATGACTGATGGCGATGTGACGTCGACGATGAATGTTCTCCGGTCGAAGTCGAGACGCGCGGTGAATTTATTTATCCGTCATTAATTATCTTCGTAACGAGACTCGATTCGATTCATTGAGGTTTATGTACCGCGGGAAATGAACTGCTGTCGAAAGAAAGTATAATTCTACACTGAGGGAAAAGTTGTAGTTGAATATGAACCTAATGAAAAAATTTGTTTGAGATGAATAGGAATTTATTCACTTCGAACACAAAAGCCTATTTGAATTTGATAAATGTTTTGCATATCTTTTTAATCTAATTGAAATAGAATGTTATTCGATGTGAATAAATCCCTATTCATATCAAATATATTTGTCTGCTATAGGTTCGTATTTAACTAGACCTTTTCTCTGGATCTACTATTCGCAATAATGCTTAAGAGTACCTAAAATTTTATTTAAAACGGTTGAAAGCTGTCGGCAAATTCAGCGCATGAAAGTATTCAAAAGTACTTGCGAAGATGAGAAGTATTCCGTATTTGGACGCTTCAAAAATTTATATACGAGGAGACTCTCGATGTTTGCCACAGGGAACTGATATCACGGTAATACAGTTTGAGTTTTACTTGGCACGGCGAGCTTTGAACTCTGCAAGGACGATTGCATAAATCTTTGGATTCCATTGAAGGAGAAAATCGACTCGCGAGTACTAGGTAAGTACTTTGGTAATACAAATTCATAAACGGTATGCAAAATCTTGCCGAGAGATACTTCCGGAACGAGATCTGCATCGAGGGTTTAAGGACCAATGTTGGTGCGGTGGGAAAGCAGATAAGAGAGATGAAGGGGAGAAGATTGGCGAATGTGTACTGGAAATCTCAAAATTATTGATACGACGAAATTTTTCGATCGTTTTCTATATGCGAAACTTTGGATATGTAACTAAAGAAAAAGTCGAAAAAAGTTTAAATAGTTACCAATTCTTAGTTATGAGATATAAGTCCTTACTTGTGTGGTAACTTTTCAAACTTTTTTATCGTGCTCTCCAAACTTTTCGAGACTTCGATGGCCTTTCCTCCGAGGTGATTTAAAACTCGTCCCTATTTCGACGGAACTTGAGTGTAGAAACCGGTGGTATATCTCTATAACAATTTGTGTAGATCCATTTCGAGTAATTAGTCATCAGAGAGAGCCATAAGTACAATTTTTTAATATAAATAACAGGAATAAAATGACATATTTTAGATCCTGGGTGAAAGTCCATTAGCCTTTAAAATTCACCTTTATCGATAAATAAGAAATCCTTATTTATTTATCGCTTCCACACACATATAGTCTCATATTAGTCTCTTTCGGAAAATTTTCATTTAGGTATGTAAAAAAGAAGAAGTTTGATTAAAAAAAATATTTAACTTTTTCTATTAAAGGATCAAGCTAACGAATGAAATCATACCAATTTGGGATTAAAGTCATAGAGAAAACATTACGTATATCTACTTCCCATCTATTTCACGATAAGGTCCAATGATACCGTCTCGAGCAATAAATAGGTAGTCGTCTACAGGTAGATCGTCGACTCGAGCCAAGTTTCTGGAGATCAGCCCGAAGCAAAGCCGAACATAACCTTCCGTTATGTAGTCCGCTATCTCGTGTCGCCACGTATTTAGGGAGGGGGCGCGCAGTGATAACATTTACAAGCATATCGGGGAGCGGGATAAGGGCGGCGTTACGGCTCGAGTCGCACGGAAAATTCACGAAAGATCAGCGGAAACAGAAATTGGAGATAACGCGTCCATTTCCCGTCCGGTATCTCATCCTCGATCTCTCACTTACGAGAGAGAAAAAGAGGGAGAGAGAGCCTGATAAAATCTATACGACAGAATTACCGTTCCTTATTGCTTGTCAGTGCGTCGTTAAACTTGTCCACGGGGTCGTGAAAAACTGATCAACGGGGGGGATTTATTCGTCGTATATATTTTGCGATGCGAGAGTCGACAGACTTATTGGATTTTAGATATCGAAAGTTATATCGATATCGTCGAGTGATCTTGTAAAAATCTTCATTTCTGACAGCAAAAATTTGACTCCTCCAACGCTTCGCATAGAAGTCGATCGATGCATCGGCATCTTTTCATCGGTAAAGTTGATTGCTTTAATTAAGATATGAGGTTAGGCGGAAACGCCTGCTAGGGGTCTCGAATTTATTCCGCTTCGGCCTACTTTCCCCGTATGAATAAATTCGGGATTTTTTCCAATAGCCACGAGGGACGACAGCAAGTGGACACCATTAATGTAACGCGTCCACTTTCGCTACGCACAGCCACCCCCTGTAATGGAATGTGGAACGCCACTAACTTGGTCTGATGGACACTTTATAGATATCCCATGGATAATAAATATCTATTGAACACACGTTCATCGGACACTTTATTGAATTCTGTTCCATCAGGGTTGCGCCACGGCCACCCTTAAGAAGGCTACCGATGACGGGACCGTTTACCACACTCGATGCTCAACGGGGCGAAATAAATAATTTTCCGAAGGTCTCGCGAAGAGCGAAAGTCGATCCGTCGCGTTCGTCTTTAATTTTTGCCTTCAATTTTCTTTTAAGGACGATTTCAAGGAATGATCGTTCTCCGAAATCCGTGATTCGTCCTGTCGTAATAATTCTGTATACGAAAAAATCGAGAAAAATCCGTTTTGGGACACACGACGGATCTTTAATTCAACATGGAGATTTTTTTATTCGACACTCTTGAATGAACAAACCCAATGAAACTGCGACAAGCAGTATTTTGTACCATGAAAAATTGCCTTCCGAGCTGATAATTAATGTTTCCGCAATCACACACAGCTCTTGAAAAATCCGTGCTTCTCGTTTTATACGCCACGAATCCACCGAGAAAAAATACAATAACTTGCCGATCCAAGAGTAACCATCGACATGAATAGTGCCAAGAACACATTTATTTAAGCTGAACCTTAAATGTCCTTGAATCAAGTACAGATTCGTTCAATTCATTGAACCCACGCTAGTCTTAAATAAACAATGTTTTAGCACTATCCATCTCGATGATTACTTGGATCGACGAATTATTTTTCTCAGTGTACCACAATACGATCGAAGCGATAATAACCGCGATACCAGAAACCTCGAGAAAATATTATCATGATACTTTTGTGACACCACCGTGAAATGTGCGCCGAACAAAAATCACGCCTTTAAAAAATCCCACACATCCACGATCATCACTGAAAAGAAATCGCCACCCCAAAAATTCCCTTACATAGAGGCAAGAAAACCCCATACTTATATATATCCACTCTTTCTCCATGTCGACACACTGCGCGTCCTTAAAAAAAAATCATACACACTCCACAATTCGCGTACACATCGCAGAGATAACATTTCACGTACAAAACAGGAGCGGATCGATTACCTAAATCTAACGAAATCTCGACTGCAGCCGGACGCAACGTAATGATTCACCCTCGCGGGCGAACGATCCGCCCCGTCGTCTCATCGCGCTACCCTTGTCTCGCGTCTCCGCGCGGCAAGCGAATCGAGTGCAGCGAGAGAATGAAGACAGTGCAGTAGCGCGCGCGAGTAGAGGGAAATCGATATAACCGCCTCTCTCTCTTCGAGAAGAGAGTAGTCACACAGCGGTCGCGGGCATTCGGAGCCGAGAGAGAGGGAGAGAGAAAGAGATAACGTACTGGGAGGTAAAAACAAAAAATCCAATGATATAGTATCTCTCTCTTTATTTCTCTCTTTCTTTCTCTCTCTCTCTCGTTCTCTTTATACGTTGCGTCGGACATGACGAACGAGCGAGCGAGCCGCGGCGGTTAGGGGGGGGGGGACAATCGCACGTTACTCACTGTACGGCAAAGCACCGATGTCGGCTCGGGGATTCCCGGGATGAGGCACGAGCCGAGACGGTAAGCAGAATCTGTGCGTCTCTCCCCGCTGCACCACTCGCGCTATATATATATACTATATCAATACATGTGCGATGTGTACGGTATCTATATATATATCTCTATCCCTCTCACGCGCTTTTCTCTTTCTCTCTCTATCTATCGATATACGGGACCGCTTTTTTCTGACGGCACGTACGTTGACGTCTGCACGCGACGGGCGCCGCGACAATACTGCGCCCTACTGGACGGCCCTGCGCAAATATACCAACGCCCCTCTCCAACGCACCCTGTCCTGTGAATCCAGCCCCCTCTACCTCGTCCACCTGCACACCCCCGCCGCCCCCCACGGACTGTCTTTTTCAGCGCGGGCAACCCTTGCGCGCGCCCGAGCCCGAAGTCGAGGAAGCCGAGCGCCGAAGCAGCCGCGGGACGACGACGACGACAAACGGCGGCGACAAAGTCTCCCGCCGCGCCGCTTTGCGCGCTTCCCGCGGCTGCGGAGTACCTACGCGTGGCGCTACGAACGGTACTTCCCCGGTCCCGTTTAGCGGGAACGTTTTGGCGGCCGAGGTGAGCGGATTATTTTAAACTAGAAGTTCTCGGACGCGTCGTACGTGCATCTAGAGTTTTTTAATTCAATTGTATTTCGATTGGAGAAATCCCTTCGTCCGTCTATTTGAGAATAATTAATGAAAAAAAAGAAAGGAAACGTTGAGATAGTTTCAAATTTAAAGGATAGTCTAACGGCCCGTCCATACATATGTATGTTGGTAAAGTGTTTAGTTCGTTTATTAATTCGTCGTTCCATTTACTCTTTGAAATAAAAAAAAGAGATTTCATCACACTGTCATAAAATAATTTATAAATCTTCTCGGAAATATGCTACGTAATTTGAAAAAAAAAATCTCAATCGGATATGTAGTTTTCAAGTGATTGACGCAAAAATATAATGACTTGCACTGTACAAAAAATTTCTATTAAATTTAATAAAATTGTATACCTATAAAGTTTTTAGTCAATACGTGATTATAAAAATTAATATACTCCGTTTTGAAATTTATAAGGGTAATTTCATAAGGATATACTCGTATATTAATTTTCATAATCACGCATTGGAAGGAAGCTTTATTACAAATTTTTATTAAACGCATGTATTCACCTGTGAAACTCGTCGCTGTCATTGACACAGTCGGCATGTCGTACACAGATACCAACCGCCGTGTTGATACACCCTTGTAACGAACGTAGTCTCTTTCTCCCTCTCTCGCCGTCGACTAATTAGATTAGACCCTCGGCTAATCTCGAAAAGCGTTGTCGCGGTTGTCGTCGCGCACCTCGCGAAAGCGCGCGAAACTTTCTCGCCGTAAAAAACTTGAGCCCTCCGCTACGAGGAGTAGGGTTCTTCGGGTAGGCGTCGCCACGGGCGGAAGTGCAAGGGGTGTTTCGAGCGTGTCGCGTTATTAAATAGTCGCGCGGGTTCACACGTGGTAGAGGGTTTCGTCGTTGGGGTCGGTTGATGACATTTCGCTTCATTAACCCGGGAGAAGGAGGGGGAGTGTGCGAGGAATATTATCGGCCGGTATTTTTTCCTCACCTTCGATTTATCGCGATATCTTATTTCCCTGCGCGGCTCTTCACGGCGTGAAAAAAGGAGAGGGAGGGGGGCAACGCGAGGCACGTCGCGAAAAATGTTCGCCGAGTACGTACGAACGTCGAGATTCCGCGAGAGACCCTCGTCCGGATCGCGGACGCGAAGTGGGCGTGTCCAATATAGAGAGCGACGCTTGGATATTGAAAAAAAAAAAAGTGGAAACAATTTTTTTTTCCACTGGACTACCCCACCGAAAGAGGACGACGGAGTCACGTCCGGCGACGCGGATGGAACCGACGTCGCCCGGCCAGATGCGCGCTTCTACATATATTGCGGGCGATGAAAGCGAGAGTGACGGAAGAGAAACATTGGGTAATTGTATAAGTATACATACAATTAGTTATACAGTGATACGATCGTCGAAGCGAGTCGAGGAGTCGTTTGGAAAAATCGTTGACAGTGTCGGTCACTCATCTTCTTGACATTTCCTCCTTATCATCTCCCTTGAAATTCTACTCGTGATAGAAGAAACTGTGAGAAATGAACGTGTATGTACATTAGACTGATTCAGAAAGAAGCTTTTTTAATTAATTCTCTTGGCGGGCACTTAAAACGTCAGTATTTAATGTAACTTCGAATATGCCGCTGGGTGCACATTCTCACTCGATATTTATAGAGGTGTCTCAATTGCTTTTTTCTGATTTCCATTTGAATAACACGGTGAAATCTTTAAATCATTGGTTTAGTGCTAATTTCTTCTACGGTAAAAAAATTTCCCCGTGAAAAATTGAGTTTTAGGTGTAGTTGACGTAAAGAAATATTATTTTTAATTATTAAATAGAATTAAATGATAATCATGGAGGAATAAATTGCGCAATATATTCCCCCATAATTATCATTTAATTTTATTTAATAATTAGAAATAATAGTTCTTTACGTCAATTACACCTAAAACTCTCAATTTTTCTAATTTGTCACGGGGAAATTTGTTTACCGTAGAAGGAATTAGAACTAAACCGATGATGCAAACATTTCACCGTGTTATTCAAATGGATATCAGAAAAAGCGATTGAGACACCCCTAAATATTGAGTGAGAATATGCACCCGCGCGGCATATTCAAAGTTACATTAAATACTAACGTTTTAAGTGCCCGCCAAGAGAATTAATTAAAAAAGCTTTTTTTTTGAATCAGTCTAATGTACATACATACATATGTCGCGAGAAAGAATATTTCTTCGGACTAATATTTATATAAAAAAATAGCGATTATCTCAAATAATTCATTTATTATTTTGACGCCACATTTGTTCAATCAAATTAACATTCCTCGAACCAAATTAATCGTGTCATAATTACTCTCGAAAGTAATAATTCTTCGATTTAATAGTTTCTCTTCTCTGCTTACGTATTTCGTGTACATAAATTAACTTCCGGTGAAAAAAGTCGCAGACGCCGCGAAGAAGCGATAAGAGGTGGAGCTATAGTTTTTCGGAGTCACTCCGATAAGAGATCTACCCGGTGAATTCGCGACGAGGGGGATAAGTGCAAAACGTATATAACTACGAAAATGAACAAGAAATTATCTGCATCACTTCAGATTAACGTCTTCACACGGAAGCACCTATTTTCGAAGCAAACTGAAAATTACAATGCACCCTTACCTCGGACCAAACTCGTCAATTCGAACTGATGACGTCGATAGGGACGGTTCGAACAGCACGAACAATTTCGAGATAACGCTCGAACCCCGAAGAAGTTGTCGCTACTCAGAACGCGCGCGCACGCGTACCCACGAAAGAGTTTAGCAAGCGCTCTAAAGACCGGACGCACGCGCGAAAATTCAAGACCGAAAAGTTCGGTGATGGATGAGGATACAGGGTCGTCGTTATTTGCCAGTCCGACCCTCCTATACCCGACGCGTAAATCCTACACTCGACGACGTTGCCGCCTCGGCTCACTCTCGAAGTGGAGGATCCAGCATCCTCCCGCTTTATTTTTTAAAGCGAGACCACGAGGGAGGACTGAATCGCGCGAGCACTACGCTCTCTTAGCGACGAGGAAAGCCGAACGAGTATTTTCGTTGGCTACCTCTATGCACACCGAGAAGACAGTTTATTAACAGTTAAAAATGTAATTCGGAATACGGCGAAATAGATATTTCATTAGGACGAGAAAATACATGTTAATTATTAAAATGTTTATTTCAGTCGAATGGTTGCCTCAAAGGGTTTAATTGTGCTAAATAAATATCGTATGTAATAGCTACAGAAATCGTAGCGTTTAATTTTTCAATTGGACCGATAAATATTGTATAATAATTCTAGAATTAATCAAACTTGCCAACTCAGTAATCAACAGGTAGATACACAGAAAAAATAAATCATAGCATTTACACAAAGTTTGTGATAACTTTCGGAACGAGGCCAATTTATTGTTACGATAACGAAAATTTTAGGTAAAATTACGACAACGCTTGCGATTTCTACAAATTTTACTATATTTTTTACTAAAACTGTAGTTATCGTAACAATAAATTGGCCTTGTTTCGAAATTTACCATAAACTTTATAAATGCTACAATTAATTTTTTCCTGTGTAACGAACATTTTCTTGATCCAATAAAATGTTTATTTCATCATATTCAAATAAATATTTATTGACTACAAGTAAACTGTTTTCTCGGCGTACCCTCGCAAGGTCCGCCGGACGAATACCACATATGAAAAAACCAGGGCGAGTAGACGAACGAAGTTGGCTCCTCGTTACCGCGGAAGGTAACGGAAGCGAGGGGCCAACTTCGCGTACCAATTCTCCGCGGTTTTCCCTACTCGAAACGATGCGACTGCCAGTGCCGATCCGACATCGGCCGAGTGGGGTAAAGCGGGGTAAAATGGGGTACTTTCGTCGGGGCCTTTGCTTTCCATTAGCACTCACCGCAGGTAATGCCAAAACTGGAGTACCCCCGTTTCATCCTGCTCTCACCCTATATACCGTCGCGCCGTCGAAACTTTGACATCTCCGCACCGATACGGGTCCCGTCGTATCAGTTGGGTCGTTTTCTTTCGTGTTTATCTTTCTCCGCTTCGGAACACCCTCCAAAAATAAGATTCTATCGCGACAGGCTTTGAGAACTGTGTACACACTTGGAAGGGGACTTGATTGTAGATACAGATAAATGGACTATCGAATAGTTCTAGAAGCATATTTATTTGATTCGAACGAATGCATCGAGAAGACAGTTTATTACTCGTAGTAGTGAGTAAATGTAATTTCAAATACATGTAGTGAAATAAATATTTCATTACGAGAAGAAAATGTATGTCAATTATTAGAACGTTTATTTCATTGAAACAATCGCCTGAAAATATTTAATTGCGTTGAATGCACCGAGGAAAAGGATTTAGTTGAATACGAACCTAATAATAGAAAAATCTATTTGAGATAAATAGGATTTTATTCATATCGAATAAAAGTCTGCTTGATAAATATTTTGCAAAACCTTTTAATCGAGTATGTGTGAACCTGGTAAAATATTTTTTTAATTCCAATAGACTTTTATTCGATGTGAATAAATTCCTAGTCATCTCAAATAAATGATTCTACTAGGTTCGTATTCAACTATTAGGTAATCCCTTTTCTCTGGGTGTAAGTATCGTATTAATTAACGAACATTTACTTGGTCCAAAAAGATATTTATTTCTTCACATTCGAACATAAATTTCTTAACTACAAATAAGCTATTGTATTTTCTCAGTATGTCAATCAGACATATACCATATAAGTATGCATTATCAATTGAATCGAATAATATTTTAATCTAATCGATATTCGATAAAATCGCTCCTGGGGATTAGCAATCTTATTCTCAGCGCTGCAGCATCGCTACCTGCATGCAGCAAAGTACCGAATCATTGAATGCCGATCCGCGAACCTTGACCTCGAAAAACGATCGTAAATATGAATCGGGAGTCACGGAGAGACGAAGAGCGAAGCACCGCGTCGTATCGCTCGAGCTTTCAATCGTTTCGACGGGAAATCATTTCCAATCGCGTGCTCCCCTCCCGCGACGGATCGATATCGCGCTCGGATTCGCGAGGTCGCAGCCGTTTCGTAGGTAGGAGCGCGGAATAACGAAGAGCCCGTCTTCCTCTCCGCGTATTGTCTACGGCGGGGGCGAAGAAAGAGTGGGCGCGGAGCACTGAGGAGGCACGAGAGGCGAATTCACCCTCGACAAGTGGGCTGGCGAAAGTACGGAGCCCCCGCGAGTAACTCGAGCGGAGCCGAGGGAACAAATGTTTCCTTCTCACACGCCAGTGGACCGCGCGTACGTGTGGAAGTATGGAATGCTTCGTTCGGAGGCAGATATTGGGACGTGTGTACCAGTAGGGGATGAGGGATGCAATTGTGGTACTCGTAGAGCTTTCGTTGCTAATTTTAGTTTGCGATGATACGCGCTGTTAAAAATGTTTATCTTGAATTTTGGAAATGGACTAAAGTTTTTAAAAATTCAAGGACTGATAAGAGGAGCCTGGTGTATACGCTGTAAGAAAAATTCGTATTTTTAATGCACTTTTATATAATATAAAGCCTTTTTCTCTCCAATACGTGATTATGAAAATTAATATATTTCCTTATAAAATTGACCTTATTAATTTCTTAACGGTGTATATTAATTTTCATAATCACGTATTGAATAAAAGCGCTATATACAATTGTATTAAATTCAATACAATTTTTTTACAGTGTACATTGTAAGAAAAACTTGTATTTTTAATATACTCTTGTATAAAGCTTCTTTCCGATACGTGATTATGAGAATTAATATACTCCGTAATTATGAAAATTAATATATTTCCTTGCAAAATATCCCTTATCATTTTCATAACGGAGTATATTAATTTTCAAAAAGTCACGTGTTGAATAAAAGCTTTATTAAATACAATTGTGTTAAATTTAATGCAAATTTTTTTACACTGTACCTCATACCCCAAATCGAAATTCGATTCCCGACCCGCGGAAGTTGCCCCTCGCATGCGCGACGATAAGAGCGTAGGACTCGGAATTAAGTGCAGCTTAAAGAGCGGTTGAATTTAGCCCTCGGAGTGCCGATTTGACAAATCGGCGTCGAGTTTAACAGCGGCCGAGCCCTTGATTGATGTATCGTCGCTAATCGAAGTGTCACGATCGCGGAGGGGCCGTTTCTCTTCCACGATTATGATCCATCGGTTCGCAATGAATATATCTGAGAAAAATGTCAGTGTCGCGGAAAATTGTTGACGACGAAAACCGAGCAAAGACGCGCAAGGGACGCGATTTAAGTGGAATTTCGGGACAACGCTTCACGGCGAAGCCCCGCGAATCGCGTGGGAGGATGGCCATCCCCCCTCCCTCTCGCTTTGTCTTGCTCCCGTCGCTTCTTCCCCTTTCAAAGGATTATACACCTGTCGAAACGGTGGAAATTTTGGTGTTTGTAGAAAATTCGAGACGACGGAGAGACGATATACGCGCGACGCGAATGAAGTGGAATTTCAGGGTGGCACTTCACGACGAAGCCCTCTTAATCGTTCGGGGGAGGACGGATCCTCCCGTCCCCAACGCTTCCTCGTCTTTTCGAGGGATTACATAACGATCGGCACAGTCGAAAGGGAGTGCGTTTTGGGGCTCGTAAAAAATTCGGGACAAGGAAAACAATCTACACGAGTGGATGAAATGCAATTTCGAGATGCCACTTCGTGGAAACGTCTTTCTAATCGTCCGAGGGGAGGATAGATTTTTCCTTCCACGCTCGCTCTCCCTCCCTTCCTCCCTCTCTCACTCTCTCTCTCTCTCACCCTATCACCGTCTCACGCGAGTCCTCCACCGTTCTTGCGAACTGGTTGTGGAAACGTCTTCCGGCAGGGGTCGAGATGTACCGTCGCTTCCCTCCTCCCGAAAGAGGCTGCACGCGAGTGGGGCTGTCATCGCGTGAGGCGCGGCCCAGTTGACTTTCGTATTCTCCGCGTTTTTCTTTCCCCGTCTATATTTTTGTTTCCCTCCTCTATCGCTTCGTTTCTTCGTTTTCGTTCTCTTTGTCGTTTCTCGGTTGTCCGACTGTCCATTGCTTCACGTTTTTTTCCTTCTTTTTGTGAACCTTATTTTCACTTTCCAGCCTATGTTTGTCTTCCTGCTATTCCAGTAAATACTGTGGCAATGTTTTCGGAGTATTTTTCCAATATTTCTGCCGCATTTATTTTTTATACGGAGAATTAAGCGCCACGAAAGTAGCAGTCGAATTATCCTAATTACAAATAAATTACACCCACGAGCCTCCCATAAATCCCCCCAATTTGGCAGCGAGGTTCACGCCCCTCGCGAAACTAGTGATAAACGCGCGACGACGGTTTTTCTCCGCGCCAATTTAAAGCCACGAGCGTCGAGACGAAAAAAAACCGCGGCGCGCATCCCGAAGCAGGAAGAAGAAACGAAGCAAACACACCGCGCGCGACTCGCACAGGCGGCGGTCTGTTCGCACGAGAAAGTCCTGCCAATCGCGGAACGGGGGATCCCTCCGCGTTTCGTCTCGCTCCCTTCGACTTCGCCCCTCTCGGGGGATTACCTAAACGATCCACCCCGTCGACACGGCCAAAACGGGAAACTCCACTCGCCGCGGACATCCGGTCCTTCGGCGCGCGAACTTCCAAATTGGAAGTTCCTGGCGGCTACCTTCAATCTTCTCGTCTCTTCGAATTTTTTTCCCCCTCTCGAGCAATTTCCTCCGTTATTTTTCATCGCTTCCGTCCACCGTGGCGGACGGAGAGAAGAAGAAAAAGAGGAGGAAGAAGAAGAAGAAGCGTTTATTGTGCTCTAGGGCAAGCCCTCTAAGAGCTCGCAAAAAAAATGCAAGAAATATAATAAAAATAAATGAATAAAGTAAATAAGTAGAGAGACGCAAATAAGTAGGTAAATAAAGTAAAGGGAGAAGAAGAAGAAGAAGAAGCATTTATTTTGCTCTAGGGCCGCAGAGGCTCTCTGAGAGCACACAAAAGGTCAGAACAAATTAATGACAAAGAGAGCAACTAAGAGAGTAAACGAGTGAAAAGAGATAGAAGATAAAAGAGAGAAAAGGAAAAAGAAAAGAAAAACGTGAAGAAAAAAAGAAACGGCCTAGACTAAGAAAATAAGGTAAATAAAAATTTACAATACAAATAATACGGATTAAACTAACAAAATAAAGTATACTAAGTGGAAGTAAATGATACGAATAAGCGCTTAAAGAAATACGTAAACACAAAGACAAGATGCAAAGGAGAAAAGAAAAAAGCGTAAGAAAAACGGAGAGAGAGAGAGAGAGAGAGAGAGAGAGAGAACCCTCGCGCGCGAGCACAGGGATAAATACCGCGAGAAGACGAAAACTTGAGGGGATTCGGCGAGCCCCGCACCGGATGTCTCGCGTTTGCGGTGAGTTATGCGGATTTGCGCGGAGAGCTTCGAATCGCGCGAACTTATCTTACAACTCTTATAAGTCGTACAACGTACAGCTCGTACTTATGTACATCTCGAGGATTTCGCTTTCTAAGGACTCCCGAAAGTTTGACGGACACCCTGTGTGCGCCACCGCCGCCGAGTTCCGATAATCCGCTTTCGCCACGCCATCTCTGTGGGTCCGAATGTGAGATTGATCTAGAAGCGAGAGACTGTTTAAGCGAAACAGGATTTAATGTTGAGGGGGATCTGTCAAGATTGTTGCGGTTTGTAACTTATTAAAAATGCTGCGTACCACTTTCATTTAACGACTTTTAATTCTTAATGACTTTGACGCGAAAAAATATATTGCGAACTATTTAGCATGATCAATAATGAAGAACTCGGCTGTAAAACCAGTTAACTGATATGGAACTCCATGCTAGTTAATAGATTTTACAGCCGAGGTCTTCAATTATTTACCGGAAATAGATTTTAACCATTTAACACGAACTACCGCAACCGGTCAATTTGACCGGTGTCTTATTCAGAATTCCATTCAATCTCAATTATTTCGTAGCCCGTGAGGTTTTTGTGAAAATCGGTAGAATACTTTTTTGTAGAGCACATTTCAGCCTACAAAAAAGTTCTATAGCAGTGTGCACGAAAAATCCACGGATAACGAGATAGTCACCCGCCAAAACGACCGTCTTATAGAGCGCGACCATTCGGTAGTTCTAGTGTTAAACTAACCACTTTTTGGTCAGGATAACTAAACACGTTGAACGAAATGTGTTTAGTCATTTGGACCTAATTATTTTTCTCAGCGCAGTATTGCATGATATTCTATCCAGACATAATTCAATAGCCCATATCCCCTGCTCGAGCTCCTCTCCCGATTTCCTTATACCGTCCCCTATTTTCTCCGAGTTGAATATACTGTATACCGTACTACGCGTACGCCGGCTTTAGCAAAGTTTAATACATGGTAAAGTATCGAAAGTTGTTTTATATAGAAGGCAAGAGACGAGGAAAACGGGTCACCAAGCGGGAAAGTTAATTGTAAATCATTCCTCTGGCTGCTAATTAATATTCTCTGCTACCTTTCTTCGTTAAGCAAACGTCTGATACGAGTTTTAATTGGGTATTTATAAATTGCGTCGAATTGAAGAATTACAATACTTACGGGGGAAACGATATCGGGGGCTGCTTTTCAGTTTTTACCTCGACTTCTTTTCCCTCGCTGAGCCTCAGTTTTTTTTCGACAACGTATTTTGCTGAAAATTATCCCCTCTTCCATTTTTCCCTAATTGTACGTCTAAATGGGTCGTTTCGCAGAGTTTCGCGGACCAGCCTTTACCCGTGTCCGGAATGAAACGCTGTAATATTTAACGGCATAATTAGCTACGGTCTATTCCTCAACCTTACCCAAGGCTCGGTCGAATCGATTACGGACACCGGGTATGCTTGCTTACGCAAATCCCGCCATTACTCGACGATTTTATGAATGAAGATGGATTTTTTGCTCCTTTGACGAGACGTTCTTTGATAAATCTCTCACATAAAAACCTCGTTCGCAAAAAAAAACAAGCGCCGGGATCCGGAAATGTCTCTCGGCAATTTTCGTCGTAAAGGAAAAGTAATAGAAATAATGTGTTTCCGTTCGGTCGGAAGAGAATGCTTTGAAAAAAGGGAAACAGTCTCATTAAATGTATACATATTTATTGCGTCACTAGAGGCTTTTTTTTTTCCTCTTCCGCGAATTTTGTTGAGGATACTTATATTATAATTATTTATTTTCTTTGTGCCTTTCTTTGGTGATTTTGTCAAATTTCAACCTCTATGGTCATAATAGTCAGCCGAAAGTAGGGCAGACCGGAACAAGTTGCTAAGCGAGGCTGGTCCCTCGTTTCTGTTACTTTTTATGGCAACAACGAGCCAATTTACGTATCAACTTTACGAAAAGAAGAATATTGTACAAAGTGATATTTCACATAGTGGAAATTGTTCTCAGGAGAGATAACAGGACAGAGTACCGTTGTATATTGTAAGAGATACCCATCATCATAGCAACTTTCAAGATATTCTACAACCAAAATATATACCACTAATGTATTACGTATAACAATATAAGAATGCTATGTTGAATCGTAGTTCTTGCAATGTGTGAAAGATGGATATACTTATTACAATATAGAACGGTACTCTGTATTATGTCGCTTCCGAGGACAACTTCTTCTACGTGAAATATCACTAATTACTCCATTTATTGAGTACTTTGTACAAAATTCTTGTTTCCGTGTTTGATTGGTTACAGTAAAACTACTGATCGGTGCGAGTAGTAATGGAAAGTTAGTGACCAGACTACCAATATAGACGAAGGCTGCAGGAGTTGCGGTTTCGTGAGTAAATCACGCATCATCCATGCCTTTTTTAACATTATGATTTTTAAACGCTAATTTATAGAAAGATTAATTAAATGACGAGAGGAGTCGTTTTGACTTTTTTGAAATTACGTTTCAATATGAAAAAAGAATAATACATATAATTTTAGGATCAAGCCATGGTTTTCTTCGCGCAAGAAAATATTCGATAGTCTTGATAAATTGTTTTTTTTTGCGCAAAAACAGTTTCTTGTTAACACGACGGCATTGTTGAGTCAAAAATATATATTCGATTAAGAATCTACGTATATTCTTAACCCTTTCGGTCATCGCGTCCATTTTGATGGACATGCTATCTTGAATGGAAAAGTCATAAATCATAAACCGTATGACTAATCAAAAAAGTTTCGAAATAAAACATGTTCAGAAATGTATTTTCAAGTAGTATACCACATTTCAGATTTTTTTTCCTTTTTAAAGAAATGTGTTTGTATATACTGAAAGTTTTAAAGAAATCTGTGTCTGAAAGGGTTTTAAAAATGTGTAAGGTCATGTGTTCTTGATTCAAAAAACATTTTTTCGACACCCGCAAATATTCCTCCCAGTGTAACGAGCCTGTGAAACGCGAATAACGAGTCGATTCGTCCGCGTATATAAAATTGCGATGTTTTCTTCCGCGGGAAGAATATGTATCGCGACTCTAGGTGCCTTAGGCCTCTCCCCGAACAATTTCCCGGGGCATACGAAAACGGTTGATGGTGCCCCGTGAAAAGTAATCTGGAAGACGCGAAGCTCGCCCCAAGGCTGCAAAACACTTACTCGACTATCAATTTAACCCCACATCCCCCCCCCGCCGGGCCTGCGGCGGAAACGCCCACACGGATAATAGCGTGAACTGTAGGCGGGAAAATACCGATTTGCATTTTTTCCATAATTAGAGCAGACAACGATGAGGGGGTTGAAGCATTCCCGAACCATTGCCGAACCAATTATCTTGACGAAGTGTGACGAGGCGGAATTTGTCGAACCATATATGTAGCCGCAAAACTTCCGAATGACGTAAAGACGTCTCAATGACGTGCAACGGAGAATCGTCGAACTAACGTTTAGGATTGTTGCGTGATGGTCGGATGGTTTCGTCAGGACGTCCTCAGGATATCATTTACATTGATCACCTCTAAACCGTTTTTAGGGCTGATCATATAATTTAGTTTTTCATATTTTTTTTTTAGTACTCGGTAAATAATGAGATCATTTTATAATTTTTTTCTTTAATTTTATAGAGTAAAATTGAGATAAACAACCCAGTTGAAGTAAAAGTTCCAAATCGATTATCGTTCAAAACGGTAGGAGGTACTGAAAAAAGATTTAAATAAAATGCCTTTGTCTACATTATTGCTATAAAAAAGCTGGTATTAATTTTTCATATATCTTAACAACTTGTTGAGATAATCGCATTCAAAGTGTACAAGAAACTGAAACGTTCTTTTCCACTCTTTTGCCCTGTTATTCCGATACAGGAATACTACGTAAAAAAATCTTATCGCGTCCCGTTTTAACGCTAAACCGAACAATAGAAATGCAATATTAAAAATATAATACGATTTAATGTTAAAAATGATATAGTTGTAAATATTTAAAACATTCGGAAAGATTAAAATTTTATGGATACATGGAAAGATAAGAGAAATTGAAAAAAAAAGAAAAGAATAATAAGGGGATAATCCGCGCTCGAAATACTGGTACCGTCGCAAAAACATAAATATCTCTGTGCGAGGAAAACGTTTTTTTTTTTCAGTGTACACATAATACATCAGCAGCTCAGTACAGGGCAGTAACAGCTGAGGAAATTCTGAAAGGTGTAACAGAGATTAAAAAAATGATTAAATTTATATCGCAATCTGTGCACCCATACTCGACACGCGCGAACGACCGTCGTAACTCTCTCTCTCTTTCTCTCTCTCTCTCTCTCTCTCTCTCTCTCTCTCTCTCTCTCTCTCTCTCTCTCTCTCTCTCTATGGGGTCGTATTTATATTTCGCGCTCCTCTCTCTACTCGGTCCCCCTTCATCGCCGGCGAGAGCCAAGGCGGCGCGGGTTTTTATAACGGTTTACCGAAGCATGGGTTCACGCGCAGTTCACTGGCTCCGATGGGTAATCAGGTATATGTATCGTGTGACACGACGTGCTTACACGATGAAAAACAATATGTTGCGCGGTTAAGGGTGGGTAGGGAGGCTCGAGGACTTTTTACAAAGCACCGAGCCGTGCGGTAACCGGGACGTGCCCAACCGTACGACCAACGTCGTGGGGTGAGCGAGATATTGCACGGGTGAGATGGTTCGACTACGAACCTCAAAGGATAGTTAACGCTCTTTTGCTGCTCATTCTAGTACGGTAATGCGATGTATCCCCTTACGTCGCCGTCATCATCGTAATTCTTATTTATAAAAATATATTATAGGAGGAAAAAAGCGAGGTGGTGAATATCTTGGACGAACTTAATTAAAAACTATCTTTCATTTATTACAAAAATATATCTATAATTAATCTGAGAGATATTTAATTATGCATTGATCATTTATAGAATGATTTTGTAGATATAGGATAGACTCCGAGGGAAGTTGACAAAAGAAGTTGGCCCCTCGTTGCTGTAGAAAGTAACGAAAACGAGGGGCCAACTTCCTCTGTTAACTTATCCCGATCTATTCTATATGAAAAATGCCTGCAACTTTAATATAAGAATTGCATTCAAAATAACTGAGTATGATTGGATTCAATGAAATACAACGTTGCTGTAAAAAATTCTTGTTTATCACAAAATTATATTATGAATTGCGAATTTGCTCATGTTGTAGCATAAAAGTTATCCTCTTCTTTGATTTGTGTCACGACGCACCCCACGGCTTGTCTTTGAATGCGACATTTGCTTTAACGTGCAATAAAGTGCGTGCATTAAACCTTGTACAGTTAAAACCGACGCACGCTCTTATACATTTAATTTCTGAAAAGCTCCCACTTTAAAGACGCGAAGTGACACAAAAAACCTAATAGGATCATAAACCCCATTTGCCTCGTCAGTATATAGTACCATTAACATTCTCATTGCTCGGTCCTAATTAAACGAATAAACGAACAACGGGAATGGAGTGGCACAATACTACCGCAATTTCAGATATGCGCGAATAACTTTGCCATTGTTGACTCGATTTCTACTCCTTTAATTAATTGGGAAAAATCGGAAAAAACGACGCACGTTTACTCGAATTTTTATCTTCGCCCGATAGTTTATACAATTTCTTCCCGATTGTACTTATTCGCGCACGCTTCCGCGATCTTTTATTCACGCATCTTGGCATAACTTATTTAAGACGGCGGAGAAGGTCATAAGTTACGAGGGCGAATGCGAAATACTTGCCACTCTGGGAAAACGTCTTAAACGAAGAGATGATAAAACACTGCAGCCTCAGGCCGGGCGAACGTTGAGACGCAGGTCAGTGAGGTGACGCAGGGTGACATTTTCGAAAGTCATTTTTAAATATACCAGCCAATGAACAATTAATTCTCATGCTTTCATTAACAAGGGTAAACGCCAGGGTATGTTTAAAAATGACTTTCTAAAATGTCACTCTGCGTCACCTCACTGATCAGCGTCTCGACGTTCGCCCGGCCTTAAAGTATCAAATACCAATTTTCGTGGACTTAACTTAAAAAATGATGGATTTTTGTACAAACTTACATCCCCTGTTCTACCACCTCAGCGGAAGGATTTCGTGAAATCCTTTCCTAGTGTGTACTCCCGTCACAAAGGAAACCTACTGTCCAAATTTCATGGTAGGTAATCAGCTTCAGCGGCTCCGACTCGGCGTTGATGAATCAGTCAGTCGGAACACATGTTCTTTTATATGATATCGTCGGCTAAATGTGTTAACCTGCTAACTCCATATTTTACGATTTTAAGATGCTTTGATACTCGGCAACTTCATGGCTAAGACTAGACTAAATAATTTACATGCATTTTATTTAAAAGAAGGTTAGACAAATACTGACAACTGTTGTGTTAAAATCTGTTGTCATATAAGAACTTTTGTATTGACCAAGACAGTTTTTTTCTCGCTCCTGAAAATCTGACTTCATGTGAGTCAGCAGGTTAACATATTTAGCCGACGATGTATAATTTATAGATCATCCAGCACGAACTTCACCCCTAACGTTCCTCGGGCTGTTTAACCACCTACATACACACTCGACACACCTACGTATCCGTCCAGATTCGAATAACGCGCAGGTACCGCACGCGATAGACGTACGGGAACCCCTGAAGCACCTACGGCAAACTATTCGAATCCGACGGACGCGTCGCTAAGAAACTTAGAGTTCTGGCTCAGAGACGAGCGGAAGAGCAGCGCGGCGGCGTCTCTCCGCGTACGTCTCGAGCACACGCGCGCTTAGTGTTCGGGAGTATTCTCGCCTCTCAATTCATGCGAGACGTTGGCGATTACGCTCCTCGTCGGTCCGCTTCGCTCGGTGATTATCTAAGCGAAGAATTATTTCCACCCGTGATGAAAGGGTCGCGCGCGAGTCCCTTTAGTGCTTGGTCAACTTTACTCCAAGCTCGCGCCCCGTAATGCCTCGCGGTTGAGGTGTCTTCAGCTCACACTCTGCTTCTCAATCGGCTTTCCTCGTGGCTTCGCGCGGTATATCGTCACCGCAAGAGAGCGGCGGTAATAAAATTTCGTCCGGTATCTTCACTCTCGAGGAGCTTCGTCTCTTTGGACGCTCGGTGGCGTGCTTGACTCTCTCCCTTTCTCGCGCGCGCAATGCCTTTGCCGAGTGACCCGTACCTTCTATTCTGGGCGGTGGGAGACAGGGTTTCCTTGAGGGACGTTTGATATAGAAGGTATACCTAATATTACCGGCGAGCTTCTGGAGCGGTTGGCTTGCGCTTACCGGAAGCTGTCTATTGAGAAAAAAAATTTTAGTTGTTCGAACCGAATGATTTAGGTCGAAGGTTAAATTTCATCGGACTAACAATCGTGGGCTTGGCTGCACTGTATATAATTGATATAATTGAATTATTTTCATTTCATTGAATAAAATTCGTTTTTATGGTAAATGTCAGTCGATTTAGCTTCACTGCTTTGTTAAATCAATCTGAGTTTGTTTGCTTCGATAGGTACAAATTTTTGTCAGATGAATAGTGGAGGTATAGTGGTAGCTGCGTTAAGAAAAAAAGTCGTTGGATTCAAATAAATTTTGGGGTTACGGGCAGTCAATCCAATATATAGTTATTTGAACAAATATTAAATATTTAGTATATTAAATATTAAATTTTAATTGAAGCAGCTGAGTATTTAATCATTATACTTCTACTAAATTTTAGTTCCTTTAATTATATAAATGTTGAGATAACTATATATTTAGTTAGCCGTCGAGAGATTGTGGTTTGGAAATTGTTTTTCTAAGTATAGCGTGGAGTTTTCTCGAGCGACGAATAATACGGAACGCATCAAGTCTCGAGATAACGTTTTCGAGAATAATTTTGACCGGTTATCTCGAATTCTACACAGCGATATAAGTACGACTACTCCACTTCTCTAGTTTTTCGGCACGGTTCGTAATATTAATACACCTAGGTCGGAAAATTTTTCCCACGTCCGGAAGCTGGCGGAAGCTTGAATTAAATTACTTTCGTGGGCTCTAGGTTCGTTAAAAGATCGGCATCTCGATAATTTTCCACTTTACTCCCACTAAAACCCCGGCACGGCGTTTTCCGCTTAGAAAAACGAGGGGTGGTGGAGGGTAGTCGGAAAAAGGGACGGCGCTCGGGACCCGCGACTCCGGACAATCGAGGGGGTCGCCCGTAGTTATACATACGTTACGCGAGCCGCGCGTGGGAGTCATTCAAATATACACTTTGTGATGCAAACAATTTTTTCTCGGCTAAGGGGTTCCACGAACTCCTCGCAACCCACTCAGATAACGGATACAAGGCGTTATCGTCACCCTCTCTAGATTCGATACTGTTCGGTCGGCGAAATAACTGCGAATATATGGTTACGTTCAATCGAGTAGTTAAAGTAAGAGTAGGGTCAGACGTCCCAGTTTAACTTATGTTTAACTTTGAACGCGATTATCTCGAGGTGCAGTGGAGATACGTGA
Organism: Xiphydria camelus; assembly: GCA_963678675.1. Classification (NCBI taxonomy): domain Eukaryota; kingdom Metazoa; phylum Arthropoda; class Insecta; order Hymenoptera; family Xiphydriidae; genus Xiphydria; species Xiphydria camelus. The sequence goes on along the minus strand of OY783197.1, from coordinate 26,848,754 downwards.
AAATTCGAAATAAACTTTTTTGTGGTAAAAATATAGACGAACATTTTTTAATTAAACTTTTTTTCGATATCTGTAATCGTCTTCGAGATAATCGATTTTAAACTTGAGTTCTCTTCAACTGGGGCGATTATATACTACTTTTACGCTATGCTTTCGACGAGGGAGCAGAGGCGCGATTCAACACGCGTTAGATACGCGCATTTTCGATTGATTTTGACGCGAACACGTCTGCGACGCCTGTTCATTGTCCTTATTCTTGACGCTATACTCTGTAGCGTTGTTTCTCGATGGAGTTGAGTTGACGCTCTGCATCGATCGCTATTGTGAAACGCAAGTACGTACGTACCTAGTCCTACGCAACTTCGAATCCATTCCCCAGCCAGACAACAGTTGCACCCGCTTGTTAGTGCAATCGTGTGAACTGATCTTATACACCTGGTGCAGTGTTAGGACACGTGCGGAGTATCGATTTCATACGTCATACTATATTCTGATAGTGAACGACGTAGGATAATTTAATTTACGATAGCCTCCATTGAATGGGATTTTTTCTTTGTATTTTTCGTTAAGTAGAATTGTACTTTTGCGGAAAAACAGTTTTTATATAACGAAAAATCCAAATCTAGTATAGCAGTATGAATTATCTATAAAGCATTTCCAACTTTCAAAGAAATTTTTTATTTTATAGTTCGTTGCTGCGGAAAATGCGCTACTTTTGGTAAATTTGAAATTTGTATCAATTTACATCATAATATCTGAACAGTACATATATATATTCGAAGATTTATTTGGAATTTTTAGCAGGTGCTGCTCAGATGCCAAATTTTCATTGGTGCATCTTTGTAACTAAATATCCGCGTATGTAGGTACTGCCAATATTTTTTCTAGAGATTCATAAATACTACAACGAATATTATCATTGTAGATACATGCAGGTATACTACGAATGCGTCCGATAGGAAGGTACCTACTGATAATTTCGATACAGCGCAGGAAAAACGAATGCGCCGGTATCGATCGGAACGTTGTCAGTCCTACGCGTCATGCCCGTCGGCAGATTAGCACGCGAAGAAAAAAAAAAGCGTGAGCCAAAGCGGACAGGAACAGACTTCATTCCGCGCAAAGCTTCGCGCATTTCATTCCGTCGTTTAATCCTTCGCTCCGAGTGAGTGTCGCGTAAATCCTGCAAAGTCCCGCGCTCCGCGCCGGGACAAAGGCATCACGGTTTATTCCCTCGAGAACGTCTCGCGGTGAGTAGGACGTATATCGCCATACGCGCACGCGTGTTTTACGCGACAGCCGAAACGCGATGTAGAGAGCGGGGCGTCCGACGTGCGCGAAGGGCGTACACAGGTCATCGAAAAGCAATTCGGGGAAGAAGCTTTCCGAGCTTTCAGAACTTGTCCGAGTCTGACGCGATTTGAGGCGTTACCGCTTTTGCCGAATTCGGAAAAACTCGAAACAGCAAGGAAATTTTATCTTCGAATTATTTCACTGGATGTCGCTTTTCGGTAATAATAATAAAAATAATATTAAAGTTTCAGCAAAAACCTAAACTTTTACGTACATTTTCTTTTCTTTCAATGTTTAATTTTGTTTAATTTTCGAAAAAAATAAATAAAAACCGAGTAATTAATATTTAATAGAATGGAATAATATTTCTGGTGTCGTTGTCGATAAGTTAAATTCAATAATATTTTTTCATATCCGCTTATAAATACCTATTTAGTTATATTTCTCGACTGAATTTAATTCGGATGGTATTTCAATCTTGGTCAAAATTGGAAATTAAAAAAGCACAACGCCTGACCAAGAGACCAATGCGTTTTTAATTAAAAGAGTCTCGAGCGAATCGAAATTAAATTAAACAAAAGTAGACAGCACAGGCCTGTTAAGGCTGCATGCCACTTTAGGCCACGCGTCACGTGACTTAAATCAGCAATTAAGGTCTAAATCCTAGGTTCCGTGTCTCTTATCCTAATGGACCTTGTCGAGATACGCTTCGAGATCCTACCTATAGGTATACATAACGCGCGTTTTCACCCCTAGACACACACGCGCGCGCGACAAAGCGTCCGAGGAAATAGTGATAGAAACGAGACGCTCGCTCACTCCGGAATAGGCTTTGCGGGCCTTAAGAGGTGTTAAGCTCGCCGGCGGGCAAGACTGAAGAGTGGCGTGGGGCTGCGGCGAGGAGGAGGGATTCTAATCACGTGCCAGACGAGAATATAGGAAAGGGGTCGAGCGCGCAGCGTCCGGTGAGTTGTAAGGGAGGGGATGGGGTGAGTGAGCCGCGCGCGGTATGTGACGTACAGTCCGAGGCCCGATCGGGCGTAAGGATCGGTCCAAAGGATGAATGTGCACCGAGCGTGAAATGCCTCCCCGGTATAAAGGGTTGGGGGCGGGGGAAAAAAATACACCCATCCAGTTTAACCCCCCTGAGCACCGTGCCGTTCATTATCAGCTTCTCGAACGAAAAAACCATCGAACCGGTCTTTAATTCGCTTTGCGCCCTCTCAAAGTGGCGTCGTTGAATTGTATCCGCGCGCGTGATACGTCGAAGAGTGTAGCCGAAGAAGCGAGCGTCGCTGTGGGGGGATTCGCGGACGGGTAAATGTGCGGGAATTGGTTTGGTTGGTGAATTTAGCACGGTGAATTTGCTGAAATTGGAATGCTTCTGATGTGATTTCTCGCTCGAATTGGACAGTTTTTCTTTCGACTCCCTCTTCCGTCATCAACAATCGCTTCTTGTGAAGTGCGTCGAATAATTTCGATAAACTAGATTTGGCTCTTTCGATTCTATGATGGTTGTTCGAATTGGGTGATAGAGTCATTTGGATGGAAATAAAAATTGGGGAATAATTTAATTTTTGTTCAACCCCAAAAATTACATATGACGTAATCGTTAATATTGACGAACACAGCAATTGAAATGCTGAAACGGAAAATTGAAAAATGGTTCTACATATACATATACGAAGTGCAAATTAATAAAAAAAAACTGTAGGATAGTCAAGAATTGTATAATTTATGGTTATTATATACCTAAAACTTCAACTATATAAACATAATATTTTTACGTAATATGTGAATTCATAGATCGACAAGAAGCAAATTATTCCTCGATTTTCCCCTCAATCCAGACTGAAAATTTCCAGATCGGCGTCGATGCTTTTTCCGAGGCGTGAAAATGATTCGTAATGATTCATCAATTCACCATTGACCACGTTTACACAAATCACCAACGGTGGTCCGCGCTTTCGCGATGATTACCCTCAACTCTTTTCACGCCGACTACCCCTGATATTTCCATGAATAATGTATTCTCGAAAGAAATGAAATGAAAATTCAATATCTTACGCGTTACACCTCGCGTCCCAGCGAGAAGGCTGGCCCGTGCTGCCGCAGGAAGACTGGCTTTAATTCGATAGAATAGATTATTCGACGCGCGCCTATCAATGGAGAAGAGCGGCGACGTGCCGAGAATACTTACGAAGCTGCGTAATCGCGTCGCTAACGAAAACTGGGATTCTCGTCGCCGATAAGAAGAGGGGCGAGCGAAATTTTTCACGCGTGTCGCCGCGGCGGCGCTATTATGCACCGCGTGCGATCCATCAGTCGAGTTCACGCCTCTAATGCAACCCAATTCTTTAAAAGCTTTCGCGACATCCACGCATCGAACGCGAAGAACCAACCAGTCAGGGGATAAACCGATCCGCAAATGAAGGTCATCATTCCGTTTCATGTGCATGAAAAAAAAAAGTCAATAATTCGTAATTCATAATATAGAGAATTTAAATGTACTCGTATTTAATTGAAACGGTGAAGTAAAGATCTACTTCCCTGCATAAAATTGAAGATAATGAAAAACGCGAAGGGGCTATAGTAAACTACACTGAGAAAGAAAAAGGGGTTATCGGAAATAAATACGGCAATCTAACAAGGGAAAAGTCGGGTACATTTTGGCCCAGGACATTTTGTTGGCCCCTAAAAACCGTTAGCAACCACGGAAACTAAGGGTCATCAAAGTGTCCGGGGCTTTCCCCTATTCCTATAATAGCATATTTACTTGATTCGAATATATATGTGCCCATAATTATGAAAGTGGTCTAAGTCAAAATTAAAAAAAAAGTTTATCTGTTATTAATTTAGTTTAAAATAATGTGGTGTGAAATAACTGATAAACTCATTTTTTTTAATTTTGACTTAGACCACTTTCTCATAATTATGGGTACATATATAGATACTCTTATGATCATTTCTATTACAATATATATTTCATTCGAATGAATATCATTTAGATTGTAACATTATTCACTAAATGAAAAAATGTTGTATAAATCTAATCGTAATTTATTCGAATCAAATAAAAATGCCATTTCGAATCTTCGATCACCATATTCATCTGAAACAAGCGCGCTCTTTTTTCTCGGTGCATGCACTGGGAATCGAAGTGTTATATTATAGATGCAACCACACAACCACCCTATGAATAGCATTAAAATCCCTACAAAGTGCGACGCCCACGAGATCTGCCCTCGCAACACAGCAAGTTTCGCAATACCCTTCGACGGGAAGGAACCCATTCTACTATCATTAGGTTGCCGCGCGCACGAGGTAAAAGTGCAGAAGAAACCTAATGTGGTTTCACGGTCCCGTGAGATTTACGTCGATGCGGCCGCGAACTCCCCGATCGAATCTGCTCTTCGTGGCTACACGTTTTCCCTATAGTCGCCGCGGGTATAGTAAGTTTAAGCGAAATAACCGCGGAAATTAGCTACCTACCGGGGGGAAAAGGTATACGTGACCAAAAGCTCCGGTAAGGGGTAGGAAAAGGGATCCGGATGGTACTGCCGCCGCGCCCTAAATTCACCTTGAATATTTTCCGGGGAAACCGGTGCAACGATCCTCGGGGAAGTGCATTTCGCCCGGAGATTATTTGCTGACGGTGACGAGCGGTTCGATTATTATAAACCGGATGCGCGCCACGCTGTATATCAGCGGGTTCTCGAAACGAGTGATATATCGGAAACGTTTGTAAAATAGACGAAATAAAACGTTCTTACTCGTGATGAATAGTGATATTACTTTTTTTGAGGGGAATTTTTGAAAACGAATTTTAAGAGTTCCACATTTTCACGGGAAGATAAACAATAAATTGAGAGTGTTTCCGTAAATCGAGCGGAGAAATTTGTTAGAAACAAGTAAACGTGCTTTTGAATCGTCCAGTTGATTTTTTAATGCAATTAAATCAATAAAATTTACGTGTGTCTAATCGATATTCGTTTGAGTGAAATGAATAATGCTCTTAGGACGATTAATAGACGCGAAACTAATTTTTTGTTAGTGTAGCTATTGCGATTAACCTGTAAAAAACTACCTCGAAAAAGCAAACACAGAAAGGCAACTGTCGCTTTCGTTTTTTTCAATTAATCTGGAGTGGGAAAACGAGAATAAACAAAACACCTGGATAAACAGCGGCAAAGTGGGATAGCGATTTCCACTGGATGTGACTTTTCTCTCTTGGGATCCCTCTTCCACCCTACTTATGCAAATCCGCCGTTACGAATTCAACGTAACAACGGCAGCGTGAATGAACTCATTTCGAAGTTCGAGGAAATGAACACTAGGAGCTGCTACTTGCTATTTATGACACGGGTGGTTTGGTACAGGTGCAAATAGGGATATTTATGTACGATATATCTAGGATGCCCGGGAAAAAGAATATAAGTGAAAAAATGGTCAATATGAGATAAGTGGCTTTCTTCTACTTTCCTAGAGATATTTGTGTGCTACATGCATTTAACGGTTCTTATGAGAAGTGTTATTTTCATTTTATACATTTTTTCAACAGTTTGTGTTTCAATATAAACAAATAAAGGTGTTTTCTGAGCAATACCATTTTTTGACTTGTACTCTTTTTCCCGAGCATCCTAGATATGTAGTACCTATGTATTGTGTTCCTATTTTATAGAGATACGATAATTAATGTCGATGAAAACATAAATAGACAGATAGGTGTTTAAAGAGTATTATTTATCCAAAGCTGTGTAATGATCTTTGTTGATGCCATCCATCTCGAAGCGTAATTGCCAGTAATCGTCGGAAATAGCTCTCACCTCTCGTGTCATTAAAATTGAATAATATAAAGTGGGACCTTGTTCCGCGTAATGAGCTGCTGCGTTGGCCGACGCTTTATAATTACGATGCATATACCCTGTCGTTGCATCCACAAGAGTCGCGAGTAAAAGTATCGAAGTTGAGGATCGCGTTAGCCACGCCCATTTCCAATTAGACACCCCTATTATGGCCGTTTAATTATAAATCTTAAAATTGCAGCTAGTAAAAAACTACTCTTATTGCAAAAGAAACGCGAAAGTGAAATGAGATGAATTAAATGACAATGAAAAATAAAATAAAGTTGCGTGGATTGGATAATTTATAAGGAGTGATTAATATATCGCACGTTTTACTGTTTTAGGAGAAAAAAGAATCGAAAACGCGAGGATTTTAAATTACGATAATTTTAATGTTTTCGTTGTCAAGGAAAAAGAACATCTCTGCTCGTCTCAATATTTCCGGTCGTCAAGAATTCTTATATTTCACTGTACACATCGTGGAATTAAAATACAAAATTTATTACTCTATCCTATTTATCTGTCGCAAGTAGCACGCCGATCGACCCGCGATTTATCGTTTGTGAAGCGCTACGATCTAGAGCGATTTCCAAGAAGGAATCTTCACAGCGAACGACTTAATAGTTCGATTTTCCGATGACATTCTCACCGAAGAACCTAATGAATTCTATAATTTCTATATAGGAATAATGTCGTATTGTATTTTTTCCTCTCCGAAAAAATACATACTTATACACACGAGAACAAAGATAATTCGCATTAAATTATTATGTTTCAAACGAACCCTTTAAAGAGGTACGATATTTTTTAATAAGGGAAAACAAATACGACAATTTTTCTAACTTCCGCTGTTACGTATTCCTTTTTCTATTTAATTTCGAAGTGTAGAAAAAGTCAATACGTACGCATAATTCGATATCACATCGCCTGCTTCGTTCTTCGACCTACCAAAAAATGGAAATACCAAACAATTGACTTATCCAAAATTCACACGAACTATAACGACGAAACTATCGATTCGACGACTCGAGAGGAATGTTCAATCGATAACATGCTCTAATCCAAGTCAATCGACTTCGGTAGAACGTAACGCAGTGATAACTTCATGAATTGAATCAATGCCATTCTATTCGACAATGGCGAAACGTCTATAATTGCCCGTCGTAACAATTAAAACGCGCCTTCGATGATTCACTCGCAAATCCTGAAATAACGTATACTCGACATTTCGAACGAGAAGAAACGATTGCGATAATGCCTCGTCATTGTACGATCTCCGTAAATCGAAGAGACATTCGTAATATCAATTTATTCGATTTGAGATCCAAAGCAGTTTCCATAATACTTTGTTTTGCTTATCTCTTATGAGAAACACGCTTCATCGAAAATTTACTACAGCTAAAAATAGGAAACAATGCAAAAGCTCTATATTACCTATCTTCGAATTGCATTCCCATCCTTGTCACAATATAAGGCATTCTAAATTTGATCCCATCTTTACTTTTTCTAAAAAATGTGTCAATATTGCTGTTAAAATTAAACGATTCGCGAAAAGATTCGGCGTCCCAGTGAAACGGTTCGCGCAAAGACGGGGGAATGCGATTGAGTAGTAACGACCTCTGTTGGTCAGACCACGATCGACTCGGAACCGTCTCTCCTCGTTCTCGCGCGTTGCAAACCTGAGTACCTACGCACAGTGCAGTGTATAGTTACAGGCGTTAATAATACTCTTGACGTAAGCTTGTACATGTATATATACAGTCGCATTTTCAATACTCATAGTACCTAATTATTATACTATTGTTGATAGTATCGGATTATCGCTACGATTGCGCGCACCCACTCTAATTAAAATAATGATATCTCTCGCTAAACGCTCCCGTGCCGACATATTATTCACGAGCGTTCGCGCAAATATCGCGCGTCATCGCAACCAGCACCAATAACATTACAGAACCATAACGACGACTCAGATTGCACTTTCATCCGGCGGAAGACACGTACGTCTATACGAATCACTATGGTATTGCCTATCTTCGTATCGCCTCGAGATCCTTTCTTCCCTCTATTTACAGCTGAAGTCAACCTCGAGAAGATTTATCAATAAAAAAAAGGCGGTTTGTGCAAAACATGCCCGGTAAAACGCGCGTGTCTCTTTATACTGAGTGAGAAATGCATTGTAAATAAAATCGACTATCGAATTATGTATACGTCGGGTGCTAAGTGGTTTTTTTAGAGCCTTGTTACAGTAATGAGAATCCAGCGATACTTCTCTGGTGCATGGATCTTGAAGTAAAAATTAATAAATACGTGTTTGAATGGTGAATTACTTATGGCGAGGTATAGGCTGATGAGAAATGATGTAAAAAGGGAATCTATATAATTATGGAATGAATGCTGTCTCCTTGAAAGCTTTTCCACGAACAAAATAGACGTAGTTCCATTAAGATCGGACAAACGCCATGTTCTATTCCTTTAATAAACCAAATAAATATATAATATCATCTTGGAATGAGTACCGATATTATGGCATCTCTGATTAAATATGATCAGAAAATATCGCTGGTATCTCCTTAAAGAGCAAGATGGTCTTGCTTTCAGTGATATCCACTTCAACCACAATTATCTCATTACCTATGAACTTTTCGATGATATCGGCATAGAACTAATTTGTAGATAAAAATTTAATCTTCAAAAAAGTACTCCACCAATTCCAGCCAAAAGTTCATAATTAACCGAGATAAACGCGATCGAAGCGGACGCCTCTACAAAAGCGCAATAGTCCTTCTACTCTAATAGATCAGGCAAACGAAGGCCGTTGATCTTACCAGCACCGTCGACCCGGAAATAACCGAGTAATTAGTGCGCACAAATTGCGTGACCGACTAACTGAAGCACACCCGCTAATCGATATGCAGCCTGAGTCGCGAAGCTTAAACTATTAATAGGTACGTTTAATTTTATCCTCGTCTCCGCTACCTTCATCCTTCTCTCTCTTTCTACCTATATTTTGTGTATATTTGCCTATAGCGCGTCCTAACGAAACGTCGCGACCCGGAGCGCGATAAATGTTTCTCCGTTCATTTCTCCTTTGCTACCTCCTCCTCCTCCTTTTGACCCTTCCGAATAACGATCGCACTTTATCGACTGCGAGGATGCCTCGTGAGGCGCTCGCTCCTCGGAAACTCGACTGCGACCCACAGATGTCGCCTGCGGCATCCTTAAGGCGCTCTCGCGTAATTTCCTCATGGCCAATGAAACGCTAACGCCTGGTGAAGACGTGACACTTTGTTCGCGTTAGATTTACTTAGAGTTTCGAACTTATTTAAATAATTGCAATGTAATTTGCTGTCATGCTACGGTTATACAAATCCGTTACAATAGCACATTACGTTGCAGTTGTATAAATAAGTTGGTAATCGTAAGCAAAGCACAGCTGGACACGTGTGTCTGTATGTGCGAAAAAAGTCATTGTCCTGCAAAGGTACATGATCGATCATACCGCGTACACAAGTACGAATCGATATCGGAACAACGACTAGATAGACACCGACAATTCGTTACGTAACTAATTGCGCGCACCACTACGCGCCAGTGGCAGGTGGTTCGATCCTTCGTCCTGCGGGCTGATCGCTCGTAATTTTCGGTTCAAAGGATCGAACGTTATTTGCCGCTTCGTTTTACGAGAAATAGACGTTCAAAAATGTTTAGCTCATTTCTGAAGTGCTTCGTACTCGTCACGACCGACATTAATAAATCATTATCGCCCCGCGTAATCGTAATCGCGTGGCCGATCAATCCCTCGTCGACGTCGCCGCGTGATCGCTTCGAAAGCCGACGTCTTCGAAAAATATCAAACGACTACTATTGCGAAAAAATTGTACGACTAACTTGCTATATATATATGTACATTACTTAATCGTAACGCGTAAAACGCCTCAAAATATAGCGTATGCTAGGAACTATTTAATAGGTTAAACGCGTGCTAGGCACCAAAAAAGGAGGACAATTGAAAATTGTGCAAATCCAATTCACAACTACGACGTATTCCGTATGAACGGATCGGTGGGATTCGAGCTTGCCGACTGTGCGTAACAGTTCAAAAGTGCTGCGTTTACGTAGAAACTGAAATTTCAAACTTGTGCAAATCCATTTCGCGGAGCAAAAATTAACGAAGAAGCCCGCCCAAGATCGACGCTTCCCCGATGTTCTCACGCATCCTGCATTATCATCGGATCGCGTTGAGCACCGCTCACCGACGTACCGATCGAGTATTCAGGATCGTTATTAGTCTTCCATCCGATTCCCGCCAAAACCGCGGACAAATATCTTACGAATGCGAAGAAATCCGCATCACACGAATGACACGCGCATAAGTGCGCATCGTGCCATCCGTAAAAATACGCAATAGCGGTTACGCGTTGTCTACCGTATGTATCATCCCAAATTAAACAAGCAGATATACCGACATTGCCGAAACTTTACCGACGCTCAAGAATTTTATAGTTAGAGTTAGCTTGAGAAGAGTGCGCTGTGTCTGCTGCGTGAGAGCGAAAAGTGTCAAACGTCTGATTTCCCGATAGCTGTCAATTCGGAAAATCGAAGTATTGAATAATAGACGAAACACTTCGATCTCTTGAATTAACAGCTATCGGGAAATCAGACGTTTGACACTTTTCGCTCTCACGCAGCACACACAGCGCACTCTTCTCAAGCCAACTCTAACTATAAAATTCTTGACCGTCGGTAAAGTTTCGGCAATGTCGGTATATCTGCTTGTTTAATTTGGCATGATACATCCGGTACCTACATACCGATACCAATACCGATACCGATACCGATACCGATACCGGAATCGCGATCGCGGCGAACGTCATATTCGCCTCTATCGGGACCCGATCAAAGGTGGAAGAGCGCCCGACAAGAAGCGAGACGCCGACGGTATCCAACGCCGCCCGCGATACCGACGCGTCACGACGAGCAGCGATCTCCCCGAGTACCCGCGTCCGACGCTCACGCGCTGTTGAAGGCGAGTACCCGGGCGTCGTGCTCGCGCCACGAGTTCATCGTGCAGATCCCGTCGCCCCTCCACCACTCGTTCACGTCCCGGTACGTCTTGGGCGGCCGATCGTCGTGCAGCATCGCGCAGATGCGACACCAGAAGTAGGTGTTGATGAACTCGCCGGTGCCCTTCCACTTGAAGTACGAGTTGTAGAGCTCGTCGTCGTTGTCGAGGCGGTGGAGGTATTCGGCGAGCTCTTTGGGCGTTTCGAACTCGTCCACGTGAATGTAGGAACGGTAGGGCGCGCTGCGCGCGTAATCTACCGGGTGGGCGCCCATTACTATCGGTAGAACGTTGTGTCTGAAATGAAAGGTGGGGTTCTGCTTTAGTTTGTACGATCGTCATCCTTGACGAGGATGGGAAAGGAGTGCTGGTTCTCTCTCGACTTCCTCCATGGAAGAGTTACATATTTAAGATATAAAAAAATTGTAAATATATTATGTAACAGGTATTCAAAGTAGGTATTTATATTTTGCCGATTTTTGTATACTTCGCAAGTACTTGAAATATATTTTTAATTTATACCTAAAATATATTATACATATTTTAAAAATATATACTTAAAATATTTTGTATATATTTTAAATTTTCTGATGCAGATTATATTTATAAGAAACATATTTTCTTCGTACGATCAAAGTATATTTAAGATATATGAAAAATATGTTTTAAGTACTCGCGAAATATATAAAAAGCGACAAAAACGTATATATTTGGAATACTTGTTACGTGTATTTGAAATACTTGTTTTATGTATCTCAAATACATAGCTTCTCCGTGGGGGATCTCTTCTCGAGGACCCATTCACTGTAGTTGATCCGTGGACTCGAGAGGTTTCGCTCCATATACAAACGATAGGCGCATTCCGTATTCCGCTCGCCGTAGGGCACAAAGGACTCTGCGAACGAGCCGTTTGCACGAAATGCCCTGGGGATCGGCGCGCTCGAACGGGGAGTAAACTTCCCATCATGCCCGCTTGCGAACGTGACGTGTTTGCGAGGGTGGTATTCACGGATGTGAGAGTAATGATCTAGTGTACTTTAATGGTAGCTTTAGAGACAATTCACCTAGTCTGATGTGAGAATCAATGAGAATACTAAAATCAGTCCTAGAACCCCACCAGCCAATCAGCAAATTCGTCAGTGAACAGGTCCCTTAATTCACCCTGACTTATCCCATTTATCGTAACCCCTATCAACTAAGTTCAGAAATTACCTCACATTGATACTTTCGGTCTTACACTATCTACATACGACAGACTAAAAAAAAAGAGCGTACCCCAAACCATTGACGAAAAACTTCTCGGTGATGTAATCCCGGCAGTTGGAGTTCTCGAAAGCGAGGTAAAACTTGTAATCCGCGTCGAGCATATCGAAACAGGTTTGTGCTTGGGAGCGCGGGCAGCGCAGGGAACCACAAGCGCCGTATATGTCCACCTGAATGTGCTTGGCAAGTTCGTTGGCGTAGTGCAGTCGCTGATTGCGCGGGTGACAATTGGAGACGAACCAAGCGACCTGAAAGGAGTAGATGAGTCGAGGAAAAATTGTTGTCACGAATTTGTTAATTCCTCGCGCAGGGTTCGTCGTAGCCTCACCTTCTTGGTTTTGTTTACGGCGTAATTGAAGCTCTGAGCGATTTGTTTGACGCTAGAGTCGTAATATTGCCATCGCTCGTACGGTGCTACTATGTCGCTGTCCCGTCGATAAGTTCCCGTCCAATTGATCTGGGCGCTCTTCACGCTCTGGGTGTGATAAGGACACTCCAAAAAGTAGAGCAGCCATATCTGAGGCGATGGAGGAATATCAATTATAATTATTGCATCGTCTTGCAACTAGAGTACACAGAAACAAATGATTTTGCAGTCTTAGCAAAACTAGGTTTTGCTGCTAACTTTCTGCTATCATATGATACAAATATTATCCGTGGCAGTAAAAGATATGTCCAATAGTAGTAAAAATATTTGCTCGCGGGTGGCAAGCATTTGTACCGAAAAAAATTTTACCGCGATTGCAATTATATTTGCTATTGTTGGACATATTTTTCGACATCATGAATAATATTTTTGTCACGAGGGTGAAACATGTTCAGCAAAACTAGGTTTTGCTGAGACTGTAAAATTATTTTTTTCCATACCTATAGCTAACGATGACAAGTGAGAAAAACGTAACAACCTGATTGGGCGGCCGATGACCCACGTGGGTGACGTGATCCTTGAACAGGACCAAATCAGCTTCATCCGAATATTCGTGCGTGATGGTACATGTGTTGACCGGGCACTCGTGCTGGAAGAAGATTTCGCGGCCCTCCTTTGCCTCGCCCATGCTATGGGGCACCATTATTTTCTTGAGGTGTTGCTCGTTGTAGGTCACATTGTAATCGGGCGGCACGAACATGAGCTGCGGAAAAGTTTCGAACAATCTTAATTTTTTCTTTGTCGGAACAAATGTCAGCAATGACAATTTAACCGGCAGACGGTGAACTTTTCTCGAATCGTTTTACCTGATTCGTAACTCGATCGTCGGTGGAATCTTCTTCGGGCCAAAGTCGAGCCAATCTTCGGCCGGTTTTCTGCGACCTAACGGCGGGAAACGGTTTTCTTCTGCCACCCTTCATGTACCATGGTCTCTTGGATGGATCGGCGGGATCGTCGGCGTTCTCTACGACGTTCGCTGTTCCCGTTAAATTCACGACCTTTCAATGAATGCGTAATGGCTGTTAGATTCTATCGAGATCGCTTATACGTCGGAGCAGGATGAGGTAAAAATTAGGGGGGAGGGAGATTTTGAAACTTTGAAACACTCGAAACAAGACGGGCGTGATCACTCTTTGGAAAAAAATAATCATTTTTTATATTACTAATTAATTCGACGTGACTGCTTTCCACCAAAACATTTTTTATCTCTAAGAATGAATTTTTGAACGCAATGGAACATTTCTTTTTATTGATTTCGAGCTTTTCTATAAATTAAAGAAGTTACATAAGTTGTCCAACACTAACTGGCGAGTAATTCCTTAAGCAAATCTTAAGCCAATAATACCAAACATTTTTTACAGCCGAAAAATGGTGTAAATCTTATTTGGAGCGAATTTCATTTCCTTCGTTCCGATTCGATATTACGTAATGAATAATCTATAATATATCAACCTTTTTTGTTACGCGAAATGATTAGAACGATAAGATTACTTCATATCGACATATGCTGCAGCATTCAACAGCTTATTCATTTTTTCACTATCAATACACAAGTGCACATTTGATTCTTGATATGTAGTGGAATTTTTAGTCGCATCGGTAAGTCGCTGATAATTAATTAGATGCATCTAAGCGGCAATCATAACATATTTCACTGAGAGCTACCAGTTCTGCGCTCGATGTGGAGCATAAATCATGCTCCAACCTTATGAATAGAGAAGTCTGCAAATTGAATTTACATACGCAAACATATATTTACATATGTACAAGAGTTAATTCTACTGTATTGTAATTACTTAATTAGGCTCCGCGACTAATCGCAAGACTACTCTATCAAGCGAATGCTGCGTTATATCGAAAGAACTTCGTGTCGACCGGATGAAAAATCAGTGCAATATATATCGTTGCCGACTATAGCGAGACACTTGTGAATCGTTGCAAACGTAAATAGAGAAGCGAACAAAAAAAAAGACATAAAAGAAAAAATTACAAATTGCATTAACAAACCGACGTATCGTAGGAAAATCATATACCTTTATGTTTTCATTTTTTAAAAAAACGTATCTTTCTATCACTTCTCGAGAATATCGTATCTATATTAACACTAGAACACTACCGAATGGTCGCGCTTTATAAGACGGTCGTTTTGGCGGGTGATTATCTCGTTATCCGTGGATTTTTCGTCCACACTGCTATAGAACTTTTTTGTAAACCGAAATATGCTCTACAAAAAAGTGTTTTACCAATTTTGACAAAAACCTCACGGGTTACGAAATAATTGAGTTTGAATGGAACTTTGAATAAGACACCGGTCAAATTGACCGGTTGCGATAGTTCTAGTGTTAATTAAATAAAGAAACAATTATTTTTCTCAATTCAATTGACCGAGAAACGATTTTTTCCAAAAAATGGTAAATATGTAGGTACGTCTTTTTAAAATGAAAATGCAAGAATATGCGATTATTCCTATGATTCATCGAAACATAAATATAATTATAAATTAAATTCGAACTTCTCCTTTCAAGTTTTAAGTTCCTTCAATCAATCTGACAGCCGAACGGTGTGACAACGAAGCACATCTACATGTATCGTAGTCCCGAATGATATTAACGACTGTACCTCTGTCGGAAGCTTTTCCTGCACTTTCTCCCTAGCACGCGATACCACCGTCGGCTCCTTTACTTTTGGAGACCAAATCAGTTTGATCTGCGAGCGAAATTCGGGGATTTAGAACGAGTCATTATTTCTAAACCGAATGACTTCGAGTTCTTACGAGTGAGTGGCTTGCAAAATTTCTCTTCCCCTCTCAAATTCATTTTTTATAACTACAAGTTTTAGAGTAGCGTTAATAGCGTATGTTGGGTTTGGATTTGGTGTTCACTTTCGATGATTTCATAAATAATGCCGAATAGTTATGGATGTATCGCGAGCACTGAGCGTGGACTGCTGAGTGCTCGGACCAACAGTGGGTTGACCGAGTCTCGCTGCTTACCGATGATCCGGTACGACAGGGGGACCCAACCGGATCCGCTATTGGCCCGCGCGTTCGGCAGAGGTCCACGCCCAGTCTCGACGTAGATTCGCGAACACCCTTTATAAGTGAACCGTTTACTCGGGAAATCCAGTGAGTCGCTAAGACGCGATAATGGTTATGCAAAAATCAAAAGTCCTTCCACCTTGAAATAAATGAAACGAAACAAAATGCGCTCACCTTGGAACCGGTCCCAGCGGTCTTGACAGGCTGCAGCTGACCGGACTCGGCGCGAAGATTGTGCCAAATGTCCCGCTGCCGCACGTTTATGACCACGAGCAGCATCCCCATCGCGCAGACAATGTAGAGGAAACATTTCTTCAGGGACAAGCGCGCCAGACCCATGCTGGCGCCTACGATTCTCGGCGACTCCTTTACTTCAAGGAAAACCCGTAGAGCGACGCGCGCTCCTCTCCCCCGACATCCGGCTACTCTGTAAACGTTCGAGGCACAATCGCGTGAAATAAAAAGCAAGGACCAATTTGAGCGCGCTCGTCCGCCGTCGCAGAAGCGCGAGTACGACTTCCCTTCCGGAACTATTAACCCACTTGTGTGTGTATGAATTGTCCGACGAGTTGGAGGTCGCATCCTGTTAGATGACACATTGTACACTTCGAGATAACAGGACGCGAATGTCCGAGTGCATCGCGGCGTGCGCGCGTGATTAAAAAAAAAGTGATACGCGAAATGGAATTGAGAAAATGAGGCCGTAAGACGGTTCTCGCGTCGCCGATATCACCTGGTCGATATATAGCGGGAGAAATAATTTACTCGGATATACAAAACCGCGATTGGACGATATTTATTGGGTTTTTTAAAAACGGTATTCAATCGCGTACAATTATCTTATGTAGCAGAAATCTTGCGGAAATATTTTTGTGATCATTGCACCGATTGTGAGAGGAAGGGAGGTGGTCATCTGAACTATTTCGCAGGTCTGTGACTTTTTTTTTTTTAGTAACGAGAACTCAATTTACAGATAATACGCTTTAGTTTAATAATTAAAAATAATACCACATTTTATATCAATTTTATAAGATGCAAAATATTTCTAGGAAAATTCACTATTTCACCGTTTCGAAGTAGTGAAAAGGCATAGTAAATTGAGTTGGAAAATATGGTGTAAGCTACTGTTTTATTTTACTACAAAAATGTACGATTGAGTAAATTTCCAATGAGGAAAAATATTTTCAAAATTATTAATTTAACGAAATTTCTCTCTCAGCTTATCAAAATACGCCCCCAATATTTTTGCAATATTTCTACAAGATCTGCACTAAGTATACTACGCGAGATTCTGGTAGGCTGTCCTAATCGATTCCAGGCTCTCGCTATAAATACATAGAGAACAATATATCGCGAGATCTCGAGCGGTGATAACTTATCGTCTATATATCGAAGCGGAAGCGAGTACTCACGAATATCGTTCACCTGGCCCATCGAAAAAAATGATATTGGCGAGACCGAACTTCGCTGGTCAGTCAGACGTCGAATTAAATCGCGCCGGCCGTGGAACAACGGGATGCGCCGGGATGAGTGAAAGGAAGAGCGAGAGATAAGATTGAACGGGGAAACGAAGACGGCGTATACCTGGCCTTTGCGGGGAAAAGTTCACTTTCACGGCTCGGGTCGCCCCGGCCGATTGTCGGAACGACGTAACATTTGAACGGCTGCGGCTCTCCTCTTCGGCGATCGCACGCCTGTCTTCTATTCCCCGACCGGCCTGGCGATCGCTGGAGAACGTACCCAGTAGTACGATTCGCAAGTGTCGAGCGTCTCTACCGTAATTCCTGCGCGAATCTAGTCGTAGCCGCGGCCTCATCGCGGGGAGACGCATCGATGGACTGCGATTCACCCGCGAGAACCGTCGCGATTAAAATCATTAGACGAGGTAAGAGACGGCGTGGAGCGTTCGGGGCAGAGTAAACTGTCGCGGACCCGTGAAACTGTACCGTTGTCGCCGTAGATATTATACGTGTGCCGCGGCGCGGATGGGAGAGACGAAGAGGACTAAGATATTTTTATTACGTTTCGGGAGCGCGAAGTACTATCCGTAACGAGAGATAGGGGCACGAAGGATTAAATTAACGATGCCGTTACGACGTTAAATATGAAATGTCAAGTAGTTTGATATTGTGCTCTACTAAAAAAAAATGTTACTGCACATCTGTGGAATATTTTTTTTTTCGTACTGCTTTTCCTTATTAATCAGATTTGAGATTAAAATCGATAAATAGTATTTAGGTGTGCTCGTCGAGTATATCAATGTCACTTTCTAGCAATTACGTAATGTTTATGTGCTTACTGCATCACTTATTATGCGCGATGGAATTACCGATGAGTTATGATATTTATTGCATGCATACCATCTGATATCGAACTTAGCCGCGAGGAAAGAAACTTGAATTGCTATTATCTCGTCATCTATGCACTTCTGTGCTACATTGGTATGAGACTTTATTGTAGATAAAAACGTTATCTGCAAAAAAGTATCATAAGAATATCAGCAAAAGATGCATAGGTTGCGAGATAACAGCGATTCAAGTTTTCACCCTGGCGAGTATATTTGAAATCACATGATATATGCATTATCTATTGAGAAGAACCTAGGAAATTGAATGAAAATTGTAGTTAATTAAAGTCAGATTACACACAATAAGAAATCCACGTGGATAAAGAATTATCGTAAAAATTGTACTAAAAATAATAAATAAAACACATAAAAATTACTGTAAAAATACGCGGTATCGTGGAGCCATTATTATTTATTGAAAAAAAAATAAAATTACAAATTAAAAAATCACAGGTTCTTTTAAAATTACATGAATATGTAATGAAAAATTTACATTTCACTGTAATATTAAACTATGTAAATAATGGGTTAATATGCGACCCATTAATTGCAGTATAATTTTTAATCAAGTTTTACTGTGTAGGATTGAAGTTAGGTTGGATTGCGATAAGGAGACAGCGTCTGCAATGCCGTCGGCGACTAGTTGAATTTAGAATGGAACTCTAAATAGAAAATGGAGCGAGTGCACGGTGGGAATCGAGGCGAACGTGTGGAATATCCGCGGTAGCCTCATTGCGAATTTACATAGTCGCAGCTGTCACAAGATTATACAATCGCGCGCGTGGTAACCGATCAAGAGCTCGAAAAGTCTAGTAGTTCCAAGCGAGAGTATAACGACAACGATCGGGGAGACGTGGTGTTTAGTGATCTCGTGAATTCGATGTTCATCTATTTTTAAATTAAATAGTGCTTTTTAAATAAAATCAGTCAACCAGAAAAAATCGGTTCTAAACTAATACTGGAATCACTTCTGATTTGATACACTGAGAAAACATTTTTTTCATATTTAATAAATTTACTTTCAAACATGACGAAATAAAATAATTCGATGGAATAAGAAAGTATACTGCTAATTATTGGAAATTCTATTTCATATTCAAAGTTTTTTCAGCATAGTCAAATCAGAATCACTTTAGAGAATAGGATGATAAAGTTTTGACGAGACGGGAAATGAAACCACAACGCCTTTCAGCGTTATCGCGGTTATTCAACGAAAATGACATAATAAAGTATAATATAAAGATATGTATAAAATAAAGTGTCTTTTGTTTTGAATATTGGTTAAAAATATTCCTCCATTTTTTTAGTATGGACAATTTCAACGTTGCCGCTAAAATTGCACTTGCATACTTAATGTATAGTCAATGACAAGAGTTTTAAATGCTTGTTTGTCTTTTCACGACTGCGAAGAGTGTTTACCTAACGATATTATTACCGTTATTATTGCCGAGTCAATAAGTGCATATAGAGCGATGAAACTCCATAAAATCGTAAATTAGTTCTCACAAATCGGGTCAATTCGATTTAGAGAACCGCATGCCATACCATGGTTGGTCCATGCGTTCTTTGATAACGTGGGGTGATGACGATTATGATGTAAATCTTCCGAAGTTACGGAACGACAATTATAAATATGTATGTCAAACGTGTAACTATAAATTAAGGGAACGGCTCAAATTCGATTTCCTAGAAAAGCCGCTATTTTTTTATGCACACTTCAACATCCATACTCTATATAGAGATACAAATATCAGGTGGTGTTATATCAGTTGAGACGTGACTAACAAATAGGACAATAAAATGCTTGGGAATTTACGCCCGTATGATTCTCATTTTCCGATAAAGCATGTTTCACTTGTGAATAACCACTAGTAAAAAATCATTACGTTTTTTCTCGTCATTCTCTTCTACCTACTTAAAGTATTTTTTTAAAAACATGAGGGTTTCTTTAAAGACAATCAAAAGGGTTAAATACAGCCTCTCTGGGTAACAAGAAAAAACCTTGTATCGCAATGCGTTTATTTGCGCCACGCAGTTTCACGTATGGGTGATACCTGTCAATGGAAGGTCACG
The DNA here is from genome assembly GCA_963678675.1 of Xiphydria camelus. Taxonomy (NCBI): domain Eukaryota; kingdom Metazoa; phylum Arthropoda; class Insecta; order Hymenoptera; family Xiphydriidae; genus Xiphydria; species Xiphydria camelus. Next base: position 26,828,405 of record OY783197.1, on the reverse strand, counting down.
TCCGCAATAAACAGATCGACGGATAAGGATGAAATTGCGAGAAAAGAAGTTAAAGCCTCTAGAAAAATTTTTTAAATGGAAAATTGTTTCTAGAAAAAAAGAAACAGAATTACATTAGCATCCGATCACAGTTCCAATGAATTAAGGATAAAACAATTAATTTCACTCGTAATTAGTAATTGACCGAAGGCTAATTAAATATTTGCTACTAATTCAAAATGACAAACTAAAATCTAATTGAGCTAATATTTGTCCACTTCCTATATGTACAACTTTCTCTGTCAATAATATTTCTACGGATTATAAATTTCGGAGTGTAATAGTTTAATCGCGAACTCCCGCATATCGATTTTGGAATTTAAACCCTAATTCGGTCAAGGATAATCTAAAAAGCTTCATCGAATTTTATGAAGTTCGATAGTAAAAAAATTGTCAAATTACCTCGGTCGATGCGTCGACAATTATTATTAACGTATGATGCACACGTGGGACTATTCAGACGGTGATACCGATCACCACAGAAACTCTTTTGACGAGTTACGATACACGGACTACTTATATGAAGTGGCTACGTTTTGATTAAGCCGTACTACAATTGAGCATTTTAAGAGAGCGTGCGCAGGAAACTGGAGCGTCTCCTCTATAAGTAAAATAGCATCTGGTAAATCACCTGTGCCAACATTTTTCAATACGCGCTCAAAAATATACCGTTTACCTCTACGTATTGTGATGGAGGTATTTCTAATCAAATATAAACAATATTTCTATCGCGACTAAAGTAGGACAATTTTTTTGGAAACTTGAAACATTCGACAGCACTCTAATCTTTACAGTCGCTCTGACGATTTGATATTTCATCTAGAAGTTGTCTTATTTGAAGAAACAAGACAACGTTTACTTACCAAATAAATGCACACCATGTGGTACATGTAAGAAGAGAGCACATATCCGTTTTGTTTATTTTTTAAACTTCCTCCGGTGGAATTAGTTTGAGGAATGTTTAGAGTATACGAATAATAAACATATATCGAACATATAATGTGTGTGTATTTTTTATGAAAAAAGAGTGTGCCTCATGGCTATAGGTATCACATGTTTTTATATTAAGTCTTTCAAACGTGTAATAATAAACGTAATACATTAAAAGTATACGTTTTATCGTTCTAGCATAATATGCTGATATCAAAATATACCATAGAAACGTCTATTATATGAACAATATACGGCTGTGTGCTTATCGGGTATGCATAAATAATTAAAAGAAAAGAAGAATACAGCCTTTCTGAAATTACTTACAATTAGAATAAAGCGAAACAGCAAAAGAATATTACATTTTTTACTACACTGACCAAATACCCATTTCAGTGATGATCAAAAATCGACGCAATAAATACAAATTCTCCAGCAAGTACCATATGATCAGGTACGCGCTAATTAATAAATACTTTGAAGCAAAAGAAAAATTTTTTCCCAGTGCCACTTTAATTAATTAATATACATCCAGCCTGAGAACCAATCGAAGCTGTATTCTAACTGAAAAAAAATATAAAAACACAAGAATTCAAAAAAGGATGGTTCCATCGAGCACCCGAAAAATGGATCGTTAATTGCATCTCCCGACAGCAAGAGTGGCAGTCGATTTCAACTCAAATTGTACCTATTAAAGTTAGGGGACTCTGCCGGATCGATTAGATCGTACAGGAACGACTCGGATATACGTCGATATCTGCGTTCGAACTCGCGTACGCATTATAACACGGGGAACCATAATGGACCGGCACAAATCACGGAATACTGAAGTCACTGCGCGCGCATTCAATGCTCCGATGCCGGATACACGCGAACCTTCACTGTACCGGCGAAAGTGGCGGAGCGCTTCGCGAGTCTCATGACGCTGCCCGGCCGCGCAACATCGATAGACAATCTCGCGCGCGTTTCTGTGTACCTTCAGTCCAATCCGCTTCCCCCGTTCGCATGCGTGCCGGGAAGAAACGTCACAGTCGTCCTTATCGGCGATCTCCGCCGTGAATTTGATATTTCAATGCGACGACTTTCCCGATGGGATAATCGCGCCAACGAGCAAAAAGCGTAACCGCTTGATGCGTTCACCTGAGTATCACTGGTCATTAAGAGTGACTGATGTGGCTACCAGTTCGGCGCTTGTCCATTATCTTATCACTGGTTCGCATGATTATAATAATACCCACACCCACCAGCCGGTATGGCGAATTTGCCGTGCGGCCTACATTTGTTACTTATAAACGGATCGGGTATATCTGCGATTTTATCGACATTCGCGACACGTGATTGACAGTAAATCGGTTTGGACGGTTCGTTTAGCGAGCATTCAACCGTCAGGGTCAATTTCATTAGCGTCGCTAAATGACGCTTTACGGCTGATTGGAAAGCATCTTTTGAAAATATCTCGACAATTTTTGCATCCGGAAGATTATTTATTTAAATAATAATTTAATAGAAAATTTATTGACGACAAATAGGAATTTATGTACAGCGAGAAAAGAGGAATTAGAGTAAATAAATGTTATACTAGGTATATAAAATATTTATTTAGTTCGAATAAGAATTTATATTTGCTGTTAGGTAAATTCCTAATTGTGACTAATAAACCATCTCTATCACGTCAAATTTCTTAGTATATTTAAATTTTTCTATCGGTGTCATAGACTCGATAATGAAGTGTAATTTTATTTCATTTTCGAGCGGTCGGAGCGGTATTATATATATCTACTTCTATATATTTGATATGCTATATAAGTATGAATTAAATCATATAATCTGAAGCTACATAATAAAAAAAATGATAATAAATTACATTAATCGTAAATAACGTTTAGATTCTTCTCTTTATTGACCGATACTGAACATCGACCAACTCATGAATTTAAATTTCTTTGACAGATTTTCTAAGCGTTTCTTTGTTCTCGATTTTTATCATTTTGTAATCGACACGTAACATCATGACGCATATAGAGATATTTGTTTTACTTAAAAACTATACACATGCATTATGCTATACGCTATTATGCGCGTATGAGTCATTCAAATACATCTACGTTTATGAAATTGCATAGGCTCCATACTATATTATAAAAATTGGCGTTAAACTTTATATAATCGTATATTAATATATTGTACTTTATATAATTGCGTATTAAGAGAATATATTAATTTTCATAATTACATACATTGGATAAAAGCTTTATAATACAATTACCTATATTAAAAATACAAATTTCTCTAACAGTGTGGATCAATGCAAAAATCAGGAATCCGAGTAAATTCGAAGTAGAACGGTTCCTATGAGAGTCGTTGACCCCGAGGTGAATGAAGTTGGCAGCAAAAAAACTGTGGCCAATTTGTAGAGCCCCGTTGTACAATTGTCTTCATACAGAGCCGTGAAATTTGCCAAACCGTTATTCATAAAACCGTCGAATTATACGAGTAAGCTGTACAGGTATTTCTTATTATTTATCGCATTCGAAAAGTGAGTTTCTGTAATTTTGATTCAAGATTCACTTTAACCGCCGAACACGAGATACTTTACTTTTTATTACATCGAAAAACTTTCCAATCTCTAACGCGACTCTGGAAACTTTAGCAAAGCAATGCGTTTTAGAAGTTTTACTATTTCAACGGAAAGTGCGAAGGTAGTTCAGTTACCCTCCATTAGATAAGCGTCGCTCGAAAGACTTTCCGATAAGATTGAGAAGGGCTCGGAATCGGCGTTTTCCTTTTGCCGCTTCGCCAACTTCCGGTGACGAGTCACGTTTTTGTCGGAAATTAGGAAATTATCATTCTTGAAATATGCACTGTCAGCCAAATTCGTATTAAGTTTAATATAATTGTACAGAAAGATTTTATGCGGTAAAATTGTTTGTTACAGTATGTATCTCATTTTATTACGAAATTTTACAAGTAATTAATGAGAGAACCTCATTATTTGAGAGCAAAGATAAACAGGATTCTATACACAAACTCTACTCTATGAGCTACAATCAGAAATTCATTTGTTTCGGACATCGCGTTTGACATCGCGAAACTAGCAATCGCTAAATAAATCGCTCGGTTTCAAAAACCTCATCGAAATGAATGACAAGTGTAGTTGTGGAAGTTTAAAAAAAAATAATTGGAATTCCTTTTTTACATAGTTTGGAATCGAGTATTCAGTATCGAGTCGTTAGTCTACCGCGTGGCGTCTGGCTCATATCAGAGTGTTTCTACTTAACCGCGATATTGAATTCAACAGAAAAATTGTAGTCTGTTATCCAAACTAGTTAAGAAATCAGCTTTTACGAAATCTTTGAGTAAGTTGGTATGCATTAACACCAACTAACGTTAATTATTAATGGAATTTTTATTAAAAATCAATTTTTCAAAATGCTCCAAAAATAATTTCTCATCAGATTTTAAATTGTAGAAAAAATCGTAAACCTCTTTTTGTCCTCAATTAAAATATATTTCTTTTAACGAACGAATGAATAATAACGGAGAACGAAGAACGAAGTATAATTTTTTTAAAATAACGTCCATACACGAATAAGCGGGTGATTAGTTATCCTCCCCATGCGAGTAATTAGCGTTCCGCCGCACTTACTTTACTCTCTCACAATTGTTCTTACGAGCACCCTCATTTAAACTCCACCTGTTTGAAACTCCGGGGTATACGTCTCGTACAGCATGAGGTGAAAATATGTATATGTATGTACGTAAGGGTGATTCTCGGATAGAAGCACACACCCCTCTTATAACCTTCCGAAGCGCGTGATACGACGGCTGTTCAAAACTATCGCGATTATACGGTGCTAAACGCATAAACAAACTCATAAACTAGAAAAGAATATAAATTCTACGCATCACGTCGAGAATCCGTGTATATGGTACATGCATGTATATCTTGGATTTAATGTGTTACCTCGAGTCCTATCAAAGTAGGTAGCAGAAACAGTTGCGCTTATTGCGTACCGTCACTAAACGTAACTATGTACATTCGAAAACTGCAATAAATACGACGATACATAAAAATGCATAGTTCTCCATATATAATATTTTTCTGAGAAAAGCTTGCCACCCATAATAAATCCAATGCCACCGCAAATAATTCTCCTCTTGCGGGAAAGAAATGAATTTTCGCCAAAAAAAGTCTTATCTACCTCCGCATTGCACCATATCGCAGCTGCTCGATGAGCGCGGGGGTGAAAAGGTGGTGGCAGGACGGAAGGGAGTAAAACACGTTATAATCAATTTCGACCTAACTCATACCTACGGCGTGTCAAGTATGGATGAATTACTGACATTTTATGAAGCGTGCATTTCCGAAACGTTGCGAAAATGCCAAAATTAAGATCTTTCAAAGCAATGAAAAAAGAAATACTTTACAATCTTGTTTTTTCTCTTCAAAAACGTCAGGTTTCGCACTTACAACGTTTCCGAAGTAAACATTTGAAGCCCCCCCCCCCCCCCTCTCTCGCCTATAAATCCAACGCGACCACATTTTTTCGTACTCGCTCCCACGCCAGTGATACGACCTCTTCGAGCAACCAAACCAGCAAGTGCGGCGTGCACCGTTCGACCAATCGGTTCGGCATCGACGTAACAGCAGCGGCGCGGAAGCACGCGAACTATCGCACCGCGAGAAATGGCACTTAAGAACGGGAAAAAAAAATTCGATCCCCTCCCCGCGCGAACGCGGGTATATATCTTACTTCGCATCTCGGCTCGTCATCTTAAACGAATAACAGCGTCGTCTCGAAATACTTACCATATATAGAGTGCGACGGGGGTTGACAACAACACTGCGTACCATGCGTGCGAAGCGTATGCCGTCGCTGCATCAGTCACACGACACGAACGTGATACGCGCACCGTCACAAATCCGCATTCTCAGCCCTCGAAGTGCGCCCTGCTTTTCGAAGCGAGTACCGCCAGCCCAGCCCGTTTTGCACCCTCCCCGCGTTCGCCGCTACGCGCAACTCCACTCCTTTCCTTCCGGACTGTATATTCCCGACCCCTCCCAACGCGAGGCCCAGCACCCGACGGAAAATCTATAAGCCGCGCGTCTGCGCCCCTGCGAGAGCTTCCTGTCACTCGTACACCCTGCGGCCCATTGATTGCGAAGACTCCTTCATCGTCTTTGAACTTCAACGAGGGGTTCGTTTTATCGAGGAATAATTTCGAAGTACCGCGGACATTTGCGACGGAGGCGAGAAGTGAGATATGGAGTCGGGCGTGTCGCGATATGATTAACATATGAAATAAGTCCCCGTAGAGTCCCCGGTAGGGGGAGGGAGAGGGAGAGGCATCACTAGTTGTTTAGGCTATCGATGAGTATAAGAACTGAGGTATGTTTGTGTGGTTAATATATAGGTCTGGTAGCTGTCTCATCAATGAAGAGAGTGGAGGTGACTTTAGTAAGCCTGTATTTTCATTTGAACGTTTGACGGAATTTTCAATTGTTCGTGGATTTCTTTTGTTTTACATTTGACTGGAGGATACTCACATTTTTTATCGGAAATGTTATTTCTTTTTTTTTAAATTTCTTAAATTATAGAAATTATACAATCCCTGGTTTAGTAAGATTTCATATTCGGGAAAAAATGTAATATTTGTGATTACTAAAGCTTTTAGTACTCTTCGAAAGGGAGAATGAATGGCAGCGGAAATTAAATATTATCGATCAAATTCAAGTTATAGGTATAAGAAATATGCTTTAGTTTTAAATGTGTGATCAAATTTCAAAAAAATGAAATTAATTGTAGGACTTACCATCGTAGCTCCATCTGTTGAAAATGACATTTGTCGTAAGTACTGGTAATCTTATAATTCTTGTTATCTTCCTGGATTAAGATAGAGAAGTCCGCGGAACGCCCACAGTCAATACGCCCACGTGATATGAACGCGATTGCAACAGTCCCACAGCGCGCCCGTTTAACAAACAACAAATTTATAGTACATCCACAACAGGATCGCACTATGTAGCACACATATTTCAGTAGCTGAATACATTCTGACTCGGATTATTAAACCGAAGAGGAAGCGGAAACCGCGCCTAGATCAATGATAACCTTGCTGTTCTATTTTCAGATTTATTTCTCGCACAGCCATATCTAAACCAACTTAACTCAATTTCTGAATTAAACGAGTCATTTTTCATACCGAAGTACTAATTTATTATAGTGACGAGTAAACTGTATGTATGCACTTACACTTTGATTTCGTGCATTGTAGGTACACCCGGGGACACGGTATCTGTCGCTGGTGACTTTTTTTAAACGTTATTTTTAAACGTACTAACCAATAATTAATAATCCTCATGCTTTCATTAACGAGAGTAGACGCCACCGTAGCTAATGAGCGCATGAAAATAAATTATTCATTGGTTAGTACGTTTAAAAATAACGTTTAAAAAAAGTCACCAGCGACAGATGCCGTGTCTCTGGGTGTACACCCGTGCTCACGGATTCTTTCGCTGGTGACTTTTTAAAATGCAATTTTTAAACGTACCAGCTAATAAACGATTAAAATCTCATAGTTTCATTAGCTACAGTGACGCTTGCCCTGTGGTTAATGAAAGCATAATAATTAATTATTCATCTTTTGGTATGTTTAAATATGACATTTTGAAAAGTCACCAGCGACAGAATCCGTGATCTCACTGGTGTACGACAATCCTGGCCTCATCTTCCGTGACCTCATATTTTCGATGTCCAGGTCCTCTGCTCTACAATTTTCGACGTCTAGTATAAGGCGGTAAAATGTGCGTAGAAGCACCACTCACCTCTTGCTTTATCGTCATAATGCATAATTATTTGATTTGATGCAATTTATGCATAATTGTAATATGGCAGCGGAAGAATCACGTGTAAAATAATAGAAGAAAAAGAAAGAGAAGAAAATACGTAAACTACATAATCTAATTTACGACACTGATGAGTCGCGGGATACTATTTTTGAATGTTGCCTTCTGGACAAGAAATCCAATGAGATGAAGAGGAAGAGACTTCCCCTTTTGTGCGCCCGTCATAAAAAGCTCGACTCTTAGTAACCAAAGTCCGTCGCTAGAGCTCGCATCATAGTACGAGCCTCACTGCGATCGCGTTTCTCAGCCAGTCGCATTATCAGTGCTTCCCAACCAAAAATGGCAGCGTCCTCGAACCTGGATTGCGGTGATTTTTTAGAATTTCAGGTATCTTTGACAATAAAGTAGAAATATGTCTCCAAAATCGAGCTTACAGCCTAGTTCTCATACTTCGTACTTATGCTCGCGCATAAAATTTGAAGAAATTATCAACAATAACGATGTACACGAAAGCGATGGTCACGGTGCGGTGTTCTGCCGGCTCGCGTAAAAATTATTTCCTCGTTAAAATAAAAAGTACTCGGTCCGGAAAACGCTCCTTTATACATCTTTTTGCTACTTATTTTTATAATTTCTCTGTAATGATTTTATGTCCGACTTTTTTTTTGAGAATATTCTGATGGAATTTCATTCTTATTTTTTTCAAACTATTAATTTTGATGACGCTACAGAAAAACATACCAACGGTTAAAAATGTGTGAGGGAACCCAACAAAGCTAGACTTTAATGGTCGAAGTTAGATTCGTATAAACTTTCCCCTTCCCTAAAAAAAAAATAAATCTGTAAAGCCAAAGATAAATACGCGCTTCCCCCCGAAACTCTCAATTTTCTGTTCCAGGATAAATTGAAACAAATGCGACTCATCGACGATAAAATAATCTACATGTTAAATACAATAATCCCAACGGAGTCCTTTAGGAGTCAGATGGATCCCACTGTTAAATGTAAAGATCTCTTTCAACAAATCCAGTCCAGCCATGCACAGAGGGAAGTGGCCCTTAAGAAATGCCTGAACGCCGCTCGAGAGCGTGTGAAAAAACTAAAAGATCAGCGAGACGCGGGACAAGGTGATCCTGAACTGATTAAAACGCTGAGGAAAGAACAAAACACGCTGCGACTGCTCCAATCGGAGCTCGGCGTGGAAGAAATAACGAAGAATCGAACGACTCAAATCTACTACGAGAAGTGTCGCGGATATTACAAACCGTCGAATTTAACTTCATAAAATACGCCCCTTCCGATCATTCTTAATTCCGAGTACGCGTTTTCCCGGTACTTCGGAAGGGATCGATAGACTATAAATCACGGGTCTATATATCGCTATAGCCCGCGAGAACAGTGAATTATAGCATTTTTAAAAATTAGATATTTACCGTTTGTAACTATTCGAAGGCAACGCGTGATCGAATTGGTAATCTGAGCATCGAGAAGATGAAAGACACTGTACAAAGATAACGTATAACATCTTTATTTCGATTATTCTATATTTACATATACATAAATTCGTCCAAACGTACCGGACGGGAGATCTGTTATCATCCAATAGTTCGGCAAGCAATCGCAACTCGCAATAAATAATGAGAGACGCGCGAAATCTGCTGCGGCTGTATAGAATCGAGCAGAATTACGAAAATATCTATAATATCAGTTACAGAATTGCCGATGTGACCATTGCCTGTTCGAAAATATCCAACTGCATTGTACAACGCTATTGTTATAAATTGTTGAGAATTGTCATTTTTTTTTTACAAAATCGTCGCTTTACACAAGTCAAAGCGACAATTACATCCTGTAAATATATACAATTTGTCGGTATATCAAGCTATTCGTAATTATGATCTTCGATTTTAAGAGAAAACCTGATCATTTTAACTTCGCGGTTTTCACTTAAAATCAACTCCAAATGAGCAATTTTAAGTAATCGCAAACTACCCGCGCCAACCGCAAATCCACCCGAAGTTGGCACACTCGCCTATTCATATTTAATTTCGGTCTATACAACATCATCTTGTTCGCAATTGATTCTCGCGTTAGATTCCCTCTAAGCCTACAATATATTCTACACTCATTCCTTAGCGCCATTTAAACCCTTTTGATGCTCCTCGTTGATTGTCCTATGCCAGTCCATATTCCTCTGAGCAATCGAATCTCCCTGTTGAGCCGCTTTTTTACCACTCCATACAGCGGCAACGCAGCCAACGACAGTAACTAACATCATAAGATTCGCAACGCGAATACGACCCCAACTTCGCGCTTGAAGGACAGTCTCCGCACTGTGTAGAAAATTTTTTTTACGTCAATAACGATTTAATATCTGCAAATTCTTCGTCCCCGGTTTTCAAGTCTGCAAGCTGCGAATTAATAGTATATATATTTGGAATATTTCTCACTTACAATACTTGGTTGGGAACATCTTTTATGGAGGGATATTTCTTTGCCCACACCAGTGCAACCTTGTCGATGTAAGTCACCTTATGCATTCGTTTTCCTAGAATATGGATCGGATTTTACAAATTATTATCTGATACTGTAATTAATCTTTAATAATGACGAGCTGCATGACCGTCGGCGCTCACCCATAACAGACGGATTAGCGCTGGAGGTAGCCGTCGATGTCGTGGCGTTCACCGTTGGTGAAACTGTACTCTGTGATTTAGCATCGCGCAGTATACTATTACGACAAATAGTCCTAATCTGGCCGGTCATTCCAGCACGACTAAGGAGTTGTGGCTTAAACATGTTTCTGTAATGAACAGAAAACTAAATCAGAACTTATAAATTTTGTATTGAATTCAATGGTTTCTCAGTATGATTCATAAGGGGGGAAGAATTAGAGAAATATAGATGGTATTATTCCCTCCTCATTGCTTGTACAGCTATAAGACCAAGCAAAAGTTATCAGGGAGAAAAACAAACTTGAAATATTTGGAAATTCTACTCTTGGTACAATTTAATGTAGTAAATGAAGAAAAAGTATAAAGAATGAACCAATTACATCCTTCTTATGTGATACAAAATTAAATGAGGAAATTTCATCACATTTTGACTTGCTAAATTCGCCAACAGGAAACTTTTATTATCGCATTCATACATCAATGCTTGAGATAACGATCCTTCCGCCGAACGCAATTTAAAAGTAGGTATGCAATTCCATTTTTTGCAGTGAAAAAATTAAAAAAAGCAAACTCGCTACTTAGTATGTGTGGACACGCTCGTTAGTTCGAATCTATGTATAGTATCAGTTATTGCATATTATTTCTTCCGCGACCTTCAACGGACGAGACCGCATCGCCAGCTTCGCGATAAAAGACGTGCCTTGCTTTGACTGAAATACCGTAAATCCGCATTCGAATCGGACGATATTCATTTGTTTTTCATTTGATAGACACAATACTATGACTGGTTTGAGCAGAGACATACGTTATCGCTAACAATTCCCACTATCAACGTCAACGCGACAATAAATTTTGCTGCATCTCTCGACCTCTACCGTGTAATATTTTTGGTACATTTATAGGTTATATAAAAACATTCTATAAATACAGGGTGGAATATTCCGAACGTCACTCGTGAGAAGCACAGGAAGCAACGAACAATTCAAACCCAAAAATAGAAAAAGAATTAATTTTGGCAGATCATTCGAACGTCAGACGAGACAGTACGTAGTTTGCAGTTCATACGATGAACATTTATGGTAGCGAATGTGTACAGTAATAAAAATGGAACTCACAGTGTTAATTAAACAAGGGAAGTCAGTGTCGCGCGAATCGTTTCTTCGTTTGTACGTCGGATAGCAGCGTGAACGATTCCTGCCAAAATGCACTTTTGTGCACTATACCCCTCACTCGTACGTTCTCACACCGACTAGTTAGAATACGTCGAGACGCCAAATATATACGGGCGCCAGGAGTGGCCACTCTGCGGTGCAACGGGCCCCGGGCGAAATTGGAACGCACGCGTACGATTTTTATTTCCTTTTCATAACGCAATCACCGGAGGATATGTTCATGGCGTTACTCAGATAGATAAATTTACGTAAATTGTACAGCAACTTTAGGTAGTATTAGCTCATCAGATGCGCCAAGGTGCGCTTTACGAGTTATCACTAAGCAAGTACATTTATGTCACACATTAAATGTTTTCAAACTAATACTAATAAAATGCTAAACATTTATTCAATGTATGCAACATTTTTCGTAAATATGATGCTACAATAAATAATTCATTGAGCGCCTAATTTGGATCACATTATAATCTAAATTTAATAATTTTTTAAAGAATAATTATTTTTATACTCATGCGGTAAAATGAGCGTAAACTTTAAAACAATCAATTATTGTAATTTGTACGCATACAAATCTAGCTGGGGGTACAGATTGCACGCGTTCGACCGAACGACTGTTTACTCCGCGCGGTGTCGAACTTTTTTTTTTATTATTGCGAGAATAGGTTTCATATGTATATGCATTTACGATCGCGCGATTATCACGACCCTGAAGGAAACGATTTCAATGAGGTCATGCAGCGGCATATCCTCGCACTCGACGGCGAGTAACCACGAGATCATTCGCACGTCTGCACCAAATGTCCAGTTGCCGCGGGTGAAAGTTTTTTTTCACGTTTACGCTGAACTTGAGAGATGAGTACGTGCTGCGCTCGGCACGTGCCCTCGATGCGAACGTGACTGTTCTCAGCGCGCGGCGCTCTTCGCCGAAACGATGCACCCATGTAGTGGGCCATCGCGCTCTTCTCGAAATCGTTTGAATATTTTCGTATTTGAATTTCGGACGAATCATCGGTCAGGGTGCGCTTCTATCGCGTTCTTTCGGTCTTGTCATTGGCGGAGCTGCCTGTATCCGAATGTTATTTAAATCAAATCGTTCTCATCAAAGAAACCTTGAAGATCGAATGTTCATAGAGCGGAATTTCGATCGAGAGATTTATATTAGTACCAGAGAGCTCCCACTTGGTCGGTTTTTAAATGATTGGTCATTTTTTTCAATCAAGACAGTAGAAAGTCATTTTTATATTTAAGTCATTATTTTTAAGATTTTGCCTCTTGATTCGTCGAATAATTTTATGATGCCTTCCCGACGCTAAAATGCTGTAACAATTCGTATGAATTCATATGACCATCTGGTCATGCTATCAGTACCCAAATTCTGTAAATCGTTATTATAGCACATAACACAAAGCAGTCGGTATCGTTGCGCATGTTTCTTGTAGTACGAGAAAAGATTTGTTGAGGTATTTGTTCGTTAGAGAGTGACCTAAATTGTTATTTTCCATACGTCACAATTTCGATGTGTCGTTATGAAAATAAATTATTTTGATTACAAGTCTCAATCATTTTCTTTCAATATTATTTCCTCAAAACTCAACCGAATTTATTCCAAACATCATTGGACCGCTTTTTTTTATCCCTTCGTGATGTTCAAATCAGAAAAGATCGGATCATTTTTTGATCATTTTTTTTAAACAAGGTGCCATTAAATCCACTATATTTTTAACATCTGACAGGGGATGGGAGCCCTGTAGTACGAATTGTGGAATATGAACGTTAGAAATAAAATTCGATTCGAAAGCGTGCGATAAAGAGAAAGTTCTATATTTTACACACTTTATTCTCATCCATAACATTCGTGTATCAACTCCACGCAGTGCAAATATTCGGATAAAACATCCATAAAATTTTCCTTTATTAATATCACAACGCATTCAGTTATAATGATAGCGCCACAGCAAAATCGTGTCTTCTTCGAATGGCAGTACGTTTAATTCTTAGTTCTCGTTTTTATGCAAATGCTCTTAACTTCTAGGTAGTCATTCAGTGCGTCCAAACCCCTGAAAGATACAAACCATCTCATTAGATGTTAAGACTATTACTATATAGATTATATAAATGAATTAAAAAGAGATGCGGCGAAACTTACAATTCTCTGCCGATACCGGACTGTTTGTAGCCACCGAAAGGCATCTGCGCCTTTGCGGTCAAATACTCGTTCACCCTGGTAATGGAATAAAATAATAACGCATACGATCGCGTTGATACGATCAGATCATCTGACCGTTGAGCAAAAAATACTAATTTTAAGACTATATTTCGATTTATAAAAGAGTTCCATAGCAATGCGGGTCAACAGTTCACAGATGAAGAGATAATCGTCCGCCAAAATGACTTTATTCGAAGACATCAACTCTTCCAGCGTTAAGATTTAGTTTCGAACTTACCAAACGGTACCAGCCTCGACGGCATTGGCGAATTCCAACGCGACGTCGATATTCTTCGTGAATACTCCCGCGACGAGACCGTAATTCGTGTCGTTGGCCCTTCTAATCACCTCCTCTAAAGTATCGAATTTGAAGATGGACTGCACCGGACCGAATATCTGTAAGAATAATGCGTAGACACGTTCGTTGTTATAAAATATTGGTAAGATTACAGCGAAAGCGAGTTCTATGATGAATTAATATATTCGCACCTCCTCTTTGGCAATTCTCATGTTGTCGGTCACGTTTGAAAATACAGTGGGCTGGACGAAGTATCCAACTTTGCCGTGACGACCACCGCCCGTCTCCAGCTTGGCGCCTTCTCTCTTTCCGGACTCGATGAGGTCTAGAACTCTGTTTAATATTCGTTCATCGATCTGAAATATAAAATCAATCGTACACTGTTAAAAATGTCCATTTTGAATTCACAAAAATTGTGTTGGAAACTTTTAAAAAGCACAAAAGTGTGGTAAAATTACTAACAATTTGCGAAAACACAAATTCCATATAAGGAATGTATAGGAAAATCACGGTGAATATTGCAGAATCACAATATGTATCGTAAATCCCCGATTGTTTTTGAATTTCATAATTAATTTTGTAAATTTAATTCACACAAATACGTTGGAAGCTTTCAACAACTTCTAACAGTGTAACTCTCGCAAAATTTAATTATTTATAATATTTAAACAAGTCAAATTTAATACTGGTGCCAACCTGTGGTCCGTAATAGGAGTCGGGGTCGAAGGCATCGCCCACTTTGGTCTCGGACGCCAATTTCACTGCTTTTTGAACAACCTTGTCGTAAATTCCACTTTGAGCAAAGAGGCGAGTCGGCGCGAGGCACGTTTGACCCGTGTTTCTGAAGACGCCGTGGTAGGCGTACATCAAAGCCTGCTCCACTGAAAAAAAAGAACGAAACCATGTCGATTAGTATTATGCAACTGTTATTTTGCTGAATCATATTTTTGCACTTTTCATTCACAAAGAATTCGCTCGGCACTTTCTGCTGAGTCATTGGTGAGGCAACGAACGACGGTGGTTATTTAAAAATTTTAAGTAAATATCAATCTGCAAACCGAGCTTTATCACACTTCGTTGTGATTGTCATAATTAATTCTTGAACTGGATATGATAAATTTTGCTTTTTCACGCTTCATGCGATGAAGATCTAACCATTTCTTCGATCGTATTTACGATTTTTAGGATCTCCTTCGTCGTAACTGAGAAATATTTAATTTCGAATTCTCTCAAAAGAATCGAATATAACTTTTAAACATATATACTCACAATCGGCATCGTCGAAAATGACGAGTGGACTCTTGCCACCGAGTTCCAAGTTGACTCGTTTCAAGTTGCTGTTAGCGGAAGCGGCGACAATTTTGAATCCGATCTGCAATAAAACATACAATGATAATAACTGGATTTAGTCTCAAAAATTATCATTTATACGCATTTTACGCAATTTCGAACGTTTTTCAACGATCTGTATTTCCAAATGTCGCATTTTTTCTCAAACTTTTGTGAAAGTAGAAGTAAAATTATGCTCTTCTTGTTTCAATTAATCCAGATACGTGAAATAGGTACACCAAAAAATCGCTGAAATAAAAGATTCGATCAATCCGCACTTTGCTTTGAAAATTTCAGTTGTAGAATCCGGTCACAACGCTCTGTAACGATGCTTACTTCCCCAGATCCGGTGAAGGCAATTTTATTGATGTCGTGGTGCTCAGAAATAGCGGCACCCGCGGTGGGACCATAGCCGGGAACGATGTTCACCACTCCCGGTGGGAATTCGGCTTCCTTGATCAGGGCGGCTAGCGCGAGAGCCGTCAGAGGCGTCTGCTCGGCCGGTTTCAGCACTATCGTGGTGCCGGCGGCTAGAGCGGGCCCTAATTTCATAATGGTCAGGACTATCGGGTAATTCCAGGGCACGATTGCACCCACCACGCCGATCGGTTCCTTCTTGGTCAACGCTAAACAGTTTCCGTCTGTTGTAACGGGGAGAAAAAAATAAATGATTAACTCTATCGAACTTGTCTGTATCGCGAATAGGAAGATACCGAGTAGGAAGATGGCCCCTCGTTCTCATTACTTTCCATGCCTAACGAGGGGCCAATTTGATCTGCTATTAGCGCTCGACCATTTTCGACGATTCAAAACGAAACAAAAATGTAAATTACCGACTGGTAGGGTAAGTCCGTGAACCTTATCAGCGCACCCAGCGAAGTATCGCATCGTTTTCACGGCGTCCAAGACCTCGGCGTAGGAATTCGAAAACGGCTTCCCCTGATCCAGGGACTCCAGACTCGCCAATTCGTTGACGTCTCGCTCCATGAGATCGGCCAACTATCGGGTATGAAATATTCTCAGCGGAAGTCGAGGTAGCGACGACAATTGACAGTAAAATTACCCACCTTGAAGATAAGCTTACCGCGAGCGGAAGCGTCTAGATTGCGCCATACCGATCCCCTGGCGAATGCAGCTCTTGCCGCTGCAACGGCCTTGTCCACGTCTGCCTGAAAGACATTGACGGTCCCATTATTTATTGCTCGAATTCTGATGTTATTTGCGGACGTTTAGCGGAATCGACGAGATAAACTATAGTCTTGTGCAGGCGTTGCAAACGCACGTGCATTGTCGTATACGTCTTCATTTGGTCGCGACAAGAGCTAGACCGGTTTGAGGTTGCGATTAAGAAGCAATAGTTATTTTCGTTATTAGGGCGTGAAGCGCTGTTTTTAACGAGTGTGAAGTTTGCCGCACGAGCGAAGCGAGTACGACAATCACACTCGTTAGAACGGCGCGAAACAACCGAATAACGAATTCTATTTTTTGTCACTCAGTGTCAAATGCTCGGTTTCATGGGCGTCCTCGACGCATGTGAAATCATCTTTCACACACCAATTCGTGAAAAGTTGCGCAGTGCGTGAAATAACCTGCGCAGTGCGTGAAATCGTCAACCTCGTATTTGACACTTAGTGACAAAAAATAGAATTCGTTATTCGGTTGTTTCGCGCCGTTCTAACGAGTGTGATTGCCGTACTCGCTTCGCTCGTGCGGCAAACTTCACACTCGTTAGAAACAGCGCTTCACGCCCTAATAACGAAATAGTTATTTTCGTTATTAGGGCGTGAAGCGCTGTTTTTAACGAGTGTGAAGTTTGCCGCACGAGCGAAGCGAGTACGACAATCACACTCGTTAGAACGGCGCGAAACAACCGAATAACGAATTCTATTTTTTGTCACTAAGTGTCAAATACGAGATTGGCGATTTCACGCACTGCGCAGGTTATTTCACGCACTGCGCAACTTTTCACGAATTGGTGTGTGAAAGATGATTTCACATGCGTCGAGGACGCCCATGAAACCGAGTATTTGACACTGAGTGACAAAAATAACTATTTTGTCACTAAGTGTCAAATACGAGATTGACGATTTCACGCACTGCGCAGGTTATTTCACGCACTGCGCAACTTTTCACGAATTGGTGTGTGAAAGATGATTTCACATGCGTCGAGGACGCCCATGAAACCGAGTATTTGACACTGAGTGACAAAAAATGCATTTCAATTGCGCCAGGCTATTAGCTGCACTCCCCTATGCGGGCGCTTGCGAGTTTACTTGAAAATCTAATTTTAGAAAATTGTCCTAATCAGTTTTGAGCGTTATGTATTTGGTAATATATGCACGTGTATATACTTCTTGCAATTTGTCTTTCTTGCCAAATTTCATTTCAACGTTAACGTTATAATGATATTACGAAACAAATATATATTTCTCGAACACACATTTACAGTGAGATTAGATAAGCATAGACTAGATTATATTAACAAGTATTTCAATTATGTTATCATTCAGGTGCTGTTTTACACTATTCAGCGGAATGTATTTTTCCGATATATTATCTCCTCGTGATTAATGTAACCTGGTGCGGCGTCGTGCTGTTTGAAAAATGATTTTCTCTTTTTTTCTTCCTTCCTCGCATAAATTTACAGCGTAAGAGAGTAAAAAATATAAACATTTTAAAAATATATCCGAAAATATACTTGCGGCCGATTAGTACGGTCCGAAAAGTCGTTCGAGCTACGTACAGAAAATTCGTATTCGTTCAAAACTTGGATCAATAAATTGTCGATGATTATTTCTCGAACTATTCGACCTCGTCGAGAGCTATTGAAAAACTTACCTTATCGCCTTCAGCCACTTGGGCGATGACTTTTCCATTAGCTGGATTGATGGTTGCAAATTTTTTGCCGCTCTCCGCGTTTATCCACTGATTGTTGATGAAAATCTGAAAAAATGGGATGTACACATTTCAAACGATCCAAAGAACTGTGCATTCTTAGCACTGAAGCACAAATGCACGTGTTTTCCTACTACTTTGCAAGATAAATTTTATAAAAATGGATTAATGGAGCAGTATTAAATGCTAAGGAAGAAGTGGAAAAATATGCTGTTTATTTATCTTGCTGAAACAATTGTCCTCCTATTTTACTAACACAGATTTTCATATGACGTTAAAACGTGTTTTAATTTTTAATTTCGAATAAATATATTTTTACCTAGAAAGAGGCAAAGGAAATGTGGCTTCAGGGAAAGCAGCGTGCAAAATTTATTATTCTCAGGAAGTATAGTTCACGAAACATTCGATTATCTTTTTCAATTCGCTAAATAACGAAAAAAATTTTCCGAAATGGCTTCTATTGTAGAAATTTCAAACATCTTTTTCAAATAATTAATTTACGAAAAATGACAGTTAACAAGTAATTATTTAAGTAATTATAAATCTTAAATATATTCAAATTTAAACCTAAAAAAGCGCTTCAAATGATTTTAGTCAATATTTTTAGAAGTATAAGTAGCGCGTTCACTCGATATTTTTTTCACGGTCAATACATTTATCAGCATTGCCTAGAAACTGCTCGCGTGTCTACCGGGGATGCATCTGCTGCTCGATGCTTGGCGCCTGGCTGCGTGCAGTTCGATATTTCAAAGTGGAATAAATATGCGACGCGTGTGAGGCAAAATTACGTGTATTATATATCATTTATAGTCCAATTTCAATGTCAACCGTGGAAAATGTTGTAAAATAATGGAAGCATGATTCGTATGGAAAACACTTTTTTGTATAATAAGTCGTAATAACACATGCCGCCAAAAATAATTCAGCTCTACCCAAGCAACCCTCTTTAGCCAAAATAGTGTTACTCGCTAAACGACGTCATTTTGACAACAAAAATTACGCCATTTAGTGAATGACATTATTTTGACTAAAGTGTTTCGCTTGTGTATTTTAAAACACTTTTCCCACGTTTTCTATTCTTGACGTCAACAAAAATTCTACGCGCACTCACAACTTTGTGCACTTACTTGAGTGTACTTGACGACGGGGTTGGGGTTGGGATTGGGTTTAGCCATGACTCGAAATTGTCGTTCTCGTTTACGTTTCAATGGAAGCTTCGACGAATCTCTGGGTTTAGCCGACACTACCGCGTGCGCAAGCCGGCTCTGTTAACCTTTATATAGATCTTTTCTCTCTCCCACTTTCCTACGGCGAGACCCAGCGGGTCGAAAGACTCCCTCTCTCCCGCGGTCACGAGGCCCGCGCGCGCGCGCGAGTCGAAATTTTAATGCTATCTTATCCTACACCTGGCGACAGCAGACAAATCGGCCACTTGTAGGTCCAAACTAATGTTTCAGCCGTCAATTTAACACTGGTTCATTCACGTGAGAGTCGTGAATAAAAACGACTGGCGAACGGAGGGGAGGCGCGGCAAGGAAAATTTCAGGTTTGCTTCAGGTGGTGGAAATATACCGCAGACTCCAAAGTTTTCAGATCGATGGCTACAGGTCTTCTACACAGTTACTCTGGGCTTGATTTATCGGGTCCAGTTTAGCGGGGTTTAAACGCGAGGGATTCGGCAGAAATCGGTTCCAGGATTCTGGAGCTCATGCGAGAAAATTTCGTACGCGAATTTCTAATTTTAATCAATAAAGTAGTGGAACCAAAGGGATGGCCGCAGCAACATTGGCGAGATTCAAAGATTCGTGTACGAAAGTTGGTCATATAAGCTCAAGAATTGGAGCCCAGTCATTGGAAATAAAAATACGAAATATAGGAAATCCGATAAATACGATTACAAGTACTTTATTCGACGTGAGTGAGAAACAGACCTACGCAGGCAGAGGAACATATACACGTCGTAACAACCAATCATTGATTCTGACTAGTAGATTGATATTTTCTCAAGGGGGTATTTATCTATCGCAAAAATTGAAATAACAAAAAATTCATATCTGTATGTCGTCATTCATATGATGACAAAGGAGAGTGCATAGTGCATAGTGCATAGTGTATAGTGGCAGAGGAGAGTACCCAACGAAAGATACTTATACGATTCGTCAAATGTTTTAAGTCGCGGGATGAGTAGTAGAAAAACAAATCTTATCTGTCGTCTCTACACTACTAAGAATTTCACTGACAGCAAGAATAATATCGCGAATATTCATCTTAATGCTAATTAATGGTTGGTCAATTATATGTGTATACATATATATGTACATTTGATCAGATTAAAATATGAATGAGCCGACATATATTTTAATCCAAGTTCATGGAACGTGAGAGACTAAGGTCGTCGAGTGTTGGACAAGCGGGAAGAAAAATAGGCATCTCTCTGTTTATAAAAAGTAAAAGATTGCTGGTCAGCTTTATTGATGGGAAGGAGAAATAAATGTGAGTGGAAATAATAGGGTTAAATACGCTTTTATTGAGGGGTATGCATTACGGTATATTTTTTTAGAATAGTCCGATAACGGCGCTATATTTATGACGTCGATATTCGACGGTGGATATTAGAAGCGAAGAACGAAATTGATATCATCACGGAAAGACTGATATCAGTACTGTATTCACAATAAATGAGGTACGCGTAAGAGTTTTCCGATGTTCTTACCGTACTGAAGAACAATTTTTTCTTGGAAACTAATAAATTATAATGTAAACTATCACGAGTTAATATTCCCAAAAGGAAAATTACTGTGCCGCACTAAAAATATCCGAAAATCCTCATATATGCCTCTTTTATTGTAAATACAGTAAAATTTACTGGTATCAGATTTTCCGAGTCGTTTGAAGCTAGTCATTAATGTATTTGGTATTCTAAAAAAATTCGTGGAATTATATCACGTAAAATTTATCGATTTTTAGAGTCTCGGTTTCAAAAAGAACGGCAAATATTTACAGTTTTGAAGAAAACAACGACTGTGATTCGACCACCAGATATATTCGGATTTTGTATTTCGAAAAATTGAGTAACATTTTCTGATGGAATAATTACAATATTAACTTACATTTACAAAAGGACATTATAAAATTACAATTATTGTCCCGTATCAGGATACTTTCATCACGATTTCACAATCTTTCGCAATATTAATAATTTAAAAATAGCTACGCGGAAACGAGTTTTGGCGAATTTGATAAATCCGTTGATTTCTATTGCGTAACGAGAAATGCTGGCTCATCACCAGCACGTACTATAGTATGCGTAGGTATAATTTGTTTCGATGAGTTGCAAATTAAACAAAATAGTATCTCAATATTGAATACTTTTTCGAGTACCAATTTCGTTATTTTAATCATGACGAATGATAATAAATTATTTACGCCTCTGTCCGTTCTTACGCAGAACTGCGCAGTTCTACATTTTCTATTCTTCCTATTCTCACGGTACTTACACATTTGGAAACAATAATACCAAGTAAAAAACTAATGATACGTTGCGTGACACAGTTTCGATAAGTAGGATCTTCCGCCTTGCAAAATAGACGCCCGAATTTATCGAATATTCTACGTAGCATATTATAATAAATATACAGGGTGGCCCATTTTAAATGACGCATTTTGATCACTGAAAACATCGATTTTACTTTAAAAAATGTTTCAGATAAAACTTGTAGAATTTCGAGGAGGAAATCTCAGTATGCTATAAATTTAATTGTAGTTGGTGGTGGTGCAAATTTAATGTAAATTTTATCTTAACAATATTTTCAAACGGAAATCGATATTTTTATCCTTACAGAAGTTGCAATGAAAATATCGATTTGGTCGAAATATATGATTATATTCTACATTTACTAAACTATTTATGGATATATTTTCAAAAAGAAAGTTAATTCATATATCGAATATGTTTTCTCTCCGTGTGAGATAACTACATAGGTTAGTTTCTAATTTTAACTGCCACCTTCTTGAATGCTCTTTGTACTGGTTTTTAAAAATTGTTCTACATCAAATTCTTCCGAAAACTATCGAAGTGGTGTGCTGGAGAGATTCAAAAAATAATATTTGCTAGAACGATTTTGCCAAGGTATATCTATTTCTGAACAAAGTATCGCAAAAAAAAATGTATATATACCGGTGCCGTGTCACGATTGATAAGAAGCGCGGTTCCGTCGAAGGTGTAAAGTTACATTATCATTCGTAATCATACGTATGCGTGGCCGACCTTTTCCTTCATTTTTCGACAAAGCTTTGATCGGAAGATAAACTCGGATACTTATTATGCGCATAACAATGACTTTCTGAAAAGGAACATCGGCTCGTGTTTTCAGCGAGGGAATAATGGCGATGACGGAAGGCGTGCAAACAAAGTCTGGCTTTAAGCGTTCTAGTTCCCTACATTCGTAGATTTTTCATGAAATACATCGAAATTGCGTCAAAGGAGATCGCAATAAAATATCTCACAATCCATTGCACTTATAAAGAATCCCAAGACTCGCGCTGGTCGCTGGACTCATTATTAAAGAAGCTACACTCATTTCCAAACCCCCTTGATCCCTCTGAGGCTTTGAGGCCCCATTCATACTTCCTCTCAGGCACAACTGAAATCATCGAAGGCTTATAACGCAAATGGCAGGAAGCTGATAGAAACTCACTTTGAACTATTCTGACAAAAAAAGAAAAAAAATATAGAAAACAATCCATCATTTTCCATCAACTCAATCGAGAATCTACCTCTATGAGAGGTATGAAGAGCGAGTGGAAGAAAAACGCCGAGAGCTCAAAGGCCGATTTTTTGCTCAAGTGATAAGTCGTTCTCTCCCTAAAGACAGGAATGGTAGCGACCTCTGGAGTCGAGTTATCGTAATAAAAGGAAGAGCTCTACAAAAAATGGAGAGTGTAGCGAATATTTTTCCTTCCCGCAGATAATTAGAGCTCATCTATTACGAACAAAGTGCCGCAAAAAAGGTTTGCATAAGATTTCTCTGGAACTGTCAGTCGAGACGCTCCCTGATTGTTCGTAACAATTAAAATTCATCCATTCTCAGAAACGTAGCCTTGAATACTGCGCATACATTATTGCTGACAGCATCGATCTGTGTCTAGGTATACTCATTGTACGTACACGTGTGTTGAATGGCATCAGAAGATATCCGGTGATCAACTGAAACACGTGAGTTGAAATATTCTCCAATTTGTTTGTCTCATGTGGGAAAAAAATACCATGGATGTGATAATTATACGTATATGTAAATAACACTCAATACTAACAAACACTGACATAATCCCGTGTGGCGCCACATGCAAATAGTTTCGGACTCCATTAGTATTCACCCAGGCTGTGAGAGCGTGTGGAGCCTATTTCAAATTTGCCGCATAGACAAACAAATTAGCGGCTCGGTTATCCTTCCCAGTTATCACTGCGGCCATCTATTAATTGAAAACCAAACTGCAAAGATCACTCTATTCATATAGATTGATCAGCAAATTCGAAAAAGGCTCTACTCATTCTCGAAGCTCGAGAATGAACACCCTGTATACAGTACACTCACGATACTTTTCCGCCGACGGGTCTATAGGAGAAGAGATAAGACTTCTCCCACCCGTTATGCTCAGCACTTCGTTTGTGTTTGTGTATCCATGACTCACGCTGTCTCCCGTTAGTTTTCCGCGCGCCGAGCACCACAGAGCCTGCATATTCTGCTCTGAGTCCATAGTGTTATACACAATAAGTTGAACTCATATCTGCAAAAATATCGGCATTTTATGTAATACGATAATTTCCAACGACAGAGATGGAACCACCGATAATAAAGATTAACAAAATAACAAATACTGAAGAGACTGGTGTGGGTAAGAATACCTCCAGCCAGTGTAAGATTTCGAAGATTGAAAACGTAAGAAATACTGGTGAGAATTCAAACAGGTGTAAAAGACAGTATTCCTTTAAAGAAAAGATGGCAATCCTAAAAAAATTGAAGACAGAAGGTGAAGCTTCCGTTTGTAAAGAGTTCGGTATAACGGATCGTACGTTACGAAATTGGAAGGTCAGAGAAACTGAAATTATGAAGAAGGGCAACAAAGAGCAACCACAAAATCGAAAGAACATCAGATCGGCTAAGAATGAAGAAATGGAATATCAGCTACACTTGTGGTTTCTGCAGGCACGGTCCGAAAACGTACCGATTTCTGGAAAAATTATAAAAGATCAGGCTTTACGTATAAATGAGAAATTAGGCGGAGATAAGTCGTTTGTCGCTAGCGAGGGTTGGCTCAATAAGTGGAAAACGCGTAAAGGTATTCGAAGCTTAGCTGTCGGTGGTGAAAAACGCTCGAAAGCTCTCGGAGACGCGGAAGAATTTAAAGATGATTTCGTCGAAATCGTATGGGAGAAGCATTTGGCAATGGCCCAGATCTTGAATTCCGATGAGACAGGGTTGCATGATAAATCAGTGTCTTCTGAAACTCTCGTCGCGGATGACGAACTCAGTACATCGGTATTTAAAAAGAGCAAAAGTCGCTGCACGATCGGTACGTATTGCACAAGAGTAAGTGAGAGTAATTAAGTTTGGATCGATAACCCCATCTCTCCGTGGAAAAGAATCGAGAGAACGGTCCTGCGACCCGACGTCGACGCGCGGTCAAGCCCCATATGGTGGGGGAAGCGCCCGAGCTCGTTCGAACGAGAATGGAAAAGTATCGTGAGAGTGCTGTATCATTAATTTTTGTTGTCATTCTCTCTTAATCTAAATCAGTGGAAATCACTGAAAATGAGTGAAAAGTCACTTAAATCTAGTGAATAGAATGTTACTCAAATTACAGTAACCTTATATCCACTAGATTGCAATGCCTATACACTGATTCTCGGTTATTTTTACTGATTCATAATAATGATTAAGAGAGCATGGTCGTAAACTCACTTATACATACAACTCTCTACAAAAATCTGTAATCATATGAAATAAGAGTTTCACTCATAAAAAAAAGATTAGTTGATCAGCACTCCAAGACTCCAATTCCCCTTGCACTTCGCTATCCGATGAATCTGTTCTGCGAACGTCATTCTATACCTGTGTACGTCAGTCGCTCCGATTACGATGTTTATACAGTCCCTGCGCTCACGTGCGTTTGACGACTCGGTCGTGTGACCACCCAGCACTATTACTCCATGACCTATACTATATTATAAGTCTAAACTTACTCGCCAAGAAAGAAAGTTCAATCATTTTATTATCTCGTTATTTATGAACTTTTGGCCTAGATCGATATAAGACTTTGTTGTAAATAAAAATGTAATCTTCAAAAAAGTATTATACAAATATAAGCCAAAAGCTCATGGATAATGAGATAAGAGTGATTGAAGTTTTTTTCCTAGCGAGTAAGTTCAGCCTCGTATGGTATTGGCCCGCATCACGCCTCCATAGCATTAGCCAGTTTTGATTGAAGGTACAACTCGCTCGCCTTGGATCTAACTTGACAGAGTCGTCGCTCGATATGGGAGTGTAGTTGCTACGCTGCGTTCGACTCGAGCAGTAATTAGGACTAGTTATTTGCCCGAGAGGAGGGGGCCGGCGAAGCGTGTGTAGTTATCTGTCACAAGAGCCGCATAGCGATCGCTTCGGTAGAACTCGGGAAGTTGGCGCTTATCCGAGAACGCAGCTTTTTCGAGACGGTGGGGCGTGTACATAAAGTGGGAGTCTTAGGAGTGCGAGAGATCAGCGGTCTCATCGCAAAGCAATATTCTTCGTATTCGTGTAACGGAATATTAATTGTACGCAGGGAGAATGGCTAATCCCAATCCAGAAATTAAATATACCAAGGTAAATCTATTACATATGATTACATCTAACCTAGGTATAAATTTGTCTCGGTTTTTGTAAAATTAACGAAAAGTACTGCATGTTTCTCGAATTTGAATCGTTGACAAGGACGCGAGTGCTTTCTTCGGAAGCGTAACTCGAGCGGTACATGATATTATTATTACGAGGTTCGCGAGATTTCGAGCGTGGGAATCTTTTCCAACCGCTATCGATGGTGAACCGCGCTTATGGTGTAACTTTTTTGTATAATACGTGGTTTTATTTAAATTTAATTTTTGAATGTGCTAGTAATATACATAAGCACGATTACACGATATCCTCGCTTTTTTCCTTTAGAAAATTAGTGTTTCTAATATTCTTGAAATAAACGTGGTGGAAATATTCTACGTAATTTCTTAAAGGATATTTTTTCAATATTCCGTACGTTTCATACATATCTCTTTTACCCGCTTTTAATATTCTGAAGTAAACTTCGTGGGCTATCGTGAATAAAATGAATCGTGAATTATCCGGGGTCGAAAGAAAGTACAGCTATTTATATATACGGCTTTATCTCTTTTTATTTGTTCCTATCGTTTATCGCGCAATAACAAAAGCTCCTTTAAGCGGTATATGTTAAAAATAAAAACCTACGTATACTTACACAGTAATTAACATCACTCCAGCGTGTGGTATATATATATATATAGTATGTGTATATATATAAGTTTATGAGGTAAACAAGATATCGCGAATGGCGAGATAAACCAATCCATACATATGTCTCGATATTTATTATTGCCGGTATCCCTATCGAAGTTAAGTCCATTAAACTCGTACCAATAAGCGAAAGCAAGATACAATTGTTATACTTTTAGCAAAAATAAGAAATAGCCTTTATAATTCAAATGAATTACATTTATACGTAGAATTTTTGTTCTAATCATGACTCTCATAATTATTAAACGTGATGCAGAGTATGAAAGAATGCACATGATATAACATCCAGTATAGGTATATCAATTTTAATTATTGTACAACATCGTAATTAGGTATATAATTAATTATGGGCGACGTAAATAAAATGCTATAGCTAGGATAGCCGTAAATTAAAAATATTAAAGTCATGTGTAACTACTTCTTTTTCTTCAGTTATTTATTAACAATAAATTCGTGGAATCCGAAAGTGGAAAGAAGTTTCCTACCATAAATCCAGCGACTGGTGCGATCATTATTGAAGTTTCTGAAGGTGACAAGGTATTGGACTATCTATCTTTCCCCTTAAAATGAAAAATTGTTATTATAATTTAAAAAAACTTTACTAACTCTCGCTGTAGGCTGACATAAATAAAGCCGTTGCGGCAGCAAAACGAGCGTTCGCCAGGGGATCAGAATGGCGCAATATGGATGCATCTGCTCGAGCAAGACTCATGCACAAGGTAATCAAATGATTAAATTTGAAAATCCCGGATAACGCTGATCATTAAAAAAATAATGCAAAAATACATCTTACAATTATTTGACGATTGGCTTTATAGACGGAAATTTTACCGACTTATTGATATTAAAAAAGCACTTTGCATATTTATACTCGTAGCTGGCAGATCTTATCGAGCGGGACACAGATTATATCGCCAATGTCGAGACGCTCGACAACGGAAAGACGTTCATGAATTCCGTTGGTGATATTCGTGCCAGTGTAGCTAACTTGCGTTATTACGCGGGATGGTGCGACAAGATTCACGGGCAAACAATTCCCGTCGGTACGAAAATCAATGCTTCCATAGCTGACTAACAAATCATGGCCATTCCGACGAAACATTCCATGTCATTATCCGTGCCTTCATTCGCCTAGACGGGAACATGCTC
The DNA here is from genome assembly GCA_963678675.1 of Xiphydria camelus. Lineage (NCBI taxonomy): Eukaryota > Metazoa > Arthropoda > Insecta > Hymenoptera > Xiphydriidae > Xiphydria > Xiphydria camelus. The sequence goes on along the minus strand of OY783197.1, from coordinate 26,800,304 downwards.
GCGCTCACGCAAAAGGAACCCATCGGTGTCGTGGGTCAAATTATTCCGTGGAATTATCCCGTGATGATGCTGTCTTGGAAGTGGGGTCCCGCCCTGGCCGCGGGTTGCACCATAGTCCTAAAACCGGCAGAACAAACACCCCTGACGGCGCTTTACGTAGCAGCCCTCACCGTGGAAGCGGGATTTCCACCGGGAGTCATCAACGTCGTACCGGGATACGGACCAACCGCGGGTGCCGCCCTCTCCGAGCACTTTGACGTCGCTAAAGTTGCCTTCACGGGATCCACGGAGGTGTGAATTCACGAGAGACTCGTCGTAGCGATGCGGGAGTATCGCTTTTTTTAAACGCGTCGATTCTGTACACAAATTATTCCACAGATCGGCGGTATCATCATGGCGGCTGCGGCCAACAGCAACCTGAAACGCGTCAGCCTGGAACTCGGCGGAAAGAGTCCCCTTGTCGTGTTCGACGATGCGGACAGTACGTTCAAACGCGCGGTTTAATTAGAGCGCCGTCGCCGCGAAAATGAGAAGTCCGCTGACATGCACGCGTGTTGCGATAATTTCAGTTGACAAGGCCGTCGCCATCGCCCACGACGCCATCTTCGGAAATCACGGGCAGAGCTGTTGCGCGGGCTCGCGCACATTCGTGCAGAGCAACATCTACGACGAGTTCGTGAAGCGGGCGACGAAGTTGGCCGCACGGAGGAAAGTGGGAAATCCGTACGATCCCAAGGTGGATCAGGGTCCGCAAATTGATCACGACATGTTCACTAAGGTCATGAACTTGATCGAATCCGGCAAGAAGGAGGGTGCCACTCTGCAAACGGGTGGGCAGCGTTGGGGCAACGCGGGCTTTTTTATAGAGGTGAGTATAGATGTTGATTAACTAGTTAGTTCTACGCGATGCGAATAATTGCGTTCATTTGTGATCGTGACGTTAATTTCAATTCTCTCAAGCCGACCGTATTCTCTGACGTGACCGACGATATGAGGATCGCCAGGGAGGAAATATTCGGTCCCGTACAGTCGATTTTTAAGTTCGATACCATGGAAGAGGTTATCGAACGCGCAAATAATACGGCTTACGGACTTGCCGCAGCTATCATGACGAAAGACATCGAGAAAGCTCTCGTGTTTGCCCGAGCAGTCGAAGCGGGAAGCGTTTGGTAATGTTAACGCTTTTCCTTCAGAATTTGTTGTATGAAAAATCCGATTAACGAGATAGTAGAAAATACGGATGAAAAAATATAGTAGTTCGAAACTCACACACACTTTACTTAAATTGTAGGGTCAACCAGTACGACGCCATTACACCGCAAACGCCATTTGGTGGTTACAAGCATTCTGGAATTGGTCGAGAATTGTAAGTATGAGTACAAACTATTAACTAATAATTATTGATATTTTGCCAGCTAAAAATCGCGGAGAAGGGGAAAAGAATTGATTCAAGTTTTCTAATCGAAAAAGACGCTGCAATGAAAGTCAATTTTTCATATCTTTTCAGAGGAGAAGAAGGGCTCCATGAATATCTCCAAGTCAAAACAATTTCCATCAATCTTCCGTCAAAGAGTTAAACTACGATATTTTTCAGATGCGCAAAATATATTTCTATAATCCGTACTACAAATACTACACTTATCATTGAAAAATAAAAAGATGAAGAAAAAGTATCAAAACACGTCTTATATTATTCGAAAAGATTTATTGATTTTATATATAATAACAGAAGATTCGAATGAACCCACAGCCTGATTACACTTTGCAACGGTCTCAACAGAGACAGGCATGGGGCTTCGTTTATTCGGACAAATAAAAGAATACACACTGCGAAATGATTTCAAGTAACACCGTGTCATCGCTTTGCAATCTACGGAGTGCGAACCTCATTTGTGAAACGTATATATAATATTAAATTATCTACAATCTCCAAGTAAATCGATCAACAATCGTCGTCGTCCGGAGGGATGCCTAACTCTTCATCGGTCCATTTCGATGTATCGGGAAAATCGCCCCACTCCCCCTGCAGTTAAGAAGATATGAATGAAACTGCGCTTTGAAAGAGAAGCGTATGTAACTAACTGTAATCTCCCATGTTCTATGCAGAAAACTGTTCTTTCGCTACCCTTTATCAACTATAATACGAAAGTATACTGACGACAATGTGGCCCCAGTCATGCCAAAGGTGCCAGAGAATCCACCACCACATGAAACCTCCCAAAAGTTCGGCCGCGATCAGTGCATTTTTATTGATAATAGGAGGCTCTCGATAGACCCATCTACAATAAAAAAGGAAATGTGAGAGGTGCTCGCATCCGGGACACTCGCTCAAATAACAGAAACATATTTTATAAATATTCTCATGAGAATTTCAAAGCAGATTTTGAATATTTTGCGAGTTATCTGTTCATGTCCAAACCGCGTTTATAAAATATTCTCCAGATATTTATAAAATACAATGGCTACTGTACGAAAAACGAATATTCTATAAATATCGTACGAACATTCTACAGATACCTATTTAAGAAATATTAAAAACATGTTATACAGAAGTGGGGCCATATTTCTACTACTTTTAAATAATTCTTACTCATTTCAACACAAATGTCAGGTCCGCCACGCATTCTTTGGGCTGATTTGTGTGATGCTTTTTTGTAAATTGAAAAATATAATTTAAACAAAAATACTATACCAATTTAGCGCAAGAGGTCACAGGTCGTACATTAGCTGAAAAGGGTACACGATGGACTTGACATTATTAATGTTAAAATTAGTAGAAATTATTTAAAAGTAATAAAGATATACATATCAAATATGTTTTACTCTCTGGCGGTTTAGTTTTGGTTTTAAGGGCCGGTTTTACCAACACGGTATAAACGCGGTATAGCGCTATACTGAGAAGAACCAGCAATAAGCTTTATGGTTATTCTCAGTATAGCGCTATACCGCGTTTATACCTGTTGGTAAAACCGGCCCTAAAAATAATTTGGAAATATCAAATGACTCAGATGATGAGGTATACAGGGTGTAATTTGAATTAGTGTCACTGGGTGTGTGGCCTACACCGTCGGACATAAAAATCTTATCTCTCTACATATTAAGCAAGCAATATTTTTTAATGTTATCTGTTTAATATACTTGATTATAAATATACCAGAGCAATGTACAAAATACTTGTACAAACCAAGGGAACATATTTTCAACGAGAAATAAAAAATGATTCGATAATACAGATAATATACAAGCGCAAAAAGAACACTATAAAAAAATAACGTTTCACAAATCATAAAAACAAATAAAGTTTTCAAATGAGTCGTGTCTGTACGATCAATAGCTCCTTTTTTTTTGACATAACCTAAAACGAAGATATCTATATTATATAATAATTTTAACTTACCCACTGCCATGACCCTTCCGGGTTTGTGTTAAGTTTTGACCCGCATTTCTCCTCGCCACATGTTGCGTGATGATTTTTGCGAAACCCACCCCACGAGATATTAACATTTTGCCGAAGCAAATAAAACTAATCCCAATCCCGAGCCCCGAGAAGGGAAATTTATCTGAAGCAGAGCCGAACCCCGACACCGCGTGTCAAAAGTGCGAAATAATCTTAACCATAAGTTACCATTAATCAGTAAGAGGACTGCTTATGATATCTACTCTCGGTAGAAAAGGACTTCGTAGGTACGTGATATAGTAGAATTTTGATGGTAATTACCATGACTTATTATGTTAACTAAATTATCTTCAGTAGGTTAATTACTTTCCATGTGTGAAGTAATAAAATAGAAGAATACCTAGGTATTGGTGCAAGTACATTTTTTATACGGGAACATTTTTTTTCGACAAAAAGAAACTTTTAATAGAGGTTCTACTGTAACTATAAAGTTTTGCCAAGATAATTATATAATATACGGAATTTAATTAGTAGAATATCCTACTAGTCGACTCGATTTACAAATATGTATACCTATTTTAGCAATGATTTCTAAATATTTATTACTAATTGTTAGCAGAAAGTGTTCCATATTTTACATTCCTCGCGTATCTCATTATATTTTTAATAAATTTAATATCTCGACTTCTTAATACTTTTAATTTATAATAAAAAGGATTCATAAAATTAAATAGGAACAAGATATAACACCCAGCTTAAAATGGATCGTCGATCGACCATCTATTTCCGACCGGAAAGTGTTACAAAGGAGATCGGGGCAAGTTGATACGTGAAGTTGGCCCCTCGGTATCATGGGAAATAATGACGATGAGGGGTCAACTTCACTTCTTCATTTACCCCGATTTCTCCTACATGATTTTCAATTCTTGAAATACTCGTTCATTTACACGAGTAACAAATACTATAATACGATATGCACAGCAAATAGCGTGAGCGGCAACCGAACTCTACGAAACACACGCGACCGGCTCCACCCTCCGTATGGTAGGCTTACCCAAAAAGATCCACCTTCGCCTTCCGTCCCCACCTCCGCCCGACCTTAATTTGATTCATGATGGCTGCTTAGCGATACTCGCGCCATCTCGCAAGTGAGAAAGGCATCGAATTTATTCACTCGTCGGTACTATAGAAAGGTACGAGGAACTGGCGCTACCCTATTACACTCGTTTCGCATGTAGACTGTTTTGCAACCTGTGTCTAGATGGCGGAATTTCTCGCATGCCCGTAAAAAATTCAATTTCGCACCGATAAACGAACATCGTAATTGCATTTGTTTGCCGTATGGAAAACAACGCAACGAAGTGAATCTCTCATTTGCTCGCGTTTCTTCGCCCATCGCTTTTTAATATCTCATTTACGTGCACGGGCCTTGTTAATTTAGCACGATGAATAATATGGTAATGCGTCCGCAATATATATCGTCCCGGCGCCCTTAGGACTGGCACGGGCGGAGAGGTAACGGGGTGCGTGCGAAGCGGTATTTGATAGGATATTAGCCGTTGGCGTGTCGTAATGGTCGTCCACCGCGGTAGCATATACGTCACATCGTATTAGCGAGCGCGGAGACGCAAGCTCGCCTCTCCCGACGTCTTACCGAACCTATAAGCTCCCATGGGACGGGTATTCTAGAACGCGTAACTGACATTGGCCGGAATAGAAGTGTAGCTTCGCTTCATTGAAGATGACGTCGACCGCACCCGTCTCGTGGGGAGTGTCCGTCGTCTGCTTGATTTCTTCGCAAAATTCCACCGTATACTTTTCGACGTAAAAATCGCAAAACGCGGTTTTATATGCACTGTAATTTTGTCCGATTTCGAACACAGTTTATGGTATTTCATACTTTTTAACACCGCAGCGTAATCTGTTTTGTAGTTTAAATTTCGTCGTCACAGCCGATTCGGCGGGAACGTAACGGAATTGGAAGTCTGCGACAATGAGAGAAAAAAATAATCGTGGTAACCATTTCGGTCGCAACTATCCGAGTTTGGTAATCGGCTCCAATTTCTCACAGCGGAGACCGGGGCAATTTGATACACGAAGTTGGCCCCTCATTTCCATGGAAGGTAATGGCAACAAGGGGCCAGTTTCACGTATCAACTTACCCCGGTCTCTCCTAATCCACGCGACGATTTCTGAGTTCCGTTAACGAAAAGTAGTTGTAGCGACTACATGGAATTCTCTCAGCGTGCAGAAATGACGATAGAACGTTCGACGAGCAGCGACGATACAATTTCGAAATAACTTTCAGCGCGAAGAGAATTGTAGCAACTTATTTCGCCCGGTGGAAGAAATGAGGCCGCGATGATGTCGGAATCCTCGCGGTGTTGTGATAACTGACGAATCAATAGCGCGAGTACTCTTTGTAGAAAAATAATAATAAAATGGATGGAGTTGTTTGCGGGATGGGGCGAATCGCGACCCCTGCACGCCTCTTCGGCCCGGAAGCTGCTGCCAAATCTCAGCCCGTCACTGCCTGCGTGATGGATTTACCTCCCCTTTTCTTTATCCGCACAATTCGTATACGCGGGGGAAGTGGGAGGGAACTATTTCATTCGCGCTTCTGTTTCGCGCCTGGGCTGTGGAGGGACGAAACTTTACCTGTCCCGTAATACTTTCATCGTTCGGAACTTTTGGCGAGCAGCTATAAGTTATCGAAAAATATAGATAGGTACGCAGTTGCATCGATATTAAAATAATGTTGAGGACCTCTTCCGTGTCATTTTTCGTTTTATCTAAGTAAACAAATCAGTAAGTCCGCGAGAAAATTTTATTTCTCCTTCTTTCACATCTCAACTATCTTATCTATAACATATATTGTTTTAGGTTCATAATTAAAAATGGGTACAAATGAGGTTAAAAAATGGACACCCCGCGTTAAGATCACGATACTCTTATCTTTCGAACCATTTTTGGACTATTGAGGAGACCGGCGCAAGTTGACACGCGAATTTGGCCCCTCTCGTCGCCTTGGAAAGTAACGATAATGACGGGCCAACTTCACCTATCAACTTACCCCGGTCTCCCCTACATTATGAATTAGGTATCTATTCTTGATCATATTTTGATGAAATTGGCATACATTATTTTTTATTCGAAGAGCGCAACTCCTCTCTGCCCGAGTAGTCTCCCAAGCGATGACAACCCTCCGCCAAGCGACACCCTCTCTCCCCCCCCTATGCCAAACCGATCCGCAAAACTCGTTTCTTTCTCTTCGGACGCGCGCGTCCTCGCAAGGTATTCCCGTTGCGTTCGCACTGCGTTAACCCCGCGAGCAAAACTATTACAATTCCTCGTGTAGCGGGGTGAACCCTCACCCCGCGCACCCTCCGCAGCCCAGCATCGCGCCCGTCAAGGGAGATTTATAGCAACTCGAATTCCTCGACTACTAGTCGGCGGGGGTGAAGCGAAGTGAAGTAAAGGGGGAGCGCGCCGGTGCCGAGATGGAGAGAGGTGAGGGGTTGCGGGCCGGGGCGAACGGGGTTTCTCGTCACTCCGACGCGTGACGGCCACAGAACTCGCTTCGCACTCCATCGCCTGCCCCGCGGTGGCTGTTTCTACGGCCTTTCCGCGCGCGCGGCCTTTCCACGCCGCGCGAAAGACTCGACGACGACGACGACGACTTCGCCCGCCTTATTATGCTCCTCGTCACTGACAGCCGCCGCACGAGGCGTCGACGTGTTTCTGCACTTCTTGCTCCAACGGTTATACCGAAAGGTCGAGATATTGCGTTCGCATTTACTGTATACCTATTGATTACTTTTAGAAGGAAATCGCGGTGCCCCAAAGTAATAGGTTTGATATATAGTAAAAAATTTTCTTCTTTTTTTATTGTGGACGCAGATTTTAATTTCAATTTCGAATTTAATCTTAATCGCTAATTCGAGTCTTATCGATGTAAGGAATAATTTATTGGCAAAAATATGAATTATAATTCGATTTAGCGATTATTGCTCTGCGTAAATGAAATTTTAACGGTCAATTGCAGTAGAATTACTCAGTCTATTTTTTGTTTTGTTAAAATCTTTCTTTTTCTTTATTCAATTAGCTGTACACGTCATTTTCCTTTCCTCGCGATTGATAGTCAATAAATGTAATTTTCAAATACGGCGAAACAGATATTTTTTAGGAAAATATATGCTAATCACACATTGGACAGTTTATTTTATCCGAACAGTTGCCTCGAAACACTTCGTCGCTTCAAACAGGTAAATATCTTGATAATTAACGAATATTTACTTAACCAAACGACATATTTATTTCGTCACATTCAAACATACCTACATTTACAAAATACAAGAAACTCGTTTCCTCATTAATAAATAATATCCATATCTGTGTAATCCGACGTTATATCCACGCGAGCGAGCTCCCGCAGCGAAAAAAACAGCGACAAAAGATTAATCAATTACTTGATTAAAGCGCGAGAGAAGTTTCCGCGGGAGACTTTAATCGCGCTGCGCCGCGCGCGCGCGGGAATACCTGAAGCCCGACTGTGCGTGTAAGGGCATTCGCGGTTTCATCGCGAGCTCGTCGGCCAAGTTGAATTGGCGAGCGATTCTTCTCTTTTCTTCGTCGAAGATCCAAGAGCGAGATACCACGCGCGATGCGGAATTGCACGCGCCACGCGGACGATTCTTACGGTTATCTCCTAATGACTGTCGGGGCGTCGGGAGATTCTTCGGTTTGTCGATTTTATCCGACGGATCGGCCAAATTACTTTCGCAAGACAGAATTTGTAATCTATCTATGCACGGGGAAAGTACCGTCATTGATATCCTGCGAAATGGAAAGCTCTGCACTGAGAAAAAAATTTACTTGATCGAAATAAACGTGCCTTTGGATAGTCCCAAGAGCATATTTGTTCGATTTAAATGAATATTGGTTGGACGCAAATATTAGATTATTGAATTAATTAGATGCTATTTGAATCAAATCAATATTCATTTAAATCGAATAAATACGCTCTTGGGACTATCCAAATGCACGTTTATTTCGATCAAGTACATTTTTGTCTCAGTGTGTTATCGTTGCTTTTATACACAGAGAAAAAGAATTAGTTGGATCTACTGAAAATTACTTGCTCGGGTCGCAAGTAATTATTTATTTATATCGATGAAATTTTTTAATAGATACATCAATCAGATATCCTCTCTTCCTTACAATCATGTGAAATTGTGTGTGATTTGCAAGGAAGAAATATCAAATTGATATGAAAAAAAAAGGTTTAACTGATTTAAATAAATAATTATTTATGGGCTCGCAAGTAATTAATTATTTATACCAATGAAATTTGTTAATACGTCAATTAGATTATCTCTTCCTCACAATAAATGTTTCTCGGAATTTGGCCAAATAAAGATTTCGTTAAGCCAAGCAAATGTTCGTCACAAGCTATACCTACTTATTCCGTTATTTATTTGACGGAAATAAATGTTTTGAAATAAACATTCTAATAAAATTAACACGCATTTTCTCGTCCAAAATGAAATATTCATTCTGCCACATTTGAAAGTACATTTATCAACTATAAATAAACTCTCTATATTCTCTGTCTATAAACAGCGTTCTTGAATCGATTCACCGCGTCACTCCATGTAATAAAAGATCAATGCCAAGTTAAAGAAAAAAATAATTCCCTGAAGTACCGCACCTTGTCGATCCGCACACCCGATAAGTGCGATCGATAGCTCGCTTCCGCGAGGAAGTGAACAAATTTTCGGGGGGCCACCATTTTTTCTCCGCGCTCCAGACAGCGCAGCGGACGAGGGTCGCACTTGTCGGCGCGCACCGCCGACACGGGGAAGGAGCCGCGCGCCGCGGCTCGGAGTGAACTAATCAATAAACAATTTATCCAGAAGAAATCCACCCCTGATTGAGTTACGATTCACTGATTTCTTTGTGCCGCCGGCACTCCCCTCCCCCTCCTTTCTCCTCCACACCCCGCCTGGCGCGGCCGCTGATTCGTAAACTGTGCAAAAAAAACATTTAGTCGGTCGTATAGTTGTTGCGGGATCCCTTTTCCACCCTTCTTCACCGTCTCCGTCTCTCCCTTAGGTGCCACGCTCGCTCTTCCCTCTCTCCGCGCTTTCCCCCTTTGCGAGATAAAAACCGCTGGGTTTTTTTTTCTGGCGCGTTTCCACATTTTTCATCGTTCCCCCACGCGGCGCTATTTATTCCACTCGTCGAAGTTGACGGAAACTCAGCTGCGTTGTTCAATTACCTGACTTATCAACGTATTTTCGCTGTGCGAGAGATTTAGGTATGCAATTAAAGCTCGCGGCGTGCTGGCATAAATCGCTATGAATTATTTGCACTTTTGCGAGATGAGGATGATAAATTTTAAGTGCATTTATCTACAGCACTAGAAATAAAAACTGAAATAGACAAACTAAAATAAAAATACACGATAAGTTCAACTTATCGTATCGCAATACACATTCTACAAACTTTTTTCCGAATCTTGGAGAAACTATACGTCAATATTCTTCGATTTAATTGTTCCGATTTCGAGAATATATCTAACTGTAACACACACAAATTATGTAGTCTAATTAAGTAATTAAATTATCAGGATGAAATAGTTATCATCAAAATAAATATCGTAATAATTGTTTGTTCAGAATTTACAATAGCGTGTTTATGTTATAGAATGAGTCGATGATTTGTAATTAATTAACACTACACCTATAGATAATATATGTAATATCAGTCAATCGTTGTTTCTGCAATAAAGAAAAATAATCAGTACCACTACATACCTATAAACACAAATATCCTTTCCGTTTTAACTTCTTTGCGAGAAATTACATACATCTTTTGCAAATACACTTCAGTTAAGTATGCACTTCGCTCATATCGACGTGTGGCACGAGCAATGGAATCACGTAAGCGCGAACTACGCAGAGAGATTTGCTTGGGATAGAAACAGAGAACGTCCAATGAACGAGAGAGATAAAGAGAGAGAGAGTGAGAGAACTAGGGAATGGGAGATAGCGCGATGCACGTACATACAGATACGCTAGTGAGGTAGCGCACGAAATTTACGAGATAGCCGCCCCACTTCACCCTTTATCCCTACCTTCGTCGCTCTGCCTTCAACAGGTGGTCGTTTTGCTCAACTTCTGTATTGTAATTTATAATTTAATTAATTTACGTCCGCGCGGCGAATTTGCGAATCGGGGATAGAACGTTGTCGAGTCGAACTTTCGCGGCGATCGCGATCGATCGGCCGAGTTGCGCCGAAGCGTTCGTCCGAACTTTTCGCGTCGCCGCGTATTGCACCGCCGCGTTGCATCACGCCGATGTATCTGCATTCTCGTAACGACAACCGACCTGTATACGATTTGATTCCTATTCTCTATATTCCAAAAATTTTTAATGGAATTATACATATGCTCGTAATATAAATTTAGTAAACATGTATTTTTTAATGAACGTATCGTACGCACTAATCGGAATGTCCTCTTCGTTTACATAACTCAAATATAACATTTTTTACGCTACGTTAAACGTATCACCTTCGTTAATCACTCATAATTACGTAACCGCGATGTAACGTGAAAGTCAAAATCAAATATAGTTACGCAAATATTAAAAAGCATAAATATAGAGGATGAGTATAATCTATTTGTTATGGGAAAAATTAGATGAATTTATCATAATTATATTATCCTGTGTTCACCTGTGTAATAATATCGATTACTCTACGAATCCGTAATACTGCAATTATAATTACCACCCTCTCTCTCTCTCTCTCGCGTTAATCCTCCTACTTTAATATTTGCAAAAGCGTCCCTCCCCACCCCTCAACAGGTGTTCCCGTTTCACTCGGCATCCGCGTATACCGCGCGCGAAGCAGTCCCATTGATTTATGCCCGAAGATAGACAACAACGTCCTATTTCCGCTCCTCCCTCGCGCTCGAGGCTAACGGTCCTGATCCATATTTGTCGGAACTGCGGGATGCGCGCCGCCTCGTGCGTGTAAAGGTAGACGACGAACCCTTTTCACCCCGCCGATCGGGAGCGGCCTTGGGCGCCGGTCGACGGAAAATTATTGCACGCGGCTCGACTTTTATGCAAATGACGGTCCCCGTCTTTGTGCGTTTATTATGGTGCCCCGGCGACGTTTGCCGGTGCGCGCGATGACCTTGTGCGAAAGGGTTTCGTGAATCCTTCCTTCGTAAATCAAACCTTCCCGGAACTTCGTCAATACATAATGACGAAACTTTTCCGCGAACAGTTGAAGAGAAGTCTTCGCGGCTTAAAAATGTTCGTACATCGAGAAAACGGTTTGCTTGCCGTTAATAAATGTATCTAGGTTCGGATATGACGGTGTCAACATCTCGTTCACAGAGAAAAGTAATTAGTGGGATCTAATAAAAATTACTCGCGGGGTCGCCAGTAATTTATTTAATTAGAGCGATAAAATTTGTTCATACTAATTCGATATTTCGTCCTGGCGATCACATAGGTACTATTCCACATAATTGGAAGGAAGAGATATTAAATTGATGTATTAAAACATTTCATTGGTATGAGTAAATAGTTACTTGTTACCCCGTAAGTAATTTTCAGTACATCCGACTAATGTTTTTTCTCTATGTCGGGCCAAGCAAATACCTAGTCGTCAACTGTTGCAATATTTATTTAACGCGGTTAAATTTTACAAGACGACTGCTGGAACTAAATAAATGTTTTCTATAAATTAACATACATTTTAATACATCTTCTCATCTTAACGAAATATTTATTTCACCATATTTGAAAATACATTTAGTAGCTATCGACAAATTCCTTTTTCACCGTGAAGATAACCATTTCCAATTTTATTCCAATATGAATCAAATCCGGAGGCAATTTAAAAAGATACCGAAGTAATTGAATTATATTCGTTTTTCTTCATTTTACACAGGTAAAACTTTACCACGCTCACCGCTGATCGCAACTCCCGCGCAAATACACACCGCGCAATTGGAAATGCGAGAAAAGTAGCGGGTTGAGAGACATCGAGAGCTGCCAGGGATGATTAATTCCTGCCGGGGTGGGGGGTGAACACCGCGCAGACCTGACCCTTGTAGAGAACTCCGTTGTAGCGCCCCTATACACCCCCCCGCCTCTCGCCACTCCGCTTCGCCCCGCGGTAGACTTTCTCGTTTCGTTTGTTCTCCCGCCCGTGTCATTCGTTATTACATCTTAGAAACTCGCGGATATTTGGAATTCCGAGTGACGTCTAAAGGGCACCGCGCCAGTGAGCGGGGCACGCTCCTCGCCGGAGAGATCCGCTTCGCTTTCCACTTCCGTCCCGTCTTCCCTTTTTTCCATTCCGCCGCCCCGCCCCCCTCGTCTTGCCGCGTTATACCTCACAAACCGCGTATATATATTTTTTAAGCTACTTTCCATTAGTTTTTGGGACAATTTGCGCGAGTCACGTTCGAGACTTTATTGAAATTTGATGATGAAAATCAATGATTTCGAAAAATATCCCGCATTCGATGTACATTTAAAAAAAATTTTTGTTTTGAATTCAAAAATTCTGTTGGAAGCTTTTAACAAACATAAAAGTGTGGTAAGATTATTAACAATTTGATGCGAAAGCACAAATTCCATAAGGGATGTATAGGAAAATCATGATGAATATTCTAGAATCACACATTGAGAAAAAAAGGAGACAGTAGAATAATTTTATTTAGTCAATTTGATAACCCAAAACATATTTGTTGTATTATCCAAATGTTTAGCTCTGCCGTCAAAGTTCTCGTGAAATCAGCCAAAGAATTTTGCGATTCCAAAAAAACCTTTTCTTGGCTCGTATTCATTCAAAATATTTTCTCAAAAAAGAGCTCTTTCAGTGTGATGAGATATCGTAAAATCGCAATATGTATCGTGAATTCCCAATTGTCGTTGAATTTCACAATTAGTTGTGTAAATTTAATTCGGAAACGTGTCGGAAGCTTCGAACAACTTCTAACGGTGGTAAAACGTCGAATCTCGATCGTCGTCCCAATAATAAATTAGCGATAAAAGAAAGATCCCATCCGGATCGCCGCGGAGACATCGGGTCAGCATCCCCACATATAGATTATAGTATCGGTTATTTACATGAGAGGCTATTGTCCGCCTTTGTTGCGAGTCGCCTCCCACGTACGTGGCGAGGCTGTCACTCAGGACTCAGCCTTCGCTCGGGTCCAAGAACAAGGAGAGATAGCCCTCCCTTCCGTCTCGATTTCAAACCTCCTCGCGAGCCCGCGTACCTGCGCACCGCCGTCTTCTGCTGCTCGCTGCCCTGCCCGCTTGCATTCCTGCATGCTATTACGCCACGCTCCGCCGCTGCATTTGCGCATTTTGCGCGCGTAAGCATCATCCGTCGCAGCCGGAAAGCTTCGCCTGTCCTGCGGGATATGGCACGTCGACGAGTGAACTCGAGAACTACCGTGGAAAGTGCGTACAGCTAGTTCGAAGTTACAGTCGACAGGGCGTCAATTTACATTAAATTGCGCCAAAATTCAATGGAAGCGACACACTGAGAAAAAAAAAGATTAAAAATTATTCTGCTAGAAGGATAATCTGAGTACGAAAGGTAAAGTGGATCGAAAATTATTCTAAGGAAGGTTAAATTTTATACCCTGGAAGGATAATTTTTGATCTGTTTTACCTTTCGTATTCAGATTATCCTTCTAACAGAATAAATTTTAACCCTTTTTTTTCTCAGTGCACACGAAGGAAAAAGATTTACATGATTTGTAATTAAAATAATTTTTCAATAATCCTAAATTAATATTTACTTGATATAAATAGATGTCGATTTAATTTAAGAAGTCTTAGGGAAGACCGGAGCAAACTTAGAAAGGAACGATAGGCCATCTTCCTTTCTCAATTTTCCCCGATCTCTCTTAATCGATCCTTATATGAATCGGATGAAAATTAGTCAATAGCCAGTCAAGACGCTCGTTCATTTTTCCCCCTATAACATCGCCCAATCCCACTTTGAATATTATCAATTCGCTGATGCGCGCCTTATCGACCCACTTTCGCTCCAAAATCATTTTTCAACCACGAATAACGGAGATCAGTGACCAAACACTTCGGGCAGGCGCGGGAGATCTCGCGAAGAGGCGAACGACATAAAAAAACGCGTCATAGATATACAGAAATGGATGCTCCTCGCGCGCGATATCCCGCACTCTCGAACGGCTCTTCTTGTTCGCGCGTTACGCGCGCGCGAGGCTCCCCGTGTGCGTGCGGATACCTACGGAACGACGCTGTCGCTGCAGGGTCCGCCCGGCGAAGCCGGGATGAGACGGAGGCCGCATTAATAAAACATTAAGGTTTTGTAGACGATGTATCGATGTAGTGTTTATATTATCTTCTTTGATGTCGACATGTGAATTGGACAGATTTGTTATTCAGACTCCGTACGTAAAAGTGGTGAAGTCTTGCTCCGCTCCGTTTGCGGACAGGCCTCTCTCGATCGACGCGGAGGAATAGACGGAACGTGGACGGAGACGGACAGACGGACGGACGGACGGGACTCGCTCCCCTCTCCGCGCGCGCGCGAGTCCCGATCTTGTCCAGTTTCTCTCTACTCGCCTGCCACTCACCTCGCGGACGGAGGTTCATGCCGAAGCGAGACGCGTGTACATACCGTGTGTGTGTGTATACCTTTTGAACGGCAGGTAGGACGATCGCGTTGCGACTTCGCGGTGGAAGTAAACATCTGCGTGTCTATAAGCGCTGAATAGAGCTGAGATGACCGCGGGCGATCTAGTTAGCGGCTAATCGACGGACCCCGGAAGGCCACATTTTGGGTAGCGATTGAAACGAAAGCTCGGTTCCCGGCGAGTGTGTTGAAATCGACGGTGGCATCGTGTGGGGCGATTTCATTCGCCGACTGTTTCGTTGCTTTGACATTTTCTTCATGAAACGAGATTTATTTGAAGAGAGATGTGACATGTATACTACAGATCTACTTCTGCCGTGTGTTGTCACTGAAGAATCTCCAGTGACAACGCGGGATGATCTTCTGACTAGCGGTAGAAAAGTTTAAAAATAACGACGACGAAGTTGGCCCCTCGTTTCCGTGGAAGGTAATGACAACGAGGGGCCAACTTCAGTTACCAACTCGTTCCGATCCCTCCTAAAAGTAATCGCGGGCAATCTGCAGCGAACACGCAATTTCATATCCTACTCGTTTTGTTGATTCGAACGATGCAGTCTTGCAAATAAGCGCAAGAAACACGCACCACAATTAATCCAAATTATCAATTTCCCTTCAATCATTTAAAACCGAATAGTTGCGCGGAAAAAAAATGCTTTCACAGTTTTAACAAAACTTATTTTCGCTGAAAATGTCTTGCCATCATGACAACAATATTATTTGTGGTAGTAAGAGATATGTGCTCAATATATATATAATTCTACAAATATTTGTTGAGATAGCAAATATTTTTATTGAAAAAAATTTAATTGTTATTGTAGTTACTTTTGTTATTATTGAACATATCTCTTACTGCCACAGATAATATTTCTGTCACGATAGCAAAAGGTTCCCGACAAAACCTAATTTTGCCAAGACTGCAAAATCATTTTTTTGTGTGATGCACAGCGAAGCCTTTCAACAAAATTTCGCACGCCCCGCGCTTCAACGAACCAGAGAGAAAGGCCGGGAAACCGCGCAAAACCAGCTTCGGGGAAACTTTAAAACGCCCCGTCGCCTTTGCCTGCGGTGCGGGTCGCGTGGTATCGACATTCCCGACAAAGTCCGCGCACAGCCGATCGAGCGGGGCTCCGACATCCCCCTCCGAAGTCGGCACTGCGATCCTGAACCTTGACTCTTCATTAATCACCCCGCGGTATCAATGACTGACTGAGTGACTGACGGCAGGCGAGAGGTATTATATACCTACAGCGCTCGCGCCGCGACGCCCGATACCCGGTGTGCGGGGGCCGACGACTCGTCGTCTCAGCTGAGCATCGCGCGCGCGCGGCGGGACCGAACGGCGTTCGTGCTTCTCTCTCTCGCTTCCTTTTTTCCAAAACCACGTCGCGAGGACGAGGGAAGCTCTTTCCGCCTGCTCGGTCAATTTTTAAGCCCCGCGCTCGTGTTCCGGCCGTGTCGCGACGACAGGCGAATTATCGATGCTCAACGGATGCATCCGGCGTAGGATGCACTCACGATGGAAGCTGAGGCCTCCGGCGGAGTTTATAAGCGCCGAATTCGATTCCGAAGCGTGAAGCTGAACGGATAATCGAACGTTAATTGCCAGTTTTACTTCTCTCGTGTGCTGTAAGAAAAATTTGTATTCTTAATGCAATTGTAGGGTAAAACGGGGTTAGTTAACGAAGGAAGTTGGCCCCTCGTTACCACGAAAAGTAATGGGAACGAGGGGCCAACTTCCTGCGGCAACTGATCCCGTTTTGCCTTGCTTAAAGTTTTTATCAAATGCGTGATTATAAAAATTAATATCTATAGGTACTCCCTTGTGTAAAACTTGAATTAAGTATTTATCGAGCTTTACATAGATACAACTGTATTAACTTCAACGCAAATTTCATGAGGAAGCATATTAATTTACATAGTCACGTGCCGAATGAAAGCTTTGCATACAATGACATTAAATTCAATACAAATTTTCCTTACGGAGTACCTCCGCCGCGACGTTTCGATATTCCGACGGGATAAAACACTCGGACCGGCAAATTGACGATAATGGATGGCCCCGGGAGACCCGGAGTTCAAGCCGCGGCGACCCTTCGGAGTATATCTCCTTCGGGTATATAGATTTCGTTGGCGCGCGTTCCCGACGAAGCGACAATGAGGCTGATTAATATTAACGAATGCCTTCGGGCGGCCACGGGAGAACTACCTGTATACATACAATATCTAGTTCTGATTCCTTTCTTCTGGCGCGTTTAAAGAGCCGACGAGAGCGGATCGACAACCCGCGCACGAATTATCGACGCGTTAGCCGGTGCACCGTGCGCCCCGCTCTTCGGTAGCAGCTATTGAGAGTGAAAAGGAGAGAGAGAGAAACTCGCCGTAGAGCGGATAGCGTCGACTTCGTTTGGCGTACCTATTTCCACCGGTGACGATGAACGAATATTAATATTCATGGAATTAACGCGCGACGCGTCGGACGGTCAGCGGGGCGCGTCGCCGAGCGAGCGCATCTCGCGACACCCGAACCGTAAATAACTCGGAGATTGCGTTATCTCTCGCGGCGCCCGCCCGGCCGCGAGCGTTCCGTGCGCGCGATCGCCAGGTAGCTTCGGCGCGGCCTCTCGCGATTTCTGCAGCCGCTTATCCCTCCCCGGATCCGGATGGAGCGATGACGCCGCCGGCCGCGCGCTCTCTCTCTCTCTATATTTCAAAGACCCTATCCGATGTATTTTTTCACGCTGATTCCGAAAATGGCAGATATATTGACGATATCTCGAAGGAAATATAAGATATCGGTGATTTCATGTATCAGAAAATTCTTTTTTTCACGGAAAATCATCGATATTTCGGTCTTCCTTTGAGATATCCTCAATATATCTATAATTTTCGTAATCAGCGCAAAAAAATACATAAGATAGGGTGATCGAGAGTTCGATTCCAGAGATTTCGATTTTTGTCAAAATCTTAAGGCATATACTCAACATTTTTTCAATTTTTCGCGAAAATTGAAATCTCTGAAATCGGTCTCTCGACCACCCTATCCGATGTATTTTTTCACGCTGATTCCGAAAATCACGGTTATCAGGTCCATATCTCAAAGGAAATATGAGATATCAGCGATTTTATGTTCGGAAAAATTATTTTTTCATCAAAGAATCATGGATATCTCGGTGTTCTTTTGAGATTTCCTCTATATATTAATGATTTTCGTAATCAACGCGAAAAAATACACAAGATAGGATGGTCGAGAGTTCGATTCCAGAGATTTCGATTTTTCTCAAAATCTTAAGCGCTGATTCCAAAAATCATGCACTTATTAAGGAAATCTTAAAGAATTGCCGAGATATCGATGATTTTCCAAGAAAAAAGAAATGTCTCGTACATAAAATCGTTAATATTTGATATTTCCTTTGAGATATAGTCAATATATAAGATATATATGTATGTCAATAAGTGCATGATTTTTAGAATCAGCGCTTAAGATTTGGACAAAAATCGAAATCTCTAGAATCAGTAGAAATGCTCATTTACTTAAAATAGCCAGGAGGTTCAATTTAGGTACCGGT
Source organism: Xiphydria camelus (assembly GCA_963678675.1). Taxonomy (NCBI): domain Eukaryota; kingdom Metazoa; phylum Arthropoda; class Insecta; order Hymenoptera; family Xiphydriidae; genus Xiphydria; species Xiphydria camelus. The sequence continues at coordinate 26,781,625 of OY783197.1, read as the reverse complement.
TCAATACAGGCAACTCTCCCCTATATGTATAATGTAACGCCCGTCCTCTAATCAAGTGATGGCACGAGCACGGAAGAACGGCGGCACTGCACGGTTCGTCTCTCCTGCGTTCACCGATCCATCGAACGCAAACGGAAAGAGTCACGGTCCGCCCGCGGTAATAAAGGTACCCACGGCAAATTGAAGGCGCCTCGTCATAGTCGGTAGCTCCTCGTACGAGAGTGGGCCGTGCGCGGCTCGCGGATGGAGGATGACTTGCGCCTCGGTGCTCCTGTCTCGGTTGGTCGTGGTCGGCGAGGGCGGGAGTCGTTGGGCTATCACACGGACGCGACCCCCCGCGGTCGTCACGCGATCTTATCGCCGGTGTGAGATCAAATACGGCGCGTAGTTCGCTCGCACCGCCTTCCGCAGGTGCTGCGCACCGAAGTCTCACGATTTTTCGGAGCGAGGTTCCCCGCCGTTTCGTCGCCGGGATTTGTGGACTCGAAATCGTCGGGTATATAAGAGTGGAATGAACGCTCCGGTTTATGATTCACTTTGAACGCGATTACCTCGAAACGCGGTGGAGATGTGTCAAAAATCGAGAGTAGCTTTTTTGTAGTAAAAATATAGGTGAACATTTTTTATTTCAGCTTTTCTTTCATATCTCCAATCGTTTTCGAGATAATCGATCTAGAACTTGCACTTCAACTGGAGTGCTTATCCTATATTTCTCCTACATTTCTTGTGGATATATTCGCAATCTTTTTCGGAAGAGGTACCGAGAAGAAATACTCCAATTATGTAGACATCGATGACTAGACAAAGTGCTCCTTAAACCCGACGCACGTCCGACTAGGAAAAAAGTACTTTATAACAACGAGAAAAGATTCCTCGTCGTTCGATTTTACACGAGCACCTGATCCTCCAGCCGTTATCGCCCGATCTTCGGCACCGCCTGACTGTGTCACTTCCACACAGGCGCACTCGGCTTATCCGTGCAACGCCATCGCCGAGGCGATACGTGGACGCGTCCGCGGGATAAAATTAACATTTGTCATTTTACAATTATTTATAAGGCGCGAGAGCTATCGCGGATGATTAACACGACTTTCTCCCTCCCCCCGAACTTGCGAGATTCTCGAATTCCACCGGCAGGTGCAGCCGGGCTCCAACGGCATTCGAACGCGGACGTCAGGTATAAATAACGAAAAACCTCGCGCGCGCGACGCCCCAAAGACGTTAATATTTCTGGAGCGAGCGAGAGCGGCGAAAGAAATACAGCGGCGGCGTTACGAAATTGTTCGATCGGTTCTCCAGTCGTGCGTTTGAGTGTCCGCATTATTATTGCCATCGGTACAACTATTACTAAGAATAACGCCGCAATGTTGATACGGATGCGAATGATACGCATCATCAGAACTCGCGATGTCGTTCGACGCAGTCGTCTTCCGGATCGAGGCTAGGTTGGCTTGGAACAGTGTGCAGTGAGGGGTCGATGTCATTGATACGTCATACCATTTAATAATTACAATTTAAGTTATATAATAATATATTCTTATGCGCGTACGGTGTTCTAAGTTACGTAGATGTAGTAGGTAGGTATTTAGTTAGACTATTAAGTATATTACATGGAATGGAGTAACATTTGAAAACGCTACGCGAACGTAATACTTGAGCTTAAACGTAAAGTAGCGCGAACGCGTCCCGCGCGCCTGTCGGACGAGCGCCGCCGGCCTCTACCCGCGGCTGGCAAGAAACGACGGGAGATACAGCCGTTGCGGATACATTCGCGTAGCGCGCGCCGCGATGACGAATCGCGCTCGCGAGGGCAATTTCTCGGGATGACGAGGAAGCGGGCCAATCGGTGCGCCGGCAGCCGGGCGGGTCGGATTCGCGCGCGTATAATTTTATGCACGTTCGTAGGTACGGAGCGTGTTGACGACACGCGGCGTGAACAACAAAAAGTCATAACGAAACAAATAAAATACAATATTAACACTGGACCAAGTCACTAGCAACAGACTCACTCTCAATATAATAATAATTGTAATAATGATAAACGTCGCTATTTAGTTATTTAAATATGCCTATGGTACGCGGGCGTTAAGGAAAGAAATCTGAACGTCGCGAGCCGCGCGCGCGCGCGTGCCGATATTTTATTTCGCCCGCGCGAAATCTGTGAAAAATCCGCCTCTCGATATCGGGATTCGTAATATAATCTTATTACCCGTGGGACATTTATTTCATCCCGGCAGATACTTTATACTTGTTCTTTAAGCGTAACGCGTAGGTATGTTACTTACGATTCTAGACTCATTCATGCGGCAGCGATAGAATATTTTGTTATATAACTGTTGCGTAACTGCCACGTAACCGTTGAATTACCGTTGTATATACTTTAAAAATATTTGCATTTTTAATACACTTCGATATAAAGCTTCGGTCCAATCCCCGATTATGAAAATCAATATACTCCCTAATTAATATACGAAAATTAATATATTTTCTTATGGAATTTCCCTTATAAATTTGTTAACGGAGTAGGATTAATTTTCATAATCATGTATCGGATGAAAACATTACATATACAATTATATCAAATTCAATACAAATTTTATAAGAAAGCTTTCTTCTAACACCCGATGAAGAAAATTGATGTATTTCCTTCTGAAATTTCCCTTTGAAGTTTCACAACGGAGTACATTAATTTTCATAATCGAATCGTGTAGGTTTTAGGTGAAAACTTCGTATGCAATTATATTAAATTTAATAAAAAAATTGTTTACAGTGTAGCGGTTACGTTACCGTTGCATAACTAATTTGTATAATTACGTTGTACATTGCACATATGGACGTTGTCAAGAACAAGTACGTTATCTTTAAAGAAGAAATACGATACACTCGCCGAGGCATACATATACAGAGTGGCTCCCGAAAGAACGATACGCCTGCGAATTTCAAACGCTCCCCACACACACATCGCTGTGTATTTTTTTTTCTTTCACCTAACGCCCCGTACAACAATAACATCATCGATATCGCGTGACCGTATATTCAATAATTATGTACAATTCAAATATCTTATTCGCTTTTTCTTCTTTCCCCTCCAGTATACATATATAGATCCCTGTATGCTTCCGAATTTGCTTCTCGTGCCGCACATGACCTCATTTTAATAAACTAAACACAGAGCGACGGCTTTCGTATCACAAGATAGTCAATTACACGCGCGCGCGCGCGCGCGCGTACGCCCGCCGCATTCATTCGCTAATTTACACACCTGCGGGCAATTACCAAACTAACGGGCAATTTGTTTTCAAATTCATTGACCGATTAATAAGCGCGACACGGTCGTTAAGGTCGCTCCGCCTGGCGGACCCGCCTCGCGCGCTTCCGCGGCGCGTTTTAAGTAGGTACTAGTCGGTAGGTAAGACAATACACACGCACGGTACACGGAGAAAGGGAGACGCGAATTGATCGTGTGAGGTGTTAATTCGACGCACAATTTTTTGCGCCGATCGAGAGGAATCGACGAGGAAAAATTGACAGATCGCGTTGCGCCAATTTCATTAGGATTGTACTTTCTCCGCGTGTACATACAAATGTAGGGTTTACTCGAAAAGATGTGACGGGGGCGAGAGTAAGGTATTACGATTTTTTTATTCGACTGGGTCGTGATTGGCAATACCTACCGAAGGAAAAATCCAACTCTTCCCAAGACGTCGCTACTCGAGGAATAGCGACGTCGTTGGGGGGGGGGGGGGAAGCCCTGCCACGTTGAGAACGAGCAGGCGGACATGGGTCACGCGACTGGTTGGATTCGAAAGAAGTCAATTTTCGTCGTTCCGTCACAATTTTCGAAATAAACATCGGGTATGGGGGCCTCAGGAGCAATCTCACTGCTCCTGCTGAAGTATCGACGAACTTCCAGCCGAGAGCGAAGCTCGATATTAAACTTCAGATCGAGGAGAATAATCTGTCGCTTCCTCTCGCTATAAATTACGTGATATCAGCTTTAATTCTTGACTCGAAGTTCGTCGCAGTGTAACTTTTCTGAAGGGGAAGGAGTGAGGGGACTCGGGATAAAATACGATGCACACTATTTACAGAGAGCTTACCGAGCCTCAGCTGCTCACCGTTTCGTCATTCATGTGAAATTAGCGGATGTATCGAGTCAGTCGCGTGCAACGCGAAAGCCGGAGCCTCGCGACGGTGGTCGGCTCGTTTGCGCGCGGTCATTCCGTTCAAATTTCCGCCATTTCGTTCGACCACCGCGCGCCATTTGCGAGCGCGCGTGCTTGCGCGCGGAGAGAAATGTTTGGTACGGATTACTAACGAGGATTCGATTATTTGCGGCAGAGTAGATATGGCAAAATTCGTATTAAAAAGTTGATAGGAACGACCAAGAATTCAGTAATAGATACTTACTGAAAGATATTAATAAAAATTACTATGAATTCTTCATTAGATAACGTCCCCTTCCTGCAAAAAGTCACTAACTAACATTTATCATCAACTGACTTATGTAGTTTCTGTTCTATAATATCGGTATTATATTTCGGTTAATGACTTTTTATGATGCGCTCATGCTCACTTCCAACGCACATTTAACACTTAGTGAGTTTTACCACATTTAAAGATTTAATAAAATTAAGCTACTAGGTCCAGTTAGATGAATTTTACAAAATATGTTAGTTAGTGACTTTTTGCAGGAAGGGGACGATAATAATTGAATCCTCGATCAGTACGTCTAACTAATCGTTTGCTTTAGTGTCCGAACGATTTATAGAACGCGATGAAAGCTCTTTCGCTATGAGAAACTCGCGCGCTAACGGGGTACCTCGTGGGTTATTGGTAATTGAGCAAAGTGAGTATCCTTCCGTTGGTCGGCAGCTCTCGCGCGCTTTTCCCTCTCCCGATGATCGACGGCGCGCATCACTGTCCACCGATTTTTCGAGACTCGCATCTTCCGCCGGTGTGTTTCCTTTATTCATCGTCGAGAATATATGTTGAGCATTGACAGGCATCTTACGTATCTACCGTCGTTAATCCTGGACGGTCGCGTGCACTGGAAATACAATGGCCGCCAGCCTGGCCCCTGTTTCAATGGACTCGCGGGCGTTGCGGGGGACTACCCGAATACACGGAACGTGACTTTCCAGAATTAAAGAGCGAACGCGATGGAATCTTTGGAAACTTGGTTTCCATCGATAGGATCGCCTTAAATATCGCGCGCTATTCGATGCGTTCATCGAAATCTCATCGCGGATAGAGGAAGCCGACGCACGGATATCCTCTTCTTTCGAAATTTGAAAGAACGAGATTTTCTTTCGACGAAACAAAAGAATTCTCCGATATGACGTTTAGAACGAGACGTTCGTTCGAAATTTCATTTCGGTTGCGAACATTTCGTTCTCCAAATCGGATCGGTCGTTCTCCACACTCCGTCGAAATACAAATTTCGCTCTTTTGAATATTGTATATACGGAAAAAAATAATTTTGCAGTTTTAACAAAACTAGATCTTCCACAGTACTTACTTCTCTTTATCGTGACAAAAATATTACCTGTGACAGCAAAAGAAGCATTCAATAACGATAAAAATATTTCAACGTGATTGCAGTTACATTTGCTGTTATTGGACATATTTTGTTGCTGCCACGGATAATATTTGTGTCGTGATAGCAGAGTCCCCAGCAAAATCTAATTCCGCTCAGACTGCGAAATAACGTTTTTCCGCGTAGAGAGTGGGACGGAAACGCGGTCGATGCGAGCGATTAGTATCGCAGTTCAATACGAGCGAGGAACTCGATTTCAGCGAGTAGGTACCGTGACTATTGCGTAATGGTTTCTCGACTCGTCACACTTGGTGTCACGTGTAATGATGGGAAACAGTATGCAGCTAGGCGAGTTAGGGGTAATTAATTAATTAGATCACTAATCACTACTCTTACGCGCTAGAGATTCGGTTATCTCGCCCACTGAGGAGGGCTCACCACCTTCCGTTAATTTGTAATTTGTTGCGCGTGTGGGAGCCCCTCGGAGCGCGTCCAGTCTATTAGTTCGGATGCGCGGCGCGTTATGCAGAAATATGCTTGGCTCCTACTTCGATCCTCCGTGAGGGGACGACGCCTCGCTCGCGTTCCGTAAAATCGGGGGGTGAGTGAGGGTCCGCTCTCGCTTTCCAAACGCGAGTACCTGTGCATCCGTCGCACACTTCGCGTTGCGCGACGGGGAAAGTCCTTTGCGACGCACGGCTGACGGGGCGAACAGTTTTCGAAGGGATTTTGAAAACTATTCTCAGGGTACTTCCTTCGGTGGCTATCAGAGACTCAGCGAAACGGCAGCAACAATCGTCGCGTCGACGAACTTTTTGAAAATTCAAACGTATCTTTCCTGTGAAGCGCGTCATGTCCTTATGGACATCCTGATCGTTGCAGCGACCGAAAATGTTACAACGACGTCAGGTCGTGATCCGTCTATCATCGAAAGGCGATTTTCCGGATGGAAGACAATTCCAAACAAGGAAAAACTCCCTCGGTAAAGCATTCGATCGCTGCAACGACCAGAAACGTCCGATCGAGTCGTCGCCCCTTCGTCAGGCGAAAAACGATTCGACGCGAAGAAAAGCTCTCAACTCGGAACGATCGCCGCCCGAAATCGAGCTTTCCCTCCTTCCCGTTCGAACGAAAACCCATCGTCTTGTCGTACCCGGAAACCGATTCCCGTTTCCAAAACCGTCACTCACCCGACGACTTCCCGCGTGCGAAGCAAATCCCCCCCCCGCGCGGAGGAAGCCGAAGTCGTTCACAACCGATCGTCCGCCAGTGACGAAATCGCTCGCGGGTGAGCCTAGAAATTCTGCTCGCCGTACATCCCGGGGAACCGGACCGCGTGTGCTCCGAGCTCGGCGGGCGAGAACTCGTCCTATGTGGCCAAGTGCGCGAACTGGCCCGGGTGCGGGGCGAATTGGTAGGGGTGGCCGTACGGCGACATGTGGTACGGCACGATGTTCATGCTCGCCATTTTGTGCTCCTTCTTCCACTTCATCCGCCGGTTCTGAAACCAGATCTTGATCTGCCGCTCGGTCAGGCAGAGCGCGTGGGCGATCTCGATGCGCCGCCGTCTGGTCAGGTAGCGATTGAAGTGGAACTCCTTCTCGAGCTCGAGCGTCTGGTACCTGGTGTACGAGGTCCTCTGTCGCTTCGTCTCGCCGTTCGCGTTCACGGTGCCTGGAAGCAGAGGAAGGTACGCCGATCGTTAGCGATGTTGTGCGCTCATTCGTACGGCAAAATTAGTACGTATATACAATGGGGTCATCCCGCCCCCATCACAATTTTATAAAAATAATAGTTGCATTCGGAAACTGAAACGTAATAAGATTCTGTCTCATCAACGAAAAAGAAACCGATTTTGTTGATTGTTGCAAGTAGGAGAGCGTAAAATATGAAAATCTTCAATTAAATTTCGTGACGTGATATATCCCAACGTCGAACGCACTTCGCGCATGCGTTTTCGGCAAGCGTCGAATGGTATTTGGCGTTTGTTTACATTCGTAACCAATCACGGCTTTCGTCGCTTTCTAACCAATTAAAGGGGCGCGATATAAGACGTCATATGAAGGCGCACTTTTTAACTTTCTTGTTAATTTCCATTTTTTTTCGCGCATTAGGAGGAATATATTTGAAAAACGAAAAAATAGGGGTATTTTAATTTTTCCTGAACTTTCATAATCCGAGAAAAAAAATTGACGAGATGACTATTAATTTTACCGCACATTTGATATAAGTTCCCGAAAGCGAAGCATAGTTTCAACGCGAATTTGAATAATTTAAAAGTTCTTTTCAGATGTGCAAATAACTCGTAATCTGATCTGATCTGATCTGTAATTTTATACTTTCATGTATAATTAACTAGAGCTAACGATAAAGAATAATGAAAAATTAAGCTGCAGTGAGATTGGTTACTGATACGACGCGGATTTAACGATAATTTGGAAGGTTACTGGACGAAAATGAAGAGAGAATTTATTCGTTCGTGTCTGAATAGGTCATATAGGTGTGTAAACCGGAGCAAGTTTAAAAGAAGTTGGCTCCTCTTTACAGTGGAGAATAATAAGAGACAGGAGCCAACTTCTTCTGTCAACTTGCCATTTAAACAAATTTAATTCTCTGCTATGAGAAAAATCGTTGAAATATTGACACAGCTCCGAAAGTGCACGCGTAACCCGTAATTTAATCTAGTTTCATTTCACCAGACTTATATGTTACACCGAGAAAAATAATTAGGTTAAAATAACGAAACACATCGGATTAAACGCGTTTAGTTACTCTAACTGAAATACTGGTCAGTTGGACCAAATACTTACTTAAATATTCTAACCAAATGTCAAGTTATTCCAACCAAACGCTTAGTTAATATAACCAAAATGTGGTCAGCCAAACCAAACAGACGGAGGATCTATATTACACAAAACGCGCGCGCGCGGTTTGGTCGTCGTTTCCAGGATATTCATTAAATTGACAAAAGTTAGTCTTCTCAGTATACGCACAGTCAGGAAAGACGATCGTCCCTATCGAGCCGAGAACGTCCGCGAGGAGGAATAGCAGGCACGATAGAAGAAGAAAACAAAAAAGAAGAAACAACACAAGACACACCGTCGGTGGCAGGCGAAGCGCGACGACCTCGTTAATAACTTCAACGAGGCACGGTTAATGCTCGCGCTACCGGATTGCGAACTGGTCACGTGGCGGTTGTTTTACCTATTCGCCAAACACGCGCCCCGGCCGTAAATGATCCGGCGGACGCCGCTATTATGACGCTTCGTTTGATACATCCAACCGCGCGCGCGTTACGCCCGGCCGAGAAATATTACGTACGTCGCGCGCGATTCGGATTAATTTGTTTGGGTGAAATTCGATCGCCTCGTAAATACGTCAGACATTGTAATTACTCTTTCGTCGAGCACTCCGCAGGAGTGGATTATCAACATTACCTCCGCGTGTATCGTGCCTGGCACAGCGCTCATGCGCGCAGCGTGTTTATTTTGCGAGGAAACAAAGTTAGTGTGCCTCGCGCTGTACCGTGGCGCGCGGCTGGGAGAGCGCGACGGCTTTGCAATACGCTGACGAGACTCTCTGCTCTGTGCCGCCGCGCGATTGATAATCCGCCGGGGAAATTGGCGGCGATGCGTTCGTTTGTTTGAGGGATTCGACCGCGAGTCAAATCGAGTAGAGGGAATTGCTCTTTCGTCGTGCCACGAGGAAGAGCGAACGATCGACGTTGTCTCTGACTGTGCGCACGCGCCGCACGCGTGTATCCCCTCGGGATTCGTTGTGTTTATTATGCGGGGAAACAAGGACGGCGCTGTACTGGAGCGTTACAAGGCGATATTTCGCAATGTCCATTGCGCGATTCTCTGATCTACATAATTCGACTTTCATAAAGGATTGTAAACTAGATAAATAGAGATAAATACCAGATTTCTTAATTATATCATGTAGATGAAAAACTAAATATTCAATAACTTCAACTATGATTATATTCTATATTTATCAAAATAACTGAATACTTTTACAAATAATTATATTTAACAACCGAAATATTCAGATAGTCTCTTAATCAAAACATTTACAAAATAAATAACGAAGCACTCAGTCCGTTGTTTGCTTTCCTGTTCATTGAAAACAAAATTGATCCTTCCTCTCAATACAGAGAAAACCAGAACGAATTGGCGTCAAGAAATTGGCCCCTCGTCGCCGCGCAAAGTAACGAAAGCGAGGGGCCATCTTTCCCCGATTCACCCGAAACTTAAAAAAAGAATTACAAGGAAAAAAAAAGATCAGCCTCGTCCCCACTTCCCCCTTCGAATCTTATCGAAGTCATTTGTACCGCTCGGCGCCCGATCCGTCCGCGATCGGTTCACTCCGCGAGAGGGGGGGACGACATCCGAGATAATCCGTCTCGAAACGGTCCACCGCCGCGGTGGTCGACCGTACCTGGAAAGCCAGGCGGAGGGTTGCCGCCGCGGCGCGCGGCAGTGGGCGGAAGGCGAGCGCGTCTACACCAACGCGGATATCAAAGAGGCGGCTCATTTACAGCAATAATGAATGCGCTATTAATAGTCGGACCGACGAGCCGAGGGGAAGCGATGCGGCCGGTACGGACGGCGATGCGTGTTCGCCGCACCGAGCTCTTCGCGCCGTACGGCTCGCGCGCATCGCGGAGGGTGTGCGGACACCGCCGCCGAACGCCCGACACCGAACAGTGAACAGTGAACGGAGCCGCGCCGCCGACGAGCTTAATGACTAGTCCAGTCACGTTATCGCTTTCCTCCCGATGTAGCACGCCGCCGCGGAGGCTGACTTTTTAATAAATAGTTCTGCCCACGGCGCGGACCCGACGTATCGCCGTGAAAACGCCTTTCGCCCGCGTGGTCCGTTTGTTTCTCGTTCTCCGCCGCGTTTTGTGACGAATAGACGGTTTTTACGCTCTCCATCTCGCTGACGTTGATCGCGCGAATATCGCGATGGGGTTGGCGGTCTGCGAGGGGTCGTGAGTTTCATAGAGGGTGCACAGAGAAAAAGAATTAGTTGGATCTACTGATAATTATTTGTGGGGTAGTACCTAAGTAATTATTTATTTACGTCGATTTGATCTTTATTCATATTAATTTGATATTTCTTCCTTGCAATGACACACTATTTCACGTGATTATAAGGAAGAGATATCTGATCGATGTGTATTAAAGGGATTTCATTGATATAAATTAATAATTTTCAATGGACCTAACTAATTCTTTGTCTCTGTCTGAGTTTGATAGACTCGTTGTGGGTGTGTACACTGAGAAAAAAAAAAGATTAAAAATTATTCTGTTAGAAGGATAATCTGAGTACGAAAGGTAAAGTGGATCAAAAATTATTCTAAGGAAGGTTAAATTTTATACCCTGGAAGGATAATTTTTGGTTTGTTTTACCTTTCGTACTCAGATTATCCTTTTAACAGAATAATTTTTATCTTTTTTTTCTCAGTGTAGCGGATGTGAACGATGTTCATGTATTTTATACAGAGTTGTCCGTTTTGTACTCCGCTGTAATTTCGTTCCGTGGTTGCCTTTCGTCAGACGCGACTACGAAATTATATTTCAATTCCACAGAGGAAAACTAACGTTAGTTTTGGCTTAGCATCGTGTATTTATAGAGAAGTCAAATCCAAATTAATTTAAAAATCGTCCTTTTAAGAATTTCTCCGCTGTATTTGAATATCGATTATTTTTTCAATGCAATCAGTGGCACCTATTAAGCATTTCTGTGAACAAGATTCACCCCCTATTTTTAAACGCAACAAATTTATTATTAAAACGAACTTTGTGAATTAATTTGAAAATGATTGTTTTCAAGAAATATGGTAATTTGATTCAAATGAATACCGATTTGATTAAACTCTCATTCAATTCAATCGATATCTACATAAACCTATAATCGATATTCATTCGAATCAAATAAACAGACTATCAGAAATATTCGATCATCACATTTATCCGAATCAAACGCATTCTTTTATCTCTTCTCCTTGTCGAAACGACCCCATGAGCACGCGTAGATATACCCAAGCTAGGGATATCCCATAGCGGGACGTCCTCTAGTTCATATCTCTCTCTTCGACGTGATTAATAGCTTTCCCGTGGCTCCGTCGACGAGCGTGGATACGAATAGCGAATAGGATTTTCCGGGGCCAGCGATACGCCGATGGCACGGGCGATACGTACCCAGCAGTAAGTATATCTAGACTCGAATCGAAAGATTCGCACAAAGCGCCGTGGATCCGTCGAGTGCAGACGTGTCAGAATATCCACGGAAAGGAGGAGAGAACAGCACGAAGAGGAGAGCCTTCCCCGCAGAAGAGACCAGGCGACGGACAATCCTCCGCGAAGCGAAGAGGCGCTCCTCTCCGCAGAGCTGAATGCGCTCCGCAAGTGATATTGGCAAGTATACGCGCGGCCCGCCTATGTATATCGACTCAGCGAGTAGACCCGATAATCCGTCATGCCCACCTATGTGTATTCAGCACGCAGCCGTCGGTACCCGCGCGCTTATAGGTATACCCGTGGTCCGCAACGTCGTAAATAATTTTAACGCGAAGATTAAATTTCATTCGGACGACTTGCCGTGATGAATCGGCCCGACTTGGCCGCGCAACGCGAATGGGAGAACTCGTCCGGCGCCTCGTAACGACTATTATACCGAATTACATACCGGGACGAATGGCGGGGCCGCGCGGGTCTTAGGTGGCGCGTTACTTATTTTACAAATGCAACGCTATCAATCACTTTTGCGCGCCACTCGCGCGCGGACGGGATATGTTGAAACTCCTAGGCCGACGTGCGTGTAGTTCTTTCGATTTAGTTCGCACCGCGGCGGGGTTTGACGGTCACTGTCCGCGTGCTTCACGAATTGGGCAGTTACCTGCGGTGCCTGCACTGAGAAAAGAAAAGATTAACAATTATTCTGTTAGAAGGATAATCTGAGTACGAAAGGTAAAGTGGGTCGAAAATTATTCTAAGGAAGGTTAAATTTTATACCCCGGAAGGATAATTTTTGATCTGTTTTACCTTTCGTACTCAGATTATCCTTTTAACAGAATAAATTTTAATCTTTTTTTTTTCTCAGAGTGTGTCTCTTTCAGCGCTCGCGCCTCTCTATCGCGCGGACGAGCTCGGAGCGATTTTTGTTTCTGTAATCGGAGTGCTGCACAGATCTGGCGTTTTTTAAGTGTAATTTATGCTCGCGTCTACACTGAGAGGAACAATTGCTTGTGCACTGAGAAAAATTAATTAGTCAATTTAACCAAAATCGTGGAGATGATAACCGAACCGTTTGGTGAGACATGGATCCTTCGTGTGTTTGGTTGAATGGACCAATTTCTGGTTAGGATAACTAAACGTTTGATTCGAATAACTTGATATTTGGTTCAATTGACTAGCATTTTGGTTAGAATAACCGAACACAGTTAACTATGAAAATGATGTAATTCCAGGATCAAGCCGTGGTTTTCTTCGTGCGAGAGAATATTTGATAGGCTTGAGTATTTTTTTCGACGATATTCTTGAATCACGAATATATGTAGGTATATCCTTCGACCAAGAATTGGTATTCTTAAAAATGTTCAAGATCGGAAATTTCTTGGTTCAAGAATTATTCTGTTGATACTGGCAATTATTTCTCTCAGGGTAGTAATTTTCGATCGAGTTCGACGTTAAGCCTGATATTTGCATATCAAAGAAACAGTCTAAAGAACATTTATAGTTTTTAAAAAGATGCATACAGGTAACGAGATAATCGTCGTAGAAGTATATAAACCACGATTGTGTGTGTGTGTATGCCCGATCACGGTGAATTGAATCCAGAATGCCGAAGATACCCGCGCGCAATCCGAAATAAACTTTCCGGCCCGACGCGACGATCGGCGTTTGTGGATCGAGTAAAAATACAACCGGCGCGAGGGCACGAAACCGATCTCGGATATCCACCGTGAAGATGTCGCGGTCTCGGGGTTATCCTGGTCACGCGTCAGTCAGTCAGCCAGTCAGTCAGTCAAGCCCCGCGCGACTCGCACGGCGCGCGCGGGGTTTCGATGCAAATACACGCGTGGCGTGTTCTATTAAGAGCGAAACACGAAAACGTTAAACGACGTGGAGTGACATCAGGATGGGTGACACGACACGGTCCTGCGCTTAGCCGTGGCCCCGCCGACTCCCGGGGCCGGGAAGGGGGGGGGATACGTCGCCCCTCCGCCGCACGGCCCCCGGCGCATCCACCGCCGACACCACTGTCATCCGTTATTATCGCCACGCGGAGAGGCGAGACGTTTTTACGCTAGGGAATTTTTATCGAAACTCCCGCGCGCCAGTCGCGCCGGTATTCGAAGTGGACGTAGGGGTAAGATGGCGGGGTTAGATTCCTCGTATTCGTCTCGATGCACGATTTAAGGGTCTATGTACCTATTTCGTTGTACCGACGCGACGGGTCACTCTGATTGGCTGCGACAAAATTAGCTTGGGGGGCTTGTCGCGGATGACTCGTCAAGGGAATGAAATTCGTCACTTCTGAATCAACACTGCTCAGCTTCGCGCGACGAACGATGCCATCGCCGCGTCGTATTTGCCCTAACACCATTTTTTATCGCGGTCAATCGAGATGACTCGTCGCGTCGGTACAGTGAAACAGACCCCTTATACCGCGCCTGTCGCGGGAATCCTTCACTTTCGCCGCGCGGCGGCAGCACCACCGACGGCTCGACGAACGAAATGGCGGCGCGGGCGAACAGCTGATCTAACCTTCAAACCGGGCGGCCGCGGATGGAACGATATTTCTTCGCTATGTAGAACGCGGTGAGAGGGTGGGCGGGAGGGAGGATTATCCGTATTCAAATGTTTCTTTGTGCGAACGTTTACCGTCCGCGCGCGCCACTACGAGGGCATGATGCATCACGGACGGGGAGCGAAGAGAGAGGCTCTCTCACGCTCCCATCTACCGCGTGTCGCATTCCGGGAGTGTAGAATCGGGTTGGTGTTCGAGCGCGGTCGGGTGTATACGTATACACACGTGGCACATGGTGTCCCGGTATGTCGGCGGAGAGCGAGTTCCCGCGGAGGTGTGTATGCATGTAAGAGACGGTCTTCTTCCACCCCTAACCCCTGACACATATCTGGGTAGTTATCTGATACGAGCCGGAGCGCGCGCTTTATCGGCTCCACTCATCTAACGCAGGTGATCGGGTCGATCGGAGCGGTACGACGTCGACCGCTCTTCGAGTTTGCGATATGACTCGAGGGGCGGTCTTCTCCGATTGTTTTCTCGCAATGGATGTACCGGATCTGTTATTTTGTCGTTGCAAAAAAAGTATTACGCCATTACAGTTATGAGTATTACTACTCTGATCGGAAGATCATTAGCCCGGATGAAGCAAACTGCGAGGTTTGCGAAACATCGGGAAATTAGTCATTTTGAACGTGGTTACCACTCGGAAGCCATGAGTAGTGATACTAATCACTGTAATGACAATGGCCACGAAAGCGTAAACAAATTTTGGAAATATTACGCCGTTTATTTCCAAGAAGCTGTTCAACAAGAAAGCGATATCACGTTGAAATGCGATTATTTTCATCTCATAACTATATTATTTTTTTACGAACTTGAGAAAAAATAAAAAACGAGTATTACACCAACGCAATAATACGAACGGTTCGCGAATAATGAGCCAATTATACATAAAGTGGACTTATCAGGATACGACACGAGTTATCCGTTGCTCGATTCGATCGATCATTTCTTTATCGCGCAATAATACATCACATTATAAATGAAATCATCATTAGACTGAATATGTTTCTTATCGAAGACAATTATCCCATTCGAACGATATAACCTCGCTTCTAACCGCTGCATCCATTCGGACGAACACCTCGTTACCGCAACT
Organism: Xiphydria camelus; assembly: GCA_963678675.1. Lineage (NCBI taxonomy): Eukaryota > Metazoa > Arthropoda > Insecta > Hymenoptera > Xiphydriidae > Xiphydria > Xiphydria camelus. Next base: position 26,766,167 of record OY783197.1, on the reverse strand, counting down.
CGATTAAAAGGACATTACGAAACGCCGACGCAACGCGCGCTTCGCTTTTGAAATCGTATCGAGCAGCCCGGGCGCGTAAGTCGAAATTGTAACAGGATGTATGCCGGTGTAAATGCGAGATACTCGGCGCGCGGCATCTACGTCTACAATGTAGACGCGGCGCGAGAAGGAGAACCGCCTCGCGGCTAAGCGGTTCGAATCGACCGCGCATTGACATTGCCGACAGGGCGAGTGGCTCATAAATAACCCGACCAGTTTACCGAGCTATTATACAATTATGATTACATCTCGTGACCTAGGTGGTCCAGCGTTTCAGCGGGTCTCGCTCCGTGTCCCGCAAGATATAGTTGCTCTCGAAAGTTCAACGCGGTTCGAAGCACCGCGGTGTTCTCACCGCCGCTATTGTTCCGCGTCTAGACGCTTTGCGTGAAACGTTACCTACTTATGCGTGTGTGTACGCTTCTCACGTGACCTTTACCATGTTGCAACTTCTGCAAATACAGTGATACGGTCAAATAATTATCAAATTCACTTCTCTGTAGGTATATAATTCGCATCCTATTATAGAAAAAAAAACTCCCAATAGTCGAAAAACTGAAAAAAAATGAATAAATTCTCGCTTAAACTCTTTTTTAATCAAAGTACACCGCAAGAGCTGTACGAATGAATCCGAAAAAAGATTGATTTATAAACGAGTACAGTGACAAATATGAAAAATGTATCTCGAAATCACCACGGGAAGTTGGCCCCTCGCCCCCATCGCTCTCCATGGCAACGAGGGGCCAACTTCCCTGAAAATCGCGCGCATTTTGCTCTCGTTCGGGCGCTGCAGCGCCCTTTGTCTTGAGAATAAAGATGCGAAGGAATCGCGACCCCGCCGAGAAGCTGGAAAGACGAATGCCGCGCGACGACGGGTATCAGCATCGGTACTTCCGTGATCCCTGTAGTCTCCGGATCGGGCGACAGGGCGATAATACGGGCGGGCGACGTGAACGCGCGTCTCTGGCGCCCGGCCAGTTGCAAGAAACGGTCCATTCGCCAAAACGCTAAGTCCAGCCGGTCCATGCGCAATTTAAATTTACCTAAGCGTGTTTTGCGTCATTCGGCTCTCCGACCTGATTTGTGATCTTTCGGTAGTTTTGCAGCTGTGGATGACGCGGGCCAAAGATCGTCCGCAAAATCAACGACCCGTCTACATTTCTCTCCGGTAGGTAAGGGAAGATTTACCGCGCCGAGCCTCGCGCTCCTTTCGAGCGGCATCCGCGGTATCCTCGTTCGCGACGCGACCCCGGTGTGTCGCGGTGCACGTGAACAAATACCGGGGATATCGAGGGGTGGTCCGCGTGTAGCGCGACGCGATAGCTCCGCGCCTTCGGATTGTTTGTTTTTATTTCGAGCTTCGTTTTTTTCTGGGTGGGAAAAATGGAAGAAATGTGTTCTTTTGCTATTCGTAATAATATATTACAATATTAAATAGGGTAAAAGTAGGATAAACGCCTCAGTTTTGACTTCCAATGCGATTATCTCGGAACGCAGCGAAGCTACGTAAAAAATGAAAAGCAACTTTTATATAGTGGAAATAAAAACGAACATTTTTTGTTTAAACTTTTTCTCGACATCTCTCGTCGTTTTCAAGATAATTGATTTTGAATTAGTACTTCAACCGGAGCGATTATCCCACTTTTACCCTAAATCAGCAGTTATTCGCTCGTCTGGATGAATTTGCTTCGGTTTGAAAAAACGTAATTTCCTAAGATTTATTCTCAAATCGATAACGAATCGTCCTCCGAATTGTTTCAACGCTTGACTCTTGTACATTACGCATGCAAATTGGAGCAATATATGCAACGCTTCGCGCACATCGACGAAATAATCTCGCTCGAATAAGAGTCCCTATCGAGAAAAAAGGAAAGAGCGTCTATACACGAGTGGTGCGCGTCCCGATACCCCGCCGCATCGCCTCCGCATCCCCCCTTCCTTTCTCGCCGCGTTCCCCGTCGTTTTCAATTTCGCTTCGACGAGTAATTTCTCAGTGACGTCGAGTCGGAGTACCCGCGGAGGAGGTTCGGATCCGGAGTCTCTCCCGGTTCGATTCCTGCCGACCGTGGCGGGCGCGACAGTGCGCGCGCGGTCGCGCGGCGGAAGCGGGAGGGAGCTCGGGCGAATTTTCGGAGCGCCCAGCCCGTCAAAGAGCGCAACAAAAAGAGGAGGTGGCAGGAGACGAGAGGCGTTAATTGAATTTGGGTTCGGTGGATTATTGTGAAGCGTTTAAAACGGCCAGAAACAAACCTATTTGCGTCAGAGAGCTTTCTCAGGAGATAACAAATGATCGCGGCACCCGCCGCACAAACTTCGGCATAAAAGCTTCGGTGAGAGCTGCGCCCCCGCGCTCTCTTCTCCCCGCGCTCGACGCCCCCGCGCCACTTCGCTCCCTAACCCTCCATACTTGCTGCTCCGCCATTCAGATTGAAAAGCAATAATTTTTGAATCTATTTATAACTGTCCCATGCACACAATCCGGGGTCGAGCCGCGCCTAGCGCCCTCGCCTCAGACGCGCGTTGACCTATTTCGACGGATAAGCGCATCCCTTCTTTGCCGTGCTTAGGCGTCGCCAAAAATTGGGCGATAATTAGGTAAGTATACTCCCGTCGCGCGATGTTCGGGCGAATTAAGTATTGTCGATCCAGTAAGGGGAGCATTGAACTTGAGAGAATGTGTATTGCGAGATGTTTTTCGTTGAATTTTCGAATGTGATATGCTCTATGGCGCGAGCCAATTGAAAAATATCTGAATTTTAAAATACCTATACATAATTATCAATTAATCGATTTAATGTTATTTGTTACTTTGCATTTAACGAGGCACTGATACGAAAATAAAAAAAGTTCCGATTGAAAATGGAATTTTTAGAAAATCAAGAGAATGTTTGAATATATTTTGACTTTGTTTAAAATTAGCCACACGACGACATACGAGTCGACAAATTTTTCAAAAAGAGCAACGAACAGATCTCTGCAACAACCCGAAATAAATCGCCTCGTTCGAAAGAATTTTACGTGCCAACGGCGATGTTGTATTTTGCGGCGAAATTTTCCAACCGACCGCAATGGCGCTCCGCGGGAACATTAACGAGTAAGTAACATGAAAATGGAAAAGTTCGTTTCAAGGTAAAATTTTTGGAAAATCAAAAAAAATGTACACACATTTTTCGACTTCATTTGAAATCGACCACCCTCCATAACACGACGAATATACCTACGAATCGACAAATGTTTCAAAGAGAACAACGAATTGCGAGAAAATTTTCCAACGGACCGCAATGGCGCTCCGCGGGAACGTTTGCCGACGCATGTACACATACACATACATATATATATATATATATATATATATATATATATATATATATATATATATATATATATATATATATATATATATACAGTTCGTTGTATACGCAAGAAACTGTCACGATCGAGGGGTTACTTTATACAAGAGGAGAGCGGCGCGGCGGGGCGAGGGAAGCGAGAAAGGAGGGAGGGTTACATACAGAAAGAGAGAGAGAGAGAGAGAAAAACGGCAATGGAATGGGTCCTCGGATTGAGGGGGGAATGGGGATAGAGCCTGCGCGTCTCCATCCATCACGCGGCGGTCCGATCGGTCGACACACGCGACTCAAACGTACCAACCTCAGAATGCATTACCTTCTCAACACACGCGGCGCGTCTCGCGTGTGCGCGTCCGACGCACATCGTCGCGCCGCGACGGAAACCCACTCGCTGAATCTCATCCTCTCGCGCGTATATAACGCGCGCCGGGAATTCGCGGGGAATCTCCTCCATTTGTTTACCCGAGAAACTTGGCCCCCGTCGCCGTGGGAGAGATTTTAATCTGGGATGTGCGCTGGCGTAACGAGAAAAGGAAGCGGAGGGTGGACAATTTTGCCGTTGGAATCGGTCCTGCCATTTTTGTTTGTTCAAATCGACCGATTTTCCGCGTTAAACCATCTTCGGCGTTAAAATCAAGACGAGGAGTGTTGAATGGACACGGGAAATGAGTCGATTTTGACGAATGAAATTCAATGGACCGTTTCTAATGCGGAATTTTCAATTGCGTAGCGAGTATCAGAGTATACCTATATAGGTACCTACCTATTTTCTTTGAAAATGGCGGAAATATAATTGTATTCGCGTAAAATCAAAAATACTTCTAACTCTGTTACATTTTAGAAATTCCTTTCATTAATGACAACGATAAAACGTAAAATCGACTTCATTATTGAAAGACAAACTTAAAAATGCGTTACGTAAAAGCAAAGGAAAGATTCCCATCGATTTTCTCGTCTTACAAAAAAAAAAAAAAGTTCTGCATCAAATTTTATCTCGAGGCTGAAATCTTATACCCATCGCCACGGGACGAGACACGGAGAACGAGATTTTTCACGTATTTTTAATCGTTAATAGTCGCGGTGGCTGACCACCTATGCATGTATGTACCGCGCTGTGTTCGTGACGCATACAGTTCTCCGGTACACACGAGCCGTGCACACTCTATAGCCATCGTTCCTTGTGCGGGAAAATTAATGACCCACCTTCAGTGGGAACAATACGGTCAGCTGCGACTCTACGTGTCTAAGTATACTGTACCGCGTGCGGCGACGGTGATGCGAACGTAAGGGCGGACAAAAACACACAAATGATCCGCCGCGGTGTGTATACACGAGTGTTGATCGATTTTGGTATTCTCGTCGAAGACCAACACTGACGCGCGCGCTGTCAATGGAGAGAGACTGTGATATCGTCCGCGGCGCTCTCTTGGGGTGTTATAATATGTATGAGAAAAATCGGTGCGATATGCGCGCTGTGTGGGATTTCTTCTTCTAAACTCTGAGAGAAATAATTGCTAGTGTTAAAAAATTTTTTGCTGAATCAAGAATATATCTATTATGATCTTACAAATTTTATAGAATAGAGATTTTTGACCGAAGAATATAAATTTTTTGTTCAAGAATACGAACCTCAAGGGAACAAGAAATTCTTTCGTCGCAAAAAAAAACACAATTACTCGAGTCTGTCAAATATTTTATTTCGCGAAGAAAACCATGACTTGATCCTGAAATTATATCATAGGTACTTTTGATAGAAGAAAACATTTTTTTGGCATCAGCAATTATTTACTGATTTTTGTCTTCGAGTTTCGATTCGACGCTTTTGATTCAATTTACTTCATTTGTTATCGGTTCAGAGATTCTCTTTTCTTTCCACATGGAGACTTAGACTTATGTGATCGTCACCACGCTCACGCAAATTACAATAATCGGCTGTTCTAAAATCTACGTTTACTTTGTCGCGTGAATTTGAAGAAATTACTGTTTCTAAATAAATTGTTAAATCGACATTTTAACGCGATTCAAATTAATCGTTGTATTACTGTAGCAATATATTTACGAAAAATTGTGCTTACATCGAATACATGTTTGGCATGTTTATTTCGTATTATTGGAAATTCATTAAATATATAAATATGCTTACTAACTGAGTGCACACTCATGAAGCGCACAATCCTGAGGCATTTGCAAATCTACGCGAGCTAAAATTGCCGTATAATTTACGTACACCAGTCTATATCTCGGGACATGCTCCCAGTTTTCAACTTCCAGCGCTATTATCGTATTTTCTTTCGCTCCCATTTCTTTTTTTTTCTTGAGGGGAATTCCCAGTGAATTATGCGTTGTTTATGAAGTTATTTGGGGTCGAGTCAAACCCAACGTTATAGTTCCAACGCTCTACTATACATCTTCATCGTCCCGGCAATTAGAACCCAACGCAATTTGATTATTATTTCGAGATATCCGGTTTGTTTGATTACTAAATCAACCATTTGTCAGCCGTAACTCGTTGTTCATTAAATATATACAATATGCCCACGGGTGTTTCTCGCGGAAGAATGAATATTCGGCGTTTCGCGTCCGGCGATAAACGTTATCATTTTATTTTCAGGTTTGTTTAATCTCGATTTCAATGAAAATCAATTATTCGGTCATCTTGTTCGGGACCTGGTGCTGCCACCTTCCCTCCCCCCCGTTTCCCGCCGCGTACATGGCGGATAAATTTAAATCCCGAAGCATCGCTTCTTCGGAACGTTTTAGCGCGACGTCCAACCTTATGAATCATGTAGAACCCGTTCGTGTTTTTAGGCTAGGCCGCCTCTTGCGCGCGGGACTATGAATTTTTATCGCGACGAGATGAAAACAAATAGAAATTCGTAAGTTCGCGCGCCTGGCAATTAAAGCCGCGCTTAATGGTGGCCCGCGGCCATTTTCCTACGCGGCTTCGTATCGAATCGTAACGCGCGCGTCGCAAATCATGCGGCGTAACGGACGAAAATAGGCTGGACTCTAGATTTCGCATATTTGATCGTTATCGGATAATTATGCTGCGAAGTATGTGAGTCGATGTGGTATGCGTTTCAATCCGAATTATAAAAAAGGTGACAAATAGTCCGCGAATTCGGCAAGACGAAAGCATGTTCGGCTTGGAGGAAATACTTCGTGAGAATTTTAAGATCCACTTTGTCAGAAATAGACGAAATATAGCTGCAGCAACTGTTTTGGTAGTTATCATTCGAGCTTGCCGATCATCGCTAGTTTCAGCTCCGCTAATTAAAAATAACTGCGATTACTATAAAAACTAGCGTTGATCATACAATAACTCCAAAAGTCGTCACAACTAAATAAGTACGTCCAATTTTCTCGATGTAAAATTTTTTTCCTTCTGCGTAAAACGGACAAGCGTCGAGCACCGCGATTAATTTCCCACACTGAGAAAAATAACTTCAATCAATCAAACCAAAATTCTGGAGACGGTGACCAAACCGCTTGATGAAATATTGATCCACCATCTATTTGGTTAGACTGACCACTTTTTGATCAGATTAACTAAATATTTGATTGGAATAACTTGACATTTGGTTAGAATAACTTGATAACTTGATATTTAAAATTAATTTAACTTAACTAGGTAGGTAATTATCAGGCCAAACAATCATTATCATTATCTTTATCACATTATCATTATTACGTCTCTGAAGAGGGTTCGAAGAGGAACCAAAACGTCAGACGTGAAGTGATTGTTGTTAAAAGTTGTTTGGCCTGATAATTACCTAAATAGCTAAGTTAAATCAATTTTAAACTACTACAGGCAACATAAGTATTACCTTAGGTACACTCAAAAAAATTTGGCCACAACTAGAAAATTATAGTAATTGCAGTGATAATTTTCTTCACAATAGCAATAATTCTAGTTGTCACCAAATAATGTCTGAGGCAGCCAGAAATATAGCTGTGTATTAGCTAAATATTTTTTTCACTGTAATTGAACTTGATATTTGATTTAACTGACCAGTAAGTACTTTGGTTAGAATAACTACACACACTTAACTAGACGCGTTTTGCCATTTAAACCTAATTATTTTTCTCAGTGCATTTCGCATTCACGCGTGACGTACCTACGCGCGTTTAAAAACCGCGAACGCGCATCCCTCGCTCCAAATCGACATCGCGTGGCACGTCCTTTGTCGTGCCGCCGTCTCTCGGCCCTATGAATCATGCGGCACCTATGTTTTAGGTTTCGGGTCAGGTCATTCCTCTTAGGAGCCTGTCTGTTTTGATCGTCCAGGGCGTACCTCCTGGTTACTCCTCGCGCGGAGACTCTCTCCGCGAGAGAAGAGGCATAGGTATACTATACATAAGCCTCGCGAGCATTTATTTATGGCCCGGGTTCGCTAGGGTACACCCGGGACCCGCCCCTACACCGAGCACTTTGCACCGTGCACCACCTACGGAATGAAGTCGTTCCCGTTCTGTACGACCATACGCGAGCGCGTCCTTGATTTTCCACGAGTCCATCGACCTGGAATCAGCGGGGTTGGTCCTTCATTTAAATATCGTTTGAGGTCTCGTGACATTTTTTCTAATCAATTACACCGATACCGCGGGTGCTTCCTCGTAATTATATCGCTCGTGCTTCCCTTTGAAATGCAGTTCAAGCTGTACAATAAAAAATCTCCGAAGTGTGTCGACCTTTGCCCCGTATAATGGTTGTTCCCGCGTGCGGTCATATCTACCGATAAAACGGGTGTGGAGGCGCGACAAAAAAAAACTCACATGACCTGGCCACTCATCGAAATGCTTCTTCTTGTACGCTCAAAAAAATTTGGCCACAACTAGAAAATTTTAGTAGTTGCAGTGATAATTTTCTTCGCAATGGCAAGAATTCTTGCTACGCTAGCAATATTTTTCTAATTGTTACCAAATAATGTCTGAGGCAGCCAGAAATATAGCTGGATTAGCTAAATATTTGTTTTCAGTGTATCGTCGAATCTGAAGAATCGGAAGTACAATTGAAGAGAAACGTTTAGCGAGGAATTGTCTCGCTTTGAAATTGTGGCTTATCTCATTCGGTACCTACAGACATTCTTTTTTGTTACAATTCAAGGCTAGACGAGCTCGGTTTGGCTTTTACGGTTCGAGTATGCGTACACTGAGAGAAATTGTATGGATTGTACGGCAATGTCAGTAGTTTATTAATGCGCACAGAAAGAAATTAATTGTAATTATAATTTTAGTAAACACTACAGCAAACACTTGCAACTTCTACAAGCTTTATCATAATTTTTACTAAAATTTTAGTTATCATAACAAGAAATTGGCCTTGTCTCGAAATTTACCACAAATTTTTTTTCCGTGTAAGAATAAATTCTAGTTACCTTAGAGAGAGAGAGAGCAATATACGTATTCCTATTTCAGCTACACATAGGTATAGTTATTTCAGCAATAAGCATTGCTCTTGTTACTATTTAGTACATTATCTATAGGTACTGTCTAGTTAAACTCAGCAATACGTATTTCTATTTCAGCTATACGTACCTATAGTTATTTCAGCAATACGCATTGCTCTTGTTACTATGTAGTATATTACCTATAGGTACTATCTAGTTAAATTTATTTAGCCTTAAAGTATAGCTATCATGGCTATACTTATTGCTGTGCGATCTATAAATTTGTCTCAGTCTACAGTACCATCTTCGCGCGACGCTATATACCTAACCCACCGCCAGCGGAGGGTCGTTTTTTCCCCAAATCCGTGCGCGCGCGCGCGCGCACTCGAAGAAGACGCGATGTCACGCATCGAGGGCGAGCAAAGCGGCGCACAATGCGTGGCGTAAGGGGATCCGCAATAATTATTGTGTCGCGGTCGTTCCGGTACTCGTGTCGCGTCAAAACCGCGAGGCTCGAGCCCATTCGTATAGCGAGCTCGTAAATTTCAACTCGGGGCAATCCTCCTCGGGGGGGTTATCGGCTAAAGGGCGGCGGCGGCGGCTGCAGGAGAGCGCAAGGATCAAGGATCCCCGTAGCGCTCCCCGGCGCAGCAACAGGCGGCCCCCACCTCGTCCCCTGCATACATCCACGCTACATATCGGTCCCGTTTGTATACATGGTTAGCGCGGTCCCAATGAAAATCTACACCGCATAACTTCGTTCGCGGAGTGCGCTTCCCTCAGTTCCGTCGAGGGTTTGGAGAAACAGGCGGATTTTAGGAGCGAGACGCCGCGAAAAGGTCTGAGGGGGACGTCGAGTATGTACAGTCATGATGTCCAGCGGTCAGGGAATCGTGAAAAACGTGGAATTGTCAGTGAATTATTCGAATCAGGGAAATGTCAGGAAAAAGTCAGAGGAATTAAACAATTTTGTGGAATTTTTCAAAAATACTTAATCTATATAGATTTTGAAAATAAGAATTTCCTGTGAATCTCTTTTCACGGACAGTAAAAATATTGATTACCGATGGAAGCAATATCTATTAGTACAAGAAGTGTGCTATGACTAAAAATGTATGTTTGAAAATTCCTTCTCATCTTAAGAAAAATTATCGAACGATAGAAATATGATTTCGCAAAACTGCGTATTAAATTATTTTCATATTTATTTCTCAATCGGCATACCCGTTATATAAATATTCGTTAATCTGTTCATTTGACGGAATGACTGATGTGCATAATATTACTTCATACTGGATCTATGATATAATCAGGGAAAATTTATTACATTTTAGACTGGAAATCCTGACAAAATGTCAGGATATTTTTTTCATGCTTTACTAGACACTAGGACAATGCACCAGAGTAGCGAATATATCTACATCTAGAGTTCGTTATTTCAGCAGAGGATTAAGCGAGCGTTTATCATTTAGCGCGATACTGAACATTTGAAGCTCCGCTTAAACCGTCAAATCCAACCGCCCGAGCTACTGCGCTCGACGACTGAGACCTAGATCACTTAAATTTGGTTTATAGGCTAAGATACATGACCGTAACCAACGATTAGCGTTGGTTGAACGTCGGACGCATCCGTCGGAACTTCCCGCGCGAAAGAGTCGAGACGGTCGCGGATCCGAGGAATATTAATCGCGTCGTATCGTCGCGTGAAAATCGAGACGCCCGCGTCGACGCCGCGCTGGGAAACCAGTTCTCGATGCTTGACCTCGCGGCGCGTTCTCGCGCGACTAGACCGGGTAATAACCGTTTTGCGTATTCCGCTTTGAAATACCAGGCGTTCGGAGTTGCGTGGCGCACTTTGCGCCGAGCCACACTAGAGGCGGACTGTGACTTTTGTCGAGTTGCGAGAGCTGTGGTATGCTCGGATACGTGGCAATCGTGAGGTATCTGCTGAAATGACGCTATCTGTGTATGACGCGGGAGTTGCTGTCGTCGCAACGAGTAGCCGCAGTTTCTTCTCAAGTATCGAGGTGAAGGAAACTGCGCGCGTGTAGGACTTTTATACGATGATTCACCGAGAAAAATAATTCAGTTAAAATAGCAAAGCGCATCTAGCTAAACGCATTTAATTACCTACTTTAATCGAAATGCTGATACGTTAAACAAAATATCAAGTTATTTTAACCAAGTCCTTAGTTATTTCAACGAAATGTTTAGTTATTCTAACCAAAAAGTCAATTTAACCAAACAGATGGAGGATCCATATTTAACGAAACGGTTTGGTCATCATCTTCACCCAGATAGACAGCAATGTTGAAAGTAGTATTTAGAAATTTTATTCTCGCATTAAAATATCACTGTGAGAGTATAAAATGATGGAATTTATGAAACGACTCTGTGTGCTGCTAAATTGTAGAAGATATATAAAATGAAATAATAAACGACATTCAATTGAATGGTAATTCAAGCATGATGCGCAATTTGGTTGCAATTTTACGCATAGATATTGGTGCAATTTTCAAGGCATTCCATGCTGTTTTTAACTTCCGGTAAAATGTATACTATAGATACATGGATGCATCTGTGCATAATTCTGTTACCATTTCTCAGTTTGCAATGTTATCCTATTGCAGACAATATACTACCAGCTGTCTATCCGGGCAGGATTTTGGTTAAATTGACCACGTTATTTTCCTCAGTGCAGAAATGAAATATTCCTAGAGTAATTAACATAATTATGCTCGTTGAGGTTAATTTAGAAGGTCAGAAGAAATGAATTCACCCATTATTATGATACTTCTGAGGACGAATAGAGAGATTAACTCCATTTTTCTCGACGCATAAAGACGCCGCTAAAGATTCTCGACGACGAAATGCACGGACGTGCTGCGAACGTCACGCCTTTTTTTCCCCCGGCAAAAAATGCCTCCTCGCGACCACGGCAAAGAAATCTCCATACATCGATGGAGGAGCAGAGAGCTGCGTGAAATATAAGGTACGAAGAAGGGTGACAACGCGCGACTGTACGAAAACCAGTTCCCGCAACGTTTGACCTTACACCCCTCCCGGCATAAGGGATAACAGACGGATTTGTGTCTTGGGAATTGTATTCGCAGTCACCCCCCTGCCACTGGGAAACCCATAACCGAGTCCCGGCGCTGTATACAGGCACTCTCGGTCTTATTTATGGAGGAATGATCGGGCTGTAATTATGTTCCCCGCGGTAAGGGAGTCCCCCCTCCTCCCACCCCCGCATAACGTCCGGCTAATCATATTATTCGCGCGTTAATCGCGCATTCGCTAACGAGTTATCAGAGTATCGTAGTCCTGCGAGCATGTAAAGCTGATTACGTCACGACACGTCCGCGATAACACGCCTATACGGTGTCTATTCGCATCGGAGGTGTGAAGGAAACGAATGTGAAAATTAGATACATCAGTTACGTCCTTGAGCCTCTAATGTATAATTGATTATACCTACTGATTACTATAGGACTTTCGTTGCACTCGAGTTCATCGTTATTGACGAGTTTTCCGCATCGGCTTAATCATTCATCGCAACAAATATCCGCTCGCACATCCGAGAAGGACAAACACATGTGATGATCACACTTCCACGCCATCATTAAAATCGACGCAAGTTCCGTTCTCGCACCCTGCGCAGGAAATCTTTTCGCTGTATTTATTGCATCCGTATGCATGATCCGTTCTCGCAGATTAAATATCCGCAGAACGAACACCTATAAATACGACGATATCGACCAGATAACGAATATTCAAGCTCATAACAAGCTCGCGAAGACCTATTCAACCAAAGCTTTGCTGTATAACTTTTCGATGAACAGTCGACATCGATCCAAGTCAAAAGAAAAAACAATCCAACGATCCACGAATAAGTATCCGCGCGGTAGAAATCGCACTGAGTTCCGGTAGGTACTCGAGTTGGCCCCCACCTCGCACCACGCGCCGCGATAAGCGGAGGCCATCTCGGACACCCCATTACACCGCGACACGACAGCCCATTGTCATACATCGCGATGAAAAACGCCCGCAAGGTTCTCGCTCCTCGTCGCGCCGCTGCCGAACCGATTCGTCGGTTCGTCCCCTCCCACCCCGCCGCTACGACCGAGACCCGACAGCATTCTCCGAGCCGATTTTGTCAGCGGCGATTCCGACGCATTTCCCGACTCGGGACCCACATTTTACGCGCACGTGAACGCGAGAAGCCGGGGGGCCGGACGAGGAGGTCCGAGATTTCCCGACCAGACCGCCGGACCCGCCGCGAGGGGGTTCCCCGCCTGCCGCTCCGCTTCCGCCGCGCGAGGGGAAAAGTCCGACACCCCCCCCCCCCCCGTACCGTCGCCTCGCCGCCGAACGATCTCGCGTCACGCGCGCCGGACCGCCGCGCCGCGCGCTCGGCTGCAAGCGGCGGCCACTCGGACGCGCCGCCGCCGTTTGCGAAGCGGTTTTCGGCCGGAATATAAAGCAGGGATGGAAGGATGCTACGTTAACCTCTCGCGGAGGCGCGGGGCGAACGAGGAAGCCCAACACAAGAGGAATCCTTGCCTTCGGAGCCGTTCGGGGGCCGAGCGAGCGCGCGCGCCGTGCTAAGGCCGAGCCGAGCCCGAGAGAGCCGAGCGAAGGAAGGGCCCCCCGCCTTACAATGCGGCCTGATTTATGGCCTGGCGCACATACATAGAGTTACACACGATATCATAATACCATTAATTCTTCGTCAAATTCCCCGCTGACTGAATCATACTGCCCGCGCAGTAAATCACGCGGCGACTAATGCGAACGTGACCAGTGCTGTCTTATCTTCTTTGACCCGCGGGGGCAGGTGGACCTGGTCTTTGCCAGCGTCGCGCAACCCCGCGTTTAACTCGTCGTCTCGCGCGCGCCCCGCGACGCCGCTGGCCGGTTTCGCGCGCCGTCGCTCGCCGCGTCGCGACGTTCCGCCCGCGATTCTGTCGGGCGGGTGTTTGGATTTTTTTTTTTCGGTGGTGGTTTCTTTCTTCTGGTTTCGCAGTTGTGCGAACGTTTAATTGTCATCGGTATGCATTGTTGTTCTAGAGAAATTCGTCGTGTTTAAGGTGACTTTTTCGATAGCGGGACACGTCCTAGTGTAGCTGGGCATATTCGAATGTAATTCAAATTATTGAGTGGGGTAGAAAGGAACTATTGAAAAAAACTATGTTCTGACTAACTGAGTCATCGCAAGCTACACAGAGAAAAAGAATTAATTGGACCTACTAAAAATTACTTGCGGAGACGCGAGTAATTATTTATTCCCACCAATTTGATCTTTCTTCATATTAATTTGATATTTCTTCCTTGCAGTCACATACCTACTATTCCATATCATTGTAAGGAAGAGATATCAAATTAATGCATTGCAAAATGTCATTGGCGCAAATAAATAATTACTTTCAACCCCGCAATTCATTTTTAGTAGATCCAACCAATTCTTTTTATCTGTGTCGTCTTCAATAAATTAAGGATGTATGCAGGAAATGACACTACACTGAGAAAAATAACGTGGTCAATTAAACCAAAATGCTGGAGACTATAACCAAATCGTTTGGTGAAATATGAATTCTCCATCTGTTTGGTCAGACTGACGAAATTGTTGTTGAAATAACTAAACGTTTGATTGCAATAACTAAAAATGTGGTTAGAATAACTTGATATCTGGTTCAATTGACCAGTATTTTGATTAAAATAACTAGACTCGTTTAACCAGATGCTTTCTATCATTTCAACCAAGTTATTTTTCTCAGTATAGTAAGAACCACGAGTAAAATCTGCTGTATGAATTTTTACGCCTGTTCGAATACTCCAGGACTTAGCCGTCCGGCTATTGGGACAGTTACCTCACATACTTGTCAGTTTACGAGCCTCGTATGTGTAATTAATTATTTCTACCCCGAGGAAACACCGATTTTGACTCGCGTTGCAGCGTAGGTACTCGTGTCATCGAACGCATGTTTTCGAAAAACCGCGGCGGAAGACATACACGCGGGTATACCGCGCCACGTGTGCGTCGCGATGCCCTGCGAGTTGTATCGTAAAGTATTCGTTCGCGCGCGCGCGCGCGCGCGGCGGATTTATTTTCGTCAATTCTCGTTTTTTCCCCCGCTAAACGTCTCGACGCGTTGTGAAATTTACGAGCGAGTTTAATTCGGTTTCCGCGCGCGGACAGTCGGTCCGAGTTTTCAGCGTAGAGAGCCCCGCCGAAACCGATGCGCCCGCGTTGAGGCGACACTGGTTTCCAAGATCGGCGCGCTTTCGGAAACTCGCGCGGAAACGGCGGAGCCTGCAACTTCGTCGCGTGTGGGCCGTGAGATATTTGTTCTCGCGGATAGATTTATTTTTTCTTCGATTCCTTTTTATCTCTTACTAAACGCCCGCGACGCGTCGTGAAATTTACGACTGCATTTAATTCCGCTTCTGCTCGCGGACGTATGGGCGGCGGACGTGAAATACGATTTTGCCATTGATTTTTATTTATATCGACGACGACCCGGGGAGATATCGAGAATTGATGCGAAGGGCGGGAGGCCGCGAGCAAGTGACGTCATCATTCTTGCGACGTAATCGTGCAGTGGATTTTCGGTGGGACGATGCCGAAGAAATTATCGCGATTTTCTCGTCACTTCTCGCAAGTGCACACTGAGACAAAAATGTACTTGATCGAAATAAACGTGCCTTTGGATAGTCCCAAGAGCGTATTTATTCGATTTAAATGAATATCGATTTGATTCAAATAACATCTAATTAATTCAGTAATCTAATATTTGCGTCCAACCGATATTCATTTAAATCAAATAAATATGCTCTTGGGATTATCCAAAGGCACGTTTATTTCGATCAAGTACATTTTTTTCTCACTGCAGACTGAGAAAAAAGTAAATTATGGTTCCTTTAACCAAATTTTTCTCTGAACGCATTGCTCGACCTCTTCCCCCCCTTTTGATTTCACACCCCAATCGCTCATCGGCAATTACTCGACAACTATTCCCCGCTAAACTTTCGAGGAATTTAACTCGCGCCGCGCTACCGGCGCGGAATAAATTTCCATAGGAAACCGCGACGCACTTTATGGTAACGCGGCCGGGCGACGATTGTACGCGGCTATGTATCTACGTTCGTCCGGACTCGACCATCAAAATTCGAGGCACGAGGTGCCGGCGATTACGGATACGTCGCGATGCTCCGGGCCGCGCGCGACGCCTAAAAACTGCTTCTAGCCTAATTATCGGAGCGCCGCGCGCCGCACGGCGCCGCATCGCAGTCGGATTTTTCACCGCTGCGCGGCATTGGTTCTGTTCTCCCATTCGTTCCACGCGCTCCACGCGTATAGCGCCTACTACGTGGCCGGTAAATAATTAATTCGAACGAGTCGAAAAGGTGACTGCTAAAAATGCGCGTCGTTCGGAAATTAATGACCACGAAATTGTTACTCTAATTTATGTCGCGTCTCCGACGGTATAATTATACTTTGCATCACACGCGACGGGCTCGCGGGGGACATAACTTTGTAGCCGAATATAATTTGTGTGAACGGCAGTTGAGTTTTAGCTTTGAGAGGAGGAAACGAATCTTCTCGTTATTTACAAAAGAATGTTCCCGTAGTCTACACTTCTTTTCCCTCCTCATTTCTCTCTGTACTTAACCATATTGATACACAAGGCAATCCATCTCGAACGATTCCACGGCTGTCAGTTCCCTCTCGTCACCAAAATCGAATGAAACCCCCGACAAAGATGCATGCATACATGCATTGAGAAAAATAATTAGGTTAAAATGAGAAAACGCATCTAGTTCAGGGCGTTTAGTTGTTCCAACCATGGTATTTGTCAATTGAACCGAATATTTAATTATTCAAACCAAATGTTTAGTTGTTCCAACCAAAAAGTGATCAGTTTAACCAAACAATTTGATCATCGTCTCCAAGGTTTTCATTGAATTGACCGAATTCTCTTCACAGTGTACACTGAGAAAAATAGCTTGAGGTTTGTTCCCGTTGCCTACACTTTCTGCGCTCATTTCTCCACGCTATAGCGTATCTGTAGTTGTCACAAATGGACCGAAAGTATAGAATTCCTCACCAATTATTGCACCTCTTCTCGAGGAGAAGGAAGAATCGGTAGAGGACTCTACACTTTCTGATAGCTATAGATATGCTATACAGTGGAAAACCGAGTGTACTTAGAGTGTAGAGAACGATTAATCTTTGGTTAAAATTACAAAACACGTCTAGTCAAACGAGTCAAGTTATTCTAACCAAAATACTGCTAAGCTTAACCGAATGTTCAGTTATTTTAACTAAATGTTTACTTATTCTAACATCTTCTGGTTATTCTAACTAGAAAATGGTCAGTCTAACCAAACAAACGGAGGAACCACGTTTCGCCAAATGATTCGATTACGGTCTCCAGAATTTTGATTAGATTGACCCAGGTTATTCTTCTCAGTGTACATATCCAGTTATTCTAACCAGAAAATGGTCAGTCTGACCAAACAAACGGAGAGCATCCATATTTCACCAAACGGTCTGGTTATGGTTTACAGGGTTTTCGTTAAACCGACCGGGTTACTTGTCTCGGTACATCGTCCTATCGTCTGCGAAACATCAGCTCGAGAGGCGCAACCAACGACTCCTCTTCTCATCGCGCATATTTTCTCCGCGACGCGATCTCCGAAATCTTCGGCGCGCTTTCACCGCCGATCACCAACCGTGTCCGAGTACTCACTCTGTCCGATGTGAACCCTCTTCATCCACGGATAAATCTGCGGCGGATTCGAGCCGCTCGCGTTGGCCTTGTTCGACGTGTTGTTGCCGGTGCTGGAGGTGCTGGACGTGGAGGAGGCCGGCGACGACGCGGACGACGCCGTGGTGAGATTCGAGCCGCCCTCGCCGACACCCCGCGAGCCGCCGCCGGGCGGCGAGGCCGCCGATGCCGCGACGGACGATCTGGAGGAGCTCCCCGGCGGCGACGTGAGCCCGGAGCCGGTTTTACTGGTTCCCGGTGCCACGAGGGGCGTCGGGCTGTTCCTCGACGTGGACGTGGTCAGGTCCTGCGGGGAGGCGACGCTCGCGGAGGACGTGGAGTCGGCGTACTTGCAGCTGGCGGCGGAGGGCGCCGTGGGAGCGGTGGCGGCCTGCAGCAGCGGCGACGTCGGGTCCGGGTGCAGTTGCTGCGGGTGGTGCGGCTGCGGCGGCGGCTGTTGCGGCTGCTGCTGCTGCGGATGATGCTGGGGCGGCTGGGCGTGCATGTGCTGCTGCGAGGTGGCGGTGGCGTTGAGCCGCGGTTGGGGCTGCAGTTGCGTGTAGTCGATCATCCCCGGGGGCGCCGCGTGCTGCATCCCCGAGGCCGGCGTGGCGTAGGCATGCTGCGGATAGTGCTGCTGGGGGCTGTAGCAGGGCGCGGGGTAGCTGGTGGCCGCGGCGTTCGGGTTGTAGTAATCGCCCCCGGCCGGCGAGGCCGCCTGCATCGGTTCGCCGGGCGAATTGGGGGTCGGCCGTGGCGGCTGCTGCTGCTGCTGCGGCTGCTGACTCGCGTAGCAAGACGTCAGCGAATTGATGAACTGGTAGGAACTCATCTTCCGGGACGCGGGGGAGGCCTGTACTCGCGCGCGTGCTCTCGGTTATCTCTCGTCCTGTCCGGTGGAACGCGGTGCGTCGGTGGAAACGGCGTCCGTCTCCCAGGTCACTCGAACATCGACACCACCGCACTCCCTCCTTCGCTCTCTATTTCACCCCTTGCGATCTCCGATCGGAGCGACTTCTTCCGCACAGCGGGGAGATCTCAAGTACAGGGCCGCGCTGCCATCGCGCCTACGCTCAACCGCCCTTGACGCGGGAATCGGCCCACCCCCGTTTCACGACCGCATCTCGCGCACTCCCGTCCGCTCCTCGCGCCGCGGCGTAAGGTGGGTTCGCGCGAATTATTGCGCGCCGGTAGCCGCCGGCGGGGGGCACCGCGCGCGCGTTAACGCGACTAACGATTCGATAATGAACGAGGGTCACTGGCTAATAGAGAAAGAGAGAGAGAGAAAGAGGGGGGCGGGAGGAGGGCGAAAGAGCGAGATAAAGGGGCACGCGGGATGGAGCAAAAGCCGAGGGAGGGAGAGAAAGGGAGAGCGAGATGGACGGTGAGAAGAGGAGGAGAGAGAAAGAGAGAGAGAGAGAGAGAGAGGGACTGCACGCACACACTCACTGACACCAGGAGGAGCAACAGCGGGGCCCGGCTAGAGTCAAGTTGGTTTACGAGCGCCACGTGGGCAGAGGCTATAAAACTGTCTTCCGCTTCTTTACAGCCTCGCGAGGAGCAATTACCTACGGGGAGCTCGTGGGCCCATCACCGAGCAGCGTAGCGGCCCATCGAGTCGCTCCATTGAAAGAAAAAACAACAACAACAACGCGCACCGCGCGCGCGAATACCGCACTGTGTAACCCGATGGTCCCGAGTGGAAGCAGCGAGGACCGTGTCCTCCTCGTCGTCGCGGTGCACCGGGGGGCGGATCGGAACGGAATGATCGCGTATCGAGCGACGGCGATGGTACACCGGCACCGCGGAGAAGGTGCTCCTCCGTGTGAAGCCTCTCTCTCTCGTGGCGTTGCGCGCGCGGAGGGAGGTGGTATCGGACTGAACCGCGATCTCGGAGCCGGTGCGGTAGCTGTCACGTGCCGCGCTGCGTGTCAGGAGCGCCGACCAATCCCCGCCGTTCGTCAAACCTTGATTGGTCTCTCTTGCCGCCGCGGAGGATTCTTCAACCCCGTTCTCCGCTGGCCCGACGTGACAAGGGTGAGAGGGGTGTCGGTCGGGGCTACGGGGAGGGGAGAGCCCGTCGGGGGGGCTAATGGAGAGATATTCGGGAGCCCGCGGTAGTGGGGGGGCACCTTTCCTAGGGAAAGAGAGAGAGAGAGCTTCCGACGTCACCGAAAAAGTCTTCCGCGAGGGCCCCGTGCGCGCACGCGCCCCCCTCTCGCCACGTCGGGGGTGGCCCCGACCACGAGGGACCGCCGCCGCCGCCGCCGCCGCCGCCGCGGCGACGATTCCGTGGAAAACCGCGCTCGGCGACGCGCGTCGGGACGATCCTCTTCTCTGACGCCTAGAACGCCTCCGTCGTCTCCTTCGGTCGTGGCCTCTTCTTCGTCGGGTCTCGTTGCAGCAGCCCGGAGAACGCGCACCGAATCCCGCCGTCCCCCCCACCCCCTTCAAAGACGCGGCCCGCGCGCGTAACCCAAGAAAGCACCGCGGCGTAGGAGCCTGAAAGCGCGGTGAGCACGCCGGAGAAGGGGTGCGCACATAAGTCAGCCCCGACGGCCGCGGCTGACAGTTTTATGAGAGTTTGATAGCCCCCGCCGCTCTCTTCTCTCGCACGGCGAGAGGACAGAGACACGCGCACTATACGCACCGCACTCTTTATTGTCCCATAAATTCAAACCTGTTGCCCAGGGCCGGGCGAGAGACAGAGAATTAGAGAAAGAGAGAGAGAGAGAGAGAGAGAGAGAGCGCGCGCGAGGTAAATCGTTCTCCTATCCTCGCCTCGGCGATCCGATTGAAGGCCCCGCGTTATCGCTCCGCGGACAAAACCCGGACACAACTCGTAACTCACTGAACAACTGAACTCGGAGAGCCTTCGGAGTTGGCGGCTCGCGCCAGAAGCATGTGTGACGTAGTAGCCAGTTGGTCAAAGGAGAGGGGGGGTTGACGAAGGGGGGAAAAGAGAGGGGACCGGCCGAGGAGGCGGAGCTCCTTTTAGTCCTAGCCGGGTTATTATTAAGACCGCGGTTACAGTTTTCGAATTTTTCGCCGCACGGAGACACCGGCGGCGTCACTCCGCTTCCCGTCGCTGTCGTCACTGATCGTCGCCGCGCGTCCGTCGCCGAGTGTTCGTCTACTGCACGCGTTTCGATCGCGGTGGGTCGCGCGCGCTCGATCCTCCCCGCGAGATCGTCATCGCCGCGCGTGTCTATCGTCGTTCGCTCGTCGTGGATACCCGCTTCTGATCGCGCGCAGAGAGTTACGTCGACATTGTAATTCGGGAGAGCGAACGCCAGGAGATCCGGTGTACGAAAAGAGAGCGCGCGCCGGTCCACGGGGGCCCTCGAGCGATGAGATAGTGTGGCAGTTGCTCACCAGATGTGGCGAGCGTGGCCGTTCCCGTTGAATTGAGGCGCGCGCCCGCCCCCGGCCGCCCCTTCCCGGCGACCCTCGGCGACTCCCCCCCACTCTGCGTCGTCGAGGGTTCCCCCTCCCTGCCGCGCGCCTTTGGAAGTGGCTATCTCTTCCACATCGAGCCCGTAGTACGTGGGTATGCCTGCGTGTGTACGCGCGCGCGGCCTCGAGGGCCTCTCTCTTCCCTCCGCTTCCGACGGTACCGCGCTCTCGCTCGCCGTCTCGGCGTGTGTTTGTCTTTATCCCTACCCGCGCAACCGCCTTCCACGCATTTCCCTGCCATTCTATAGCGGCGTGACGACAAGTGCTCCCGGTCACACACAGCTGATCGCCGAGGCGCGACGCGACACGGTGTCGTCGCGCGACCGGGAGTCCGCGTATAGCGGCTGCTGCAGGCGGATATCGGTTACGGGCGGGTTGCATTCTTATCCTCTGTCGCGCCGAGAGGTTGCCGCTGTTCCGTCTCGCGTACGGTTGGCGAATCGTACATGGGGCTTATATGCGAAATTCGAGGTTTCTCTCGCGATGGTCCGTTATTTTTCTGATGAAAACGAGGCCTACGGCGATTTCTCCGCAGTCGGTCGTCGAGATTTATCGACTCTCGATATTCCTGGAGTCGGAATGAACGCGGAAACGAAATAAGAAGCGTCGAATGCAGTTAAACGCATAGAGCGACGCCCGTCGAAAAGGATGAATACTTTTATCTCCAGCAGACGACTCATATACGCGATAGTCAATAAGTTTTTATACCAACCGACGTAACGGAAAATGCCCGTTGAACCTCGTGCGTGCGTATTCCCTCTCGTCGCACCAATAAAAAAATCGGAGAATCACGGCAACTCTAACAGAGTCATCGCCAGACGTTACTTACGTCACGCCCGTCGTCCACCTGAAACCGGAGTTCCACGCATCGCGGGAACGCGCGCGCAAGAAGCCGCATGATTAACCCATTTCGTTCGTCTTGGCCGTCGGAGTCCGAGAGGGTCTCGCGCGCGTCACTCTTTGTCGCGATCTATTAGAATTTCTAATCGAGCCGGTCGCAGGTGTAAAAAAGCGCATCGAGACCTCCATGAATCACGAGTCGTCGCAAAGAGCGCCGCCGGGACACGTGTACATCCATTATAATGCGTCTCGGAGGCTGGTTTACGCGTCGCCTCGCCTTTCGCACCCCTCGGTCGTTGCATCCCCGCGCAGTAGGTATAAACGCGCGACTCGAGCAGCGTTGCGCGCCGGAGCCGAGCTTTATTGCGGTGATAATTACGACGATTTGTAGGGGCTTCCTTTTCGATCGTTCGCACTGATTTGACGCGCCTACCGTGCCGACGGATTTATTCGAACGCTTGTTCTCACTACATAGAGAAAAAGAATTAGTTGGATCTACTGAAAATTACTTGTGGGATCGCGAGTAATTATTTATTTATATCAATGAAATTGTTTAACACATCACTGAAATGTCACATCCTTGCAATTGTATAAGATAGAATGTGATTGCAGGGAAGAAATACCAAATTAATGCGAAAAAAGATCTGATCGATCTAAATAAATAATTACTTGCGGGCGCAAGTAATTTTTAATAACTCCAACTAATTCTTTTTCTCTGTGTATGATTTGAATTTTTACTTTTTTTTCACTTGATCGAGCATTTTTTCAAAGAAATTATTGTATCTAATATCGTTACTATTTTATTTTTTCTATTTTAACCCTCCGATGTCACCAAGGATCTACTTGATCTAGGCTTCAATTTTGAAACTGACTGTACTTTTTTTTATAATTATAACTAGACCCTCGTCAGACCTTGAAATAAATAATTTCTTCTTAAATCTCGTACTACGAACCTCCTTCGGATTTCGGCAAAAATCGTTTGCACTATAGAACCATTTATTGCTTCAAAATCTTATGATAATCATCCGTAAACTTTATTAAGAAAACTCAAAAAACAAAGAAGCTATGACACTTTTAGCAAAGTAACTCATTCTTCACATGTTTACACATTCACGATCGTTTTTGAATCTCTTCGTTTCATTTTTTACATTTTGACACAGTAATTAGATATTCCACAATGTTTGAAGTATGTTCCATAATTTACCGGTCTAAATTGGACGGATTTTCTTCATATGACTATTCAAAAATCAGCAGAATAAAATATGATCCATGTGTGATCATGTCACGGGCGTATGCATACGGAGGGTTAAAAAAAAGAGTTCCAAATCTGGCGTTTAGGTACTTACTTTCCAGCCGTAGATATATTTTTTGACGAGACGTCCGAGATGCCTGTTGACTGATTTTTGTTGTTAATGGTTCGAAAAATTTCGAAAAAATTGTCAACCCCGTTTTTTTTCATTTTTCATTTTCGACCGTATCTGAGCAGAAAAACGACATACAGAAATGCAGCATACATCATCTTTCAATAAATCTATCTCTTTCGCACACGTTGCTTGGCATAAGTGCGTCTTCCACGGCTCTTCGATGACGTCACAATTCAACGTGCTTATAACCCAGGTAGCAGTGGCACGTCATATTCACGTCGCTTGAAGGTGATTGTTCGTCGACGACGTCATATGCCTTAAATTCGACGTTTTAATCACGTGTTATTTGAAGATCATATTATGACGTCATTGAAATGACGTTTTTTTCACGTAATTTGTTGACGAAACAGTCACATAATTTATTATTTCCCTACGCATAATCAGGTGTGTAACTGTAAGAAATGTATAAGATGAAATACCCATCAGTTGAAAAGTTTGTGAGATATTTTCGTTCAAAGTACAAGAGTAAATTGCGCTGCGTGCGACTAAGTTTCCAGCGCCCAGCGAAATTTACTCTTGTACTTTGAGCGGAAATATCTCACAAACGGTTCAGCGAATGGACATTTCACCTTTTACCTTTTTTTGTTCATCTTGACGAGCTCTACTACTTTTGTAGGAATTAAAATACCGAATTCCACTTAAAAAGATGAAAGTAACCTTCATATCTCGTAAATAATGCGTGTCATTGAAAATCTGTTGCATCTACCATATGTATCTTTCAATACCAAACAAATTTTATTTGAAATATATTTTCATAAAATTACAAATAACGGAAATAAACGGGATTTTCCCTTGATACCTCTGCGGGATACTTTTTACAAGAACTCCAACGGAATAGAAAATCACGGCATTGCGGGTACCCGTGTTACCTGCCACTTTCCTTGGTATCCGCGTTTAATGAGTTCCATGTGCTGACCAAATGCCGTAGACCGAGGTGGGTCTTTCCCTATACTAACGTACCGTCACCACGGCAGAAACGGTTTATTTCTTTGAGTTTGAAAATTTCGGTTCAGTCACGTCGGTAGTCCCGTACAGTTCAAACGATATTCGAACATTCGTGGCATTTTCAGTGCAGTGCATATACGATTTCTTAAAGCAGCAAAGTGACAGGAAAATAAAAGTGAGAGCGAGCGAAAAAAGAGTGACTGTATAAGACGTCGCGTATAATGACATATGTAGGCGTCGAGTTTTCTGCTTCCGAGGAATGTGCAGGCGGCATAGCTGTAGTAAATAGCCGCTGGTTAACGCCACGAAAAAAAGAAGTCTTGTGGCCACCATGCAAGACGCAAAATGAATACAATAAATTATTAAAACGTGGGGAAAATCCAGATGAGGAGACCTGGACAGTGTATGGTATTTGCCGTCGTTTTTTTGAGTGCGGTAAGTACACACATATGCTTATTCCTTCTTAACAAAAGGGGGATAACAACGTAAAGCCGAATTTTTGGAGCTCCTCATTATCTTTTCTTTGTGATATGGTTGAGCGCTGAACGAATGCACGAGATATCGTTCGATAACATTTTTTTTTATTTCATCAGATTCTTCAATTCGATATTAAAAAACTATAATCATTATATTTCTATACAGATGATTTTGAAAAAGCTTCGTATAAAATAAAACAAGCCGAAGTAACCTCAGATATACAGTCAGGTATTGAAACACCAAAAAAAAAGCAATCGTGGAAGAGAAAAGTCTCTGCTACCCGCAAAATTTTGTCTGATTCGAGTGACGAAGAAAATATCAGTCTTCTTCCTAGACCACCGAAGGTAGAAATCTATAAAAAGTCTGGTTCTGAGTGCAAAAGATTGAAACTGGGAGAGGATGGTACGTACACCTGAAGAATTATTAATGAACATGGCTGATTATATTTTTCGCGCTGGCATTTCGATAAATTTAAGAAGATTTTCAAATTGAGCCTTCATTAAATAATTATAGGAAATTTAAAACTTGATTTGTATCATTTTATGGACATGATCCAACAATTACGAGCAATCTTATTACATGAAATAAGCTATTTAACAGTTTTGTATCATATCTTTGTATGAATTAGAAATGTATGATCTGAATATTTTTTAGTTAATTCCGATCCACATTCTATTAATACAAGAAATGATGATGATTATTCAGTTCAACCATCTCATTCAACGATCTCTCATCTTTCAAAAGTATCGCAATCTACCGGTACTTTGAATAATGATTTAGATGACCTAGCAGCAAATAATGTTAATAATATCGGTAAGCCTATGGTAATTATATTTGAAATCCAATATTTCAATATGTGCGGGTAAAATTGCCTGCACATATTGCAATACGACAAAACGTTTCCGCCAACCTAATATACAGATTTTATGTAGGAAAATTAACAGACGTATGTCTATATATTTTTACCAATACTTTGATTAATTTATTGTAGTGTTTCAACGGAAGTTATTACGAGAAATTTTTATTATAAAAGAACAAAATACCCAAATACTTCGATGGATTGAAAAGCAGTCAACAACTGCCACGTTAAACCAATGTCAAGCAGCACATTTACCATCAAATTTACCGATTAATACTACTGATGATCTAGATGGATTCGAACGTTATTTAGAAGAAAAAGAAAATTTGATTGGCTTCGTAAGAATTGTCTCTTTACTTATAAACATATTGACATATAATTTGATTCAAGCTTCTCTATATTTGATTACTTCTTTTTATTATCATACTTCGTAAATCATATGAATAGCATACATATACGTATACCGCAATTCAAGAATTCAATTTATCACTTTAACTCAATTTCAAAAGTCACATCACAACATATTTCCAGACATAAATAAGCCTATACAAAAAAGGAATAACGTTTTGTTTCAGTCTACATACCTATCACAATTGGGCGGTAAAAACACATCATCCAAAGTAAATAATATATTACGTCGATGCATAACAGACAATCTCGCAAAAGAATATAGTTTCTTTGGCAAGCGTGCAGATAAGAAAGTTTTTTCACAACTAAAGTTGAAGACTGCCGTCGTTCGTAAGTATTCTGACATACTTTGAAGAATGAGTTATGCTGCGTGCCGCTACAAATTCCCATTACACATCAGAGTGGTGGAACAGATTACTCTTGTATTTTGAGTGGCAATATGTTTAACAAACTTGTTTGAAATTGTTTAATTCCAGGTGCAATAAACTCAACTGATTGTTCAGAACAAGAAATCAACGACAGTATCAAAATTTGGCTTAAACACGCACCTCAACGGTACAAAATTCAAGAATTGAAGAAACAGAATCCTTAAACAATGAGCAGAAAGACGACAAATGCAACTACAGGGAAACGTCAGCGGAATAGAAAAATTGCAAAAGCTGTCGAAAATGCATTACATGAAATAAAACAGGAAAGTAATAGAATTCAAGTAACGAAGGAGTCTATTGCACATAATCATAAAAGCGAAAATGTATATAGAAGCGATTGTGATAGCAATGTTTCACCGCTACTTCAAAATAGTACCCACATGAATCGCGTATTTTTGAATGACAGTGCTACCACATCAGAATTAGTCTATAACAATGATACTTTTGAAATGCTTTCCGATAGTAGCAGTACGATTGAAACACCTGATCTCTCTCAGAAGCTGAGACTTTGGGCAATAACTAGGAATGTACCTCGCTCGACAGTTAATGATCTATTACACATTCTTTCGCCCTATCATCCAGATTTACCGCTTGATTCACGAAGTTTATTAGTAACTAAATTAAATATAGACACTAAGAAACTAGAAAACGGGGAATACTGCCACTTGGGTTTATTGAATGGAATTAAAAAAGTAATTTCCCCATATCTGAAGGATATTTCTAGTAATGTAATAGAAATAAGTTTCAATGTTGATGGTTTGCCCTTATTTGCAAGTTCGAAAACGCAGTTGTGGCCTATTTTGGGGTTAATAAAAAAAATAAAATGTCAACCTTTTGTTGTTGGAATTTTTTGTGGCAACGGCAAACCAAAGCCACTAACCGAGTTTTTAGAAAATTTTGTAAATGATCTTAGTCATTTATTGGAAAATGGCATTAAACTTGATAACAAAAAATATATTGTCACTTTACATAGCTTCGTTTGCGATGCTCCAGCTAGGGCATACTTAAAATGTATAAAATCTCATGGCGGATACTCTTCTTGTGAAAAATGTACAGAATCTGGCGAGTATGTCGATGGAAGAGTTACATTGCAAGGTATTCATGCGCCTAAGAGAACTGATACTTCATTCTCTCTACAAATAGATAGCGACCACCACTTAGGCGTTTCACCTTTATCGAAAATTCCAACAATAGGATTAGTGTCAAATTTCCCCATAGATTATATGCATAATGTATGTTTAGGTGTTGCTAAAAAGTTATTAAATACTTGGATTTCTGGTTCTTTACAAGTCCGCCTAGGCAGTAGATCAGTTCATCTATTATCAGAACGCTTATTGTCATCGCGATTTTACATTCCTGTAGAGTTTAACCGCAAACCCCGCAGCTTGGAAGAATTGCCACGCTGGAAAGCAACAGAATTTAGAACTTTTGTATTATACCTAGGTCCGATTGTATTAAGAAATATCGTAGATCCCTCGATATATGAACATTTCTTGCTCTTTCATTCTGCTATTACTATTCTGATTTCATACAAACACATTTCCACATTCGGCTGCAGGACTGCTGGCAATGTTTTAAACGTATTTGTTAAGCATTGTGAAAAATTGTATGGCAAACAATTTTTAATTCATAATATTCATATGTTATCTCACCTCAGCGATGATGCAGAAATGTATGGACCTTTGGATAATTTCTCAGCGTTTGTTTTCGAAAACTTTTTAGGACAAATTAAACGCTTAGTGAAGTCACCTAATAGACCACTACAGCAAATTTGCCGCCGTATAAGTGAAATTGAAAGTGCATTTATTAATGAAAATATCAAATTAAAAGGACCAATAATTCCTAAATTTGAATATAACTGTGGCCCTCTTCCTACAAATATTATTTTCAGAAACAGTAAACAATTTAAACAACTACGCTTGCAGAATTTCCAGATTTCTGTCCATGCATATTCTAAAGCTGATTCGTATTGCCTTATAAAAGAATCTAGATCAGTTGTGCAAATTCATAATATTTTGATGGATCACAACAATTCTTTTACGATAGTCGGGAAACGATTTTCATTTCATACATCATTATATTGTAATCCAATAGATTCTAAAGAATTAGATATTTATGTCATCACAGGAATTTCAAATGATTATGAAACATGGCCTATCAACGTTATTACTGCTAAATGTCTAGTTCTACCTATTACTCAAAAGAATGATAAAGATTGTTGGGTTTCGTTGCCTTTAATACACTCGATTTATACTTAGGAATAATTAATGTATAATATCCTTCAATAGTACCGAAATACATAACACGTACGTTAGAAGTTATACACATACCGTACGTTAGAAGTTTTAACATACAATATGTATTACGTACATATATATGTATATTCTCAAATATATGTAGATGTTATTTCTCGAATATGCAATTGTGTATTAATATTTTTCAATGCCTATTATTGTAATTCTAATGATCATATTTCACTGTTTAACAATATTGCGACTAGAGCTTTACTTACATTTTTTACACTCTTCTTTAAAATTTCCTTGAGTTTAAATAATATTGCAAAGCTTTTCACTGAGAATAAGATTTTAAAGTGTGACGTCTTTAGGATGGCATTATCACGTAACTTTTAACGTCAATATGACGACCCGAATCAATAAAAACGAACGTAAATAAAACGTGACTATAGTGACGACATATTGACGTCGAAGTATGACGTCTCTTTAACGAGACATAATCACGTCATTTATGACGACATTATAACCGAACTAATCACGTTATTTCGACGAATCGAGTGACGAAATATTGACGTGAGTTTGACGTGCCACTGCTACCTGGGAACTCTCAGCGCGAGTAATAATTTTTTCGGGCATTTTCTTTTTCACGTAATATCGCGAATATGTATCTATATATACAGATTACAAATTGAATTTTGAAATAGGAACATTTTTTTTTCTAATCAAATACCGCATTCCTTCCAGTACTTCGACTCCGGCGACGTCGGCGCGTCGTAACTCACTCGGCTCTCGCGGTGTAACGTCGAGAGATGACACCTCTCGATAAACTCCGCCGTTTCGTGTAAACGTCGCGCTCATCCGCGGGGGTGTCGCGATTCGGCCGTGCTATGACGACGGGCCGGATTGACACTCTTTTACCGTTTCGTCGCCTCGCACATCTACATCTACACAGAGAAAAAAAAAATAGTAGATCTGCCTAAATCAGCGATCGCGGGATGGAGGAACGTCGTCGCCGAAGCAACAGCCGCGCTGCCGCGTCTCTTTCGCGCCCATTTTTCGATGAGCCGATGAACACCGCGGCGATTGGCGCGCGAGGGGGTGCGTTTCGCGCGCGCGAGTGTCCTGCGGGATAGGAGGCTGTCGCGGCGCGGACGCGCGGGGTAACCCCTCCTCGTCGCGCTGAAAGGACGGCAGACGGAGAGGGATGCGTTTTACGTGACGTGATCTAGCGTACGGTGGCGCGGTCGCTTGAAAAATTGCCGTCATGTTTAAACTAAAGCGAGCGCTAATAGATCGGGCGCACACGGTGTGCGGTGTGGCTCGCGTTTCGTAAATACTGCGTCGCGGTGTACCGCGCGGGCTGCCCACTGGGTCCGCCGCGCTATACGAACCATATGCCGCGCGGTTGTAATCTATCAGGTGATGGGATCTCGAGATCGAACTTCGGCTCGCGGCACAGCGTGTCCGGATATATCGGGGTGCTCTGCTTTTAATTATTCGTCTGTAAACTTCGTGGTCTTTAATAAATACGCAGTGGAGAGAAGGAAGAATGGGATTTTTCTTTTTTTCGTCGAATTTCCAACCCGGAATTTTTGCAGCGCGTGCTGGCGGTGATATTGATCGAGTGATATTTAGATTTCGAGGATATTTGACCTTGAATTGGACGCGTGATGTCTTCAGGATGCCAAGCGGCACGGCACGCCTGAGAATTTAATTTCAAATATCTCGCGTGAGATGTGAAAGGTATAGAAAAAATAATACAGAGCAATTTTATAGAGAATTCAATGTATCTACTGCACTGAGAAAAAAAAAGATTAAAAATGATTCTGTTTTAGAAGGATAATCTGAGTACGAAAGGTAAAGTGGATCGAAAATTATTCGAAGGAAGGTTAAATTTTATACCCTGGAAGGATAATTTTTGATCTGTTTTACCTTTCGTACTCGGATTATCCTTCTAACAGAATAAATTTCAATCTTTTTTTTTCTCAGTGTGATGGAACGATTTTTCATTTTCTCATCATATACCTACTGTATTTATCTAAAAATAAAGCATTCGAAATATTTGAAATTTCTATTTAACTTTTGCGTTGGCGTCTCTGAGACACACTGTGCCTAATGAAGCCTTAAATGTGGTTTTAGTAGAATAACAGAATTTAGTGTCGATGATTCATCTCAAAAGAAATCATGAGAACTCTGAAGCGAGTGCAAAAATGCTGAAAATATCTTTCTCCGCAAATCTTTAAGAATATTTAAAACTATGCTCCCCGTTCGCAATTGTCGTCTTGAAATAAGCGCGATAATGAGTTTTCGAAGAACCCCGCCTCAATTTACACCAGGCGATTCCTACACGCTTAGCGAATATAAATTCCAATCGACCTCGGCGAGGGTGTGTGCCGCCTATAATCGAACGTAAAAAAAATATTCAATTTAAAGGCCCGATGTGCTAAGACGCGTAGAGCAGGAAAACCAATACATCTCCGCGCGAGCCGGCCATGATGGATTGCCGGAGCTATGGGAAACTATCTGTCAGGCACAATATCGACCCTCGCCCTCTTCGTCCAACCCCTGCAACTCGGGGTCTGCTCTCGCTGCCACTGTTGCCGTTACCCTGTACTACACTCCGGCGCGCGTAGCTTTTCCTATAGCACGCTCTCTTCCACGTAGAGTCCGTAACTCCCTACTCTCTCTCTCTCTCTCTCCTTGTCCGTACCCCCTACCACCGGCCCTTCAACCATCAACCTCTCAACCCCCGACCATCCTACACGCAAGTATCCCTCGTGCCTCGGCGCCCCTTTAAATTGTTTTATTTGCATAGAATGCGGAGTGCGATATTCTTTTGAAATTGCTTCTTTCTCTTCCGGCGGATTTTCCGATATCGCGGAGGTGCCTTCGGGAAGTATTGCGGCTTGACGGGGTTGCGGGGGGTTCGACGGTATTTGGCGATGAAACGTTCAAAAAGCGATTAAAGCGTCGTTTTCGTCGACTAGATCATTTTCGAATAATTATCGCGCGCTAATGGTCGATCGTGAACTTTCCTAAATAATTTATTGCTGAGTTGCGGAGGTACAAAAATATATATAGCAGATTCGATATACGTCTCATCATACTTACAGGTGGACTAGCATGTCGCTTAAAATATAGATATCATATAATCTTCTTTCAACTATCGTATATTAAGTAGTATTACACAGTTGACAATTTTGTGTTAAAATCGATCCGTCTATTTTTGCATGTTAAAATCAAGTGATTCTTCGTATTAATCCAATATTCTTTATGTTAAGACGAATACAAGTAATGTTAAATTAACGCAAGGAATTAATTTTGACAGGCAAAAATGGGTGGAACGATTTCAACACAAAATTTCCAACCATGTACACTGACGAAATAGCTTATTTATAGTTAAGATACGTATATTTAATTATGGCGAAAGAAATGTTTCTTTGGGCCCCAAGCAAATATTCGTTAGCTGTTACTCTATTTCTGTTCAAACGAAGGAAATATTCTAATAATTGATATCAATTTAATTAGCCTAATGAAATATTTTTGTCGCCATAACTAAGTATACATTTCTGGACTACAAATAAATTCCTCTCTCAGTGGAGTATTCGTAACTTATGCTCTCACATTTCTAAATAATAAATAATCTACATTTTACTTATCGGATAGATCATCTCCGCTCGTTCGTAACCTCGCGCGCCACGGAACAAAGAACGACGCGAGGAAAAGGCTGCAGCGTTACGTATCGCCGCTAAAAGTATTATTTACAGTTATCTTAATCGCTAATAGGAACATTTTTCATTCTGGCGTCGGCCGAGAAAATATTGACCGGTATAATATATGATGGATCGGTTGTAGGTATATCGGAAACGTTTCTAGACTTAAATAGCGGTTTAACAAAATTTCACATGTCAACAATAGAGTGTAGAAAATAGGACCAGGGGGAAAACAGTAGTCATATTCCATCAATTATTTTGTTTCCCTCTACGCAGAAATTACCTTTCTTCGCGAAAAATCATTCTTCCAACAAAAATTTTAATCGTTACTATTTTTTATCGAAGAATTTCTGATCCTAATGATTTAATTAAATGAACTATTCTGGCTATTCTGGAACGATAGAGAACTGCATTATATATTTTTCCCGTGAATTCACTTTTAAACAAGGTTAAAACGTCAGTAAGAAGCACGCGT
Source organism: Xiphydria camelus (assembly GCA_963678675.1). Lineage (NCBI taxonomy): Eukaryota > Metazoa > Arthropoda > Insecta > Hymenoptera > Xiphydriidae > Xiphydria > Xiphydria camelus. Next base: position 26,733,358 of record OY783197.1, on the reverse strand, counting down.
TACTGGAGAATAAAAAATCTCGCGCGAGAACAGAAAATCGAGCTCAACTTTCCCCACCACTCCACTTTCCGGAAGGTCATTAAATCGTCGGGCTCCGGTAAGTTTCGCAGACTGTTCGTATTAACGCAGGTATGCATCCCCACGTCGCCTAGGAAAAACTTTCACTTCGGAATCGCGGTAATGTTGCGAGCGCGAGTTAATAATTTTCCCATATCATCGATACGTTACGAGATAGTAGCGATTATTAGTCGATTCTGTGACGTAAAAATGTGATACGTTTCAAAGCTATAATCTTTCCTTTGTAAAAGCTACGAAATGAAAAAATCTAGAAAGTGAAAAATGTGCAAATCGATCGATAATATGGAGCAGATGTTTTTCTCCTTATCGAATAAAACGCGTCGTTAAATTTTTTTCATTTTTGGGCTCGACCGATTTGGAGTAATTAACACGAGCGATGGAAGATAATAAAAAGAACAATTATCGATTTGGTGGGGAGAAGTATACGACATCTGCCGATTGTTTAGATTATCCTGCAGGGAAAATGGCGAAAATCGTCTTTTTTGAGTTTTGATTGACGAAAAATCAATTTCAATGGGACAGTCCTTAAGAAATATGCTTAAATAATCACCAGAGATCGATGGGAATATCACTATTTCATTTTCACCGCACTATAGTTTGTTGTTGTCTTCGTCCAGTAGAGTTTCGCAACGTTACATTCAAATAAGCACTCGTGCAATTGTCAAGAAACGCCACTGATAACCGGAGTACATCGTTGGAGGTTGCCCGATAACGTTTTTCACCAAAAATATTAAGTTTCTCGCGAGAAAACAACAAAATTACGAGTTTTCTCGTAGCACCGGCGGACAACGCGTGCAGCCATCTTGATTTCCTACGAACGGCGCAGCTGCATAGCGATCCCCCACCCCGACAACCCTCCTCCCCTAAATTCTAACCACTCCAAATGGTTCCTCGGCATCCCCGATGTTACATCGAGCCTTTAGCCAACGTCGACGGCGAACAGATATTATTTCTCGATTTTAAGAGACTGATCCTCGTCTTTTTTAGAGCGTAAAATTAAATTTAGAAAATTATCGCATGACTTATTTTATTTTTCTCGACTCATTCTCGTGTGTTTACGTAAATTTCATTTTTACTACAGAATACGTGGCTCGATTGAATCTTAACTGATATCAAATAATAAAGCCCAACAAATATTAGTAACATCAATTTTTTTAAACGTGTAATTTTGTCTTCATCTTTCGATATTTTCGCGCATATTTGCACTTCAAACGTTAAATTTTAAATGTACACCCTGGGCGATGTGAGTTTATTCAGAGATCTATATAATTATCTCGATTTCCAGTTCATAATCATTCTTCGAGTCCGTCAAAATCGAGAAACAAATCGTCAATGCACTCTGTTTCTTCCGGCGGAACGGAAAGCGCGCAGAGACGAATTTCCCCATCGATCATGCAAATGCGAATATTACCGCGCGCGTCAAAATATTTTCGGAATGACGTGCGCAAAACTCGGTGTGTTTGAAGACGAAGGATCGGCGAGACGTTCTTCCCCCTCCTCCTCTTCCTCCCCCTCCCCCGCCGTTCGACCACCCGCCAAAATGCAGCGTGAAACGCCGAGCTTTGGATACCTGGCGTGGGATGCTCCGCCGTTCGGTTGGCGCAACCATAAATCATGATGGTTGCAGTGTCAGCTGCCCGATCTCAGCCGGTTTGTATTCCTGGTTCACGATCCCGTGTGAAGGTCCAACTTTGCGAGTTGACCGTAGCTCTGCTGCTGCTGCTGCTGCTGCCGAATGTAATCTTGACTAGCGTAGGGCGTCTGCTGCTGGTGATAGCTCAAATAAGCCGCGTGAAGTTGCTGCTGCTGCCGATGGAGCGACGTCTGCGGCTGCGCCGGCGCTTGATTCTGCGCGGTAGACAGCATCGCCGCGGCCGTCGCGCCGCCCGCGGTCATCGGATGCGGCTCTTGGCCTTGATTGACCGTCACGATTTCGTCGGGCGCGTTCAATTCCGCGTGACCGAATCCGATTTTACCGTCCTTCTTCGCTTTCATGCGTCTGTTCTGAAACCAAATTTTGATTTGTCGCTCGGTCAGGGAGAGCGACTGGGCTATCTCGATGCGTCGCCTCCTCGTTAGGTACCGGTTGAAGTGGAATTCCTTCTCGAGCTCCAGCGTCTGGAAGCGCGTGTACGTCTGCCGCGTGCGCTTTTGGCCGACGCCGGTGACGTCGCCTGTAACAGAAAACGGAAAGGATATTTTATGGCGGGGTAGAGCTTACGTGCATTTGCGCGCATCGGGGAAACGAAATGCTATTCGAGTGGAATGGGGAAGCGCGAATATCTTTGCCTCGATTTGGGAATATCAAAGAGATTTTCTCAGTTGCACACGGTACAGTTAAATTCGATATTTCGGAAATAACTTTTTTTTCGCATTTATTTTAAACGCGCGAGACATTTCTGAACAATGGATTTCTCCTGATTATTTAGGATAAACACACTATCGGTCGCTGTATCTCGTGATTAGATGATCATACAAAAAAATGTTTCAAACAAAAGTCGTAGAGCTACAAAAACCACACAATTTTTATTCGTAATATTTTTGTCTCCGATCAACCAATTGCGATATACACGCAGCGATTCGCATCGGAATCTATTTAGGATGAACATAATATCGGCCTCTGTATCTCGCGATTGGACGATCGTAGAAAAAAATGTTTCAAACAAAAGTCGTAGATCTACAATAACTACACAATTTTCATCTGTAACATTTTTCTCTGCGATCAACCGATCGCGATATACGTACAGCGATTCGCATCGGAATCTATTTAGAATAAACACACTATCGGGGTCGCTGTACCTCGTGATCGGACGATCGTAGAAAAAAATGTTTCCAACAAAAATCGCAGATCTACAAAAACCACACAATTTTCATCTGTAACATTTTTCTCTCCGACCAACCAGTCCCGATCTACGTACACCGGTCCGCACCGAAACCGAGAAAGAACGATAAAGTGACCCGTATTTCACCCTATCAACGAACCGTTCGCATAGCTAGACTTCATCCAAGGAAAGTTGACTTGTCGCTGCAGCTGATCCTCCGCGTACTCGCCAGATTCCGCGGCGCACGTCTTCCCGTTGTTATTGTTATTCGCGTACAAAGTCGCGCCCGCGTAACCCGTCGGAATCGCCTCGAACGCCGTGGGCGAGGGGGACGTCATCATCGGCGCGGAACCGCAGTTTCCGGTCCGCGTCTGCGCGGCGGGATAGCCCCGATAAGCCGGCAGGCCGGCGTAAGCGCCGCCGATGTCCGGCGTCTGACGCTGCTGCTGCTGCTGCTGATGGTTGCGAAAGCATTCGCGGCTCGCGTCGCCGAGGACGTTGCTCATCGGCGAGGTGCTGTCGGACGACGAGGAGGGGGTGTACGGCGGCGTCTGGCAGGGCATCCTCGCCAGGGCCAGGGCCTGTATATTGGCCGACGTCGTCGCGGGCTTCCCCGCGGTGGGGGCGCTCGCGTAGTCTTCGGCGACGAGCTCCTTGCCGTGGCGCAGCAGGCTCTCCAGGATGCTGGACCGTTGCGCCGGATCGCGCGCCACGCGCATCGCGTAGAGCGGCTCGGCCGCGCCGCCGCCGGGCTGCTGCGGCTGAGCCGCGGCGTACGCGGCGTGGAAGGAGGTCTGCTGCTCCTCGGCGACGGGCTGGTACGGCCAATAGCCCGCGGCCTCGCCGTTGGCGAAGTACGCGGAGCTCGTCATGCTCGCTCGCGCGATAACTCCACTGCGTCCCGATTCACCGACCGTGCACTGTTCGTACTCTTCGCAAACCGCACGCGGGCACCGCTTCGGAGCTTCGCATCGGCACTTCTTTCCTTGTCCCGGTCCCCTCGCGAATAAAAAAAAGCGGACTCACATTTTACCGATCTCCGCGATATTCGGCGCGCGCCTCCCTCTCCGCACTCCGCGTTCCACCGTCGCTGCACTCCCGTCGTCCGGATCCGCGTGGCCGACACGACCGGTCGCGCGCCGCTTCGCTTCTGCGGCAAGCTCACGGGCGAGCAAAGCTCCGGCAAGCGCGAAGGCTGCCGTGTACAATGACGCGAAATGATTTGTGTCCCCGTGACGATTTTGAGCCTGGGGTCCGTCCGCCGGGCGACGGGGGTTCGCGCGTGCCAATGGGCCCCCGAAACTTTCACCGGTTTATTACCGTACGCGCCGGCGATGCGCGAAGGAGAGTAGGCGTCGGGAGGGAGGGAGGGGGGGGGGGGCTCGCCGCTACCCCTGGTCTACTGCGACGCGGCCCCGTACGCGTAGCGCCTCCCGCGTGCGGCACAGGGGTGCCTCTATCAGCTGCCCTTTGATATACACGCGCGCGCGGGACGGGAGGGCCACCCCCGATATATTCGCGCTCGATACCGCGTTCGATGCCGTGCCCCGGAGCGGGAGTCCCCTCCCACTATTAACGCTATTGACACAAAACCCATATTGGATACTCCCGGGCTGCAGGCACAATGACGGCCATGTGTGGCGCCCCCCCCCCCCTTCGCCCCACAGAGCGCGCGGGATACGGTATCCGCATTGAGCGCGGGGCCTCGCGCGCGCGATACACATGTGTGCACGTACGTGTCGGTGCAGATCGCAGGGCGGATATATAGATCCCGAGTTGCGATCTACGCGCGGCTCCCACCCCTGTGCGAGAGCTGTGTGAGAAATGTCTTCGGGTGGCGCGCGCGCGCGACCTTCGTGGGGTACCTGAGGTGCGCTGTATTTGTCGACGGCCCCTGGAGGTGATGACTTCTTTTCGCTGTATTTTAGCCGGAGCACCGAACGCATTTTACGGCAGTGAGAAAAGCGATAACTGACGCGAGAAGCGTATTTTTTTTTACCAAGTTGTTAGACAAAATTGATGTGTTGCAACCTACCCCATTCTCCCCTACTATTCCATATGATTGTGAGGGAGAGATGTCTAATTGACGTATTAAAAGATTTCATTGATATAATTAAATTGCGACTCTCTCTGCAAGTAATGTTCAGTACATCCGACTAATTTTCTTTCCTCTGTGCGCACGAATTTTTAACAGTGGACGAGCGGAAAGAAATTTCTCAGAGTAGGACATTCTTTCGTATCATTACTTCTTTCAATAAACGGTGTTTCTTTTAATTTAAGCACCGAAGTTCTCGACCAGGCAACGTATACACAGAAAAAATGTGCCTTTAGATAGTCCTGATTGTGAGAGCACATTTATTCGATTCAAATGAATATCGATCAGATTCAAATAATATTTAATTAAATCAATAATACTTATATTCGTCCAATCGATATTCATCCTGATCGAATAGATGTGCTTTCAGGACTGTTAAAAAATACGTTTATTTCGATCAAGTAAATTTTTTTCTCAGTGTAAGTATACGTTCCTTAATATTAACGAGAACATCGAAGATAGTCTCTCTTCCCCTCTGCCCCCAAAAATTCCTCCCAGACCGGCCCACTGGCTAGATCGGGCGATGCGAGTAACGGAGGGCATCCGTGCGCGGTAAACAAAGTGCGTGGCTGCAGCTAGGCGCGCGCGCGCGCAGCGAGTAGGGCAGAGTCTTGCGAGTGACGTCTCTCTCTCTCTTTCGAGAGCCCAGCTTGGCGACGATTAATCAACCCTCACACTCGCCCTATACCTATATACGTTTAGCGCGCGCGCGAGGGCCCTCTCTCGTCTTCCCTTCCCTCCCCCTCGCGGCCATTCCACGCGCGCTCTCCTCCCGTATTTTCATTAATCCCACTTTTCGTCCGCTCGTTTCGTCGGTATCGGCGGCCGCGGCTGGAGGGGGGAGGAAGACGAGAAAAAAACGAAAAGAGCGGAATCCGTCCCGCGCGTTTCGGCTAAGTGAAACGTATCCATTTAGCGCGCGGACGAGTGTCGACGCCTCCCCCTCCCTCTTCTCCCCCCCCCCACACCCCGGGAGCGGCCGAGAGTTCGGCACAGGAGCGTTTTTAAAACGATTATCGCCCGCACGCGGCCCGAGAAGATAATGGATATCGCGCGTGACGCGAAGGACTCGGTCGCCGCCGCGATGACCGTCGAGGACTATAAATGTGGGAGTACCGACAAAAAATGATTGATGGACCGCGCGGGGCTACGTGCGGACACGTATAGGTACCGAAAACCCGTAAATTGCAGCGGCGGTGCGGTTGCGCGTCGGAGGAAGATGCATATATATATATATGCGAGAGCGTCTGGCTGCGTGTATGTACGCGGAGGTCCTGAGAGTCGGCGATAATAAATAATAATCCGCGAAGGGAGGGAGGGATACGTGCGAAGGGCAGCGCGGCACGGCGAGGGGATCGGCGTGCAGAGCGGGGGCGCGCCGCGGAAGCGTAAATGATTCCGGCTACTGACTTCATTTCGTGCGGTGGAACGATGTGGTGGTTATTATTCGAGGTCCGTCCGCGCGCACCCTGAATAAAATGTCGGTTATAAGGTGGGCTGTGATTATTTATGATTTGGTTTTTTTTTTTCGGGGATCTTCAAACGAGGGAATTTTGTCGATTCTCCTCGAGGAGTATTGCGCTTTCCGGTTGAAGTGCGAGTTCACAATTGATTATCTCGAGAATTATTAGAGGTATCGAAAAAATGTTGAAACCAAAAATATTCGTCTCTAGTTTTACTATAAAAAAGTTCGTTTCAAATTTTCACCTATCTCCACTGCGTTTCGAGATAATCGCGTTCAAAGTTAAGCGGCGACTGGGAGCGTTTATTCCACTTTTACCCTAAATGAAAATATTCGACGTCTGTTTATAAGTAAGCGTGTCGCGAGCGCACATGGCCACGCGTACACCTCAGCAGGTAGCGTGGATGTTTTCGGGCCTCGGCGCAATAATTTCTGTTTTACGGCGCGTCGTTCTCGCGCGACAAACGAAACTATATAGACGGTCGTATTGCTAAGTTTTATGCGAGTAGGAGAGAGAGAGAGGGAGTGGGTGGACGGGGGAGAGAACGAGAGGAAGTCGTCGAATTCCGAGAGGAGGAGAGGCGAGAGAGACCCGAAAAATGCCCTACCACTCGCCAGTTGCGACAATGAGCCGTAAAACTTTCTCCTTCCGTCCGGAGGGGAGGGTCGGGCGCGCTGCGCGCGGACGGACCGAGAAATATCCTTCGCTCTCCGCATGAGGCTCGCCGAGAAGCACCCCTCTTTGACGAGAATCGTGCGCTGCAGCGATAGACGCGTTGAGCGTTTGTCTTTCATTCTGCGTATTTTCTTCTTCAATTTTTTTTCTTGAGGTAGGTTTATTGCGAATTTAAGTATTTTTAATTATGCGTCCATTGCAGAGTACTTGGATTTTTGAGAGCATAAACGAATGAAGGAGAGAAGCGATGTGACTGTAGGTAATATGAAATAACAGTGGGACGAACACCTGGTTTCCGCTTAACTTTGAACGCGATTATCTCGGAACGCAGCGGAGATACGTGAAAAATCGAGAGCAACGTTTTCATAGTAAAAATATGGACGAACGTTTTTTATTCAACAATTTTTTCAATATCTCTAACCGTTCTCAAGATAATCGTTCCTGAATCTTCACTTCAACAGGGACGTTTATCCAACTTTCACCCTAGTCGTATATTCCGTCAGATTTAGATTTTCGAAAGTGATATATATAAAATAAAAGCTTATCGATCATTCCTCTCTACAGTGCAATTTTTTTCTCAAGAAGCAATAGTATGATTCTCAATTTTTCCCACCTGTAAGAGTATCTCAAAATCTTACCATATAGCGTATAATATTTGTATAGTTTGCAATACCGCAGACCGTTTTTCTTCCCAATTCCCTTCAATGGCCACCTTTACGAAATATCTATACCCTCGAGTCTTCGAAAAGCGCGCACCTTCGTTCCATATCTCAATATTCTCCCCGCGTCCGAAGGACCTCCGTCGCGCGCGATTCCTCCTCGCTCAATTAGATATTTATACGGTGGGCGCATTAAATAGTAGGTTCTCCGCGGCGTGAAATGGCGAGCATCACCGAAGGTGACATATGCGCGTGCCCCTCCCTCCCCGACGGCCTCTCCGCAAAAGGGACGAGGGAAAATGAAGGGAGTTCGCAGGGGGGTAAAGGGCGGCGTTTGCAACCATTTGGGAAAATTGGGAATATCGGGATCGCGCAGACGGCGCTATAGCCGCACTATTATTGTCCGATTGATTTATATTTTGTTTGCGGTCGTCGGCCGGGCGACAGACGGCCGAGCCGTGTATCTATTAGAGGCGAGCGCTCGTTCGCCGATATATATACAATTTAAATTTTATTTGCACGGCGGAGAGCTCCGCGGCGATAGGACGAGTGCCGGATTTGGTGGCTTTTTGACAAAGAATCATCGAGCCGATCGGCCTGCCTCCGGGATTTTCTGCGATTGGAATTAAGGGGAGTGGGTCTCGTTTGCGTAAAGCAATTGCGAAAAAAAATTACGGGCTTCGGGAGCAATAAATATAGCAGTGAAGCAGTATTCATATGGTTAGTCTTTAGTACTTTTTCGTCGAGGCAAAACAATTCAAAATTCTGTCCGTAAACGAAATTAATTTTGTTCATGAACTCGGGTTCAATGTATATTTGAAGAAATCTAGGATATACAAATTTATCCCTTTTTATTATTATTACTTTTACATTTTTTGGATTCGTTTCCGCGTAGAAAAAGTACCACGCTTTGCCATTCCCATTTACAGAATTCGGTTTTTCAGCAATATTTTTTATCGGAAATTCGAAAAATGCGGGCAAAATTATTTACCCCTGGTAATCTTTTCATGTTTTATTTTCAGCCTTATCAGGGCTGGAAAAGGACATTTTGAACTGCAGCTACGTCATCGTGCGGTGACTCTACACCGTAAAAAATGCTGCGGTGTGGACCTATATAGACCACTTTTGGTGTTAGATAACAATGGCATAAGACTATATATGTATATAGGTCCACACCGGTGTGTGAAATGGTGTTAAAAATTAACACCACTTTTTACCGTGCATCTCTCTCACTCTCGTAACTCATCATAAGTGCGTCTCTCTGGCGTTTCGATGACGTCACGACGTTGTAAAAAAATGCACATTTATAACTCTATCAGTAATTCTTTTTTCGAATATTTTCTTTTTCGCGTGATATTGAATATGTATGTATAGATTGCAAATTGACATTAAAAATACGAATATTTTTTTTTATTTAAATACCGATAATCCGACAATAAATAATTCTCGAAAGGAAGAAAGGAATATCGCGGTTATAGAAATTGTTTAAACCAAAAAAAGCAACTCCTCGCAGCACTTCCTCGAAAATGCATTTATCTCGGCGCTAACCGCACTTCGACAAGCCGTGGCGAAGTTGGCATCCCTAATTCGTCCACGTACGAGCGATGCCCACGCTACTCGCGCGCGTACGGAGGTACGAGCGAGCCGCGCGGGAGCAGAGCAAACGGGCGTTTCGGGGCGGAGCGCAAAAACTGCTGAGCAATCGTTCGGGGGCCGAGTGATCCTCGGTTAAAGGAACCCGGGCGCCGAACGAGAAACGCGGGTGCGTGACATGTCAGTGACGTATCTCCTATCCTCCCGTCCTGATCCCTAAGTTCCCTAACATGTGTATCTACCCCTGCAGTACGTGTCAATCATTTCGTGCCTCCTACTGCGCCCGAGTACGCCGATAGTACGCGGCATTACCGCGTGAGTCGAGACGACGCACGGACTTCATCTTCGTCGAGTTTGTACCTAAAAATTGAGACGATCGAAGCGCGCGTCGAAAAAGTCAATGGGAAAGTGGTGCGGAGTCGCAGAATGGTCTCTTGTCAAATTTAGAACTTGAAACTTTAAAGTTTCTTACTTTTGTAATAATTCGATAAAGGAAGTTGGCCCCTCGTTGGCATTAACTTGCACGGCAACGAGGGGCCAACTTCCTCTAGCAACTTGTTCCGGTCTGCCTAATAATCCTTTTAAAGAGGAAAAAGTAGGATGAGAATGTTAGACTTTTTTTAAACTGCGCGTAGAAAATTTGTAGCACAAAATAATCGTTCGATGAATTTCAAAAGTTTCTATTTTCTTCGAAGAAATGAAGAAATAACGCCGATCCATCGTCATCGCGCTCGAGAGGATTTACGACGAAAGAAATAATATATCTTCCGCTTATTTTCAGCAAAGAAAGCAGAGGTCTTCGTGACGTTTTAAAGGTCGAGACGAAGCCGCCGCCGTTGTCGAAGGTGCAATTCGCCGCGACGGGCTGGAAGAATCGCGCGGCTCCGTTGCGCTCCACGGGAAAGCGAGAGAGGAACAAGAGTGACCGTGGGAACTCGTCTTGGTCGGGCTGAAGAAAATTACCAGACGCTCCTTTCCTTCCTGAAATCTTCACGAATGATTTTACAATGACAATAAACGTTCCACTTCGCAATGGCGATTTAAGAAATTGCCATTAGCAATCAATTTTCCCATTGAGACGGTAGTTCGACTTAACTTTCATTTGGCCCCGTGAAAAAAATTACCCACCATGCTAATTCTAAAAAAAAGATCAATTAAAAATCGAGTCTTCTCCCAAAAACCTACATAACTCGATTATACGGCGAGAAGTTGTCGCACTCGTCTTTAACAGTGAGATGAAACATTTTTCTCGCCGTACTAATTCCAAAGAAACCAAAAAATCAAGTCTACTCGCCATTACCTACTTTTGATAGTTTGATCATGCGGAGAGGATTTATCGCACTCGTCTTTAACGGCGAGATGAAGATCTACCTAATTCCTATGCGCAGAGATCTCGAGCGATTCTACGAGACGATCGTATACCAGCTGCGAGCGTTGGATCGCTTTGTCAGCGACAGGCGCGCCTGGGGAGTTGAGAGACCAACTTTTCAACCGGTTGTACCCAAACAGAGGATTATCCGGTATCCCATACCGGGTGTAGTTCATTACCGTACACGCGTCCGGCGTAAAATTGTCGCTCCCCAAGGACGGTTATGAGATTAGCACGGATAGCGTAAATATTGGGCCCGGCAAACGGGTGACTACTTAGTTCCTCCACTCCGCAGACTCGCGCGCACGTTACAGCGTGGCGCGTCTCACGCCCGTCATTTGCTTACTGCCTGGGACACGGCGGTGAGTGTACCCCTCTCGTGGCTGCGCTAATGGCACCCACCCTAAGCGTGGCTCTCTTTCGCTACCTGCGTTGGGTGTTTCGCGATACCTGCCGCACCGACCTTTTTCCCCTTTTACGATTGCGGCATAAATTTAAGGTCTCGCAACCCTTTAGACTCGGAAGGTTAAATTCTTTGAAAATTCTTCGGGAAGGAGTTCGCGAAAAAAATGGCTTGTTCGAGAAGCTCTCTTTTCCGTTGAAAGACTTTTGTCGATAATTTCATGTGCGTGTATTATATAGAACGACAAAGTAGTATATATTACACCTTTATATTTTAACGCATTTTGTCGTTTTATTACAAATAAAAGTCTTGGTATATCTAAATATTGTGACGCATAAAAGTTGATGTTGAAAGTTTCCTGCAGAAAAAAAGATTCTCTAACCAAATAAATGTCACATCGATTAACAAAGTAGGTATCTGTGATTAAGATGAGACATTTTTTTATTATTCAAACAAACGAGTATTATACAATAACGAAACAAAACAATACACGGATTCTAGGGAAAAATTAACATAATAAGTAATAATAATAAATACAAAATCTCTTCAGCACCAAAGTATCAGAGATTCTTCAGCGAATTTGGAGCACGCAGCGCGCGGCAAGATCTTTACACAAAGACTGTATAGCCATCGAGGTGACGACCAGCTGTCGCCTCGCATTAACGCCCGGTCTGGCACCCACCGAGCAAAAAAGCTCCACACCGAGTATAACAAATTGATTACACAGTCGCTAATCGCTTCGCTCTTATACGCGGTAGGCAGTACACAATGTGCGCCCGGTAAATACTTTTCCTATATTCCAGGCGGTTTAATGAGGTCGTTGCCGCTGGACGACTCTTTTATTAGAACCAGTCGCCACCTCGTTTTCCACGAAGCCGACGGAATTCATTCGCTCGAATTCCGATACCTTTTTCATAGCAGAGAGGAGATTGGGACGAATCGTTGCGGAGAGGTTAGCCCCCCATTGCCATGAAAAGTAACGTCAGTGAGGGGCCAACTCGAATATCTACGCGTAGGAAAAACCAGGGCAAGTTTACAAAGGATGTTGGCCCCCAGTTCCCATGACTTTTCATGGTAACGCGGGGTCAACTGCTATATAGAACTTCGCGTTAGACTTTTTTCTTCATTACTTAGAGATTAATTTTGTCATGCTTTATAATAATAAGTAGGTATGAAAAGAGTGAAATCGGACATTTTTTTTTGCGGAAGCTCAGAAGGCAGCAATGCGTCGCGACGATGGCGAATCGTCGACGATAGAATTCGTCTGATCTAATTCCGATGCTTTTTCATTCGGTATCCATAGATATATGTAGGTACACGCATACATACAACGCTCCAAGTCGAACTCCTTTTTCCGATCGTTGGTGAATATCCACTTTCTTTCTCGCCGGAATAAAATACAAAGGTGAACGGGGGATTTTCTCGTGGAGGTTCAGCAGGCAGCGAAGCGTCGCGGCGACGGCGGATCGTCGACGTATCAATGCGGCGGAGATTGACAGCCCGGGCTATGATAAATGATGCTCCCGCGCCCCGTCTCGCAACCCACCCCTTCTTACACCGCCAACCCCGCGTGGCACGGTCGCGCGGACCCCACCCCTGCCGCGGTGGATGGCTGGCGAGGGAGGGGGATGGAGCGGGCCGGGCGAGAAGTTCCGCGGTGAGAAGTAAACACGTTACACAAACGAATGTAGGATCGATAGTGTTGCGCGAACCGAACGGATGGAAAGTGGGATTTCGCCTCGCGTTAAAACTCTGGCCTTGGAATTGATCGAAGAAACAATTGGAAAATCGAGGGATTTAAATCATTTCTAAATTGAAAGAGATAGAAAGAATTTGTTTTTCTAATGTTTCTGTGTTGTTGATATTAGAAAGTAGGCTATGAAAAAAACGCTATAAAAAATTAAGTTTACGACGAAATTAATATTTAGATTGTAGATACTGAAAGAGGAGCATAAATTACAATTAACTTAGCTATTCAAAATTAGGTTGAAACTAAGTAATCAAGTAAATGTAATGTACTAAATTAAGTAATTGTAAGTTTGCTAGATTTCATAAGTCGACGTATCACAGCGAACATTATCTAAGTAGCGGCAAGAAATGGCAAAATTATTATCCGTTATTTACCACAATCCACACGATAATAAAGTATTTCACTCGTGTTGCCATCTTTCGCAATTATCCAATATTTGAACTGCGACGACGGAACTCGTCCTTTCCTCATGTAGCGCGCTCCGTCGCGTTAGCGATCACAAAACCCCGCGTGAAACGCGATAGGTGTCCCGTCTCTATTAGAATCTCTTGCGTAGCGGAGACGTGACGCTTGACGAGAGAAACTACACACCCATACACCCGTACACAGGGGATCTCGAACTTACCTGTCGATCTCCCTCCGTCGACCCGCCGTCGTGATTCATAGAACGTTGATCGTGCAACGCTAACCAAGAGCAATGGTACGCGCGGGGAAACCGCGCGAGGCGAACTGCTAAACACCGTGCGGCCGAAGTTAATGGGGCTTTCGCGTGTCCCGGAAACCAGCCGGTTCCTCTGACGCGCAAGGGAGGACAGTTACGTTGCCACCCTCTCTTAGGAGGCGAGCCACTCCCTGCGTTCGCACGCACGTTAAATGCCCTCCGCGTACCGCGGCCAATTACGCCAAGTGACCCCCCGAAGAAGTAAGGACTCTCGGTACACACGCTATGATACATCGTATCGGCGAAACGAATCGCCGCGTAAGTGTAGCCATCAAAAAGTAATTGAAACGTCGTCGGATATCGAATGCAAATTAATCGTGGTAGGTATAAGTCCGACGGCCACTTTAATCGCGATTATCTCGTTACCCGTCAACAGCTGGTTGATATCGATATGGAATTTTTTATTGGTCGAGAAGTACGTTTTTTAAGTACACTTAACTGGAACGGTTATGTTTTCCATCGATTATACTGAGATAAAAAAATGGTATGTATATTCAAGTAAATCTGCGTTTACGGATGGAGGAATGCAGAATTAGTTGCTTCGACTACCTAATAAATTTGAGTATAACGATTAACGGCTCTTAGAAGGAAGCAGTCCACTCGAGTCAATTATTAGTCCAAATAACTCGATCTGCATTTCCCCGCTCGTAATCGCCGATTTAGCCAAATCTACTATATTTTTCTCTTAGTGTAAGAAGAGCGGGGCAAGTTTATAAGTGAAGTTGGCTCCTTGTCGCCGTGTAAAGCAACGGGAACGAGGGGCCAACTCTGCTACCCGCGCTCCAAATAAAAACGACGACGCTGTATCAAAGTTGTCGCAATCGACTTCGAAAGGGGCGAAGGAAGAAGGCAGCCGCCAGGTGGCCGCTGCATTTCTCGCGCGCTCCCTCTCCTCTCCTCCTCGATGCACTAAACTCGCAGTAATGGGGCACCCACTTCGATAAATACTCCTCGCGCGCCACCTGATGAGAGGCATTCATCGCGCGATCCAAGAGTGCTCGATCGTTTATTCGATCCTCAAAAGCATCGCGCGGTGCACTCCCGCGCGGTATCACGAGTCCGCGCAACAACCCCGGGCAATGCATCGTTAACCGGACTGTTCGGCAGATAAATGACACGGTCGCTTCACGTCTGACGTGAATGAAGCCGGGACTCGTGCCGCACGCGGTGCTGGCTACGCGCGTGAGAGGATACACAGATGAGACCGGGAGTGTGTCGGTGTACCCTCGCGCGGGGCCCCCCTCCTCCTGCAGCCCAGCGATCGCAATAACTGCCTAATGATATATTGAACTGGATTACGGCAGCTCCTAACCTCGAATTTACGCGCGGTCGAGGTTGCCGTCTTCGTATACCGATTTAACGGATGTGTCGGAGCCGCCGTACGCTTTCTGGGGAGGAAGAGGAACACTTCTCAATTGCCCTTCTCTCTCCGCGTCGATGATCGGCGATACTCGTAATTTGTTCGGGCTCGCGGAGCGGCGCTGACTTCAGAGTCGTCGGGACGCGTCAGCGTATCCGTCGGTAAAGCAGATCCTGCGACGGTCAATGAGAGTAAAACGGGGTGAGTTGGTGCAGGAAGTTGGTTCCACGTTTTTATAACTTTCCGTAGAAATGAGGGGCCAACTTTTTGCGTCCACTCACCTTGTTCTACCCTATTCGAAGGAATAATGAATTTTGATCAAGAAATATTGAATTTCTCCGTTTCGTAGAAAGTGAAAGGGAAGAGATCGAGGCAGACTACGATGGGAAGATGGCCCCTCGCCGCCACAGAAAGTAATGACCACGAGGGGCCACTTCTTATTTCAACGCATCCTCGTTTCCCCGTAGTAGTAAATAGCATCGAACTGCTGTAAGCAAATTAATTTCCGTCATCAAAGTCTTCGACTGAATTACCAATGGCATTCATAAATAAATTAAGGCTAATTCGAAAAGGGAAATGAGGTATCCAGATACTTACTTGATAACGCAGCGGTAATTATTCCTCTCTGATATCTTAATTCGCCCAAAAGAACGCCTAACGCCGCCACGCGTGACACGTCTCCCGCGAGAGCTTCGCGTTAATTTTTTATTCGAGCAAATTGCGCTTCCGTTTTAAACTGTTAAGTCGTTAAGAGTTACCTGACAATCGGCGAATCTCCGCCGCCACGTCCGTGCGGTCTGTCCATATAATTAGGCAGTTATCTCCGAAGCAATTTATTACGCAACGCGATGGCCTCGGTTGGGCCCGTGCGAGGAATCGGGCCCGCCCTTGCGCTCGCGTCGGTGATTCCGAAAAGTCGCGGAACCCGCGCGCGAGGTCGAGGACTGTAGGACCGCCGCCGCGCGTCTCGGCGAAGTTTCCCGTCCGCCAATGCGACTATCGATTAATTATCCGTTATTTACGTCCGCGAGATGAATATCGTATACAGGGACGCGAGGCAAAAACGCGTGAATTATAGATCCGGCGGCTGTTAAATCTGCGATTAAGGGAATAACACCTGTATTAGGGGGGAAATTATTCATTCATTATTTTTTTTTATTTCAGATGTCATTAATTTATAGACGAAGGGACTAAAGTTTGCGATAGAGGTTAAATATGGAATACCGCATCGTCTAAAAATATTTACTCGGGTACACCGAGAAAATCGTTTATTTGTAGAGGATACTAGGGCAAATTGATACACGAAGTTGACCCCTAGTTACCCTGGAAAGTAATGG
Organism: Xiphydria camelus; assembly: GCA_963678675.1. Taxonomy (NCBI): domain Eukaryota; kingdom Metazoa; phylum Arthropoda; class Insecta; order Hymenoptera; family Xiphydriidae; genus Xiphydria; species Xiphydria camelus. Next base: position 26,717,033 of record OY783197.1, on the reverse strand, counting down.
CAACGAGGGGCCATCTTCACGTATCAACTTACCCCGGTCTCCCCTAGATAATAAATGACTGTTTGAATACGGCGAAATAAATATTTTATCGGACCAAATAAATATTCTTTAACTATAACGAAATTTATTAGGCACGATTAGAGCCTGCGAGGCAACCGTTTGAATGAAATAAACATTTTAATAATTAACATACGAATTATTTATATTGCCGTATTTAAAATTACATTTATTAATTATCAATAAATCTTTTTCTTGTTGAATAAGTTTCTGAAATAACCCTTAATCGCGATCCGATCGAGCGCTAATTTCAAATAAAACGAAATCGAAAACTTTCCACAAGTCTCTAACGACTTCGTTTAATAACTTCTCGGAGCTCGCGACGTCCCGCGGCGTTCCCGGAGCCACGTTCCACGAGAAATTCAATTGATCTCGTCCGGAAGTGTCGTTCGATCCATCTTGTTCTTTTCCGCGGCGTCTGGACGCGCGTCTGAGTTAGCCGCGCGAGGGCGTAGGGGAGAGCACGGGGGAAAGTTCTCCACGTCTTCCCGGTGCGCCGCGACGCTCCGCTGCCACGATTCTGTCCGACGCAAGAGAAAAAAGGGGACAGCTGTCCAGCCGACCGCCAAACTACCCATTAATTACGGCCCTGGATCCAACTTACACTTATTCACTTGTTTGTCTCTCTCCCTCTGTCTCTCTCTCTCTTTCCGTCCCCCGGCACCCGCTGTGAATAAAAATCGCCATGCCAAATCGCGAGACAAACTCGCGCGAGTACTTGCCTATATGTGGGCGCAGATTAAGCGATTCGCGATATCTTTTCCGCAACTTGCTCTTAACGACCTGGTTTAATTGGGCGAACTGCGGATATATCGATACGGGTAGCGGGAAGATCGCGTGCGATCAATATAGCGATGTTGATGGATCGACGAGACGCGAAGTTTTATCTAGCAATGGCGGTCGGAACCCTTTTCGGTTCGGAGATAAGAAATTTGAAAAATTATTCGTTATAGGAGAGCGCGTCGTATTACGAGTTCGGTTTCCATTCGCGCGAATAGAAATTTTTGCACTCTCGTTAGAGTTCGGTTTTAATTGAATTATCTCGTCGTTTCAATTCGATAATGAATAAATTGTAACCGCGTTCGATTTCTATCGTCGGTGTGAGTATATTTGTGACGCTCACATTTATTTTCATTTACACTCGTTGCCTGCGCACTATTCGTCGAGTTATCTTTTCTCATTTATATGATCAGACGTGATTCGGTTAACCCATACACCGAGAAAACAGTTTTATTCGTAGTTAATAAATATTTGTCCGAATATGGCGAAAGAAATATTTTATCGGATTAAATAAATATCCGTTGACTATTGCAATATTTATTTGGCCCAATTAAATCCATTGAGGCCACCGTTTAAATGAAATGAACATTTTAATAATTAACATATATTTTCTTGTCCTAACGAAATACCTATATATTCCGCCACATTTGAAATTATGTTTATTTACTATTAATTAACCGTTCTCTTCTCGGTGTACAAGACACTCGATACAACTATTTATTGTCGTCCGTAAAACTCCTTTCGACATTCTACAAGGAAGAAGGGAATAATGAACGAGAATGACTGACGTAATGTTCCCGAGTAGAGGAATAAAAAAGGGTAACGAGGATGCGGCATCGAGTTATGTAGGGTACAAAGGGAGGAATACAGCCTTCTGTTACCACGCTTTTCAGCCACGGCAGCATTAAAACGGCCTATCGTAACGAGACCGTAATGACGATACGCTCGGCTACGCGCTGACTTTTCGAGGCGCCTCTGCGGAATTACGCTAATTGGTGATACAACTTGATTACTTTTACGCGAAGCCACCTCTGCGCGCGGGGACTGTAATAAAGTATGCCCGTGCGCGCTGCGATTAGCCATCGCGATAATACGCGCCGTCTAAACGAGGGACCGGTGATTCAATGAGATACGCCGAGCGGATCCCTTAATAAGGCGATAAGAGCCACCTTTCGGGTAGTGCGTCAAGTAACCATCAATTAGAAACCTTCTTGCACTCGGTGTAGCCGCGTGAGGCGGTGCGATCTTCGAGGCGTCTGTTTATCAGGTACTTTTTGTTGGGAAAATGTGAAAATTTGGCGTGGGAGACGCGTCCGAGGAATTCAATCGCGATTAACTCCATTCTTGTGGACTTTTCGTGAATGTTGGTAGGGAACTTTTTTGTAGACCGAGAAGCGTCCTTTGAGAAAGTATTACACCATCTTTTAGCTAGAGTCAACGGGTGAAGAAATAATCGCGATTAAAGAGAGTCGAGATTGAGAAATCGGAATCGTATACTACCTCGCTCTATATTTATGAAAATAGATTTCTACTTTTTGTTGATACATTGTTACCACGTGGTACTAAAGTGCCAGAAAATGCACGAGTTAAAAACAATAAAATATTGTGTAAAATGTGTAAAACGTTGAACCTCGAGTCCGAAAGATAACCAAAGTCATGTTGTACCAGCAAGGATTGACCAACAGCCGTCCTCCAGGACTTCCCACGTTTGTTTTAGCAAAGCGTATGGGAAAAGAACCGGAGAATAGGTGTGATACAACTGTCAGCCGATCGCACAGCAACGTGGGCAGTTGTTTGTGCATAATTAATTGCATTCGAGGATCAAACGTACTGGCCGTTGAATGCACACTTATTATTAATAAATAATGTACACGGCGGAGTGAATATGGGTTGGATCGTTAATAGTATCTTATGTCATTAGGCGGAAATCCGAGGTTTTTTCAGACTGTGTTTAATTAGGTCATAGCACGAGGCATGGTGAGAGGACGAGACTCGCCTTTGGCGAATTCGATTCCAGAGATTTCGATTTTTGCGAAAAATTGAAAAAATTGCCTTCAGATTTGGCCAAAAATCGAAATCTCTGGAATCGGTCGCTTCACCACCCTATCTTATGTATTTTTTCGCGCTGATTCCGAAAATGATAGATTTATTGAGGAAATCTCAAGGGAACACCGAGATATCGATGATTTCTTGCGGAAAAATAAGTTTTCTTATACACAAAATCAGCGTTATTTTATATTTCCTTTGAGATTTCGACCTAATAACTGTGGTTTTCGGAATCAGCGTAAAAAAATACATAAGATAGGGTGATCCAGAATTTGATTCCAGAGATTTCGATTTTTGCGAAAAATTGAAAAAATGTTGAGTATATGCCTTAAGATTTTGCCAAAAATCAAAATCTCTGGAATCGGTCGCTCCACCACCCTATCTTATGTATTTTTTCGCGCTGATTCCGAAAATGATAAATTTATTGAGGAAATCTCAAGGGAACACCGAGATATCGATGATTTCTTGCGGAAAAATAAGTTTTCTTATACACAAAATCAGCGTTATTTTATATTTCCTTTGAGATTTCGACCTAATAACTGTGGTTTTCGGAATCAGCGTAAAAAAATACATAAGATAGGGTGATCCAGAATTTGATTCCAGAGATTTCGATTTTTGCGAAAAATTGAATAAATGTTGAGTATATGCCTTAAGATTTTGCCAAAAATCAAAATCTCTGGAATCGGTCGCTCCACCACCCTATCTTATGTATTTTTTCGCGCTGATTCCGAAAATGATAAATTTATTGAGGAAATCTCAAGGGAACACCGAGATATCGATGATTTCTTGCGGAAAAATAAGTTTTCTTATACACAAAATCAGCGTTATTTTATATTTCCTTTGAGATTTCGACCTAATAACTGTGGTTTTCGGAATCAGCATAAAAAAATACATAAGATAGGGTGATCCAGAATTTGATTCCAGAGATTTCGATTTTTGCGAAAAATTGAAAAAATGTTGAGTATATGCCTTAAGATTTTGCCAAAAATCAAAATCTCTGGAATCGGTCGCTCCACCACCCTATCTTATGTATTTTTCCGCGCTGATTCCGAAAATGATAAATTTATTGAGGAAATCTAATGGGAACACTGAGATATCGATGATTTCTTGCGGAAAAATAATGTTCTTATACACAAAATCAGCGTTATTTTATATTTCCTTTGAGATTTCGACCTAATAACTGTGGTTTTCGGAAACAGCGTAAAAAAACACATAGATAGGGTGATCCAGAATTTGATTCTAGAGATTTCGGTTTTTGCGAAAAATTGAAAAAATTTGAAGGCAAACCTACCCTATCTTATGTATTTTTTTCGCGCTGATTCCGAAAGTGGATAGATTTATTGAGGAAATCTCAAGGGAACACCGAGATATCGATGAATTCTTGCGGAAATAGTATCTTATGTCATTAGGCGGTAATCGTGCTACGACCTAAACACAGTCTTAAAAATCCGAGGATTTCAGCCGAATGACATATACTATTTTTTCTCACGAATGCCCGTCTCTCAAAACAAAATAAACAGAAGTATACACGGCTCATTTGACGTTGCGTATATCAGTTTGGAAAAAGGACCCACTTCGGACTAAGCAATCTTTTAACAGTCTGCGGACTCCCGGTCGGTGTCACGCGGGAAAAACACCATTTTACGGTCTAAAAATAGGCTGGATAAGGCTTCGAAATGGGCATGAGTGAGGAAAAAGCGTATTCTCTTAAAGGTTCGTTTCCGGGTCAACAGCTACAACGATCTGCTATTGATTGTCAAACTCGAGTTTTTGCGACGAAAATTTGGTTATTACAAACACATCTCTTCTTTCGATTGATAAATCCACACTGAGAAAACAGTTTATTAATAGTTAATGAATGTAATTTCACAAATACGGTGAAATAAATATTTCATCAGGGCAAGAAAATATATGTTAATTATTAGAATATTTATTTCATTTAAAAGGTCGCCTCAGAGGATTTAATCGTGCCAAACAAATATCGTAACAGTTAACAAATATTTACTTGGTCCAATGAAATTTTTATTCGCCACAATCAACATTTATCAACTAGGCAAGACGAAGTTTGCACCTCAATTCCATAAAAAGTAATGGCCACAAGGGGTCAACTTTACGTATCAACTCACCCCGGTCTTCCCTACGAACAAACTGATTTCTCGGTGCACGATCCGGGCATCGCGAAATATGTGCACGGCTGATATTTAAAATTACACTTGCGTTCGACGTAGGTAGCCAGGACCGTTTTGGACAGGGACGCACGTGTCATCGCGATAAATCGTTGATTTCCGACGTGCGATATTTACTTTGGAAGAGTGACCCAACATTGTACCACGCGCGGCACAATATGCACGGGTCGCGCTGGCGACTCTTTCGCTTTGGTCTCAGCGATGATCTCCAAGGCGGAGAGGAGACTTGAGAGGCATCGCTGGGATTACATGGGGCGCGTCCACGTACACCGGGACACCCGCGCGAGTTCCTACATTCGTGCACGCGCAACGGGTCACGCGCGGTTTGCATCCACACCTTGCGCCATTATTTGTTGCTTCCGCTCGCCGGGACTATTTTCATCCGTGTTCTCGGAGAGCGCGGTGCTCGAATTCTACGACTCCTTCGCGGGACGGACTCCTCTGTGATTTCTTCGGGATTCGGGGTAGCTAAGAATGTTGGTGGAGGTGAACATTCGACAGTTTTGATAAAGTTCATATCAATAGAGTTTCTTCCGATAATAATAAATAACCATCAATTGGATAAGTCTCACAGACTTTTCGATCCGACTGAAGTTACGTCAGATGGATACATAAAATTGAGAACAGACTTCTTTTGTACGAATGGTATAAAAATGGGATGAGTTGGCGCAGAAAGTTGGCCCTTCGTTCTTATTATTATACTTCTTGCGCCAATTCACCCGTTCAACCCTCAGCGATAAAAGGTACTATTCTGATCAGCTTCAAGCACGATTATCTCGTTACCTACGAACTTTTGATGAAAGTTCGTGGGAAACTTTTTCAAGCTGACATTTCGATCTACAAAAAAGGTCCATACCAACATAGGCCAAAAGTCCATAGGTCACGAGATGATCGTACACGAAGCCGCGGTGCACCACAAAAGCAATCACCATCGTGTTCCAACCACGCAATAAATACTGAAACCGCGGAGGTGAAAGCGAGTCGAAAGAAAGTCATCATATGGAAACACCACAGAGAGCAAGCGGCGCGGAGACGCGCGACGAAAAAAGCAGTCATCGATTCTCCGGCCAAAAGACACGGGTCTCGCGTGACAGACTCGCAGGTCCGGAGAGCCGCGATCCGTGTTACGGAGTTGTTCGTGTCCGTTGAGGTACGCGAGCAAGATCCGAGCGGGTGCGCACTATCAGACGGTTTAATCGAACGATTAATGATTCGGTAAATGTAAAAATGGTGGAAGGGAGGAGAGCCCGCGTGTGGGGTGGGGTCGCCGGACGGACGCGGCCAGCGGTGTGGCTTGTTAACGTGAATCTCGCGTTGCCCTCCCATGCATTTGAATAAACAAGCTACGTTGACTGATTAACTAATTATCGGCTGCGCGGCCGTGCTGTTGCCCGGATCATCTTGAGTACCTCTATAAACCTTTTCGTACGCGAAGCTACAGGGCGTCCCGGGGGGCGTCTCGATACTGCCGTCGCGCGTGCCTCTCGCGAGAGAAGACGTTTAGACGGTCCTATGCGTCTTGCCGAGGCACCGCATATTTTATGACGCGGACTTTCATGGATTTCCGTATATTCGTACAAACGGGGAATTCTCCATTTTTTCCCGTCTCCTTATTCATAATAAGTTGAGTAAAATAGGGCACACAAGTGAGATAAACGCGATTATCTTGAGAACGATCGGAGATATCGAAAATAAGTTTAAATAACAAATGTTCGTCTGTGCTTTTACCGCAAAAAACCTGCTTTCGATTTTTCACGTATCGTCACTGCGTTCTGAGATAATCGCGTTCAAAGACAGGACGGTTTTAATCGTTCTGTGCGTCTTGCCGAAGCGCCGTATATTTTACAACGCGGACTTTTATGGATTTCTATATATTTGTTTAGACAGGGAATTCTAAATTTTTTCTATTTTCTCGGTCATAATCAATAGGGTGAAAATATAAGATAGGTAAACGCCCCAGTTGAAGAGTGCACGTTCAAAGTCGATTATCTCGAGAATGATCGGAGGTATCGAAAATAAGTCTAAATAAAAAATGTTTGTCTATCATTTTGCTACAAAAAACCTGCTTTCGAGTTTTCGCCTATCTCTACTGCGTTCCAAGATAATCGCGTTCAAAGCCGAATCGTGACGCGCACTTTTTTCACCGATTCGATCACCACCGCAAGGCTTCCGCGCCGCGGCGGGCAGGACTTTTGAAACGCTTTGTACTCGCGCGCGCCGCCCTCCCCAGGTGTCGAGATATCGAAGGTGATGGAGCGATGCCGACCGCGTTAAATATCGAGCTGACGAGAAGCGCGCCACCGGTGGGTTTAATGAGGGCGTGTCGGTATCTCGGAGACAGTTACGTTTTACCGAGATCAGGACCGCTCATTAGGAGCGGATTAATATGATCCGGTTGCGGGACCGAGGGACAAATATACGGGAACCGTCCCGCTGCGGCGTTCCCATTGGCGCGCGCGGTTCGGACCGGGGAGACGCTGCGCCCCCGTGCGCGCGCTCCCGCCGCCTCGTCGATTTTATTTATAGAGCGCGGTTATACGCGCGATACATAATTGTATACGGGGACCCGTCGAGCACCCGTGCGCCGTAGGAAGAACATGAATGAAAATTCAGAGTGCAGCGATTGCTTCTGATTTGTGACAAAGAGATAGATGCTCGACTTGCAATTTAATGCCGGCGAAATATAAATGGTCTGAAAGTGTGTATCGCGCTTTAATCGGAGCCTTCTAATGTTAATTGGAATTCGGTTGATTAATGGGATGATTAATTTCGAGAATATCGAGAGGGACGCGGTCGAGTGACTCGGGTGGAATTACGAGACGCGAATCACGTTTAATCGAGCCCGTATTTCTTCCTCGGGGGGGACAAAATACAGCGCGAGAGAAAAATTTTTAAAAGCTCGTCATTTCAATTTCACCTCCGTCGATGACCCTCGATATTTTTGACGAGGAATTCCGTCGCTCACGAGAATCCGGAGAGCGGGAAAAGTCGGCGTTCCGAACGAAAGTTTTATTTGGGACTTCGCGCGAAATCAAGACCTCGGATTTAAGGCGCTGGGGGCACCGGAGGTAATGGCGCGTGCGTTATTCTGATAAATCGTCCCGCCCTGGCGTCAAACCTGACTGCGAGCCCTGACTGGCACCCCCCGGTAGCCGCGCATACAGCCAGCCTCTCCTCGCACACACGCCACGTTCGCGACTCGCGACTTTCAGAGTCGTTAAGCGGCGATTTCCACGCGATAAAAATTCGAGACCTCTCTCGACTGCCAATGCTGGCTCGCTCTTCGAACGGCCTCTCTCCGTCGCCTTTTCATTTCCCACCCCGTAGGACGGAATATACTGAAACAGATGCAGAGCAAAAATGGAATAAACATCTCGGTTGAAGTGCGAGTTCAGGATCGATTATCTTGGGAACGATTAGAGATATCGAAGAAAGGTTTAAACAAAAAATGTTTATCCAGGTTTTTACTACAAAAAAGCTACTTTTAATTTTTCACGTATCTCCATCGCGTTTCGAGATAATCGCGTTCAAAGTTAAAAAGTAACTAGAGCGTTTGTTCTACGTTTAAGTTACCTAAAAGTAAGCTAAAAATAAGCGCTTATTGTTCCCATGGAATGAAAACGATTAACGCGAACGTTAAAATCCACCCTCATAAAAAACAAAACGAGTCGGCGAAATCGTCGCGGCAAGCGCGTCGCTAACCATGGACCACCCGGAGCACCACGTCGCGCGGACCGAAAGCGCAGCACCGTTACCGGCGTTATCGATGGCGGTGCTCACGAACCCGGCCACAAAACCTTAATTGAAAGACAATGAGCGTAAAACGATTAGGGATCGCGGTGGCCGTGTGGATATAGCGGATCACGGATAATGGGCAGCAGTCGGCGTGGTGTGTATACGAGCCGCGGCGGCGTGTCACGGAGTGCTTGATTAAAATTCAAGGAAAGATGACGGTGATGGTGTTCACGCCTGATCTTCCCGATCCTCGGCGCGGCGCTCTCTCGGGCCGTCAGGGGCGAAGCCTACCATCGCGCGCCACCGTCTTCCGGATGGGAATAGCTACATAGATACACTGAGAAAAAAAGTAGTCAACGAAATAATTTTGTCGAGTCAACTTGATAACCTAAAAAATATTTGTTGGATTATTCAAATGTTTGGCTCTGCCATCAAAGTTTTCGTGAAATCAACCAAAGAAGTTTGCGATTCCAAAATAAACGTTTTGTAGGCTCGTATTGGTTCAACATATTTTGTTAGCCCAACCAAGAGTTCTTTTGGTGTACACAACAGTTTAAATGTAGTTAGTAAATGTTTCCCTGAATACGGAAAAATAAACGTTTTATTGGATCAAGGAAATATTCGTTAACTATTACGATATTTATTTCATACAATCTGATGATTTGAGGCAACCACTTAAATGAAAAATGAACATTTTAATAATAACTACATATTTTCTTGGCTCAACGAAATATTTATTTGGCCGTATTTAAAATTACATTTATTAATTATTAATAAACTGCCTTCTTGGGGTAGTTTCGAGGCTACGTGTTGTCGAGTTGTGTTTTTACGAGTTATACGATTAATTGTTAGTTTTTCTGGTCGGTTATGAATGAGATGAGGTAGGTTCACAGAGGAAGTTGGCCCCTCATTGCCGTGGAAAGTAATGGGAACGGAGGGCCTGATTAATGTAGGAATCAAGAGCAGATTGAGAAAACGGTAGGCCAATATATCGGAATACGATGGAATGGGTATTCCATCGAAACTAAACAATGTCCGTTAATATTTATTGAATCCAAATCATCATACTGCGACACATTTAATCGCAACAACTGAACATTGTCGCAGCTAGCGAATATCTACTTTCTTCCACCTATGAAATACTCGTTTCGTCGTACTCGAAGATGTACCTACAAACCCCTATCAGCGATAACTAAAATCTCAATACATACACCTTTCAGCACGTCAGAGTAACTATACCTGATCGTCGCATCGACAAGTCGTACAATTATCGACTCTCCCCGCGAAGCGAATCTTGGCGGAAAGCGAAACCTCCTTTCGTCCGATCGCACGAATTCGAGGAATCGTTCTTGCATCGCGACGCGGAGCCGAAGAAGGCGAAGAAGAAGTGATTGAAAGTATCGTACCACTCGCCCCTCCGTCGGGAGGGGGTGTGACGATTGGGTTTCTCGCGGCAGTGGCGAGATAAACCCCTTTTTCGGAGCGCGGACCAGCTCGGATTGCTGGTGGATTCTGCAGCGTCGCGCGGAGAGCGACCCGGATGACCGGCAGTTTCACGGGAGCGCCTCGATCGCGCGCTTGGCTGCCTCGTGCACGATGAGCGAGGCGCGCGAGTCGGAAGCGTTCCAGGAAGCGAGTGTTCGGGAGCGATGCGGCTCCGGTTTCTCGTATCCCACAATTCCCCTACATGGAATCCCTGCTCCTGTACACGGAACTTCCCCGGTGGACGGTAAAAACTTAAGTACCTACCCACGCGGCTGTCCCGCGGTGTATAGGTACGTCGCGGGGTGAGGGGCGGAAGGGCGGCGAAACGATTTTCCCTCGATTTCACGTGAATCGATCCCTTTCTCGGGATGGCGGAGGGTGGGCGATCAGCTCTGGGTTTTTAATGAACGGCTTTGAGACGAACGTGGAAATGCGCTTTTATCGAAGTTTCGTGGAAGCTCGACGAAGGGGTTACAGGTGTAATGAGGAAAAAGAAGGTCGAAACTAATTTTTCAATTTTCCTTCGTCGGGATTATTCGATACTTGGAACAATCTTATTAAAAGGAAAAACGAAACGTGGACATTTCTTGACAACTTAATATGTCTTGTATGATATGTCGTATTTGGATACAGGTTTCACATAATCATACTATTTCATGTAATATACTAAAGCGTGCAATACTGCACTAGGGTCTCTACCCACATATTGCAGGTTTTATTGCATGAATTATCTTAACATTTGCAGTGCGTTTTTTTTTTTTCGTCAAGCTTCTGAATAAACAAAGCTGTTTGAAGTATTCCACCGTTGCATACACATTTCAAGTGCGAACATGGAACGTAATAAATAGCATGACGAAAACTCGATGAAAACGAACTTACGCTCGTACAATTCCTGCCGATCGATTCGTCACTCGTCGGGGCGCGATTAACAAAATATCTTCGCGCGCGGAACACGCGCGAGTGCGAAGGGGAAATGACATAAAGGCGCGGGGTGAAGAATCGGTCGTCGTCCCTCTTCCACTTTATTTTCTCCGCGGGAATGCAAAGTCGATCGAGTAATTTTCGACTTTTTTTTACCCCGTCCGACAAGGGCGGGCATTACCGATCCGGGAGAGACAAAGAGACGAACCCGCGAGACCACACAGAAGGCAAGAGGCGCACGAGAGGAACTTCAGGTTCATCGGCACGCAAGCGGGGCTACTTGTGCGTCGGACCCCTCTCTGCTTCTTACCAGTGAATACGCACGTGCTGCGAACCGTGGAACCCTCTCGCCTCTTCCTCTCCTCTAACTAAGCCCCCCTCTCTCTCGCTCTCGTTCGCTTTTTCTCTCTTTCGCGAGGAAAAAGCCGTTGCTGACATTCGCACGTGATCCAAATATCCGAGGAATGAATGAATCACGCAGACGCGCTTCGGGATGGATACCGACATCGCGAGGAGGCCTCGACTGCTGTACACGCAGACGTATCATCGACGGAGAGACCGGAGATCGCGTCGTTTTTAACCCTTTTAGTGCCGAACGACGATACATCGTCGTTCGCTCAGGACCGATATTGGTAATTTTATTAAAAATGATTGAAAATGTAATACTTATACTTCATACTACGTGACCTACATAAAACTATGATTAAACGATGATTATTGTTATATGCAAATATTGTTTGTAGAAGAGAAACTTGTTTATATGTTTTTCATCGTGTTTAATATTTATGTTATATTCGTATGATTTTCAATATATATATTGAAATACAACTGACATTACATTATTCTCTCTTTCTTCTGCAATACGCTGCATTTTGAATTTTTTAAATATCATCCTTAATTTTGTTTTTATGAGCTTTTTCCTAAACTTAGTAAATTCGTCAAATTCGTCCGGTTATCTTCGCATAAACGCACAGTTTTCGCTCGACACTAAAAGGGTTAATTGCATATCGAGTTGAAAGCGAAATAGACCCGGAGAGAGTTGAAGCGGGAGGTTGGCCAGTTTCCCGCGTCTCCTTGCTCCAGTTTTTTATATTGGTTTAATTTACCTGAAATAGATGAGACTGGAACAAGTTGAAGCGGAGAGTTGGCCCCTCGAAACCGTGTAAAGTAATGGAAACGAGGGGCCAACTTCCCGTGTCAACTTGACCCGGTTTTCTATATTAACTTAATTTATCTGCAAAAAACGGCAGGAGAGACCAGGGCAAGATGAAGTAGGAAGTTGGCCCCTCCCTACCATTGTAAGTAATGGAAACGAGGGGCCAACTTCCTGCGTCAAATTATTCCGACATTTAAATATATCTAACTAAATAATGAACCGAACATCGAATCGTCCTCGCACGATCCACCGCGACTACGTAATCGACGAGCGCGAAGGATCCGTATTAATGAACTATCGTCGCGGCATATCCCTCGGCTTTATGAATAATTGCGACTCCTCTCGCCCGGAGAGAGCCGGAAAGTTTCGGACAGTGTTTTACACCAAGTTTTCCAATTTCGTTGTCTCCGACAGAGAAGGTCGATCCGCGGCGCGAGATGGCGAGGGGGAGGAGAGGGAGGGAGCGCGAGAAAGCGAGGCCGACGGAAAGTTTCGCGGCTCACCCGCTTTGAAGATCGCTCGAGAAGTCGAACCCTCTCCCTACGCCAGTAGACCGCGTGATTGCCGTGTAATTTCAACTCGTTACGATTACGCTGATATCCGACCATTAATTAGCCGGGCCTAAAGAGCTTCGCATTAAACAGGTAATGCCCCGACGCCGACGAGCGCGTCTGCTGCACAGCTCGAAGGTTGGGATCGGTAAGCGAACGAGCAACTACCGTGAAGTTATACGGCCAAATTCTCGCGGTTCGTGGGAGATGTGGAGCGTTGTCTATGTGGGTGCATCCGGAGAAATTACGCGTTGAAAAACGGAGACGTGAGAAAATTCGTTCGCCTCGAATACGTATTTATGTTAATATTTCGGTGGAACTAAAAATACACGCGTATTTCGTTAAAATCAAAATAAATCTGCTGCAGGAGAAGTGATTTACGCGAACGCGGGCCTGCGAGGAAGTGAATAATTATTTGCGACACATTTATTTAGTCGCCGCAGGTACCTATATTTCACCGCAAATTGTCATGCGTATTATAGGTCGTAATTCAAATTCGAGGAAACCGCGAGATCCTGACCGTTTAAAATAAGAAGGCACATTAATTACTGATATCTCATCTAGACACAATATGCAGTTACGCGCGAGAAATGTTACCTACCTACTATAATAATCTCGCACGCGGAGCAATAGTTCATAAGCTCCCATTAATAGAATTAACATAACCGGTAATTCGCGCCTACTCTAAACGGGGTCAAATGTTCGCCGTCGTTGGAAAGGTTGCAAGAGCGGACGCACACGCGAAGGCTGCTTACTGCACGCGTTGCGTTGCGCTCCGCGCAAAGCAATTCGAATGCTTTCGCACCGCGCACGGGGGCGCTGCTGAGCTGCAAGTTAGCCGCTTATTTATACGAGCCTATAAAGCTGATCCCCTCGTTCCGATGTCGCGTCGGTAATTCATCCACTCTGGTGAAGTACCCGCAAGATAGACCGAGATCCGAGTCGGCTTTGGGCTTAGGGGTTGAAAACGACGTCTAAACGACGGCCATCTGTTGGACGAGCGGGGAAACTCCTGTCATCGCGCGTTTACGTCGGTAATGACGAGAGGCGGCGTATCGGTGGGTGGTCGAGGGTAACCGATAACGAATACGCTGTTTTCGACATCGTACCGTCATCGAACGAATTTCAGTTGTTTTGATCTTGGGAACGTTCGAATGAACGCGAAAAGATAGTTTATGTAAATCTTAGGTACTGGATTTCCTTTGGGTGTTTCATTTTGTAACTATCGATCGTGCCTGTCATCGCAATTTATGAAGGTATGCTATGGATACCATAATAACATACCTAGTTATCATACAAGTTTATCTGATATGGAAATACTTTCTGAGTGAAATAAAAAACCGTTTCACGCATAGATTTATTTTTAAAAACTTGGAATTGTCTTCGTTGAATCATATTCATACGAATACGTATAATTTTCCTTGGCATTTTGTTCTGTACGGCTAGAGCAGACCGAAGCGTTTTGGTACACGAAGATGGCCCCTCGTTTCCATGGAAAACAATGGCAACGAGAGGCCAATTTCACGTATCATGTTGTCCCGGTCTCCCCTACAGATTCTGACTTAAACATAATATATATCTGCTTCATCCGCTCGACGACGGACCGAGCAGCCGATAAATACAGAGGCGTCGAAGGGATGATACATCCCGTCGCGTCGCGGGCGTTGCTCCCCTCGACCGCGAGCTAGATTACATACTTTCTATCCCATAAACACGATCCGATTACTTATGATTACGAACGCGCAGCGCGGCGAGCGCACCGCGCGCGCATGATTGATCTCGGTCGCGGTAAATGAGGTGGTGGTTGGCTGCAGATGCGCGTTAAAATAATAATACTCGTCGGATTAATGAGTAATGATAATTAGGGAAATTCCTGCCGCTGGAAATTGCCGGCTGGCTCGGCCGCTCCCCGACGTCGACGCGAAAGACTCGACTCCCTCGATGCGATATTTTCCAAGTTCCCGGTTAATCCGCGGCGAGGGCATTCGCTCCGCAGACTCCGCGAGTGGCGTAACGAGGGCGATTACGGCGAAACGCGAGCTAAAGTCACGTGCCGAAGACTTCGGGTGAGCTTCGCGCGCGCCGCAGAGGGTGGTAACGTCTTCTGGATGACTTTAATGGTACTTCTCTTCTTTATATCAAATCTGACGCGCGACACATAAATGATACTTCTATTTTATTAGACGGATAAAAGCATTTTGTTGGTAAGTGGGTAACTGTCCCAATGAGAGGACGCATCCTAGTGGCCGGATGTATTTGAGGATAATTTGAATTATTGAGTGGGATAAAAAGAAGCAACTAAGGTAAAAAAAACACCAGTGGCTAGACACGTTCCAACACCCGGGCTTGTTTATACGTAACATAAACTATTGGATGTGGTGAAAGGACTCAATTGCTGGACAAAAAGTCTTCAATAAATTAGGAGCGCCTATGACAAATTCCGACTGAATCAAATTTGCTACACTCTGAAGGAAAAGGTTTAGTTGAATACCAACCTGAGAGTAAAATTTATTTGAAATAAATAGGAATTTCTTCACATCGAATAAAAGTCTATTTGAATTAAATAAGTATTTTTTGCATATTTTATTAATCGAGTACGAATCTAGTAGAACATCGATCAAATTCAAATAGACTTTTGTTCAATGTGAATCAATTCCTGTTCATCTCAAATCAATTTTTCTATCAGGTTCGTATCCAACTAGACCTTTTCCCTAAATGTACATGCACCAAAAAAACAGCTTATCAATAGTTAGTAAATGTAATTTCAAATACGACAAAATAAATGTTTCGTCGGAACAAGAAAATAAGTACCTACCTATATGTTAATTATTAAAATGTTTATTTCATTCAGTCGGTTTCCTGAAAGAATCACATTTTGTCAAATAAATATTGTAATAGTTAACGAATATTTATTCAGTACAATAAAACATTTATTCCGTCATATTCAAACAAATATTTATCAACTACAAATAAACTCTTATCTCGGTATATATTTTTATGATATATATTGTCCGAATATTGCTCTCAGCCGTCCGACCACTGTTACATTTACGTAACCATACTCTAAAAAAATCCTCAATAAATGGACGACATACACGGCAAAGATCACCGGTAAAAATCCCGAGTAAAATCTGCTCTGTGAATGTTTAACCCTATCCGAATATCAGTACAATCACCGTACCAAGAGAAACGAGAATCCATCAGAATAGACCGACCCGTGAATTCATCTCATACGAACCATAAAATACAATCAAATGCAGCATCCATCCTCGACTCTCATCCCCACCCAACTAGGTACTTCTCGCGCGCGAACTATGCAGATTACCAACCGATGGCTCGATCGCAAAATCTCGCGCACCTCCATAAATCGCCGTACGAACGACTCCGCGCAGTTTCATCGCGTGATTCGTCGCGGCACCGCCGAAAGTCGCGCGGCCGGCGCTACGTACGACACTACACCGCGACATCGCCGTAAGTGCGCACACGAAGAGCCGCGCGTAGCCAACCCGGGGAAATGTGTAATTCAAATGAGTTACGAGTGGTATCGCACTCCTGGGAAGTAGGTGCTAAGCGGTTGGGTATGCTGATAGAGCGCGGTGATACCGTAGAGCGGTGGAATGGCAATAGAGGAGCGAAGTAGAACGGGAGAGTGAGAGGGCGCCGGAGGGGAGCGAGGCGCGAAGGGGGAGGCAGCGCGGGTTTGTAATAGTCCGCGATGGTGCGAAGCGATGAGATGTGATCGCTCGGTGATGAGCTGCGGCCGACGTGATGGTCCCGCCGCGGTGCCTGGGCCCGAGCGCCGCGCGTACCTATACGCCGTATCCAGTTACCGGCTGTGTTCGTTCCGTGGTAATTTCTGTCCTCGAATGTATTCCGCCTATGTCGCGCTGAAACTGCGAACTTCTCGGGAGCGAATCGCGCGCCCGCGAATCGACGATGCGATGGATTCACCTCGAATTCGGGTGGCGCGTTTAACACTAGAACTACCGAATGGTCGCGCTTTATGAGACGGTCGTTTTGGCGGGTGATTATCTCGTTATCCGTGGATTTTTCGTCCACACTGCTATAGGACTTTTTTGTAGACCGAAATGTGCTCTACAAAAAAGTATTGTATCAATTTTGACAAAAACCTCACGGGTTACGAAACAATTGAGGTTGAATGGAACTCTGAATAAGACACCGGTCAAATTGACCGGTAGCCGTAGTTCTAGTACGAGTACGTACAGCGAGGGGACATAGTCGCGTTGCGCTACGTTATGCTGTCTTAATCTGAATCGGTAAAAATAACTGATAATCAGTGTATAGGCATTGAAATCCAGTGAATATAAGGTTACTGTTAATCTGCTATAATCTGCTATTTACTGGGTTTCAGTGACTTTTCACTGATTTAGATTAAGAGAGTGGATGTTTTCGTAATTGTAGGCAGTGTAAGAAAAACTGGTACCTATTCTTGATAGGGTGAAATGTGGCGAGTTGGCCTCTCGTTGCCACGAAAAATAGGGAAGGTCGGGGTGAGTTGGTACGTGAATTTGGCCCCTCGTTGCTATTACTTTCCAATGCAACGAGGGGAAAACTTCGCGTATCAACTTGTCCTGCGGTTTCCCTTAATGGAAACGAGGGGCCATCTCACCCCATTTTACCCTATATGTAGTTGTATACAAAGCGTATACAATTTTATTCAATGCGTGTAATCATGAGAATTAATATACTCGGATGTGAAATTTGTTTGAAGTATTTGTTGAACTTTATATACCACATTATATTAAAAATTCGATATAAATTTCATTAAAAAAAATGAGGTAACTTTATTTCCATAATCGCGTATTGAATAAAAATCTTATGTATAATTATATTCAATTTAGTATAAGTAATTTGTATAGCGTATCTCGACCGAGTTTAGTTACTTTACATAGTTTAAATGATTAAATACGTTCTTCTCCAAAGACACTAAATTCTTCTATCGTTCATGGGTGCTTCGTATGTAGAAATAAGCAGAAAGTTGGCCCCTCGTCTCCGTTATTTTCCACGGCGACGAGGGGCCAGCTTCGTACATCAACTTGCTCCGCTCTTTCCTACCCAACAGTTATCCCGCTGACTACACGTCCTTACCTCAAGTAGGTATGTACATTCCGACACCGCAAGTACGCACAAACGTTATACTCGCATTAACTTTATCTCTCCGACAAGAAGCTCTCGATCTCGAGAGTCGTAATAAGACTCGAAAAAAAGATTACAAACATACGTCTCGAGGTACTTAGCGGGAACACGACACATTCAAACCCGGTAGTCGAAGGCGGCGGCGATGAATAACGCATTTAGCCCCAGCCGCAACTTTATCCGACTATTTCTACCGAACGAAAAAAAGTTCCCAGGATTTTTTCGAAACCCATCCTCGATTCGGCGGAGCGCTCTCCAGGTATACACGCGACCGGTTCCGCCGTCGAGTCATTTTTCCCCCAATTAATCGGTCTACACGCCGCAAAGAGTCTCTTCCGCGTAAACCCGACGTTCTAATCCGCCTGCACCGCGCGACGACAAGCGTTCGCGGCCGTGATAAATGGCGACTCTCTCAGCCAGCTGTAAAGGAGCGAGCGATGCAAAGTGATAACATAATCAGGTGATAATGTGGCCGTCATATCTCATCGCCGCGGAGCGCGCGAGCGAGAGGGACGACGAGACGACGAGACGACGCGGCGATGTAGCCGGGGGTGCGGAAGGGGCGGCGGGGGAGGGAGCGGGAGCGAGATGGACAACGAGGGAGAGAGAGAGAGATAAACTCGAGAGAGTCGCCTCTCATTGGTAACTCGCTCGCTGCCTAGACTCGAGCGAGCGGAACGCTCTCTCTCGCGCGGCGTACGGCGTCACACCGTTCACGGAGAGTGACTCCGACGAGGGCAGCCGTCGTCGAAACTCCGTCGCTCTCCTCGTTATCTGTACGGAATAAAGAGGGGGGGAGTTTTCGAGGAGAGATTCAGCCGATAGGGCGTCCCGACGAGATGCGAGCTCGTTATTCCGTCCCCGATACTCATCGTCGTCGCATTAATTGAATTTCGTGGCAATCGCTCGTTGTATACGCGCGCCCGAACGTTTAGTCGACGGGCGAAGGAATCCGTGTGAAGAGATCGCGTAGGAGAAAGAGTCGAGAGCGGGAAGTCGTTTTCTCTCGGTAATTACCAAACGCTTGCTCGGTTTATTTCAACTGATTTTGCGGCTAATTTTTCGGAGTAATTGGGAAAATGTAAATTTTTGATGAAATTTCACGAAATGTCATCGAAAATCAGACTCTGCTCTGTAAATACGAAGCACATAGCAAAATAATACCAAAATACCAAATGGTCGATCTAATCGATACAAGAGGCGAGCGGAACGAGTTTACGAGAGAGGTTGACCCCCCGTCGTAGAGAGAGTAATCGAAACGAAATGCAATCACGAATGCTTCACGCAATTATACACATGTGGCGAGAAGACGTGGTCGCCATCTAATCGGCGGAGCGTTTCGTCCCGGAGTCGGCCTTTGGACGCGTCAGTAAGGCTAGGCCGACTCCTGACTTAGACGCTCTGTGGTCCTCCGTGAGAGACGGGCAGTTACGGTCTTGTATAGTAACTTGCCCGTTGTTGGACCACTAACGAGAAGCCGAGAGCCGTGGGCCGGTAGTCGCGGAGTCGAGGGCCGAGAGAGTTGGCGCCACCTGGCGGCCGGCCGCCGTAGCGTGACTGGTCGCCACACACAGAGAAAAAGAATTGGTTCGATCTATTACAAATTACTTGCAGGGATGAAAGTAATCAATTATTTACATCAATTCATTTCTTCCTTGCAATCACATACTATTCCACACGATTACAAGAAAAAGATATGTACCTATAATTGATGTATTAAACAGTTTCACTGATATAAATCAATAATTACTATAATGCTACGTACACTATAAAAGCCATACTAGCTTTACGCCCGCGACCTCGTCCGCGTGGATCTCGAAATAAATCTGACATCCCCCTGTTTTACCCCTGTTTTAGGAGAAGAATTTCGTAAAATCCTTTCTCAGCAGGTGCTTACGTCGCAAAAGAAACCTACTGTACAAATTCCACGTAATTAGCTTCGGCGATTTCAGCTCGGCATTGATAAATCAATCCAGTCAGTCAGGACGTGTTCTTTTATACGTACAGAATCATTATAGGTAGGTACATGACGATCTCCGTATTCCTCGCAACACGCCTCCGCCCCTTTCAGGACATCGCCAAATTCCTGCGCGAGGACATCACCGCGCCGCGACCGAAACGGAAGGCCGCGTACGCGGATAACGCCGGCGCGCAACGAGGAGAGCGGGGCGACCACTCTCCCGCGCGCTCGCGCGGAGAATGTATCAAGTCCGAGTTAGGGCCTCGCGTCGTTCTTGGGTTATTATTTGTAGCCCCGGTGTTCCAACAGCATCCATTTAATCTCTCTCAGTGAGGAGCGTTTCTTTGATCAGCGCGCGACCGCATCTGCCGGGCAATATCTCAAAGCGGGGCCCGCGCAACCGGCGTCCCGGGCGCGAGCTCCTCGTCTTGCCCGCACCGGGGCATTTGTTGCTGTCAACCGCCACCTCTCGCGATGCGCGCGGGCTCCGCGACGCTGGCCGGGCTCTAGGCGCGCGCGTAGCATGGGTTCTGCGTGCGGAGGCGTCTGCAGCGCCGCGTATAGGTAGGAAGAAGACGTTGGCGGGGCTTGGCGCGGGGAAATTACGCATCACGTCGCGCTGTACGTACACGTATCGGGAGAGCGTACCGACGATTACACGCGACTTTTGTCACGACGCCGCGCCGCGCGCGAGTCGAACCGGAAACGCGGCGCGGGATACGTTGATTGAATCGTCGGCGAGGGACGGGTAATTAAGTGGGTTTATTGATCGGTGATGCTACTCGAATACCTACAGACGTGATGTACGAGTGGCGATAATAATGATCGATCGATTTTACCCGCAGTGCCTTTCAAATAAATGAATTGATAATTCGACGCGTTCGTATTCTTTCGTTTGCTTTTCTCTCCTCGCCGCTCTCGTCCTTCTCGCTTTGATCGATGTTGCTTGGAAGAAAAATTGATAAGGGCGGCGTTATGTGGATACGCGTACGGGAAGAAATCGCAATCGGCGATTAACCTTCGCGCCGGTGTCGATTAATATTCAATTTACGGTTTTCGGGACTGGCGTGAGATCATTTTGCAGGAAATTAGGAGAGAGGCTGAGTCGAGTTGATGGGAGTTGGCCCCTCGTTGCCATGGGAAGTAATAGAAACGCGGGGTCAACTTCTCGTCATCAACATAAAAAAAATTCGTTCCACACCGAATTTCCACTGCTAAACGGTCAATCCTTCACTCTAAACCAGACCTGCTCACTTTTCGCTCCGTCGGAACGTAATCCCGCCTCCTCTATTTGCTTAATATAATCCAAGGAAGGCGCGACGATCAAGAAAACGTCACGACGCGCTACGACAACACGTCGCACGGCTTTTCGACGGCACTCCGCGGCGTCACTCTTTCCGCACCGCGCGTTTAAAACCCTTTATTCCTTCGCGCGGCGGAGGAGGGTATGCCTGCTTCCGTCGCGCCTCAAAGCAAATCGGGTGGGAGATTAATATGCTTATCTCTCTCGCGGCTCTCTTTCCGCGTGCGTTAGATTTATTTCGTGAAGGGATCGCTTGAAAAATTGACGTCACTCTCGGACGGGCTGCACCGCGCTGCGCCGAAGACGTATGTTTTCTATGGTGCCTCGGTAAAAACGACGAGCGGATGGACATTTTACAGTGTCTTTGAAGCCGCGCTAATTATAGCGCGCGCGCGCGCACTTCAATTTATTCGTACCGAAGAGACGTTTTAAAAGACGGGTGATCGATTGATTCCGCGGTCACAATTTGTCCGGAGCGCCCGTCGCGGCGATGTTATTAAATAAGCTGAAATACGTCATTTATTATAACGGGTCCGAAGGCGCTGCGCGATACGATTGAACTGAAATTGAAAAAGTGTACGATCCAGAAATACTCGACAGATTCTCAAATTATGCGACAAATGGTGGCGCGGTGAAGCGACAGGGTAAATTGATCGTCGATCAATCCGGAATGAGAAGGTTTTGAGAAATGAACCTCGAGACTTTAAAAACCTGATAAATCTGTCGTTCGAAACTAGCGTTCGAAAATCTTTGAAAATGACACTTCTATTTTATATTTGAAATAGAGAAAATTGACATCTTCCTTCTCGCGTCAGTTCTCTTAATCTTACATCAAAGTAAAAAATCGTTCTCTTCTATTAAAAAGAATCGTAATTAATCAATACCGTCTGTCGCTAATAAATACGTCAACCAAGTGCGGCTAATTTTCGCTTTTCTATAAATAATCACGACGTTATAATTGCTGCAAAACTGTAGCGATTGGTCTCTGAATCCGATAAACTGAACAGTACCTATTAAATGCTATTTCCGGTTCACCTGATGCATTAAAATGCAATCAAAAAATTCACTTAACTGATCAAACAATTAAGAGAAGCAGCGATACACGACTCTCGCACCATATCAGGTAAAACGAGGTGAGTTTGACTCATAATATTGCAGAACATTTTCTGCAATGTATCTGAAAGTTTGATGCTGTATGAGTAGCCATTAGCGACGAGCAAATACAAGTTCGACTGAGACCGGAAGTACGTCGATGCAGCGGAACTACCGTAGCGCTGCGGTGGCGCGGGACGGAATAACGGAGAAAGAGAGGGAGAGAGAGAGGGGGAGAGAGAGTTGTACGGTAGTAATATGTAACGCACTTTGGAGTAATGCTACGTCAAAGCCAGCGCCACCGAAAATATGAGCCGGCTGCCGAGCGCCTCGCTAATGCTCGCCCATTTATTATGCTTACATTATTTCGGGATTATTAGTCTTCCGCTGCCTCCTCTTCCCAAAGCTTTTTATGTAATGTTTTGACTCGCGCGTAAACGAGCCGGTTGCTTTTTCACGCAAATAAACGCAGCGCGTTGGATTTCCATCGACGGGACCGTCGCGCTTCGATCGGGTCTCGTTTTAAGCGTGTGTATTGACACGATTGAATCGTACGCGTGCTACACTGGAAAAAAATATTTAGCTAATCCGGCAATATTTCTGTCTGCCTCAGATATTATTTGGTGACAACTAGAAAAATATTGCTAGCGCAGTAAGAATTCTTGCTATTGCGAAGAAAATTATCACGGCAATTACTGTAATTTTTTCTAGTTGTGACCACATTTTTTTCAGTGTACTACAGCTACACTGAGAAAAATAAGCCGGTCAATTCGCAATTTGGCCGAAATCCTGAAAACCATAACTAAACCGTTTGGTGAAACATGGTTCCTCCATTCGTCTGGTTAGACTGACCATTTTCTGGTTAGAATAACTAGACATGTAGGTACAAGGAGAAAATTGAACAGCAACGATTACCAGATGAAATAGTAAATAGGTGACAGCTTTGACGATATCGCGTTGATTAATTTGCGGTATAGTAATGATTAGATACCATTCGAATAATAATCACACACATTACCATTGAAATAGTGATAATTACTATTCCGCAGATTATTCAACATGATATTGTCGAAGCTACCACCTACCTACTCGTATTTACTATTCTGGCAATCGTTATTATCCTATTTTCTCCGCGTAGTTAGAATAACTAAATATTTCATTCAATTCAATTCACTAGTATTTTGATTAGAATGACTGAACACGTTTATCCAGATGCGTTTCGTCATGTTGCCCGAATTACATTCCTCAGTGCACAGCATTTTCTCATTATTGGACAACGGTACGTCGCGCGGGCCAAGAGAAGCGACGCGCAATTAACGCTAATTCGATTATCTCTTCGCTCGGTGGCGCGTAATAACGACGAGCGTGGGAACCGAGTCGCGAAGATTCCCGATGATCGCTTTATTACGACGAGCGAAGGAAAGAGGAGTCTCGCGCGCGGTTATTACCTGCGTAGTCTAGGTGCACGCTCCATCTAACGACGGGGCGGTCGGTTTCATTACGCCGGAGCGGGTTTGATATTATCTTTGACGCGAAATCGCCTTCGATTGAGAGACGCGTATGGGAATAGCAATGATGACGTAGACTCTAACGTCTTATATTAATTATTAAACCTGTAAAATGTTTTTCGAACGACCGCTCTTCGCTTATTCTTCGTCAAATGTAATTCGACGAAGCTCGCGTATCTTCCAATCCAAGGAAAAAGAGTACAAGTCAAAAAATGGTATTGCTCAGAAAACACCTTTATTTGTTTATATTGAAACACAAACTGTTGAAAAAATGTATACAATGAAAATAACACCTCATAAGAACGTTAAATGCATGTAGCACACAAATATTTCTAGGAAAGTAGAAGAAAATTGTAGAAGTGTTTTGGTAGGCGATATTTTGACTTATACTCTTTTTCTCTCCCGGGCATCCTAGATATTTCATGTGAAAAGTTGAATTTCGTCAGAAAGGAGATTTCAGACGTCTTCGTGAAGCTGAATACAGGGTAAGGTGAGATAAACGCTTCCGCAGTTTCCATTCGACTTTGAAACGCTGTTTTCTCGAAACGCAGTGGAGGTATGTAAAAAATCGAAGATAGTGTTTTTATTGTAGAAACACAAATAAACATCTTTTGTTTATGTAAACATTGTTTCGATATTTCCCACAGTTTTCACGATAATCCACGTTCAACTCGCGTTCGTGATATCCCACTATAAAACTAATTGAATACTTTTCCTGTCATTTCGTGATCGTAATAACGAAGAAGCGCATCCGATCCGAAGACAATCCGCGCAGCGGACGCCCACGAAAATAAATCTCATCGCCGCGCCCTTCCGCGGCTCGTCAAAAAAGGCGCGTCAAATTCTCCCGGCGCGCGCGCGCGCATCTCGAGAAAATAATTCCCCTCCCGTCGCGCAGCGCGCGCTACGAGAATTCGCAAACTTCCGCCCACCCGCGCGCGTTACTCGCCCCGCCGCCGCCGCCGCGTTTTTCCGTGCCCGGAATTCGATGGACGGCGGCGCCCCGAGCCGCGCCGCGGTCGGATTGGCTTATTCGGGATTCTCGCGATAAAGATAGCGCCGCGACTCGCCACAATGCGGGTCCTAAATATTTAGGTGCCGATAACAAACAATAACAACCGGCTGATAAGGCCGATTGCTGACTGGGGTTCGGGTTAGGGGTTGGGATCGAGGTCGGCCGGAGGAGAGGGAGGGAGGTCCCGATGATGAGGGTCGCTATATGGAGCGCACTCTCGAAAGGGGAGCGCGGCTCTCGGGTGCGAAGGGGAGGGATGAGAATCGCGGCGATGCGATGGTGCGATCCGAAAACGCTTACCGCCCTGCTGAAAATTTCGCCTTTCCTCCTTCCTTCCTTTCTTCGTCGGCGGCGATCCGACCCCTCGGCTCGTTCGGCTGCGGCGAAATCGCGGATGAATAATTCCGCGGTCGCCGTGCCGCCGGGCGTTGCGGAAACTTTTTTTTTGGAGGGCGCGGGGATCTCCCGAGCCGAGAGTTCGCGAGGGGGTGGCTGATATTGTTATTCCCTTTGTTTGCCGTTCGCGCGAGGGAATCGGGAAGTGCTGTTTCTGCACGCCGTGCGTAGATGGACGTTTTGCGTTCAAATCGGTTCACAAATTTTCGAATGTTAAAATCGACCGGTTCTTCGACTTAATCGAACATTGCTCGTATTGTAAAATAGACGCGAGGAGTGTTGAGATTAACGAAGAATGTTAAATTAATTGTGTAGAATGTCGTACTGCGGACTGTAAGAAAAATGTGTATTTTTTTAATACAATCGTATTTAAGTTTCCACAAATATTTAATAAAAATTTCGTAAAGTAGGTACATTAAATTTTATAATTACGCGTGTATCGGATAAAAGTTTCACGTAAAACTATATTGAAAATATAAATTATTCTTACACAGTGCGCAGTACGACACATTCTACTTTTACAAAATACACGGAGAAAAAGAATTGGTTGGATCTACGGAAAATTACTCGCGGAATCGCAAGTAATTAATTATTTATATCGATGAATTTGTTCAATGCATTTTCACGTCTATGATTGCAAGGAAGAAATATCAAATGAATACGAAGGAAGATTTGATTGATGTAAATAAATAATTACTTACGGACCCCGTAAGTAATTTTAAATAGGTCCAACGAATTTTTTTTCTTCGCATAGGATCGTACGATTACCGCCACGAAGTAAAAAACCATGGTAAACTATTTTCCATCGCTTACTGCAAAGTGCCTTCAATTTGACGAGACAGCAATAAAAAATGACACAGGCATAAGAATCACATAAAGTCGTCAAATATATCACACGTCATCTGCGTACAATAAATCGCACACACCATTCTCACCCCTCTCCTATATATTCGTCGTCGAATAACTCCTCGACTCTTCCCCCAGACACCCTAACGAGACGATCGCCGCACGATCGAACGACGGCGCATCGAGTGACACGGCATCCCTCCTCCAAACCCCTCCCCGAATTGATATTCCCGGAAAACCCGTGGAAAAAAAGCAGAAGCCCCGGCGCGCGTCCCGAGGGAAAGCCTCCCCCGCCTCGTCGTTCTTCGATGCAACCGATCGCGCAGCAACGCGAAAAAAAGAGGCACTTCGATTCTCGCGTGATCCGCGGGCACCCGCGATATCTGGGCGCGACTCGTCGCTTCCGATATATGTATGTAAGCGCGATAAGAGCTAGCGCGCGCGGATCGAGAGGCGTGGCGCGCGAGATCAGCGCGCGGGGGTGAGAAGAGGACGACGAGGCCGAGGCGAGAGAGCGCCGATAGAGGAGAGAGTAAGAAGGGCCGAGTAAGGTTTGGGGTAGCTACGCTCGCTAGGGTTGAAGCGGGGAGACGCCCCGTGTTTGTGCCCTCTCGCCGGGGAGCACAAAGAGAAATGGCGAGGTATTTATCAGGGAGCTCGCGCGCGCTTTCTCTCTCTCTCTCTCGCTCTCTGCCCACCCCTTCCTCTTTCATTCCGCATCCAAATCCATTCGCCCGCCTGCCAACCCCCGTCTCCTCTAAGCTCTCCGATGCCCTCTCGCGCACCGCCACATATGGGTACTCCATCTTCGCACTCCCGACTTTGACAGCTGTCTAACTCATGCACCTACCGCTCCGCCGATGGCCTCGTATACGTATATGTACGCGAGGATTGTAGGCGCGGGAGACCTGCGTGTAGCTCTAGCTACGTGCCAAACGGCATCTCGATTCGCGTACCGCGCGCTATGGACGATCTATCGCGCGTATAGGTATTTGCGCTGGTTTTATTCCCGACGGTTCAGCTGCGCCGTTGGTCGGTTCTGCGATTTTATAGGGTTTCTTTTGCGGGAGTTCATTGAATTTAGGGAACTTATCGTGAGTTTTAAGGGAGATCGCGTGAATTTAAGACGTTTACTGGGATTTTATTATGTATTTTGTATGGAATTTTTATTTCTTTGTGTTATGTAATCTAATAGCTTTACTCTCTGACTTTAATTGTATTTAACTATTCTGGAAATATATGTAGCTACATACGAGGAATGTGATTAAAATGCAATAAAACTGCATTGACATAACTTTAAGAGATAGATCTGCTCATCTCGTAGATATTACAATACTTTAAACCTTTTAAAATAATTTATCAAACTCAAATGTATTTTGAATGCATATAGGTACTTACGATTTACACGAATTTCTTTAAAAGGTTGCGTTTTAAAAAGAAGGAACAATCGAGATATTTTCATATCGTTTCTTGGAATTAAGATAAGTACCTACGCGTCGTTTAAAATTAAAATTACAATTTGGTAAATTTAAATTACTTTATTTTGTGAAATGCATCATTTCTGAAAATAACGAAAAAAATGTTTAATTGGAATCATTACTTTGATCAAACAATTAGATAAATCCAGTACCTACTTGAGCAAATAAATAGATCGTAATTAACATCGAAAAAAATCTCTCGAGACAGAATCACACAGACTCAAAAAAATTTGGCCACAACTAGAAAATTATAGTAATTGCAGTGATAATTTTCTTCGCAATAGCAAGAATTCTTGCTACGCTAGCAGTATTTTTCTAGTTGTGTCTGAGGCAGCCAGAAATATAGCTGGATTAGCTAAATACTTTTTTCAGTGCATATCACCATCCCTCCCCGTTCCCCCGCAAAGAATAAAACCTCCAACCCCGGGCTGCAAAAATGGAGTTCCGCGTCGACCGCCACGACATCGGTAGCCGCGCGCGCGGATCTCCATGCCGTATAAAAGCGCTTGTCTACCTGGAAGAACACCGCACGTCCAGTACAGCGATCGCGCGTCCCTAATTCCGAAGACAGAACGAGTCGCGTGTTCGAGGGCCGCCGCGGAAGATAGAGCAGCTCGGTAATTAAGGCCGCTTTTTAAGAGGGATTCGCTCTTTAGCGGCCGAGAAAGAGAGAGAGAAAGAGAGAGGGCCCCGTGAGCCGAACATACAAATGGCGGCCGGCGCGGCGCCCGGTTTCCCCCCGGATTGGTTTTAAAATTAATGTTGTTTCTCCGTTTCGACTCCTAATGGGTTCTGGGTGGGGCCCCGCGAGGAACCAATCGCCTCCGCGGTTCCCGCTCGGTCCGCAGCGCGCGCGGGGAACCCCGCGCTCTCTCTCGACACCCACGAGCCTAACGTCGGCATGTCGGACCAGCCGCGGTACTCGCGCTGCGTTTCGTTCGGCGTTGCGACGATGCGTATTTGTCGCAGGTAGAGGGCGAGTCGTTTTACGTATAGACGTCCGTTTAATCGACCGCTAGCAGCTTCTGTGCGCGCTATCATCGCCCGAATTCGGTCTGTTCGTGCGGACGCGCCCGTCGAAGGTGCCCCCGTCACGCCATCTAGATCGATCCCGAGAAAAATACGTCGGCTGGCGACGAATTGGGACGATCAGCCGCGTCGCGCCTGTTGATAGGCATTCCGCGGCTCGGAGAAATGATTGAGCCGTTGAAAATCAGAATGGTGTAAGTCACATTTCATGTAGCTAAGCTGAGATTATTTGACTGCAAAGTTAAGTACAATTTGAAAAATCTGTCTAGATGATACAAAGCAGATATGTGTACGATTTTAAATATCTGTATGTATCATCTAGACAGATTTTTCAAATTGTACTTAACTTTACAGTCAAATAATCTCAGCTTACCTACATGAAATTTGACTTACACCATTCTGGTTTTCAACGGCTCAATTGCTAGTGTCAAAGAAATATTTCTCGGCTCAAGAACATAGCTAATGATGTTAAAAATGTTTAAGATTACGGATTCTTGGTCAAAAAGTATATATATCTACCACATGAGGCTAAACTTACTTGTCGGGAAAGAAACTTCAACCACTATTATCTCATTATTTAATATGAACTTTAGGCCTACATCGAACAAGACTTTTATGTAGATAAAAATATAATCTCCAAAAAACTATCATGAAAACGCGAAAGAAACAATTAGGTACTCGAGCCTAATCAATATTTTCTTGCACGAAGAAAACCGTTGCTTGGTTCTGGAATTACGTCATGTTTTTGATTCAGGAAAACATTTTTTTGCCACCGGCAATTATTTCTCTCAGTGTTCGAGCGGGGAGAAAATCGCGCGCGAAACGACAACGAAGAAAGCGGGACGGCAACAACAGCATCGGAGAGCGTCCCACAATAAGGTCGAAGGTCGTCGACCCGGCGACTCTACTAGAGTTTCGTGGATATCTATTACGTTTACACGCGGCGAACGATGTACCACGAATATACATACAGCCGAGCACGTTGTCGAGATCCGTCGTCCGGATAGAACGCTCTATCGCTTCATCTGGACGCGCGAGACGAGCAGTAGCGCCGTCGAGAGTAGCGTTGGATTCGCCGTTGATATAGGAACGAGTAAGAGAAACTCGCGTCGCCCGATTCCTACGCGCGCGCGTGCCGGAAATCGGGTCGAGTTCGGGTCCGAGATGATTTCTAACGCGCGGAGGCCGACAAATCCTCCAGGCTTCACACAGCCCCTATTTATTTAACTCTTTAGGGGAAATAGGAGAAATTTTTACAAAAAAAAAAGGGGGCAATTTTGATTAAACAAAGATCTTCCAGGGGTTAGAAATTTGCAGTGGTTTAAAAGAATATCAATTTTAAGACGTACTTATAATGAAACATCAATAGTCGAATGCTTCGTGCGCGCGATATAATACACTCAAAAAAATGTTGGCCACAACTAGAAAAAAATTATAGTAATTGCAGTGATAATTTTCTTCGCAATAGCAAGAATTCTTGCTACGCTAGCAATATTTTTTTAGTTGTCACCAAATAATGTCTGAGGCAGCCAGAAATATAGCTGGATTAGCTAAATATTTTTTTCAGTGTAGGGTAAAACGAAGTGAGTTGGCGCGGATAACTGGCCCCTCGTTTATACGGTAAGTAATGGAAACGAGGGGCCAACTTCCTCTACTAATTCACCCCGTTTTACCCTAAGCGGCGCCTCTGTAGCCATGCAGATGTAGATTCGAATCGTCCTTACACATTGTACGGGGATGTCGAGCGGCGCTCTCTCGCGGTCGAAGGACATCGCTCATCGCGCGCGCGGTCGTTCGTCACGGAATCATTCGCATGATGGCCGTAATAAAATTACGTGGCCATTCGGAATGTTTAGGGGAGGTAGGTAACCTATACGCGTATACAGGAGGCGTAGGCGTAAGGCGAGGCGCGTAGGCAACTGCGGGGATTGAGACGTCAGGCGCCTGCGGTGCTTGATGGATGCTCGGCATTCACCGGCGGACAAAGAGCGGCTCTCCTCTCGCTCGGGGAGCTGTTGCAACTCGCCGGACGGCCGCGGTGTGGTACCACTGCCGTTTGCGCGCGGTCTCAAGTAGTACAAGAATACCTGAATGTAATACGAAATGTGTAGATACTTACACGGAGAAAAGTTTGTGATAACCACTCCCACAATCCATATGGTAAGATTAAATTATTAGCAAATTCATTATTTATAGTAAATATGACAATATGTACGGTAAATATCGACATATTTACGGTAGGCACTGAACGTCATATGCCGCAATAATTCAATATTACTACATGGATTGTGGGATAGAGTGCCTAATACTCGTATAAATAAAAATTCAGAATAAAATTCTAGTACTTGTCAAGGACTTTTAAAGAATTTTTACAGAATTTTTAACAGTGTGAAATGATTGATATTAAATTATACGAGAGATATACAGATTCGTGATGAACAAATAAAATTATGACTATAAGTACCTTTTTTCTTTCAGTGTAGACTTAACTCTTTAAACAATTCAATGATTCTCTTTAGAATAAACGAAAAATAAAATTTTCAAGTATCCGAAAAAAAAAATTCAAGTCCATTCCCAGGAGTTTCTAAAGACAAGCAAAATTCAAGTACCTTTAAAGTACGTACTTCAAGGATTTCAAGGACCGCTGGATACCCGGTAAGAGTGGTTATCACAAACTCTTCTACGTGTATCTAATGTCTGTCCGGAAGATCTTTTTAAGATATCCAAAAAATAAGTTGTCTTCTGGACAGACATTAGATACACATTTTTGTACTATAATCAAATAACTTTTTGAAAATCGCCATCTTCTGCTACTTCAAATCGTATGCCGCATGATGCTCGTTGGGATTGTGTGTGAATTAGCGTGTTTCTCTGCACGCGGTTTTTCAATTAGAAATCGATGCGGCGTCTTATGCGATGCTTTGAGAAAATCGAGGGGGACGCGTGTACCTAAATGCGTGTGTGTCGGGATTGAATTTATGGGACACGTGCCGGTTCGAACGCTCGACCGATGTATCAGGATATTTATATAATAAGTTATGCGTGGTTCGGGAAGAGCGAGTACACGGAAGTGACTTCTAACGAGCCGACTCGGGCTTGTATTGATATAGCGTAGTAGTAATTGACTGAGAAGTTTTTTTATGGGAAGGTTTCTTTACGTGGGAACTTATTAATGTTGAGTATTTCACGTCTCCGGCCTGTAGCTCCTTCCAATGACGTTTAGATTTATCGCGTCCATTGGACCCTTTACATTTTTATCCAGGCCTCTTTGCGGTATTTTTACATTTCCTTCGAACGCATATTTATTTCTCAATTCCGGGCTAGCCGCGTGACGTTTTCCGCGATAAATTAAAAAAATTATTTTTGAGGCGTCTTCCCGTGACGTTTGAACCATTTTTTTTATTATTACATCTCTCATGAACTCGATCATATTCCACATACTCTAAATTGAGAGAGAGAAATGTATAGGTCGCACAGCAATAAGTACCTACAGCTACACAGAGAAAGAGAATTGGTTGAATCTACTAAAAATTAATCTCGGGATCGCAAGTAATTATTTAGGTATTTAAATCAATTAGATATTTTTTCATATTAATGAGATATTTCCTCCCTGCAATCACATACTATTTTACATGATTATAAGGAAGAAGTATCTAATTGATGTGTTAAAAGTTCATTGATACAAGTGAATAATTACTGGCGAACCCGCAAGTAATTATCGGTAGATCCAACTACTTCTTTTTCTACTTATTCCTATACCTACTAATAAACTGTAAGCATTGCAGTACAGCCTATAAAATTGCCCTCACACACAGTGTATAGAATAAAAGAATCAATTTAGCATCGCTTGATAACTCGACAAAAATGTCATCACGTCAGCTGTAAACACCTTCCTGGAAAAAACAAAGACCCTTCAAAGAATGAAAAAAACAAAACTCGATACACCGAACGATCACTGCACCGACAACCGACCGCACCGCTGCGCGAAGCGCTCCACCCCCGCCGCGCCACGCAAAGTGACGCGTAACGATGCGGTCAGGTCGATACGTCCGGCCGGGGGAATAATTTCATAATTGCTAATTAATAGTACCAGACGCAACGAGAGCGAGCGCCCTCCCGCCGGTGCACGGATTAAACGCGAATTTCGGGGGTGGGGAGGATCGCGCGGCGAACAGAGGTGCGCGGGCCGCGCGCGATGGGGGTGGGGGAGGGCGAAGAGCAGGAGGGAGGGGTACTACACCTCGAGCGCGGTGGCGCGTACAAATTGCCCTCCTGTTTCCTTGCATTTGTCATTTCGGTCGGGGCAACCTCCAGGTTCTTTCATTTCCCAAATAATTCCGAACCCTCATTAATAACGTAACGCGCCGCGGCGAGGCGAGACGACGGAGCGCCAGGTAGCCCGAGCGCGCTCGTCGTCGAACTACGCGGGCGTCGCGTGACTGTCGCGGCTCCGAAGGGGTTCTCTCGTCCTTGGAGCGGGGCGCGCGATCCTCACGGGAGTGGACAATCGATTCGTATCTTCGAGCCGTGACCGTGTGCCGTCGAGAACAATCCCCGCGATTGAAACGTCCGGGAGGACGAATGGGTCGCTGTCAAGCGAAGGAGACGGCTTCCTATTAGAAATTCCTCGCCGGTCATAAAGGGAGTAGTATAGGTACGCGCGGTGCAGGAGGCGCCGCGGTGGAACGGTTCCGATGATAGGTATTCGTGCGCTGAGTGTGGACTGGTTACGCACGAGAAACGAGAGAAATGTTTGGCTGAGATGTAGAATAGTTGCTTGGTAATGAAGTGTGTAGACTGAAGTAGAGCGAAAAGTAATGTTGAGAACGGAAATTATTAGTATCTGTATGCAGCAGCGCGTTTATCGATCTATCTTATGGTAAAGTTTGTATATATACCTATACTGAGAAAAAAATTTGCCGAGTAATCGTCGACACATGAGTAGTGCCCAGATTGAAAAGTTCTATATGATCCATATGTGGTTCTTGTTATGTGTATGGATTACATATGATTTCTATATTAACCATATAAGTACATACTATATATGGATTATTTCATCATTCAGTCAATACAGAAATCATATAAAATCCATATATAACCAAAACTACATATGGATCATATAGAAAATATATAGAATTTATGCCTGGGTGCCAAGAACATAGTTATTAAATTAAATGAATCTACGCTTGATTCGCACTTGATTCAAATAATATATGTTCGATTTAAATAAAAATATACCTATTCTTGACACTATTCATGTCGACGGTTAGGTACTTTATTGGATCGTCATATTATTTTTCTCAGCATAGTCTAATTTATTGATAATTAATAAACACATTTTCAAATGCAGTGAAATAAACATGTAAATATTTCGTTACGATAAGAAAATACATCTATATGAATTATTAAAACGTTTATTTTGTTTGAATTGCATCAAATAAATATAGGAATAATTAATAAATATTTGCTTGAGCCAACAAAATGTTTATTTCGCCATGTTCAAACATAAATTTATCAATTGAAAACAAATTATTTTCTCAGTATGTTAATATAGAGATGAGTGAAGTAAACATTGACGAGCTGCATAAAAAATACCAACTGAGAAGTGAGAAATTCATTAGAAGTTATCGAGTTTTTTTTATAAACGATTAAAACCTACCATATATTCCAACAATTATTCTTAACACCTTCATATCGCTCAACACCTTATCAATCAATATCATTACCACGGCTTTACTTAAAATGCATAAAACCCCGCTCTTTACCACGTCCAAATTGCTTTTTTACCGCATCATCCCTAATCCTTCCGCCACTACCCAACTCTCGCCCCCAAAAACGCATTTTACCCGCGACAGCGGCGCGCATCGCGGAACACCTACTTAATCGCAGCGGATCTCGCGCCCGCATATCGGCAGGCGCTCGATCGACGTCACCCCCCGACCGACGACGGAAACGGGCGCGCGCGTCCGAATTGAAACGTCCCGGAGGCGCGCGATAGATGGATGTCACTTATGGAGGGCCCGGAGGTCGCCATTTTGAATTCCTATAGCCGGTCAGCTCTGCGGGTCGAGTTTGAGGGATTGTAGGCGGAGATGAAGGCTTCGCGCGGGGCGCGCGCGAGACGAGAGATGGAAGTCGTCGTGGGTCCGCCAGGCGAGGCACGGTCACCGCGCGAGCGTTGAGGAGAGTCGGACGTGTGGTACGTACCTACATATAGATATGTACCTACGGGACCCGAGAGCCCCGTACAAGAAGGTGCGCACCCTTCCGACTATGGATAAACGTGGCAGGAGAGGCGCGCCCGCGCGGAGTCATTTATCATCGCGGAGCTCATTAAGGCCGAATCTGCCGCGCACTGATCGCCTGGGATTACGTTTTCCTCCCGTACCTATCCCTGCGCGCCACACCGCTCTCTCGCGCGCGCGCTGTCCCCCTTCCGTCGTCGCGCCCGCACCGGTCCCGTTCTTTTCTCCGCGATCCCTCCTATCCCGCTCACCGCCACGTGGAGGCGCCACCTACGCGCGTACACGCACGAAAAACGAGAGACGCGCGCGCGGGATCGCGGGACACCGCGCGAGGAGCATTGGTGTAAGATGATGGATCGATGCCATCCCGTGTGGCCCGCCACTCCGTTACGCGTAAGATTAATCCCACGTGAAGTTTGGGACGTGGGCTCTCACCGCCGCCGCCGCGCGCTCGCATTGTGACGCATGGAACGTCATCATTCCACGAAAGCTATCCGGAGCGAGACGCGCGGGACCCAGATGGCACCTTTGCGAGTATTTTGTCGTCGATGGCGGTGTCGCTTATCGCTGCGAGTATAGGTGCGAGTGGATGGATAGTTGATGTGGGATAAATGTATGGGAAATGTGGGCTAATCGTACATATGCGTATAAAACTTTCAGCCAAACCAGGCGGAAAAATTCTGTGATCCATATGTGGTTTTTGTTATAAGTATATGGATTATGTATGATTTCTATATTAACCGTATACACAGGCTATATATGGATGATACGATCATTCCAAAATTTGCACATAGTCTCTATATGGTTAATATAGAAATCATACATACCTACTTAATCCACATGTGAATAAACCACATATGGATTATAAACAGATTATACAGAATTTTTCCGCCTGGACAATACGTGATCATGAAAACTAGTGTAGGTACTCCTTTATGAAATTTGCATTAACCATATTGTGTAGTCACATATCCGTACAGTTCTGCGATGATCACACATAGGTGAAATGGATCAAACCGATTTTTGTAAATAATAGCCACTCGAAAAACACCCGTCTAATTTAGTCCGACAAATTATGGAACATTCTTCGAACATCGGAGAATATCTAATACCTAATCACAGTGTCTACGGAAGAATTGAAACGATGACATATTCAAAATTTCTTTACTTTTGGAGTACTCGTAATGAAGTCTACGGATGATTCTCATCAGTAACAAATAGTCCTATAGCGCACATTTTTCAAAAACGACTTTTTCCGAAGTCTAAAGAAGGTTCACAATACCTACGAGTTTCATGAAGAAGCTTTTTATTCCGAGATCTGATGAGGATCTAATTATCATTGCAAAAAGAAGAAGTACAGCCAGCTTCAATGGACGCTTGATGACGACGAAGGGTTAAATATTTATCGACTTTTAAAGATAACGATTTGCGTCATGCAATGAATTCCCAATCACGAATCTGCTCCGATACTTATACAAATATTCGAAGTTACAAATGCTATTCCTTTTTCCACACACGATTCACCGTACCTACGTACAATTTCCAGGAAAAGAAAAAAATCGAATCCTCTCCTCCCACCCCCGCATCTCACCCCGCGAGTCTCGCGGCCCGACGAATCGCCGTGCGTTTCCTCCCGCGGCGACGAACCCGAGGGAGGGAAAAGGCGCGATTCGCCTCTCTTTTGAAAAAGCGAGAAGATGGCGGCGGCCCCGCGCCGCGCCACTCTCACGGACATCAGTCTCCGCGATCGCGCGGACCTTCTTCGATTCACGCGCGCGCTGGGCTCGCGCGGTTTTTCTGAAGCCTCCGGGCTAAATTCGGAGGGAGCGGTGCATTAGGAGCTCCATACAGCGACCCGCGCGCGGCCTAATGACGCCGCACCGCGTCGTCGCCCCACGGGGATCTCCGCGGCTCGCTCGTGCGATTTCTTTCCCCCGCGCTCCGCTCCGGTGGCGAGTGATCCTTCTCGGGCGAAAAAAATCCCTCTATATAAAAGGGGAAGAATAATGGGATTTGTTTTTGGTCCGCGACTACGTCGGGCTGCGAGTGTTGCCGTCTGACCGTCAGCTACCTTCATCCGTGTCTCATTCGCGTGACGAAGAGTGTGATTTCGGGGACGGTGATAATGGGAGATATGCGAATGCGCTTTGCACTGAAAAAAGTATTTAGCTAATCCAGCTATATTTCTGGCTGCCTCAGACACAACTAGAAATATATTTCTAGCGTAGCGCGCGCGCGCGCGCGCAAGAATTCTTGCTATTGCGAAGAAAATTATCACTGCAATTACTATAATTTTCTAGTTGTGGCCAAATTTTTTTGAGTGTGAGAGCGTAGAAAAGCCTCTCTCTCACTCAGGGAAAAATCTGGTTGAAGGAACCACAATTTAACCAGAAATCGTGGTCGCTTTTGTGCGCCAATCATAATTCCATAGTTTTTTTGATCTGTGAGATTTTGTTTATAACAACGAGAGCGCTCGGAATTCCTGCAACCAGGTCAACTTGCAGCATGGTCAATTGATGTTCCCAACCTCTTTTTACATAATCGATACTATCATGCAGTAATGTTATTGATTTACTTTTATGATTAATTCGACCATGGTGCATGGCTATCATAAACTACAATCTCATTGTTACTATAACGATGCAACGGAAGTTATTTCGACTGCATTCGTGATCTGTCTGACCATAAATATGGTGCTAGCAACCGGGAAAAACTAACCTTGCGATTATGGTTGATTTTATTATCCACCTCAGTGCATGCATGCAGCCATGGCTGCCGTTATCGCGCCATTGCAGGTCACGTGGCAGCCAGTAATAGTCCAGCATTGGGCCAATTGGAGATTCCTATACGGGAACCGCGCACGGAAAAAATAAATTATAACATCTACAAAGCTTGTGGTAAAATGCGAGACAAGGCCAATTTATTATTACGATAACTACGATTGCAGTAAACATTGCAGCAAACGCTTGCAACTTCTACAAGCTTTACTAAGTATAATTTCTACTAAAAAATCATAGTCATCATAACAAGAAATCGTCCCTGTCCCGAAATGTACCACAAATTGTTTTTCCATGCGGGTACTTACGTCGCGCCCGTAATTTCGGAGCAACGTGGAAACGCGCCTTTAACGCGCGCGCGAGAGATTAAAAGCGCGAACCGCTTTTCATTTCCGGCAGAATTTCCCTACTCCCTCCCGCGCGCGAGACCCCCTTCCGGGTCGCGGCGCTACACACTCGAGTGCCGCGATGTGCGAAATCATGGGGACCCCCCTCGCGCCGACGAGAGCGCCGCGCGGCGGAGCGATCGCCAGGCATTTGTCGCTCTCGCGGAATAAACACCCGGGACTCCATCAACGTCCCGAACTTTCTTTCGCGGACTGCTTAGCCGCGCGTTCGGGACCGGAGACTACCACCCGCCCGGGCGCGCGTCTATCGCTTTTCGGTTTTTGCCAGAGCACGCGCGCGCGCGCGCGGCGAGAGGAAGCCGCGCTCACGGGAGAGACGGTGAGAAATGTCGGCTACTTTTATTTTGCCGGCTCCCTACGTTAGCGATTTTTCCATCACCGCGGTAGATAATTCACCGGCAATCTAAGAGTCACAAATGGAGTCCACAATGAGGCAGAAATGGCACGGCGTTCTGATGGGCCTCGCATCAGTCTTACGTGGCTCTCTCTCTCTCTCTCTCTTTCCGCGCGCGTGTTCCCTCGTCTCACGCCTCCCGCGCGCCGCATCGTGGCGTCTCTCGTCGCCGGGCGACGCGACCGACGTTGTACCGCGCGTGACCTCCACCCTGTGCCGTCGTCGCGTAAGTATCTGTAGATAGGCGTATATCGATTTACGTCCCTGTCTCTTCGGCTGCGTACGTCATATCGCGTTTCCTCAATCTTATCTCGTTGCGGCTCGGGCGTACGCGTTGGAAAACTTGTATCTCGATATCGCGTAGGTATACCTATATATATATACATGCATACCTAGTGTTGGTCGTTCGCATGTACAGTCGAGGATACGGCGTCCGGGTAGAGATGTGGTTGTGGTGGGACGAGTCGGTTTATAAAATTTTATATGAAATTTAATATAATTGTGTAGAAAGCGGTTATCCGGTAAATAGCTACAAACTGAGAGGAAAATTTACTCGATAAAAATACATATTTTTGAGTAGTCGTAAATTGAAAAACAAATTTGGCCAATTTAATCAAAATCTTGAAAACGATGACCGAACTGTTTGGTGAAATATGGATTCTCCATCTGTTTGGTTAAACCTACCACTTTTTGGTTACAATAATTAAACATTTGGTCAGACTAACTAAATACTTGGTTCAACTGACCGGTATTATTCTAACCTAATTATTTTTCTCGGTGTAAGAGCACATTTATTCGATTGGAATGAGTGTCGGTTGGACGGATATAAATATTATCGATTTCATTGAATATTACTTGGATCAAATCATTATTTATTCGAATTGAACAAATGCGGGACTATCCAGAAACATGTTTATTTCAATCAGGTGCCTACATCTTTTTTTCAGCTGTATATGAAAACTAATATAACCCTTTAAAAAAATGTGTATTACATGGTTACAATTATACATAAAAATATAAGTTAATAAATCACTGCGAAATTACAGTACCTAATGGAAAACGTTTATACCTACATTCAAAAACTCTAAAGTACGTCTAAAATTCGTGTTAAATATTTATCCAAAATGCGCGATAATATTAAATTTAGTACAAACTTCCATGCGAGTATATTAACACTTATAATCACGTGCTGCATAAAAGCTTTGTACACCGCAGATCCCTCGTCGTTCGCAATGCGCGAGAACGCGCGTATCGTCGCGCGTTCGCCAGACGCGCCAGGTAAATAGACCGTGCGAGGAGGGAGTGAGCAAACTTTGCGCTGCAGCGCCGGGGCGCAAAACGTAGAAACGAGGCAGTCGCATGCAGCCCCCCGCCGCCGCCGTCGTCGTCATTCCCGCAATTATAAGCCCATCAGCAACGCGGCGAACCTCCGCGCGTTTTTGCCACGTCGAAGAGAACGCGCCGCGGCGGAGGAACGCAACGCGTTTCTCCTCTTTCTACTGCGCGGCGCGGCGCGGCGCCGGTGTACGCCGCAAGGGGGCATCGAAGAGGTAACCGCTGTAACGCGGGCATTTCGTGCATCGAGAACGGGCTGATGCGATTTTAATCGCACCCCTCGCTCGCCCGATCCCCGCACCCCCTCCCCCCGCGCGACCTACTCGTTCGCCATCTACGACTAAAGTCCAACCCCTTCGCAGGGCCCCGCGCGCGGTGTAAAACGGATTAATTTTATTGCCCCCCCCCCCCCTCGCCTCTCCACTGCCAGGGGTCCACGATCAAAGGAACATACGAAAACATGGCGACATAACGCCGCCTCTCGCGAACATGTGTATACATAATTCATATGGTCACTCGTTTCGCGTTAGGACAAAGGCGGAATTTTAATGCGGAAATGAATTGCGGGGGATACGGCGCGGCGTGTTCGATGTACCTACGGCTACACCCCACGCTGAGAAAACGGTTTATTGATAGTCGATAAGTGTTATTTCAAATGTGGCGAAATTAATATAATATATTTCTTTGGAGCGAGAAAATATGTGTTAATTATTAGAAGGTTTATTTTATTCGAACAGTTTCCTCGAGATATTTAAATGCGTCAAATAAGTGTCATAATAGTTAACGAATATTTATTTGGTCCAATAAAATGTTTCTTTCGTCATATCTGCAAAGCTGTGTTCTCAGTGCACTTAAATGCGATTAGCACTAGAAATATCGCAGAGTCAATTTAACTGATGTTCTTTTTTATTTCAGAGAGCCATTAAACCTCGATTATCTCGTAACCCGTGAGGTTTTTGTAAAAATTGGTAAGATACTTTTTTATAGAATATAGTTCGATCTGCAAAAAGTTTCTATAGCAGTATCAGTCGAAAACCCATAGGTAACGAGATAATCGCCCACCAAAACGACCGTTTTAAAACGCGCGAACGTTCGGTATTAAGTAGTTCTAGTGTCAGGTGTGTTTTTAATGTTCTATTATACACTAAGAAGACAGTTTATTTGTAGGTAATAAATGTTTGATTGAATATGGCGAAATAAACATTTTATAGGACCAAATAAATATCCGTCCATTACAATATTTACTCGGCATGATTAAATTTCTCGAGGCAACAGTTTGAGTGAAAGAAACATTTTAATAGTTAACGTATATTTCCTTGTTCTGACGAAATATTCATTTCGTTATATTTGAAATTACATTTATCAACCACTGATAAACTGTTTTCTCAGTGTAACAGTCCTTTCCGTAACTCTCGCACGCCTATATCGACTTCCGAGTCGACTGATGTATCCTCTGCGCGTCTTACCCACAATCAGCGCTACACAAAGTGGTATATCCCCGCATGCGACGGACAATGTAACGCAGGAAGGACAACCGTGTCATCGGCAAAGAATGGATGGCGCGTATAAATATGCATGTCTCCGAGGGCTCGCGCGCGCGTTTCTCGTGATCGTTATATCTCCATCTGACCGCGCCGAAGGTGGGAGGGGTGGTGCGGGCCCGGCGATACATACAAAGTTGGACGTAGGAACTGTCGGGACTGAAGGGGGTTGGGATTCGGCGAGGGGGGAGACCGGGGGCAGAGAGGGAGGTTTCTCGTGTTTCATTTCCTGAGCTCCTATATAACTTTGTGCTCAACTCGACACCAGATTAATAACGGCCCCACCTATCCCGTTCTATCCCGCACCCCGAACAACTTTGCGTCGTGTACGCCGCCCGTGCGACGAGAGAGGAGGGCCTCTACTCGTCGCCGCGACTTTCGTATCGCGCGCGAGACGCTGCGGGGTCTGCGGAAAATTCATCCGGGTGGTTGCGATCCGAGCCGTCCGATGCACTAGGTTCTGCGTGGACTGCACCGAGCGCTGATAACTCTACGAGAGGATGCTATCGCGGCCGAGAGGACGCGCGAGTACCTACCTACGAAAAGATCGTGTTTTATCCGCGCACGCGGAGAAAAGTTTGCGGCAACTTACACATTCTCACAACTCGTGTACAGAGAAAAAAGAATTAGTTGGATCTACTGAAAATTACTTGCGGGGTCGCAAGCAATTATTTATTTACATCAGTGACATTTTCTAATACATCAATTTGATATATTTTCCTTATAATCATGTGGAATAGTATGCGGCTGCAAGGAAGAAAAATCAGATTAATACGAAAAAGGATCTAATTGATGTAAATACTTATGATATTGCGACTCCGCCAGTAATTTTGAGTAGATGTAACTAATTCTTCTCCCGTGTTTATACATAATTACGTGAAGTATTTCTTTAAGAATAACTTAATTGCATCTCGAAAAGAGGTTAAACTGATCCAATAGAACCAAATCAATTGCACAGAGAAAAATAATTAGTTGGATCTACTAAAAGTTACTTGCGGAGTCGCGAGTAATTATGTATTTATATCAGAATGCAATCTTTTAATACATCAATTAATTATCTCTTTCTTACATTCATATAAATTAGTACTACCTACGCAGGTAATTGCAAGGAAGAAATATCAAATTGATATAAAAAAAGGTCAAATCCATGTAAACAAATAATTACTTGCAACCCTGCCGGTAATTATTGATAGAATCAACTTAGGTTCTTTTTCTCTGTGTGTGGTAAGATTGAAAAATCGATAAATATATTTATAGCCATATGCGACAATAATTCAATCGTACCACATGCATTGTGAGAATGGTTACCAAAAACTTTTCTCCGTAGGTATAGAGAGACGAAAGGAGGATCTAAA
The DNA here is from genome assembly GCA_963678675.1 of Xiphydria camelus. NCBI lineage: Eukaryota > Metazoa > Arthropoda > Insecta > Hymenoptera > Xiphydriidae > Xiphydria > Xiphydria camelus. Next base: position 26,674,278 of record OY783197.1, on the reverse strand, counting down.
GAAAGAGAAAAGGTTTGCGTATGCGAAGATCAGTATTGCGGAGGAAGAAAGATAAGAAAGAGAGAGGCGGATGTACTCACAACGGGAGATATAACTGAAGATACAGCGACGACGACGGATAAACTTATTCATCTCCTATGCTAATATCTTGAAGAGGGGCTTGAAGGAACAACAAACTTCTGCATAATTCGCTCGAAGTGTCGTCATCGCGACGTTCTCTATTCCGCTCGTGCCCACGTGGCCGCGACTCTTTTGGCGATATTTTAGGTGGACGTTTGTCGCGATTTTACTCCCCACGCCGAGGGAAAGATTATTCTTCTCGTGGGAGTTTAATACGGATGATGGATATCTTTTTTAATAGTCATACAATTTTACGCACAAGACGCATGAGAAACGACGTTTTATTAGAAAGTTTTCACATCGTGACGATTTCGATAATTCGCTATAATTTTCAAAGCAACTCCCAGGAGCCCCGTCCGATAAAAAGACGCCACCGCGTCATAACACGCCACTCGCCAACGCGGCTAATTAGGATTCCAACGCGGGCGTTCCTTCGCGACAGCAAATGACCGTCGGGATGGCAGAGGCGCTGATGACCCGCGTCCGCGTAAACTTTTTCCGTCCGCCGCGTCGAGGTGGCGAGAAAAAGCGTCCTGAAGATGATGCAGCGGCGCTCCCCGCGCGCCCGCCGACGAACGCGCGATCAGCAGATTTTTTCGTCCGCGCGAAAGGAAGGACTCGACGCTCTCACGGGAAGTCGCGGGCGCGTCGCGACGCCTGATGTTGCCGAGGATAAAAGCGACCTTCGACGCCGTGAACGATAAGAAGTACCTTTGTACGTATTATTACGAACCGGTAAAGTATAAGTATTAAAAATCTAGGTATACGACAGCGTTCATCCGAATTCGATGTCTGCTTATCGGCGACGATATACCTATACCTACTCCTGATTGCCACGTTGCGTGCGGGAAAGTACACGATGCGGCGAACGCATCGTTGAGAGCGCAAGTGTAGTTATGTACGAAAATGGGTACAGTGCGGTTCAAAATGTTTCGTTATGCATTTACACTGAAACAATAGTAGATTTTAATGGACGATAAATGCAGTAAGAAAAGTTTGTATTGAAATTAATATAATTGTAGGTACTTAAAGTTTTTATCCGATACGTGATTATGAAAATAAATATACTCACTTGTGTGAAATTCACATTCAATATAATATAATTGTATGTACCTATAGAGTTCAATAAATATTGAATACCTATAAATTTCTCAAGGGAGAGTGTAGTAATTTTCAAATGATTAAAAACAGTGGGAATATAGTTTAGAAGAATGAATTTTTGGCTCTACATTTGCGGTATGATAGCTCAGATTTTTTTGCGAATAATATATTTACGCTATCGAGTAACATAATCGTATTACTGATAAACATAATTATGTTACCGAGTAATAAGATTATTCTAACAATCGACAGATATAAATACATCGATATTAAAAATGAACAGCATTTTCCTTTACACTGTAGGGGAGAAGATATTAAAATAACCCTCGATTGCCGCGGCCGGTAACTGTAAAGAGGGGCCAACTCCAATTATACCTTTATTTCCCGATAGAACAATTCGAGATTTTGCTTTAAAATCTACTTTATCATCATTTTTGTATTATCTAACAATATTCTTATATATGTGCACAACTTGATTATATCATCAAGTTTCATTCACAAGCTTACCGAAGAACGTATGAAAATTAATTTAACATATTCACACAGCCAAATGAGTGAAAATATCAATCTCCCCGATTTTTCGCAAGGGCATCACGAGCTTCGCAGCTCAGCCTTTTTGAACTTTATTGTACTTACGATATCATATTGCGAGAGCACGCCGGAGCACCGCGAACGACACAGATACGTATGGGCACGTGTGTGTACGGAGGCAGTGCTCAAATAACGCGTCTACTCTTCCTACCGAGTCGTATACGAAAAGCCAGGGGGGTGTTCGGTGGAAAGACTCTCGAGAAGGATGAGGCGAGCGGGGACCGGCGGTAATGCGTATTTGATTACACGTCTGAAGCCTCCGTGGAACGTAGGCCAGCCATTTTGGCCACCGGTTGACCGATTTGTGTATAGGTACATCGTACATCCTACTTGCGATACACGTGGGGTGCATTAGTATCAAACGCGCGATATCGTGAGTCGAATTAATGTTGACACGGAATGCTTTGCCCCTGACGAGTCGTAGGAATGAATCGCCAACATCGCGCTACTCAGTGCTATTTCATTGAGGTAACTATCATGTTAAGTAATAAAATGATGAGTGGTAAATAAAATTTCTCGGATTTACAATTTTACGGGAAATATTCCCTGCGAAATATAGAATAATAAATGTATTTTTGAAATTGACGATGTATGAAAACACACAGGACAATAGGTACTTGTCTAAGAAAAATGACGTTAGCTAATGCTAAAAAGTGACTTCGAAGAACATTCAAATAATAAAATAAATGACAACGACTGTTCGAAACTCCTCAAAAAATGTAGGTCCTCGCCAAAAATCGCGTCGATGGAAAAATTAACCCCCCCCTTAAAGAAATATATGTAGGTACTTACGAAAAATTAGGGTCGGAGAAACCCCACAAAAAACTACGGTAAATATAAGAGACACGACCAATGAGTGCGATGCGAAGAAAAGTATTCCCGCTCGGGTAAAAATCCAACATCATCGACGCGGACAAATGACGTTCGGAGACGTTCGACGCGCCTATCATACATACTTACCTATACGTTTCGGACGATTCGTGCGACACGTTGACTTCTCACCCGGAAAACAAATTGATCCGAAAGGGCAATTTGGATTCCGCCTTTTCTTTGGGCGCCATCAATTTTTTCCCTCCCCCGCTCCGATAGCTCGCGTCGCACGGCTCGTTCGCGCGCGCGAGGTCAAAAAGCGACGATCGCGCGGCGCGACGTCCACGCTTTTCCCCGACAGCTCGCGCGGGCCACTCGATCATCGGGTACGAAAAGCGCCAAAAAGCGCTAAGTTTACCTCTAACTATACGACCGGGCGTTACACACCGGGCGAAAAGATAAATTGTCACTTTTACGCTCCGTGCGTTATACGACGTGCATTAGTTGCAAGGTGTTACCCACTACGAAAGACTGTAAGTGTAAGAAATAAGCGGCGCTCGAGCAAATTGACCGATTACGGATGCTAAAAGGCCGGTGTCGAACAGGGAAGGTAGGAAAATTTGGACGACTGTGTATATGGAGGGAATAAGTTATTTGACATTTATGGATATTCTCTCCAATTCCTCAATTCAGTCCGTTATGTCGAATTAATGACTGATTAGAATACTAAAAGATCGGAGTCGTGTTGGAAAAGTGTGAAAATTCGGAGTAGACATTGTGGTACCAAAGGCAATACTTATATTGCAAGAAAAATTTATATTAAATGCAATATAATTCTATATGGAATTTGTATTTTTTCACTAAATATTTATTAAGCTTTTTATTGATTCAATTAAATAAAAAGCTTTACCTACATAATTATAATTATATTACATTTTACATAATTTTCTTACAATGTAATTAATTTATATTTACCTATATTAAAAATGTGTACATTAAATATAATATAATTCTATATAAAGATTTTATTGGGTAGATTATTATAAAAGTTAATATAATTCCTTATGAAATTTATATTACATTTTTACCATATTCATAAGAGAGTATATCCATTTTTATGATGAAAAAAAGCTTTACATACAATTGTATTAAATTTAATACAAATTTTTTCTTACTTTGTAATTCGTTCTGTATTTAATACACTCAATAGAGAGCTAAATCGCGGGGTTCTCTGGATTTAACGAACGAATGGTAAATGCAGTTAGCCGGGAGTAACTTCGTGGACGTGCGACGGGAGGCACTTGCCGGCAGCAGTGATCGTGGTAGCTAATAGTGAGGTGCGCAACTGGGACGGGATCGGATGGGATGGAGCAGAACTGAATGAGATGGGATGGAAGTACCGGTGATAATGATGATGACGTTCGTGCTGATTACCGCGGCAGTGCATCGCGCGGGTACTCGCGCTTATATTTGTATCCAGCCGCAAGCTACACCGGGTCTTTTGAAGAGACTTGACGTACCTACTTAAATATATGTTCGCTGAAAGTTTATCTGCAAGTTTGAGGTTTGACTCTCTCTTATCGTGTCTATTTCTTTCTGTCTTTAAGGGCTAATTAAAATGGACGAATTTAAGTTCGCATATAGTAATAAACGTCATATTATCGTGGAATATTTCAATATAATTATCATATAAGCATCAGAAGTCTCTACTCATTTAATTCTACATTGCAATTACGTCATTATTTCACACTGCGCTTTTATAATTGTCCTATAAATTAATAATAAACGAAGACACATAAAGAGCTTTCTTTTCTCACGTCACGCAACATGCTAATATTTTTTTTTTTCAAAACCACGTTTTCAATTCAAACACTGAGAAAAAATTGCCAGATTCAAATATGCCATTAAATTCACACTTCATTTGAACGAGTGTCGATTAGATTTCTAATAAGTATTATTGATTGAATCGAACAATATTCTAATCTAATCGATATTCGTTGGAAATAAATCCTAAATATGTTTTCGGGACTATTCAATAGCATATTTCTTTGAATCTAACAAATGCTTTCTTCTCAGTGTTCGAGATACGAATGATATCGCTCAGGAATAAATTATAATACAACGAACACGTAGCTTTTCAAAAATAGGATCAAACTCCGCACTACGTGGTAACCGCCTGACTGCATCAAAAGTGAACCAAACAATGTCAAATACGTCGCATCCGCACGCGCCCGCTTCCCCTGCAAAAGCGTCTCCCGCGCCGGACGGCCGATCTCTGGATCGCTTTACACGTAAACCCGTGTCTAATTGTTAGTGGGTACAGACGCCGCGGCGACGGCAGGGGGAAAAGCGACGTGGAAGATCTCTCCGACAACGACGGCGTAATGAATTTCGAAAGTGCAATCAGTAGCGAAAGCGCCGGGAGAGAGCAGGGTGGCGGTGCAGGCGCGGAAGGTAACCGGGACGGGCGGGGGCGAGGAACGTAGTAGGGCGGGGGAGGGATGAAAGAGGGCGGATGTGACGCGGAATGATGGAGCGCGGCCCGTGGAGAAAAATGAGAGTGGCGGAAAGGCGAGGGTGGAGGGACGCTGATGGATCGGCGCTCCTCCCTCCGTGCCACTCTCTCTCTCTCCCGTACCACCCCTAACTTCGGCCCCTCTCACCACCCCTCGCGCGTTCCCCAGGGGTGGAAAAGCCCCGCAATATTACTCATAGTCCGCGGGCCTCGCACTCGCTCCCGCGGCGTATTACGCGAGCCGTGCCTCTCTGCCTCCCGTGGCCCCCACACCCCCCGCCCCCGATGCCTTTCATCCCCCGTTTCGCCCGTCCGCGCCGTACGTATTATTTATTCATATTCGTATTTGGATAATGCTGGGGCCATCCTCGTGTAATTTGTTTGGGCGCGGAATATCGACGCGGATCTGACGCACGGAAGTGACGCGCGCGCGGGGTAAAGACACGCCCGCGTTGTATGGTTCGCGCTGTGCACCACGCGCGTCCTTCCCCCCTCCCCCGCCACTTTGGAACCCACCGCTCGGTTGCACCGGTCAGCGAACCAATTCCTCTGCCGCGTTTATTTATTAAACCGACTCTAAAATCCTTGCGCTCTTTTACACCTGCCTTTTTCGATCCGATGAATTATAGGCTCGCGCTGTACCGTGCCGCGGCGATATACGCGTCGCGGCGCGCTTGACAGATTCGACGGACGCCAGATTGGTCGACGGACGGATTGAAAAAATTACCTGTGCGGGCGGCATTTTTTTGTCGTCGCGCGATATTTCTTCTTTTTTTTCTCGCTTTTGTCTCTGGAATTTGTGGATTTTTGTTTGTTTTTGTTTGTACTCTGCAAGGCATTTATGCACCGCCATTGATTTAAGGGAACAATATAGCGGTAGATTTATGCGGATAGTGTTATTATTGGTATTTGTTAAATGTTTTGCAATAGGTAGGCGTTCGATTGTCACGCGATAGAGCAATTTTTCTATGATTCAATTTCCATAACAATAGAGCACTGGAAGATAAATTTGCAGTGTCTCTCGACAACGATCTCCCCCTTTTGATAATGATTTCGTCGTAATTATCGCGTGATGTCGTATCTATACCGAACGTCTCCTGTCTTCTCCTTGTCTCGGCGAAATAATTTTCCAAAACTAACCCTTATTAATTTCCCGTAGATTCGCTCGGAGAAAAACCAGACGATTACGCGGCGATGATCTTTATTTCGATGATAACCGCGGCGGCATGATCTTTGAGAATTTCTCCCGCAGCCGGTTGTTATACATTTGCGTTTCACCTTGCCGCGCTATCGAGAGAAGAAGATGAAGAAGAAGAAGATGATGATGAAGAAGATGATGAAGAAGATGAAGAAGATGAAGAAGAAGAAGATGATGATGAAGAAGATGATGAAGAAGATGAAGAAGATGAAGAAGAAGATGACGATGCTGATAATGATGATGAAGAAGAAAAAAAGCCCAAACCCTCTCGAAATCATGCAAAAACAACACTACCTACTCACGTACACACGAGGCATATCGCAGAGATGCGAATCCCGGCAGTCGCCCACCGTCGGCCGGCACCGAGGTAAGCTTCGCGCCATCCGCGGTTCGGCGGCGGCGGCGGCGGCGGCCCCCACCGACCGCCATTACTCAACTATTCACTCGGTAACGCAATCACACGTCACAAAGGCCTTTCATTTGCAAGCGCATTGTGGAAACCCGGAGATATTAATTGCCGCGGCTCGTTACCCGCTCCAGCCCTCCCCTCCTTCTTTCACCTCCACGTGCGCGCGCGCGCGCGCGCAAAACCAGAGCCGGAGAGTATTCCCGTATTCCGTATTCCGCTCTCATACGGCTCCTGCCCCCCTCCCTCCCCAACGCCTCGGTGCCTGACAGCTATACCCCCTCGCACCCCGCCTTGCCCTTCTCCGTCGCACTGCTGCAACCCCCTCGCGTACACCAGCGCGCTCTCAAAGCATTCTTGCGTGTGACAAATACAAACTCGGAAATACCTCCGGTAGCCGGTACGGATTAGCCCCGCGCATGACGGATGGCGGTGGGCTCCGCGTGAAAATGGGACGCCTAGCGGGATTGGCCTCTCGCGCGCGGCGAGAGATGCCGGTCGGGAATTTGGGAAGTGGACGCGCTTCTTGAGAAATGCCCGCGCGATCCGATTTGGGAGTTCTGATATTTGTCGTGGCGTCTGTCGACTGGGAGAGTCGTTGTGAACTGGGAGAAATACTTGCTGGTGGCGAAAAAAATGTTTTCTTCAATCAAAGGCACGATATCATTTCAGGATCGAGCTATGGGTTTCTCCGTGTGAGATAATACACTCAAAAAAATTTTGGCCGCAGCTAGAAAATTATAGTAATTGCAGTGGTAATTTTCTTCGCAATAGCAAGAATTCTTGCTACGCTAGCAATACTTTTCTAATTGTCAGCAAATAATGTCTGAGGCAGCCAGAAATATAGGTGGATTAGCTAAATATTTTTTTCAATGTAGTTTATAGGCTCGACTAATTTTTTGTTTGCGCAAAAAAAATTTCTCGTTCCTATGTGCGGTATTGTTGAATCAAGAATATGTATTCTTCGGTCAAAAATTTGTATTCTTAAAGATTCGTAAGATCATCGGTTCTTGATTCAAGAAACAATTTTTGACACTAGCAATTATAATATTTCTCTCGGTGTGCAGTGTAGATATGAAAAAAAAAAATAGTTCCTGTAGTAGTTTCGATTTGGAAGATATCAGACGAGTGTTCGAAAATGGAGCGCCATCTTTGGTCACGATTATCTCTTTATCTGTAAATCTGAGGCGAAAGTTGATACGACATTTTTCGAAGGCCATCTATTGAAGAACGAAAAAGTTCTATACCAATATTGGCTTAAAGTGTACAGGTAACGAGATAATCGCGATTGAGTATAAATATGACTACAAAAATTATATTTTCTCTACCATCGTTCTCGATCTAAGTCAGAGATGCACAAATTATGTGTTTACAAACTTTCACACACACCCCTATCACTCGAATACAAAAAGAATGATTCGCGTCGAAGAACGACAAGCGCCAACCATTAGCGCGAACTCGTCGAGCCGAACGCCTCGCGACCGTCATCAAACGTCGACGCGAAGAGCGACGTCGTTTGACAAATACCCGAACGCTCCGCCCCGCGCGGGAAAATCGTTCGGAGAGAACGCGGAGCGGATTGCCGCGGCGTCATGTTTGCCCCCGAATCCGAGGATTCTCGTCAGCTTCGTGGGATCCAAAATGGAGTCCATCAACGAACGGAGCGTCGAGGACGAGGCAGCTGCGAGTCCGGCTGACTGAGCGTCGCGCTCGGGGAATCGAAAAAACCGATCGCTGACGTTTGATGGATCGGGGCCAAGGTATAGTCGGGGTCCCGCGCGTTTTTCCGCAGCCCCTGTACGTCTGTCTCCCGTCGCGCCTAGCCCAAGAACAAAGACATCAAGTTGATGGATGCTCGCAGACTCCGGAGCGTCCTGCGCGCGCGCGCGCGCGCGGACGCTCATCTCTCGGAACGGAATACTCTCCCTTTGTTTTCCCTCGCGCGCGGTATCTTCGACTACTCCTCGCCATCACCCCTTTTCATCGGGGGAGGGGCTCGCCTCGTTAACTCCGCGCTCCTTATTCGGCGCTCTCCGCGGCGACGAGCTCTGCGCCACTCGAGAGGCCGCGGCACCCTTGCGCGCGCGAGAGGACATTTGCCGGTCGTTACACTCGGACAAACGACCACCGTCATTTTATCGACTACCGCGAGAATGACGCGTGTGGACCTATTTATTACGGCGGTCAAGGTGAGGAGAAGAGAGCCGCTTATTTCGTAATTGGGTGGTGCTCATTTTTTGTTCGCCGTCGAGAGGATTACTACGACGCGGTGGAGATGTGTTTCTGGGAATCGAAGAGTACCGATGGCGGGGGGAGGTTTGTTCGGTATTTTTGGAGACGAAGGCTTCCGGTGAAGATAATAAACGCGACATACTCGTGTGTCCCTTGGAATGATAATAATTGATACGGCGAATATCATATATTCCATTTCGTTCAGTTTAACAACGATTATCTCGTTACTGGCGCAATATTCGACCATATCGATATAATACTTTTTTGAAGACTGCATTCCATTCTTCAAAAATGCTTCTTACCAATATATGTCAAAAGTTGCCGGTTAACGAGATAAACGCTTTCGAATAATTCGTCACTATTTGTAAGAACGAGAATACCGTGAACTTTGTGAGTACCTAGCCCTAGGGTTGCACACGGTTACCACTCGCGAAGGTGACATTGAACTTTGGTCCGGAGCTGCTAGCGCCATCCGTCGGACGTCCCAGGCAATGCCGCGGGGTTGATTTACGACGGGGCCCTTAAACACCTCTCCGGCTTACCACCGCGCATCAATGCGCACTGAGCGGCAGCAGGAACGAGAGAGTGCATCGGACGGTTCCATTAAACGGCATCCGCGTCCCGCGGTATTAAGCGTTTTCAATTTCTCTGTTAATTTCCGTTGATAAGCGGCCACGCGCTCCATTATGCACTCGGGTGGCCATCGCTTTCAGCGAGTCGCGATACGATCTTTACTTCTTTTTCAATTACACATATTCGGAAGCACGTTCGAAACGCCTCATTTATATATGTAAAAAAATATGTTTTGACTGATTCACCAACGCATAGCCGAAGCCGCTGAAGCTAATTACATGAAATTTAGACAGTAAATTTCTCTCATGACGTAAGCGCTCACTTAAAAAAAAAAGGATTTTACAAAATTCTTCACCTGAGGTGGTCAAATAGGGAATATAAATTTGCACACAAAAATCCGTCATTGTAGAAGTTTGATTCATGAAAATTGGTATCTGACCATTCGGTTAGAAATTAAGAAAGACGTGTATCAGGATTGTTGGAAATGTATCCCTTAAGGGAGTAAAATATGGGATAAAAATTGGTATAGGAATTTCGTTATTTTTGCAATTAAAACCATGAAAATTGATATTTAGCCTTTCGGTTGGAAATTAAGAATGACGTGTTTCAGCGTTTTTGGAAAATCATCCCTCAGAGGGTAAAATAGGGAATGAAAATTTGTACGGGTAAATTTTTATCATTTTTTAAGGATAAAATCGATGGTGGATATTTTCGAACAATTAATTAGTTAGCCGTCAATTTTCATTTCTATTTATTTCAAGATCCACGCAGACGTAGTCGCGAGCGGAAAGCTAATAACTTAAGAGTGCTATACATTTCAGACAGAGACGTGTATACGCCCTAAATTCGTCGTCATGTACGAAACGACTGATTTTCTTCGCGGTCATTTTTCACGCGCCTACCCCGTCGTTCCGGGTTCTGACAAAATGGCGCCTCCTCGCATCGCCCGCGTTACTTACTCGCATTACGTTGTCCTGCCTACCTATAAATATGGGAAGAAGCCGGTCATCATCATTAGGTCGTCGGGGAATCGCGTTATTATACTTTATCTCCGCACAGCGCTCGGGTGTGTATATGCCTGCTTACGCGGACGCGAGAGGGCACACGGCGGCCGATTAAATATGCAAAACTCGAATTTGAATAATGAGATCTTAATGATAGCTCGGCGATGTCGAAAGCGCTCGCGTCTCCGCGATGATGACGGACGGGTGTGGCGCGTCGTTGACATTGGCGACCCTCGAAATGTGTACCGCTGTACGTAGTGCGCCGCCCGGGGCCGAAGAAGCGGCGCGAAAAGGGGTGGTGCAATATTTACTAATTACCCGTCTCGTCAACGGCTCCTCGTTACAGAAGTCGCAGAAGCGCCGGGTTTTTGGACTCGTGTGAGGCGAAGCATGAATTCTTCATCGTCGCGCGTATTTGCGTCGTCGAGTCTCGCCCCTATTTTTGAAACTATAGGAATTAAGTTCTATACACACTGAGGGAAAGGAATTGATTTTCAAATAAGTATAACAATTTATATTCCTGTGAAGGCATATTTACGTGACTCGAACGAATATCGATTAAGTAGATTCATAGTAGTAGTAAAAAAGTGTCTTCTTTAATCAAAAACATGATATAATTGTAGGATCAAGCCATTGTTTTTTCCATTCAAGGAAATATTTGATAGCCTCGAGTAATGATTTTTTCGTGCAGAGAGAATTTCTTATTCCAACGAAGGTACTCTTGAATTAAGAATATATCTATATTCTTCGACCAAGAGAATCTGTATTTTTTAAAATTTGTAAAATCATGTGTTCTTGATTCAAGATATTTTTTGGACATTACCAATTATTTCTCTCGGTGTATAAATCATACCAATTGAATTAAAGCCTATTTGAAAAATTCCCTCATCTTTTCTTAGTACCTATAGCCTCTGATGAATTTGTCTCGATTAATCGACATCTATGAAGACGAATAAATTGAATTTTGACGCTAAAAGACCTACGAGCTTCGACTAAACGCTCGACGAATTTATCTCGGAAGGTCCCAACATCGATTGACAAGATGGGAGCCGTTACAGCGCGCGACACGGCTGACGACTTCATCGTTCAGTCCGATCGCTTAATTCGAGATAACCAGCGAGAAGAATTCCTCGATAAAAAGGCGCTCTCGTACCGCCCGCAGCCTCTCCCGTACCGCCGCGACGGCGTACTTAGGTACTTTGGGAATTACCTCGAGCATCGCGGGCCAGCTAACCATACTCGTCCTCGTCGTCGCGTCCCGGTCGGTTGGCGGATAATTATACACCAATTTTTCTACCCTCCCTGCGCTCTCGCGTCGCATCGATCCTCGTACAAACGAGCTACCGCATAAGAAGCTCATGACGATGCGAAATGCCCGTTAATTACTTCCTTGCGCGAGTCTCGTTCGCGTTGATGTTCCAGCATGCGTTCGCCCCGCTCGTCGCGCGAACACCGTGAACCTCTACATTTCTATGCGTATACAGGGTGAGGCTTTTAAATTGAGACACATGGATATCTGTAAGATAACGCATTTTAGAAAAAAAGTGCTTCTTATAAAATTTATTTGCTTTAGAGGGGGAAAGAAAATGGTATGTTTTATTTTTCATTTAGTAGACGTTTTCAAGGCCATCTCTTCAGATCAACGTCTTTTCTCCAAATGGAAGCCTATATTTTTTTTAAACCAAATTATTCACTTATACGTAAAAACAGAGGTTTTCCATTTCTTTATTTTATTTCCATTTAAAAAGAAACGTTTAGCTAAAAATGGCCTTGAAAACGTCTACTAAATGAAAAATAAAACATACAGTACTCTCTCCCCATCTGAAGCAAATAAATTTCGTAAGAAATATTTTTTCCTCAAATGCGTTAATTGTTTTACAGATATTCACGTGTATCTCAATTTAGGTAAATTCCTCACCCCGTATGCGCGCGACGGTGGCGCGCGTGCCGACGAATTAGGGAATTAACGACGAGGGGCAGCTGCGACTTTTACGTCGGTCTTCCGTGCGGCGATGAAGGGCGCGCGTTAATCGTGTCCTTCGAAAATTCCCTCGTTTAGATCGAGCGTGTAACGACACCGTTTGCCCCGCGCTTCTCTTGACTGTTATTAGTTCCGGCGAGTTCGATTAAAACGGCCGAACTGCATATTACGCGTACTTTGCCGGTGTCCTCTCTTCAATTTTTATTCATTTAATTTTGGTACTCTCTTGTCGCCTTTCTTTTGTACTCTCGAGGTAATAGGGATGTTTGTCAAGCTGATCCAGAGAGCGCCAGCTCCGTTGGTCCTCTGATTTCTAATCTAACCTGATACTTATGTAAAATTCGAACCAATCAGGATAGATGAGACCGGCGGTTGCGGTGATAAAGTTTTACACATGGAAAAAAATAAGTAGTAGCGCCTACAAAGTCTATGATAAATTTCGAGACACGGCCAATTTATTGCTACGACAAATACAATTTTAGTAAAAATTACAGCAACGCTTGCAACTTCTACAAGTTTTACTGTAATTTTGACGAAAATTGTAGTTATCGTAAAAATAAATTGGCCTTGTTCCGAAATTTACCACAAATTTTGTAAATGCTTCGATTTATTTTTTTTCCACGCGAGCAAGTATCCCCATTATTACACTTTTGTCACCTCTTTAAGAAAAATTATCGTGCACACACACACACAATCAACGATACACCCAATAACGGACAGTTCTCGTATTGCGCCACACTTTCTACAGCATTTTTAACCCCCTTCTCCTCAACGTATCGCGCAGTTTACGAAAAGCCCGTAAGAGTTCCCGCAAAAAGTAGGCAATACTCGCATAAAACACACGCATATATACTCGCACACATGTATATTATTTATACCCTTCATCAAAAGTCTCAGATGACACGCTACAATTGGACCCCATAAAGAATGGGCGTCCTCGCGTGCACCGCCGCGCATGAAAGTGCCCCGCAGAGAAATTCGCCCTCACATATGCATATATACACACGTACATATCTACATACGCCCCTGTATACAAACACGGGAGGCCTCGATGCCTCGCGGGACGAACCTACGAGGGGTGGGGGGTCGCTCTTAATTGCGTAATTTGTTTATTTGTTCACTCGTCAAGCGGATAGACAGTAGGAGCCGGAGGAAATTGAAAAGCATTAATATTACACGTCGGATCGTCGGTATAATTCGAGACGGGGAAGGGGATTTTTGTCGAAACGCACCCCGGGGGGAGCGGGGAGCGAAGGGGGTTCCCCGAGAGGTCTTACGAGGACACGAAACCGGGCCCCCGTATAGAAACGGCCCGCTGGACGCCGCCGCCACCGCCGTGTAATTTATTTTCCTTCGCTTCCGCGCGTCGCGGCCGAACGAAATGTCGGATCGGCGGGGGGTACCGCGCGTTGCACGCCCCGGTGAACCCCCTTCCTCGCGTATCTCTCAGCCGCGGGCGAACCGGCGAAAATTTCAAGAAAATCGCCAACCCGACAAATACACGGTTGATAAATTGCCTCCGATAATTTTTCGGTCACTACTCCCACCCCTGCCTTCGTCCGGCCCATCGCGGTACTTTCTCCGCATCCCTCGGCACATGAATTTCACGACTTCCGCGACCCGCGCGATTCCAGCCGTTAGCTGCGCGAACCTCATCCGCCTTCTTAGACTTTCGGATTTTTTCAATAAAAAATAGGGTAAGCGGTAGAGTTATCGAAACCTTAAGCCGACGAAATTTTCAGTCATCAACATACCTCTAGCTCTTGTTATCTAAAGCATTTGTTATCGGATGGTGTTGATGACTGTCGAGTGCCAACAATTGTATCGCTCACCCTGTATCGTGTTTTTGAAATGAGAAAACATTTTTTTCGCACCCGCTATTGACTCTCGCGGTGAAGTGTTCCTCAGTGCCAACGAAGAACCAACATTATTTATTGCTGTAATTGAACACAACCATCCGACTATACTGTAGAGACATATGTCGAAGATGTGGTCGCCGTCTAATCGGCGGAGCGTTTCGTCCCGGAGTCGGCCTGTGGACTCGTCAGTAACGCTAGGCCGACTCCTGCCTTAGACGCTCTGTGCTCCTCCGTGAGAGACGGGCAGTTACGGTCTTATATAGTAACATCCCGTTGTTGGACCACTAACGAGAAGCCGAGAGCCGTGGGCCGGTAGCCGAGGAGTCGAGGGCCGAGAGGTTCGGCGCCATCTGGCGGCAGGCCGGGGTAGCGTGACGGGTCGCCACAGTACTAAAATTCAATAGCCTGATCGTAAACTTCCTAGGTGGAACAATTCTACATATTTTTTATATAATCCATATGTAGTTTTGGTCACACATGGATTATATACGATTTCTGAATTAACCATATAAGGACTATATATGGATTATAATATACAAACATTCAAAAATATGTACGTAATCCTTACACGGTTAATATAAAAATCATACCTATATAATCCATATATAACCAAAATCACATATGGATTATATACGAAATATATAAAACTCATCCGCCTGGATTTTTACCTTCGCTCTACTGTAATTTAAATATAATATTACATATATCGTCTCTAGACATGATCTTCGAGAAAGAAACATTACATCGCTTCGACTTAAAATTCACAGGCACGTGGAACATCGCTGTGCACCGAGCAGTGTGTAGGTACGTGCCTCGGTAGGTACCGCTGCAGCAGCGTGAGTCCGCAAGCAAGGAGAGACAGCGGTCACCCCCTCCTCCTTTTATCGTTGACGCGTAGTGCGACGCGGCAGGGATATTGCGTGAAAAGAAAACGTCGGAGAGAAACGGGCAAGTGCTCTTTCGTGACCGGCGCGCAACTGCAGCAGCGGCTGGGCCACTCCGCGAACCAGATATGCATAACCGTTCGGAGAGAATGGGTCGGGGAGCCGGCGGGGTAATCCTCGCGGTTCGGAAGGGGCCCCGGGCGGAAAGCCCGCCGCCGCGGTGACCTCGGGTGAATTTATAAGCCGCCCTTTATCCGCTTCAGGGAAGTCAAGGTCACCTTCGCGGCGAGAATCGGTTCCTCGCGCGCACAGCAGCGTGGAGCGCCCCGAGCGCTACCGCAAACGGCGGAACGTGGCAACCGTGACGAACGGGTGCCGCGATACGCGGTGTGCTGCGCTGCCGCTGCGGCGAACGTGCAGCGGGTCGCTTTACGTCGAGCGGGGGGAAAGAGGTCGACCGAGTTAAACGCGTTGACAATGAGACACGCAGAGGTTCTTTCAAATAAATAAATACACACCGAAAGAGTGCATCTTTGGTATTGTAAAGACTCGGACGGAGTCTCGAACTCGAAATTCAACGACGAATCGCAAATATTAAAGGCAAAGTCCTAAAATATCTTGAGACTTTGCCTTTAATATTTTCACGCGTTGTTCGCAATTTTCTTCGAGGCACAATCGAAAATGACACGTTGTTTTATATGATTAAAAACCGAGAAAATATTCAGCACCCACATGATAAAGGCAGATTTATCTGGTTGAATATACACCGAGAAGAAAATGTAGCAGATTTGACTAAATCAGCGGTCATAGGCAGGGGAACGCAGATCAAGTTAATTGAACTAATGAATTGGTTACTTAGAATTCACCATCACTTATTTCCATCAAACGATATCCAATCGTTAAAACTGAACTATTTAATTCGAGTAACTAGATCGGCGTTCCCCCTCTCGTGACCGCCAACTTACTCAAATCTACCAATTCTTTTTCCCCCGTGTATATTGATGCATATATCCTAAATCAAACCCACTCAAATTTTAACCAAAAACAATTGAAATACCTGAGCCACGCGTAACTATAATCCAACACGAGAGATCGTCGAAAACACGATGCTTACCCAACTCCCCCGCATTACCTTCTCGGCCACTTCCAACGCGTAACGACGATAATTTTACCACCAACTTCCTCGCCTATTATCGTAACGCGGGCTACAAAAGAAGACGACTTCCGGGTACGAGCCTCGAGTACCTAATTTCCCTGAAATTCATTTTCTATCGTTTCCGCTCATAACCGAACGCGTTAGAGTCCATAGCTGTGCGTCAGAGTCTATGGAAACGAGGCGTGTAGCGCTAGAAGCGATCGTCACTCGATAAAATTGGAGCGATATTTCGAGATACACATATATACCCACCGTTGGAGAGCCAACGCGTCGAGCCGCGCGAGAATGTCAGGTGTCGCGCGCACGGCGGCGGCTCTAATTAAAAAGCCGTGTCGGCGACGCTGTACCGTGGACCGCGCCGGCCAGGGGAGGGGGGGGGGGAGGTGGGTTCCACGTTTTTTTTTCATTTCGGGGAACGGCCGTCCGTCGCTCGTACGCTTTTTTAATACCATCAAGCTATACAACCCCCGCTGCATGCCTACCCCCTCGGTGCATCGCGGCTGCACTTACCCGACACGCCGACGTGTCGCAATTTCGCGATAACTCTTCGCGCGCCTTTCGCGCTGTATTTTCGCGCGCGATAAAAAAGCGAAATGAGACAGGCCCTCGGTCAACGCGGATGGCCGATGGAACGGTTTCGCGCGCGGGGCTGCGGCGCGCTTCTGTCGTGCGTGTGACTCGTTGTTGGATTTTTTTTCGGGCGCGTTTAGGTGTGTGGGTGGGTTGAAATAATGACGACGTGCAAACAATTCTTCGGGAATAATTGCAGGGGAAAAAAAATTAGTTGGATCTACTAAAAATTTAAGGTGGGGTTGCAAGTAATTGTTGATTTAGATCGATGAAATCTTTTTTCATGTGTTAATTTGATATTTCTTCCTTGAAAAAAAAGAGATCTAATTGACGTATTGAAAAATGTCATTGATATGAGGAAATAATTATTTGCGACCCCGCAAGTAATTTTCAATACATCCGAATAATTTTTTTCCTCTGTGTGGAGAATTTAAGAATGAATGAATTACCTTACTTTCTAAATGGGTTGTGTAGGGAAAATTCGAAAAAAAAATACGAAATTTTTTCGAGATACTTGAGAAATGCGTCTCTCGGCTGTAATGTGAAAAAGTCAAGAACGATTTTCGAAATTCTTCGTTGATGACGATTATCTCGTTATCAATGACTTTTTCAAATCTGCATTTGTACAAAACTTTCGGTGCTGAAAAATAGTTTTATATTCAATCGATCCGGAAATTTCAAAACGATGAGATAATCGCCAACTGAAGCGAACCTATCCAAATGTCCGAGACGATCGACCTCTTCCGCGGTCCAACCGTTCGAAAGCAGGTGCAGAGCCATGCGCGGAGCCGATCGACCCGAGTCATCGACAGGCGGAGCGAGCGACGGTGCAGCCGGCTGCAGTTGTTAAAAATGGCGGCGACGACACTGTCGTGTCGCTCAAAAAAAAACTTAAAAATCGGTGAGTTTCCGTTGATCGATCTGGCGCATATTTGTATACACCCTTGTGCAAATCAATGGAATCAAAATATTTCCGTTTCACCCAGTCCCGATTTACATGGAATTAACTTAACCATTTATTATTAGTATGATCACATTTCACCTCATAATTAACATTTCAATTCTTTCTGTCGTAGAGTCGAAAATTTCTTGTGATTATCTTTCAGTTTTTCATCATGAAATCAAATGAAAAAGATATTTTCATTCTTTAACTTTTATAAGGGTCTAAGTATTTAGAAGGATTCGTTAATTTGTATGAAAGCTTCCATTGACATTTATACACCCTTCTGTTCATTAACAGAATTGAAATATTTATTTCAAATCTAATTTCATCGTGAAAACCCGGAAAATTATCAAGAAAAAACTTGTGGACACTGCACCAGAAAGAACTGAAATATTATTTAAGCTGGCAGGTGGTCATATTAACAATAAGTGGTAAATTTCACTTTATGCAAATTAGGAATGCATGAAACAAAAATATATTGATTCCATTAATTTGCACAAGAGTTTGACTATACGATGCGATGTCAATTTGAACATTTTTAATCGGAATATCAGTATTATCTAGTTCCTCTTTGCTTTATTGTATTATAATTACTATTTTGACCTTTGCACGACCGAGGTAGCGTTGGCCGGCTGGTTTTGAAATCATACCAACGAGAGAAAGGGTAGATGTCTCTCTTACAAATGGATTTCACGGTCCGCATTCTCCCACGATTTATGCCTTTATTGGCGAGTCACCTTACAAGGCCGGGCAAAGGGTGACGATTTCGAGAAATATAGGAGCTCGGAGTCAGGTTGCTCCTTGACCCTCGTGTTGCCACCTTGCCTGTATCGTTAGGGGTTAATTGAAGTACTCGGGGTGCAGGTACCTGGCATTGAACGGCGTGGGCCTGTACAACGTAAACATAAATTATACACCCCTTGCTTTACGTCCACAAGTTATATACCCAGGTATTGGCCGATATATTTTGTAATTCGAACACGGTAATTTATGAAACACAAGTAGGAAAAGAGAGTCAGTTTCTCCTTCCATCTCCTATATTTCCCACGCCGAGAACTGACACATACATGCCAACCTGTAATACCTAAAAAATTATCCAGAAACTGATTCGC
Organism: Xiphydria camelus; assembly: GCA_963678675.1. Classification (NCBI taxonomy): domain Eukaryota; kingdom Metazoa; phylum Arthropoda; class Insecta; order Hymenoptera; family Xiphydriidae; genus Xiphydria; species Xiphydria camelus. The sequence goes on along the minus strand of OY783197.1, from coordinate 26,655,223 downwards.
CCGCATAAATATCCATTCGAATGCGACAAATTCCACTCGAATCGTACAAATATTGACTGAGATCCGCGTAAGCTCCTCCTCCCATCCCCTATTTCCCGCACTGAGAGCAAACACATACCAACCTATCACACCTCAGCAATTATCCAGAAACCGATTCGATCGAATAAATCTATGCATTCGAATGAGAGAAGTTCCACTCGAATCGAACAAATATATTGACCGAGATACGCGTAAAAAATGGGACAAAGTAGACCCGAGCAAACAGCGATCCATCAAAGGATCCCTTTCCCACGCGGCGCGGCGCGTCTCGCCTTCGCCCCGCGCAGATATATCCGCGCCGCGCGCGCGGTCGAAGGAATTCACCGGAAAGTGTCGACATTATGCAACCACACGCGAGATCTATACGCGAGTGCGAGCAAAATGGAGGCGGACCGCCGGCCATGTCAGATTGACGCGAGTGACATTCCCTTAACGACATTTCCTTCCAATCCCTTGTACCAAACCCCCTAAACTGAACTGAATTGAACGGAACCCACCCCTACCCGGAGGCCGGGGCTACAGCCCGGCAGAGACCTACTCGTATTATCCACAGTGACAGGACGGCGGAGTTATTAATGGCCACGACAGTGACAAATGACGAACTGTCGGCGCAAGCAAGACTGATATGGCGGCCTCCGCGCTCTGCTCGTCTCTCCTCTCGCTCGCGCTCTCCCTCCTCGTCGCTTCACCTCGCCCTTCCGCGCGTCTCCCTCGCGAGTCTCGTCGTCTCTCTTTATCCCTTCGTTTCGCTTCGATCCTTCTCTTTCTCGCGCCCCATCGCCGCTGTACGCGCCGGGGCTCGACGTATCCGCGGCACCACCATCCACCACCGCCGATCCACCATCACCACCACCGTTGCTTGCCTCGGTTCGCGCGTGTGCACGCGAAATCGCACGAACAGCGAAACTCCATTGTTTCCCGTGTAATTCCGATAATTCGCCAGGGTCAAATCTGGCGCGAATGCTTTTTCCCTTTCTCCGTCTCACCCTGCTACGCCGCCACCCGCTGGAACCGCAAATTCTCAGGTTCGGCGCATTCGCGCGTGAAAAAAAAAGACGGTCGAGTGACTGGACGACGGGGGATGTACCTATGTGGGTTTTTCTGGGTTTGTGGAAATTGCGAGCGACGGGAATGTGTATTTACACTGTAAGAAATAATTGTATAAAATTTAGTGTAATTTTATATAAAGTGTTTATTCGATATGTGATTACGGCACTTAATGTACTCAGTTATACAATTTGTGAAGGAAACTTCGTGAGGAAATATATCAACTTTTATAAAATTACGGGGTAGATGTATCAATGTTCATAATCACGTATTGATTAATCGAAACTACACACAAAAATAATTTTAGAGTCTTAGCAAAACTCGGGATTGCAGAGAATTTTGTGCTACTGTGACAGAAATATTACCTCTCTGGCAGCAAAAGATATGTTCAATAACAGCAAATCAAACTACGATCTCAGTGAAATTTTGTACGTCAAAAATATTTGCTGTTCCAGCAAATATTTTTACTATTATTAGACGTGCTCTTTTGCTGCGACAGGTATCTATAATATTTTTGTCACGATGGCAAGAAATTCTCAACAAAATCTAATTTTGTTAAAACTGCAAAATCATTTTCTTCCATGTGATAGTCGAAAGTCGATTATTATCGCGATCGATTCGATGGGCAAACATCGCGGGCGCGTTAACGGGAGGCAATAATAATCGTGTCGTCGGCATTGAAATTTTCGACTCGCCCCCTTGCGTTTCATGCCTCGCGGCGGCCCACGTCCCTCGCGTCATCCGAAAGGAAGAAACCCCGGCGCGGTGTAACCGCGCCAGAAAATGTGTAAAGCCATTTATCCTCGGCCGTGTGCGCGCTCGGTGTAACTGGTCCGCACGACACCACGTTACGCCGCGCGCATATAATAGGTATGTAGATCAAACGCCCGATAACCGGAGGCTTCGACAAAAGACATTTATCTAAACGATTGCGTTACAACGATCCGTTCGTCGGTCGACGTCGGGCTTATTGTGGTTATAGCGGGACGGATATCGTGTACCTAGACGAGTTCCGTGCCACTTTCCTAATAGGCGAACGCTACCTGCGCGCCTCGTTACGGGAAACGCGTTTACAAATAGACGCGCACTCACGCTCGCGTCTATTGCTTTCCGCTCGGAGTGAAAACGGATATTGGGAATCGCTCGCTCGTTGAGAAGACATAACTTATTAATATTCCTTCGAATGGGTATCTCGAAAAATCACGTCGAAAAGATATTTATATATTATCAATTAGTAGATATACTGAGAAAGAAAAAAGATTAAAAATTATTCTGTTAGAAGGGTAATCTGAGTACGAAAGGTAAGATAGATCAAAAATTATCCTTCCAGGGTGTAAAATTTAACATTCCTTAGGATAATTTTTGATCTATTTTACCTTTCGCACTCAGATTATCCTTCTAACAGAATGATTTTTAATCCTTTTTTTTTCTCAGCGTATCTTGGCTGTAAACTTATTCATATTCACTGAAAATTCGACCAATGTATCGGCGTTAATTTCATTAAATTCGTGAAATATGAACAACTGCCGATTGTTTAGCACCTGATACAAAAATTTGACTACAAGTAATACACACTATAAAAAATGTGTATTTTTAATATCCTACTTTTATATAAAGCTTTTTTCCAACACGTGATTATGAAAATTATTATACTTCGTAATTATGAAAATTAATCTATTTCCGAATGAAATTGTCCTCATAATGAATGTCATAACCGAAGTGCAATATATTAATCTCCACAATCACGTATTGGATAAAAACTTCTTATAGAATTGTATTAAATCAATGAAAAATTGTTTTCTACAATGTACAAAAAAATCGGTCTTTACCAGTTTCTCAAGATATTTCAAAAATATACCCCAGATTCTCGCGGCAATATAACTCAATCCAATTTCAATTTGTCATTCGCGAAATGTAATTTTAAATACCCCAACGCAGTCCCATCACAGCTTCGAAATCTTTTGCGGCGGTACCTACCAAAATTGAAATCCGACAACACATCGGAGATCGATAATAATCCATGCCGAGTCCCCATCACTCGAGAACGTCAGTATATAGGTACACCCATTATTCTCAAGCACCACATTCGAATCGAGAAATTCCGTCGCATACAATCGCGCGCCGCAAGTACGTCTCCAAGGCCCACCTTTGGAAAGGTGGCGCAGCGTCATTTGTAACCCTAACTAGGAGCGCGCCGGAGGAACGATCGGCGGAGGCGAAAAAGGGGAGAGGGTATGCTCGCGCGCGCGCGCGCGAAGTGAAAAACGAAATAAACCCGCGGTTGTGTACAAAATCAAAATAAATATATTTACAGATTATCCACGGCAATAACTCATGCGCGGTTTGAATAGGCGGCAGGGGGTCTCTTCTTCGGGAACGCTCGCTCTCGGCCTCCCCCCCCCCTCCGGACCCCGCTCGCGCACGACTCTTCGGCTGCTGCTTTGTATTCCGCGTCGCTCGCTCACTATACTCCTATTCCTCTCTTTCTCTCTCTCTCTCTCTGTCTCCCTCTCTCTCTCTACACCGCCTCCAGCCCCCTACGTTCTCTTCCCATAGCCACTCTCCCTCCCCCCTTCGCGCCACCCCGTCAGTCCTTCCCTCATCCCCCGTAACCAAAAACCCTCATCTTATACTCTCGCGGCCTCTTCTCTACCACCGCCACCGAGGTCTGAGGCTCCATACTAAGGCCGCCTTGATCCACCCCTTTTCGCCCCGCGCGCGCGTAACGACCGCGCCAGGCTCTTTGATCCCCGCTGTCGCGAGAGCGCTCGACTTCGAGAAGATTCGCCCCTGCGAGATTTTCAAAAGAATTCATAAGTTCTCGCCGGCGCGCCGGGAAGGATTTCCACGTCCCACCGAGTCTCCGGCGAGTTGACGAGGCCGGGGAAGGCGGAGGGGTGTGGAGGGGAAGCTGAGAGTATTTGCCCAATCCAATAATTCGGTCTTCTCGTGAAGAAATATTTATATTTTTAAATTCAATTTGCAATCTGTGTAGATACATATTTAATATCACGCGAAAAAGAAAATGTCCGAAAAAATAATTATTCGCAGAGTTATAAACGCGTTTCTCTCTACAACGTTGTGATGTCATCGAAACGCAAGAGAGACGCACTTGTGCCAAGCAACGAGTGCGAGAGAGAGATATGCTTACAACGCGATGCCGTAGCTGCATTTCAAAATGTCGTTTTTTAGCTGAAATAAGGCCGAAAATGAAAAATGAAAAAATACAAGATAAATAATCGTAACTAAATTTTTCGATATTTTTGTCGAATTTTTCGAAATTATTTATTTACATCGTGTAAATCCATTTTCATATTAATTTCATATTTCTTCCTTGCAATCACGTACTATTCCACATGAGATTGTAAGGAAAATATATCAAATTGATGTATTAAAAATTTCATTGATATAAATAAATAATATCTTGCGCCGCCGCAAGTAATTTTCAGTAGACTCAACTAATTCTTTTTCTCTGTAGGTACAATAAAAAAAAGTTGCGAGGAAACCGAATTATGGAGTGGATAGGAAAAGAAGGCGTGGTTATATTTTCAATATCAAATGCCGACCATCACATGGACCAAAGAAAGGAGACGAATTACACACGTATGTGATCGCTTTGATTTTACAGATTCATCTCCACAGTGCTCCACATATAGACAATGCCATCGACGAAACCCTTCTGACAGGCGCGGGGGAGGGAGCATGGACCGTGAAAGTAAGAAGTTCCCGGATAATTTATGGCATTTCCGACCGAAAATCGTGCCGGGGAATTCCTTCGAACGAGGAGGCGAGGACGCGGGAGAACGAGAGGGGGAAAGAGCCCGCGGGAGAGGAGGCTATATACGCCAGGAGAGCGAGGGAAAGGTAGAAACGGAGAAACACGCGAGCCTGATCTGCTCATGAGAGTGGAAATCTCCCGTGGCAGCCCCGGGGTTCCGAAACATCAGCGTGATTGCGTTCCTCGAGCGAAGGGATTCCATTACAGGGGTGAGCGGATATCCCACCCTCGTCCCCCCGCCTATACGCTACCGCCGCGTCCGCACCGCGCGACTCTCGCGCGCGCCAACCCTCGATGCACAATGGCACTCGTGTGTATACCCCTACATACCCACCAACACGCGCGCGGACATTAAACATGCAGCCCGATATCTGTAAGCGGCCCGTCCCGCGCCCATGCATCATCGCCGATGCACGCGCAAATATTTCGGCCTTCGATGGAACGCGTTTAATACGCGTGACGCGTGATTTCCTCGCTTTGAAAAATTGAATCATGCCGTCAATGAGCACATTAGCGTGTGGGTATTTAAATTGCAAAGTGAAAAGAGTCAAATAAAATGAATTTGATTTGAATTAATATCGTTGACCCGGTGCTGTTAGCTTTTCCTCATTTTTTCATTGAAATTAACGTTTCGTTGTTTCAGTGATAATAAGAATGGATTTTGAGAGTAATTAAATATGTAATTTAATGGATAATGGGCAAATCAAGATTCGTTCCGAGAGAGGGGATATATTTTCTATATTTTATCAGCGCGTATATGATATACGTGACGCGTGATTTTCTCGCTTATAAATATTGAATTATGCCGTCGAAGGGCACATCAGCGCGTGTGGGTATTTAATCTGTATGCTGAAGAAAGTTAAATGAAGTGAATTTGATCTGAATGAATATTTATTGATACGGAGCTGTTAACTTTCCTTCCTTTTTTTTATTGAAATTGATGTTTAGATATTTCGATGCTAATAAGAATGGCTTTTTAAGTTCAATTAAATACGTAATTTAATGGATAATGCGCAAATCAAGATTCAGCTCAAGAGGGATATGTTTTCTATTTTTTACAAACACGCGTCGAAGTCTGGAACAAAATTTCTGGTAGTAGGTATGATACGCCGATTTTTAAAAATAATTTCGAAAGTCCCCAATTACTGAAGCCAACGATCCGAGCTCTCCCCGGTTAACTTCCCCCCTCCTCTCACGCGATAGTTGCGATAGTCGCGAAGTTTCCGATACATCGATTATACCTACACCGTCGTCGTACACCTACAGGAGAGAGGGTCGACCCATCGAACCGCAACGAACCCCTCCCTGACACCCGCCCTCCCATCGGCATCACCCCTCCAACTTTAATCAGAAATTGGTACACGAATACCCGTCCCGTTTTCATTAACATTCCACAAATCCTGCAACAAATTAAATTACTTCTGCATTGCTGCGGCTAATGGATGTGGATGAGAGGAGAAGAGGGAGGGGGATGGAGAAGCGAAGAGGGGGCTCTGATAATCGATCGGTTCCGAGAGTTCGGAACTTGTCCGTAATCGTTTCGCGCGATGGCTTCCGCTACTCGTACATAATGCGATAGGTTAAAAGTGGAGTAAACGCTGCCCACAGTTGAAGCTCAAACTAAAGATCGATTATCTTGAAAACGATCGAAGGTATCGAAAAAAAGTTCAAACAAAAGACGTTCGTCTGTGTTTCAACTATAAAAAGCTTCCCTTTGATTTTTCACAAATCTCACTGCGTTTCGAAATAATTGCGTTCGAATAACACGACGCGATAGTCGACTCGTTTTCTACTTAAAGGCATTCAATTTTCCACAAGTGCGCGTAACCCCGAAATGGTATTCCGTGGAGACAGCGACCCGCGTGATAAAAAGGGTCGCAATTATAACAGGGTTCGCCGTCTGCTTTACTCGCCCCTAGACTCGCCACCAGCGTTCACCTTTCACCCGCGGAGACGACGTCGCGTGCAAAATCATGGCGTTTCTCAAAGAAGTTATACGGTTGCGCATACACACACATACGTACATATATTTCTACCCGATCGCACGTGTGTACGTAAGTTGCAAAGGTACCTACCCTCCTCACACGCGAGTACAGCGCGTCTATATAGAAACCGGAGGAATCGGCTTCCCCGACAAGAGAGGAGGGCGACTGTGGCAGGAAGGAAGGGGGGAGGGGGGGCCGAAGTAGGAAAGGGGCGGGTAATGGGGTTTGCTGGGAGTGACACGGGGCTAACCGAGCGGAATCACGAGTTCCCAGAAATCGAATCCATGCGTCACCCCGCCTGCCAACACCATCTGCAACTCGCGGAGATCCGAGCCTTCGGTGCGGTCCGTCTGTCTCTTTCTCTCTCTCTCTCTCTTCATGGAGGATTCGCGAAAAATTCTTCCCTTCGAGAGAGAGAGAGAGAGAGAGAGAGAGAGAGAGAGAGAGAGAGGCGCCGCGATGGGGTTCGAGAACGTCGGAGAAGACCACGAGATATTTGCGTTTCGAGAAAGAGGAGTGTCCTGGTACTTCGTCGGAAATGCGGAGGAAAAAGCCGTCAAATCGAACGTTTATACAAATAAACATTATTCGAGAGATTCGAGCAAACATTATCGCATCGCTTCTCCACTTATCACACCGAGAAAACATTTTATTTGTCGTCAATAAATGTTTATTTGAATATGGCGAAATAAACATTTTATTGGATCAAATAAATATTCATTAACTATTACAATATTTAATTGGTAGATACAATTTGATTCTTTGAGGCAACCGTTTGAATTAAAAATAAAGATTTTAATAATTAACATATATTTTCTTATCCCAACGAAATATTTATTTCGCAATACTTGAAATTACATCTATTAACAATAAATACCTAAACTGTTTTCTCGGTGCAGAATTCTCAATGACGAGTAAACCCTGTTTATGGTATTCCCCGAAAACTTTCCGAGCCAACCAAAACTAAACGCTATCGAATAACCTCCGACCGCCCTCGACCCTCGAGAGCCTCGTTATCGACGAGCCTCCGCCCCCGACGAAGGATCCTGCGACGTCTCTGCGATACGAGAGTTCCGTCGTCGCGCGGCAAATGAGATTAACTCGGTCGGTACGTCAGGCGGCAGCGGCGATGATGAGCGGGGATTCCCAGAGAGGCTCGGGTCTGGCGGAGGCAGGCTGGCACCGAGAATCGCGGACAGGCGACCCTGCGGCACAGGCAACCCGAGCAACAACGCCTCGCTCTCGTCCGCTCGGCGATGCTCGCGTAAATGATGGCGCGCGGCATTATCTATTGTGAGCCCATTCCATTTAATATTGTATTCCATAACGCAAACAAAGGTAAAACGCGAATTAATGTACTCGATTTATCACGCTTTTGTGCGCGCGCTGGAGCTCCAGCGAGAGCGAGAGACCCGGAGCTCGCGCGCGGAGCAGGGCGTACGCGTACTATACGTCGCTCCGTCTCTCCGTTTCCCTCTGCCGCCGCCGCGCCGCGCCTGTACCGCGCGGGGTTTCTCGCGGGCTTCGACGAGAACGCGAGCGTTTTTGTTGCTGGCGAGCCGAAGGGTGCGGTATACTGCCGCGCTGTACGGGCGGGGGCGTGTGTGTGTGACGAACGCTTCGTATGTATAATATAGCCGTGCGTTTAGTGAGATTTTCAGTCCGATGAAAATCGTAGTCGAGTTTGCAGAGAGAAATTCAGGTCGTCATTTTTCTTTGATGGATATTTCAGCGAGAAAGTTATTCTTGAAAGAAATCATGAAATGTTACAAATATTAAATATTACTTTCTTTCAGAAGGGAAGAATATTTTATTTAAGTAAACTGAATGTCAGCTACGAAATATCTATTCGGTCTAAAGTGTACTATCGATGAAAACAAATTACACATTTAAATTGAACGATATCAGTTTAAATGAAATACATATTTATAGCGTAATAAGTATACTTTTGTTTATTTAAATCGGTGAATTTTTGCTATCGGTATAAATTAAAATTTGTTTTAATATTACTTTCTTTCAGAAGGAAAGAATATTTTATTTAAGTAAACTGAATGTCAGCTACGAAATATCTATTCGGTCTAAAGCATTCTATCGATGGAAACAAATTATTTAAATTGAACGGTATCAGTTTAAATGAAATAAATATTTATAACATAATTAGTACACTTTTGTTTATTTAAATCGGTGAATTTTTGCTACCGGTGTATCTGAGTTCCCCGCAATTTGATGGTCCCCATCCGAAACGAAAAGAAGAGAGACGAATTTCCCACGAAGAGCGCGTTGATTTAATTTTCCCATTTATTACGTCGCTATACGGTCACGGCGATCGCGACGCGCGAGAAACTCGCGCGGGTTGAGAGCCGGCGTATTCCCTCTCGGACTCGGTGGAGTTTCTTTGCCACAGGTCGAAAATCCACGGGGAACATTTTTCTTGCTTGCTTTTCGAGGCTACGACCGAAAGAGGATTGGGAACCAGCAGATGACGCTCGTTTCCTCCTCCTCCTCCTCCTCCATCACATCCCTCTCGACGGTCTCTTTTCCTCTCTCTCTCTCTCTGGTAGGCTTGTAATCCTCAAAGAGGATGCTGCGAGACACCACCGCGTCTCCGCGTGGCCCCTCTTCGGGTTCAACTTCAAACGTCCGAGTAACGCCTAAGCGTTTCGATATTTTTTTACCGAGCCACCTCTATTCGTTACATCGACCCAGCTGCCCGCCTTCCGACGACAACGGAATTTCTTATCTCGGCTGCTTGGTGCGCGACGAAATTCATCTTCCGGTCCCGCGCGATACGTTATTTTTTGCGGGCCTCTCGTATATATCGGGGCGAATATTTATGGCGATATACGTACATGCTATCCCGATAATTGTTTCGAGTCGATTACACTCGCGTAATAGACATTCGGAAATGTTTCTTCTTTGTAGGAGAAAATGGAGCAAATTGGAAGAAGAAGATGACCTCTCGTTTTGCCATGAAAAGTAATGGGAACGAGGGGCCAACTTCGTTTCTCAACTGTTTGGTGTCCCTTATGTGTAGCGCCTTGAATACTTTATCGACTCATATCCAGATGTCGATAAAACCAAACCCCTTAAGTCGTCTCCAGGACGTCTTATGATGACTCACTCTCGGACTGAAGCATGCACTCAGGGAAAAAGTCTAGTTGAATACGAACCTGATAGGAAAATGTGTATTTGAAATAAATAGTAATTTATTCAAATCGAACAAAAGTCTATTTGAATTGAACAAATGTTTTGCACCTCTTTTTAATCGAGTGCGAACCTAGTAGAGCATTTATTTAATTCAAATAAACTTTTTGTTCGATGTAAATAAATGCCTATTCAACCTAAATAAATTTTTCTATTATAAGTTCGTATTCAACTAGACCTTTTCCCTGGATGTGTCGAAGCTGCAGTCTTTCGATATCAAAAGCAGCTTAAAAATGAGCGACTCGCTCTTCCCGCGGGAATTTAAATTCACGAAATGAAACCAAAAATCGCATCGCGGGAATAAATGTCCATCCGATTCTTCCTCCCAGGACCGCGTTATAAAATAAATCTAACCGCGAAGACAGATTTCTCACGCGGTATTCCCCGTATGCATCTTTTTACCTAATCCATTCGTACCTTTCCCCGCACTTAGTATCCTTCCACGGAGCCTTCTCGCCTACTCTCTTCAAAAAATTCTCTCTCTCTCTCTCTCTTTCCGCAGTCCCTTAACAAGCGGATTAATTTTCCCGCGCGACGCGACGACTGCAAGGGAGTTCCACGTCCGAATACGCCGCGCCACTTTCATCCGCGTCATTTATATACGGGGGAGGGGGAGGGGAGCTTACAAGTACCGCGGTTAAGTATACCTAGCCCAACCTAAATCCCGGCCGAGAAGACCCCTCTAATGCAATCAATTAGATACGTTGGAGGGGTCTTCTGGGGGACAGCGTAGATATCGCGCCATTTTATCACTTCGCGCCGTAAGATCCAGTCTCGCCGGATCGAGGATACTGGATTACTTTTAATCCAGACGCTCTCGCGAATCCCGCGTGAAATTCTAAATATTCATCGGGCGATCGAAGAATGATTATTATTCCTTCCCGACGCGAGGTCCGCGCGTGGACGATGAAACGACGGGCGGCGGAGAGCCACGGTATAAATTGCGTGCCTCTTCGGAACCGAAAACCGCGTACACTGAGGAAAATAATCGTCGGTGCGAAAAAAATGTTTTGCACAATCGAAAGCACGATATAATAATTCTAGGATTAAGCCTAAGGGTTTTTCTTCATACACAGAGAGAATTTTTATAGGTTGCACGCGGCAATGCTAGTAGTTTATTAATATAAGAATAAGTTCTAGTTAAACCTTAGCACACACACAATATACGTATCTCTATTTCTGCTATACGTATAGTTAATTCAGTTAGACATAGGTATAGTTTTTTCAGTAATACATATTGCTCTTGTTACTATTTGGTATTGCTGTATTACATATACTGTCTAATTAATCTCATTTAGCCTTAAGGTATAGCTGTCTTGCCAGGAAAAAAAATTCCGTCACTCTTATCTCATTATTCATGAACTTTTGACCTAGATCGATATAAGACTTTGTTGTAGATAAAAATGTAATCCACAGAATAGTATTATACAAACATGAGCCAAAAGTTCATAGATAATGAGATAATACCTAGTGATTGACAATTTCTTTCCTGGCAAGTAAAATTAGCCTCATATGGTATATAATTCGACCAAGAATCTGTATTTTTTAATTTTGTAGGATCATATGTTCTTGCACTGAGAAAAAAAAAGATTAAAATTTATTCCGTTAGAAGGATAATCTGAGTACGAAAGGTAAAACAGATCAAAAATTATCCTTCCAGGGTATGAAATTTAACCTTCCTTAGAATAATTTTCAATCCACTTTACCTTTCGTACTCAGATTATCCTTCTAACAGAATAATTTTTAATCTTTTTTTTTCTCAGTGTGATTCAGGAAATATTGGTTTGACGTTAACTATTATTTCTCTCAGTGTACAGCTCACTCGCTCATTCGCGCGCGCACACGCTCTCTCTCTCTCTCTCTTTCTCTCCACCGTTCGCCAAATCCGCGGACGAGCGACGCGCCGAGTAGTGCGTCCCGTGACAAACGGACCGCGCGCGTATCACGAACACGCGCGAAATGAACGAACGGAACAGAATGGAACGGAACGGGAGAATGGAACGAACGACATGGAATTTGAGGGTGAAAGTGGGCGAGGGTTAGGGTGTAAGGGTAAGGGGTAGTGCGGGCTAATGCGCGATGATTAAACTAACGCGCGCCACCGATCATCCTGCCACAGAGAACCCCTTGGTCTTCTATACCTTCGAGAGAACCATAGTTCCACCTTTCAAACGCCCATCCATTTTTCCTCTCTTTCTCTCTTTCTTCCCGCGCGCCCCCTCCTCCTCCACCCTTTCTTTTCCTTCGGGCTTTTCTTCGCCCGCGCGAATTATGAACGCGGAAGACTATCCGGCGCGACCGCGATCGACACTCCGATAAAGAGAAACTGAGCTAACGACGTACATACACTGTTAGAAATGTCCTTGATTGCAAGAGAAAATATAGTACACGAATGTATCTACCCTAAATTTAGTAAATTATACTCTTAGTTTTGAGGGACACGTATTTATTTTAATTCCAAGTAATAATTTGATAATATTTCGATCGTTTCTTAATTTTAAAACACCTGCGATAACCTTACAGCAATCCATGATCTACATATGTGACGCTTTTCCGAATTTTAATGAAAGATTGTACGATATTCGAGACACGTTTGTATTTGATAAAAACTCCATTATCTTCTTAACGATGTAAATTAAGATACATTTTTTAAAAGTGTGTGGCGAGGATTTAAAAAAATTACACTCCATCCAAAGCACGTTTGTGCGATAATTGACATATGTATAATAATTGGAAAAATACGACTAACCGAGAGGCTTTAATGCACTGAGAAAAAAAAAAGATTAAAATTTATTCTGTTAGAAGGATAATCTGCGTACGAAAGGTAAAACAGATCGAAAATTATCCTTCCAGGGTATAAAATTTAACCTTCCTTAGAATAATTTTCGATCCACTTTACCTTTCGTACTCAGATTATCCTTCTAACAGAATAATTTTTAATCTTTTTTTTTCTCAGTGTGTGTGACGCGCCGTAAAAACTTCCGATTTAATTAACGACGATTCAATTGGTTCGAATCATCCGACCGTTACGCGCGGTACAGTCGCCCGTCTTATTTCGCATCCCCGCAACTATAGCCTGAGAAAAATCGCGAAACTCATATCGATGCCCGACAAACGATCTCGCGCGCGGTGACACGAGTAGAGTTATAATATTCAACGCGGGGACGCCGCAAGGCGGTTAACCATCGGTTATTTATTAGCGCTACTTAAATAACCATAACCCGGTAATAGCCGGCGATGGCGCGCGCGCGAGGCTCTGCACGGGTTCCGGATTTATTTATGGGGCGTATTTGTTGTGGGCGTGTAAATTCTCCACCACTACACACGCCGCGCCCGAGGTTACCGCGCGCGCGGGACCACCGCGCCGCGTGATGCTTCCGCCTTGGAAACGCGGGCGCATCCATTGACCCTCGCGTGAAAAGCCCTTGCAACTGTTGGAGCTCGTAATCGACGCGCGTCTCCTTCGATTCGTGCGCCGTTGCACTGCGAAAACTCATTTGCCGATTTGCGAATTTTTGACAAATTTCAAGATCTGCTAAAAATTTAATCGCGTGACTTGGCGACGAGCGAAATGGCGTAGGGTAGGCGTACCAGTTATATAGCCACTGTACCAGTTGTAGCCACTTCCCAGATTTTATTCTTATAACTAAGATAGGATGTGCTTGAAATTGCCCCCTTAAGGTTTAAAATCGCTGATCGAACAGTATAAGCTGACGTGACACAAATACATTCACTTGGTTATTAATGGTGATGAGTGGCTATAATAGGAAAAATCGGCAGTTTTTCCTTTTTATGTTTTTTTTTTTCATTTTACGGAAAGATCGTTATATTTTTTTTTCATGAATTGCTGCAAGAAAACTATACAATCTATCATTTCGCACCATAGAATGTAACGATATGTTAATTCTTTACAAAATACAAGGCATGACATTTGAAAAATCCTGAAACATGGCTATAACTGGTACACCTACCCTAGTCATTGCTGAAGGACGATCAGAATTAAGCGGAAGACTAGAGCACCTGCTACCGTGCGACGCTGATGCCGCAGCACGCGCGAATGAATATATAGATGCGCGCGAAGGTAGAGAGTTATTTGTTTCCCTCTTTCTGTGTCCTGGAACGATTATAGCGCCCCGTGTGACGTCAGACGTAGGTACCACCGCGGCTCGCGCGTTGCGCGGTGCGCGCGTAAGCGGGATAAACTAGACGACGGAGAAGTCGATCTCATACATCACATTCTCGAAGCCCCGCGACGACGCATCCTTGTTTGAAAAGTCACATAATCTCGCTTGATTTACGGGGCCCTCGAAACACATAGGCCTCGCGCGCTCCCGCCGATTCTCGACTCTCGGGCAGCGCTTTTCTCGTCAAGGTCGCGTCCGCTCAGTGCCCCGCTACAGGGTGGTGCAAACTCGAGAGCTTTAGCTTTTTATTAATAGGAAAAAAAGTTCTATCGATAACTGTCCTCGTTCTCGAATTTATCACGAAAACTCGATATATCCAAAATAGGTTAATAATTCGTAAAATTCCTTGATAAAATTTAAATATCTCAACTTACTAAGATTTTTTTAACAAGTTATATACATACACTGAAAATTTGCTTTTCAAACTAAATTTAAATATCACACAACTTACTAACATTTTTACAAAACAAAATTAGATAAGTACTACACTGAAAATTTGCTTTCCAAACAAAATTTCAATATCACAACTTACTATCATTTGAACAAAAAAAAATAGTTAAATACACTGAAAATTTGCTTTCCAAACAACATCAAACCGTAACCCGAGAGACAAGCCGTATCGTTATCAGAGCGATACCGAGCAAGCAACCGTCGCCATCACCGAGGCTCGTCTCCGGTCCGACGGAAAATTAAGATAAAGACCCACCCCCCCCCCCCCCCCTCAAATTAATAACCACATGCACCAATTAAATTCATCTCGGAAACTCGGGAGGCGGTGTAAAAAAATCATTGCCAATAAGAGAAAAAGGAGCACGAGACGGAGACCCGCAACGAATGTAAATTTAACGAGGAAATAAATTATTCCCCCGAGTCGATCGAAATTGCCGGCTAATTGAAACGGGCCCACCTCAAACCGCGCGCGTCTTCGGACGACGACGACGACGAGGACGAGGTCAACGCGCCGCGTTCCCCCGCCGTCGCGCGTCGGTCTCCAGAAACGAATTTCCAAGGGTATAACAATGGGCGCGCAACTACTGTATCGGTAACGACGAAGGAGCAGTGGCGAGTACCGCCGTGATTCACGCGCGATAGGCCACCGCGCGCGTCGTACGGTGGTTTCCATCGCGTATATCCAGACCACAAAGACGACGCGACCATCAATCAAATTGGGCCAATGAGGCCGTCAGCGGAATTCATTTAGCTACTCGTTCATTTATCATTATTAGAGGCTCGGTGTTTTCTATACCCCGGACGGGAGGATCGTCTCGTGTTCCGTCGCCGTGTTTACGGTCGCGCCGGGGTGGAACAGATGGTCTTCGTTTCACACCTTTTCCAATCTTCACGCTCCACGACAGAAACGCCGAGTGCGGCTCGCTGCCCCTCCTCCGCGGTTCGATATGCACGCGAGAAACAATGCCGGAAGATGGTCAACCGGAGCGCCCGGTGAAAATGGACAATAGTCTGCTTTAGGAGGGGATGTGTGATCGTAAAGAACGCGTATACAGTTTATCAATAGTTGATGTAATTTCAGATACGGCGAAATAAATATTTCGTTAGGACAAGAAAATATATGTTAATTAATTATTAAAATATTCATCTCATTCGCACAGTTGCCCCAAAGGATCAAATTGTGAGAAATAAATATTGCAATAGAGTTGACGAATATTTTTTTGGTCCGATGAAATGTTTCTTTCGCTCTATTCGAATGAATATTTATCAACTGCAGACAAACTGTTTTTTCGGTGTACATTCATTTTTGGATCTGATGGAGAAATTATATTCTTGATATATTTCTTATAAAAATATGGATTCGATTTTGGGCAATTTCAGAACCAGAATACAATGTCTTTGGAATTAAAGTGTTATGCTGTTGTAAAAATAATTGGAAATACCCTAGTTTATCCTGTAGCCACGATTTTTTGTACACTGTAAGAAAAATTTGTATGAAACTTAATACAAATATATGTAAAAATTGTATCCAATACGTGATTATGAAAATTAACTCACTTCCTCATGAAATTTATATTCGATTTAATATACATAATTGTATAAAAAATTCAACGAATATTTCATACAAATTTAACAAGAGAATAAATAAATTTTCACAATCATATTTTAAATAAAAGTTCTATAGGTACATAATTACATTAAATTTCATACAAATGCTTCACACAGCCTCATCCTACGAGAGCAAATAAGCGAAAGAGCCGCAGCGTCGGCGTCGCGAGAAACTTATACACCAAGAAAAGCAGCGTACAATCGTTCCCATTTTTCCCGAGAAGCTCGCGTCTAATCACCGAGGCAATAACTGCGTCCGCAAGGATCGAAAGCGATTACCGGCAGCGCGTCAGACGTCCGCGTCCATCCGTGACGTTACATAATGAGCCGTGCGGATAATACCGATCATCTTCCACTCGGTATTGGCAGCTCATTAACCGGGTCCGATCATCCCGCTGCCGGAAACTCCGCGCAATCAACCAACGTTGCATCGCGCACGGCGCCGGCTCCATTCATCATCTTACTTCTGCGATGCTCCAACGTGCGCGCCTTACCGCGCGCGTGGGACTTAGCTCGACCGCGCGATTACACCTACTACTACCCCTGCTTGTATTTCGCAACTTTGTCAACGCTGGATCTCGGCCAAATTCGCGCCCATTCGTCCAGCGCTAACGCGGACGACGCGGGCCACGGCGCTTCCTACGCGTTATTCCTAGAAAGTGAGTTTGTACGCGTCTCGTTAGCAGAGCTGCTGGCCGCGACGTGGCGTTCGGACGTCTCGGTAATTAAGACGGTCCTCGATCGACGATCGCTCCGAAAATATCCAGCGACCGACGCGGCGTATCGGGGAAGCGGTTCTCGGGGAATTAATGAAAATTTCGAATCCGTCTTGACGGCGATGGAGAGTCTTGATTCGGGCTGTCGTCTGTTGGCTGCGGTATGCGGTATCGCGGTGGGATGATGTCGGTCGGATAATTATTGCTATGGAAGTAGATATACCGTTACAAATATTTATCTTAAACTTCAGAAATGTACCGAAGTCTTTACCGAACACCAGATGTGTTTCGAATATCGTGTAATTTTCGCTCTTGAAATTCGAAAAAGCGTCGTACAGATCGTGAATTTCTGTAAGGTTTTGCTTTGAAATTGAGAAACTATTGATATTGCGAAATCATTGCTTGGAATTAAGATGCCTGAATGCGCGTCAATTAAAATTAAGAGAATAATTTCCTTAATTTAAAGTACACAATCATGCATTATTGTATCTGAAAACTAAAAAGAAACTTTTTCAAGTCCAAATTAACGAGATCAACGTTCGCGTCTCTCAAAATTAAGAGTATAGTTTCGCCCATTTTTAAGGTACTATCGTGCTTGAAAATTAAGGAAGCTTTTATCAGTGAGTTCAACGGCGTCGCGGCGGATATCTGAAGATATTTAAAGAATTGATAAAATTTTGAAATCATTTTTGGAAGGAACGACGAAGAGCCTCGATTTATTCAAGCTAACGTTTATTGGCCGGTATATCGCGAACGAGCCATTGGACGGCTTAACGACGTCCGCGAAAATGCCGATCGCGCGCCAATTCCGACCAACTAATTTTCCGTCTCCGGAAACACGCGTAATCTCTCGCTCTCGCGAGCAATTCGAGGCGTCGGTTTTCCTTTTAGCGACGACGAGAGAGTCGCGCGAAATTCAGCGACGTTTCTATCTTTTAAAGAGGAAGACGAATCGAGTTCAAGAGAAGCGGCTTAGTAGCTCGTTACGGGAAATAAATTGTTTCACGCTTCAAGTTTATCGATAATACTTGCGCGCGGTATAAAGTGTATAACGGTTGGTATATCATTTCTCATTTACGACAGCAATAAAATGGTTTCAATTGAAATCACGTGGCCATGTGGTATATTAGAAAAACATGTATTTTTAATATAAAAAATGGTATATAAAGCCCTTATCCAACATATGTAATTATGAAAATTAATATACTTCTTTGTGTGAAAATTGTATAAAATATTTGTCAAACATTATATAGATACATAATTATGTTAAATTAAATATACATTTCTTTTTATATTTACGCAGTGAATAAATGCTTTATATGCAATTCTATTAAGTTCAGTACACAATTTTTTTACATCGTAGCTACTCTCTCCCTTAAAGTAAAGTTAAACATTGTTTTATTTCGTTAATCGTACCACGTTTAAGCGATAAACGCGTTCCAACTTCAGGTCAGCTAATTGCACGGGTATTTAGAAGCTCGCGATGTCGATCCGAAGTTTTTTCTATCGAAATACATGATTTGACGACGTAAGACGGGAGTTGCGACGTCGGAAGAACCACACGAATTCTCTTCGCGATCGTTCCAGTCGCAAAACAAACCTCCCAAATGTACCTGGAGGAAATTTAAACGGGGCGAACCCGCTATTTTCTCCGTTCGCTCAGAATACAAACGATTCCTGCGAGCACGCGTTACAGTTTCTTTATTTTAGAACAGACCCTGGAGGATATTTATCGTTGGATCGCGTAAACGTTCGGAAGGGGTCACGCGTGACGGTGTTTCTAACGAATGTTCGAGGAATCCTCCAAAGCGGCTGATTCTATTTAACCGAAAATCGAGCTGAAGCTTTTCAATTATTTTATTATTAATATTTTCGTATTAAGGTAAAACGAGGTGAGTCGGCACAGGAAATTGGCCCCTCGTATCTACGAGAAGTAATAAAAACGAGGTGCCAACTTCCCGCGCCAACTCATCCCGTTTTACCTTACAGATCGTATCGTCTACAAACTTCTCGCGATAGCCTCCAACTGATCTCTCCGTCACTTTTCCCAGAAACAACCTCCAACAATCATCGCAACGCGGTCAAAAACCGTTCCGCGAGAACCTCCGAGCCCAAATTTCGCTCGCCTAGAAACAGCAGAACAACGATCCGTTCCCCACCCGAACACAAACCCGCAAGACCTCAGTTTACCGAAACCCCGTAAAACCGCCAGCGCACATGTGCGAAGTCAAACATCGCAGCGAGCCATAACCGCACGGATGCACCCGCTGCAGGCGGAAGCAGTCACCGCGACAGAGCGCATCCTCGGGACACAAATGCGCCGCATTGCGCGCGTTGTCTTCGAGCGCAACTTCGCGCCGCATCCGCAAACCTTCCGAATTCCTGCGAAAAGACCACCGACGTCCTTCGCCATTCGCGGTAACTGAAGCGGAGCGAATTCCGCAGTATCCGCGTCCATCCGCGCGCGACCCCGCAAGTCCCCGCGGGGTGCTGCAACCCCTGCCGTCTCTTCAATGGCGCTCGCCTCGCAGTCGGTTATAAGGGTTACGCATTTATGCAAAACAAATGCAGAGCGAGATACCTGCCTCGCGCTTCCAGCTCCTCGAGGTCCGTCACCGTCGCCCGACTTCGCCGTGCAGCGCCGCCGCCGCCGCCGCGGTCCGACGGTCCAGCTGCCGCCGCTTCTCTCACGCGCGCTGTGTAGGCGCGGGCATTCGTTCCGCGAGACGCGTTGATTTACCGCCGGGGCCGAAGGCTTGCCAATAAGTTCGCCGGGGCCCCGAAGCTCGTTCGAAAACGCAAATTGCGCCGCGACCCAAGGTCGCGACTCGGGGGTTCGCACACCGAGAGCCGGAAAGCGGAGCGGTACCTGGGTCAGTTGCAAGTGCATCGGGCGCCGGGTTGGACGCGTTTCTCCTGCGATCCGCGCGCAGCGATAGCGTGTTCGCGATTCCGCCTGCGAAAGAGATCGGGCCGAGAAAGTAGGAGCGCGTGACACACGGCCGAAATCGGAGTCGAAACGTGAGTATACCGTTTTTCCACGATGACAAATAGACGATCGATGACGGTGGTCGTTGCACCGGGCGACGATGACGGAACTTCACTCATTGTTTATCGCACGCTGATCGAACGGCTGTAAATTGTGTGCGCGAGCGAGCGCGTGATGAAATTTGACGAAGATGGGGTGGTGATGTTTTGATTTTCTGCGATCGATGTACGACTGGTTCTCATTCTTCCGCTTCTTCTTCATCTTCTTCTTCTTCATCTACCTCTTCATCTACCTCTTCATCTTCTTCTTCATCTTCTTCTTCACCTTCTTTCTCGACTCGAATAGAGAGAAAAGCCTCGTCCGCCGCGCGCGAGCAAATGGGAATCGTTACTCTCCGTGTAGGCCACATGGCTCGGGCTGTCCCGTTAACGAAATATTTAGCTCCGGCGCATCGACAACATTTTGTTAATGCAACAAACCGCGCGGGTCTCGCGGGCTCGAAACCGGTCGCCGTGAATGACGGTTTGTTTGGCCGCTCGTGAAGAAGCGCTTCGTTGATCCAACAAATCCGTGCTGTCGGTTCTCCAGCAACCCCTAGACGCGCGCGCTCCGACGGGGATCACACGCGTCGCGTGTCAACCGGGTTGTTGTTTGCGGTGATTTCGTGTAACGAGAGGAGGGTGCGATTAGGAGCTTTCTCTCTCTTAGTCCCGTTCCACGGAGCGTGACTAGACGATCATCGCGAGGTGAAGCAGCAACGATCGCAGTTGATAGTTGGAGCGGTGAACGTCACGATACGCGTTGCAAGCCTTAAGAGACAGCAAGTGACTCGTAGTTATAGGAGCAAACAACGATAAGGAAAGGGGTTACGATTGCGTATGTAGAATCTTTCGAAACGTGATTTGATTGTATATGGTATTTAGGGAACTTAAAACGCGCACCTTGGAAAAGATATACATTGGATAAATAATTCATCTGAACATGAATCTATAATAAAATGTATATCTACACTCAGTAACGACGTACCTAATCGAGTAATAAGTCCATTTGCATTCGATATACATAAATGTGTATTGCGATGAAATTGAAAATAAATTCTCGTGAAATATAATAACTCACTTCACACACTGGAGGCGAATACATCTGAGTTTGATTAAAAGAAATTTTCAATCTCACCAAATGCATTTTCATTCGATGCAAATGAACGCACTCGTGAGTTAGGTTCGTATTCAGTAGTAAATCATTTTTATGGGTGTGGGCTTTGCGGTCTGAAACAATAAGGGAGAATTTTGTGGACGTGGATTGAGATTAATTCAACCTCAACTCCATCAAAAATGAATAGGGAGGAACCAAGAGGGACTTTAGTCTATATGAGGTCAAGTCTCGTGATGTCGTCTTTCCGAATGGGTGAAAATGAAAATACAACTCGATAAATCTAACGAGTATTTAGTCAATTAGTCATCTCATCTGTTGCCTTTCTTCTGCAAACATATGCCTTCATTCTTACTCGTTTTACAAGAATATCGGCACGAGAGAATTCGAATATTACTCTCTGCCTATCGCAATATCTAAGAGGACGATAATTTGAAAATAATAAAAACGTATTGAAAATTCAGAAAAGGAGTATATTAACTACATCGAGTTACAACATCCCACGTGTACAGAGAAAACGAATTATTTCGATCTACTGAAAATGACTTGCGGGATCGCCAGTAATTAATTCTTTAAATCAATTAAATTTTTCAGAGTGCATCAATTAGATGTCTCTTCCTTAGAATCGCGTAAAATGGTAGATATGTGACTGCAAGGAAGAAATATCTGATTACTATATGAAAAAATGTCAAATTGATCTAAACAAATAATTACTTGCGACCTCGCAAGTAATTTTTAGCAGACCCAACTAATTACTCTTCTCTGTGCGACAATACCTCTACAGAGAAATAGCAAATTTATCAGGACATTTGCATTGTCCGGTAAATCCCCTCTCGGAGCAGTCGATACGCCCACTCTATCGCTTATTTATCAATAAAGTAGCAACAATTCGAGTCCCTCCACTTCTGAGAGCGCACATTAGACGTCGTCGATGGCCGCGGTGTCTATATAATACCAGCGCTATCGCGGAAAAGATCCGTTCGAACTCGCATATATCGCGTAATGCGTGACACGCGTAGGAAGTAATATTTTAGATTATCGAATACGTCTTCATCGATAAGAAAAAGCGCTTGGATGATATTCGTCGATGTAACGACGTCATTTGGGATATTTTCGCCTTTCGAGCGCGCGGACAATTTGGACGAGTATCGGAATGATTACGTGTAATAATCGGCTGCGTTACGTTCATTTTATACGTATGATGGCGTGTTATCTCACAATATCACAAGCGAAAACATTCTATATAGGTATTTTGTATATGATCCATGTGTGGTTTTAGTCATATGTAGATTATATATAATTTTTCTGTATTAACTATATCTATAAGGACTACATATGAATTATATAAACATTCAAAAATTTATATATAATCCTTGTATGCTTAATACAGAAATCATATATAATCCATATATGACCAAAACTACATATGGATCGTATAGAACTTTTCCGCCTGGGGGTACAGCTTGATTTTGGAAGAATATATAAATAATTTTCAAATCCAACCCGTGATTATTACAGCGCATGCCCCATATAAAGAATCAGACATCAGTTATCGAATAAATATCGTAGAGAACGAACATAATAAGTACCCAGGTATTCCGGCGCAAAATGTGAAAATGACTCGTATGTGTAGTAGCATTAAAACCCATTATTATAATTTCTTTGTAATTTTCTAATAGCGTTGACCACGCATATCACGTGAATGAATTACCCACAATTCCGAAACGCGTTAC
Source organism: Xiphydria camelus (assembly GCA_963678675.1). Lineage (NCBI taxonomy): Eukaryota > Metazoa > Arthropoda > Insecta > Hymenoptera > Xiphydriidae > Xiphydria > Xiphydria camelus. Next base: position 26,632,338 of record OY783197.1, on the reverse strand, counting down.
GTGTAGTGGCTGGTTTCCGATCGAAGCTCTCCGTCGGAAGGTTCTTCGCTCATTATACGTCCCCGTATCCACGAGATAAGAATATTTAGTAAAATCGTCGGCTATTCGACGGTGCTCGTTCGCACGCCTGTAGCTAATCGATACTCGGTTACGAATTCGAGAACACTTTCGCACGGAACGTAATGCCCTTCCTCCGGTAACTTCTCATTGTGTTACTTTGTATTATTCTGTAGTTTTTTCTCATTCGTTGTTGCCACCATGAATTTTCACGGAGAGAAACGCCTTGAACGGCGAGCAAACCTAACCTATAATTTGTAATCGAAGTATGTACTCACTCGAAGCGCCGGATATAGGACTTCTCATTCATCGAAGCGCGCGGCATAATACGCTGGAACGACGATCGGAGACCACCTCGCGCGCGCACGGGTTTATAGTCTCGATAAACATGCGATTGAAGTGCATTCACGAATCGAACCCGAATCCGATGCGCTCTTCGACGCGATTCACGGATCCCCGACTGCACGCGGTTGCTGCACTCTCGCCGATAATGAACGCGCATCACACGGCCTCGTCGTTAGCACGGCGGGTGAATTATTCGCGATTAAATTTACTCGAGTCACTGCACAGCGGCTACTGCGTTTTCATAAACTTCACCGCCGGGTACTCGAAGCTCGTAGCGCGTGACGTTCGCCGCGCGCGCCATGTTACGTCCGGTCGTGATTATAAATGGCGGACGCGCGCCTCATTCGATTTCTCGATTCCGAAGCTCCGGAGAAAGAATTTGGCGTAAGGGCCTTCGTGTAATTGGAAGAATAGGAATAGGCTTAAGAATAGGAATATGCATTGTTCAGTAGAGTCATTTAATTGTTCGATCGATATTTCCTATTTCTCCATTTCCCATGATCTTTTCGACTGAGTCTTCGCTGCATCGTTAGATCGTTACTAATAGAGCAATTTTTAAATTGTATTCAAAACTACGAGCATTAAAAGTTCCTAATTAATTTTCTCGTGTTTAAGTTCCTTTTAGACATTTCCAGGTTTTGATCATATTGGGGATGATGGTAAGGAAGCTTGGATCATTAGATGACTGAACCACCTCAGGCGGAAAAATTCTATATTTACCTATATTTTGTATATGATCCATATGTGGATTTAGTCGTATATGGATTATATGTGATTTCTATGTTAACCATATATGGACTATAAATGGATTATACGAGTATCCAAAAATCCAAATACAGTCCTTATATGGTTAATATAGAAATCATATTTAATTCATATATGACCAAAACCACATACGGATTATAGAGAAAATAGTAGGTGAGAGTTGCCTATATTGAACCTACTGGCTATTTCAAGTGAATGAGCATTTCCACGTCATCTATCAGTAGATATTCAAACCTTAGTACCGGTCAGTATGCCTACAAAAAATACATAACTAAGATAAAGAATTTTAATTTTTAACTCCTTTGAAATTTTTCCATCAAACTCTCGACCATCCTATTTGATGTATTTTTTCACGCTGATTCTGAAAATGGCAGATACATTAACGATATCTAAAAGGAAATATAAGATATCGGTGATTTCATGTACCAGAAAATAATTTTTTTAACGGAAAATCATCGATATTTCGGGCTTCCTTTGAGATATCCTCGATATATCTACAATTTTCGTAATCAGCACAAAAAAATACATAAGATAGGATGGTCGAGAGTTCAATTTTTCGCGAAAATTGAAATCTCTGAAATCGATCTCTCGACCACCCTATCCGATGTATTTTTTCGCGCTGATTCCAAAAATGGCAGATATATTGACGATATCTGAAAGGAAATATAAGATATCGGTGATTTCATGTACCAGAAAATAATTTTTTTAACGGAAAATCATCGATATTTCGGGCTTCCTTTGAGATATCCTCGATATATCTACAATTTTCGTAATCAGCACAAAAAAATACATAAGATAGGATGGTCGAGAGTTCAATTTTTCGCGAAAATTGAAATCTCTGAAATCGATCTCTCGACCACCCTATCCGATGTATTTTTTCACGCTGATTCCAAAAATGGCAGATATATTGACGATATCTCAAAGAAAATATAAGATATCGGTGATTTCATGTACCCGAAAATTACTTTTTTCACGGAAAATCATCGATATCTCGGTCTTCCTTTGAGATATCCTCAATATATTTATAATTTTCGTAATCAGTGCGAAAAAATACATAAGATAGGATGGTCGAAAATTCGATTCCAGAGATTTCGATTTTTGTCAAAATCTTAAGGCATATACTCACGATTTCGACAAAAATCGAAATCTCTGGAATCGAACTCTCGACCATCCTATCTTATGTATTTTTTCGCGCTGATTACGAAAATTATAGTTATATTGAGGATATCTCAAAGGAAGACCGAAATATCGACTATTTTCCGTAAAAAAAATAATTTTCTGGTACATGAAATCACCGATATGTTATATTTCCTTTGAGATATCGTCAATTTATCTGCCATTTTCGGAATCAGCATGAAAAAATACATCGGATAGGGTGGTCGAGAGATCGATTCCAGAGATTTCGATTTTTGTCAAAATCTTAAGCGCTGATTCTAAAAATCATGCACTCTTATTAATGAAAATCTTAAAGGGTCGCCGAGATATCGATGATTTTCTATGAAAAAAAAATGTTCTCGTACATAAAATCGTTAATATTTGATATTTCCTTTGAGAGATATACAAATTATATAGAACTTTTCCGCCTGGGATTAGATGCTCTTCTACGGAAAAGTGCTTATTCTTATTCTTCCAATTGAGTAAAAGCCCTTACAAAATCAACGGCGTCGTATTTTCGAAACAAACGTAAACCGATCGCCCTTCGATTTTAGCGATACCGTTGTATTCATCGAAGCTCTGTTACGGACCAGTGGCCGTTGTACGCATCGCGCGCGGCGATAATAACGAGAGTCCTATTTATAACTGCAGGAGCCGCGCGAATGATTTATTATACCGAGCCGATGCGGTAGACGCGTGATTTCGAGACTCGTGCTACGCGCTGCTTGCTCTCTTCGCGGCGGAGCGTGATTCTTTCTTGATCGTTTTCCATCCGGTTTTTTTGGTACTCTGCTGTACAACTTCGTTCAAATGTCGAAGAGATTCTTTCGTTTTTTTTTCTGGGAGGGTAATATTGAGATCGATCGGGGTACAGCAAAGAGACGTGCTGTTTACTTCGAATTAACAGTACACGTTACTAGATAGCGAATAAATATTTTCGTTATAATTAGATAATGAATTAACGTCCTGTCGAATGAAGTTTGAGCAAAGGTCAATTTAATTTTACCGACTGCGATGAAATCCCGAGTTTCGACTCTCGAAAAATTAGAGAGAGAGTCCGAATTTATTCGTTAACTGACAGATTTATACACAACAGAAATATTCCCAGCTTCTCCGCTATTCCCATGCAGTAAAATCGCAGCAACGATTCCTCGCACGTCCGTAAAACGTCCCGGAAATACAGCAGGACAAATCGGGCCGCTTCCTCGCCATCTTGTGAACCTCCGCGATACACGTTTCGTACGCATACATACGTGCTTACATAAAGCTCTGTAGAAGCCCTTCTACGGGACACGAGACATGTAGATTCTACCTGTGCGCACATTCTCTATTATTTACCCTTCCATTCCTCATCGCCTGCCCCATCCCTCAGTTTACTCACAATTTCCTTGCACTGAGAAAACAGTTTATTCATAGTTAATAGGTATACGTATATTTGATTAGGTCGAAAGAAATATTCCTTTGGGCCCCAAGTAAATATTCATTAGCTCCCGCGTCAAAAAAGTAAGGCTAAAGTATGACGGAAGTCTGGGAAAAGTTGAATCAAGAAAGTACGGCTACGGATCATACCTATCCCAAATTTTCAGCAAACCATTTCTTTTCGTATTGGCTGAAAAATAAAATTTACTTAACTTATCCGCACCTTTTTTGACCCAATTCTATTGTATGGGCTCTTCATTATAAAACTATGACTTGTTCGCTACTAGAATATGGTTCATTAGTAATAAATTGAGGATTTAATGAAATAATACATTGAAATATCATCAACTGACAAGAGCAGACATCGATTACAGCATAACCTCGTACAAACTACTAAACTCTAATTAAAGAAAGCGTCGTCAACCGACTGAAAGTCTGGGATACGATCCACAGTCATACTTTTTTGGTTAATCTTTTCCCAGATTTCTCCGCCATACTTCAGCCGTACTTTTCTTTTACACAGGCTGTTACTCTGTTTCTGTTTGAATGAAAGAGTCATTCTAATAATTAATATATATAGTTACTTGGCCCAACGAAATATTTATTTCGCCACAATCGAGTATACATTTGTTAACTGCAAATAAACTCTTCTTTCAGTGCCTATCTACACCAGACACGCAGATCGCAAGAATCGATATACGGCATCCTTCGAGAAACCGAGCAAAGCCCACATGCCTTATTTGCCAGCCCCGCGCATTTGCAAGCGCACGCATAACGATCGCTCTTCGCGATCGCGGCACGCGAAGCTAGCTTAGGCCATGGGTATCCACGCGCGCGCGCGCACGGAGCTTTAGTCTAACAGCGACACAGGGGCAAACGTGTTTCCAGGCCAACCCGATCGCCGCGCCGATACGCGCGGAACCGGTTCTCGCGCTAAGTTCGCGCGGATGAAAAATCGGCCGGATTCGAAACGCGACGCGGGCGACGCGCTTTGTATAAACTCGCGATCTTTCGCAGACGATCGAACGTAAAGAGACGTGTATAGAGATCGGTTGGTAAGTCGTCGTTCCAGGCGGAAAAATTCAATAATTTTCTATATAATCCATATATGTGGTGTTTTTCAAAAAGCGTTATTTCCATTTGGCATATTTTTGCAGGAAAGCAAGAAAACAGCTGCACTACGTCATGTAGAGCGTGATGCCACCTGTACCTCAGTAGACGAAGTTTTTGGAAATAACGCTTTTTGAAAAACACCTCCCACATAGGTATATAGATTATACAAACATTCAAAAATCTATAGGAGGATATAGTTTTTATATGGTTAATATAGAAATCATATGTAATCCATATGTGACTAAAACCACATAATATGATAATATGATAACCACAAAATTTTCACGTGAAAAGGATTCGTCCGCTTTTGAATCTATACGCCTCAATTATGGATTATATAAAAGACATACAGAACTTTTCCGCCTGGGTGCGTCTGATATTTCGCGGGAATACGTCAAAAAAAACATTAGCATTTTTTACCATTTTATCCAGTAGCGCTGAGACTTGATCTCATTTTCATGGATTTGTGCAGAAAAGACATTTCTATTTACTGTTGCAAGCGGTAGATAAATAGCGCTGTGTCCTCTGTGCAACTTCTTGAAACGAAGCGGTAAAAATTGCTGGTTTTTTTTTCGTTTACGTCGATCAACGGCGTTTCTACGCGGGGAAGGCGAGTCGCGCGCGGAGCGTCGGCAGAATCTCGCGCCACGACATGGCGGCTGCTCGCGAGCGTCGGCCGTCGGACATGGCGTCTATCTGGTACGAATCCCGTCGGTTGCCGGCGCGCGCTGGACTTTTTCGAAAACGACCGGCGACGTCGTCATTGCGTAGGAATAATCGCGATGCATTCGCGACGGCACCGCTGCGGCGGCAGCGGCGGTAGAGTATAATCGTGGGAGGATTAATTGCCGCGCGAAGGACGGGACGCGCGTCTGAATCTTTCGGTCGTCGGGGACATTTTTCATTCGCTCGTTTGATCGCGTCTTTTTGTTTCCGCCGCCTTCTCGTCGGCGAACTCGGAGTTGCGTGTTACGGGTTTGCGCGCGTGAAATTTCGAGCGATGCGTTTTGGATTTTTATGTTCTTTTTCGTGAGAGAATACGTAGTCGAGACGCGAGGTTCTCGCGGGAGAATTGGAGCGACGTGCCGTCGGCTCGCGACCTCGCGGGACTCGTGAAAAGAAGCGAAGGCGTTTGTTGTGAAATATGAAGGATTTTGCTGTTTTAATTCAGAAATTCCGTTGAAGAGCGAGTTTTTGTTCCATCAGAATTGAATTAAAGATCGGAACTTTTAGATACCATTCGATTTCACACCTACTCGTCGGGAAATAAATTTGAATCGCTGTTATCTCGTTATCTATGAACTTTTGTCGGATATCGATATCAGACTTTATTGTAGATAAATATGTAATCTTCAAAAAAGTATTACACGAATATGGGCCAAAAGTTCATGGTTAACGAGATAACAGCGGTTAAAAATGTCATTCTGTCGAGAATATATAAAATCGTACGGATATCCAATAAATCCTGTTTTTTACTGGCGCGATAAGCTATTATATCTTTCATCTTCGCCTTTTCATTCTTATCCTCATTATTGCCGCACATTTCCTTCCAGTAGCGCATCAGTAAACCAGCTAACAAAAAATGAAATTATCCTCGACCCACCAGCTGCCAATTTAATTACGGCAGATAATAATTATCCTCCGATTTACCACGCGATAAGAGGAAACAAGATTCGATGAACTCCCGCGATCGCGAACACTTCGAACAATGGCGCGTCTCCGTCTCGCGGCGTGAAACTATTATATATAAATTTGATCCGATGTATCGAGTTTCAGCGAGGATGAATTAATTTTTTTTTCAGAAAACATACGGACGGCCGATGCACCTATGCGATAACGCTGGCGCGAATATAACCCGAGTATAACATCTGTAACTACAGCATCATATAGCGTTGTAGTGGCAGAGATCGCGGCGTATCGATAAGTTCGGAATGGAATTCGAACGAGTATCAAATTTCACGGTTTGTCGAGACCGATAATAATTCTTTTGACTTCGCATACTTGCATACCCAGGCGGAAAAGTTCTATATATTTTCTATATAATCCGTATGTGGTTTACGTCTTATATGGATTACATGTGATTATTATAATTACCATATGAGGTACATATACAATTTTTTAAATATTTCTATTGTATAATCCATAGATATATATAGTTTTTATATGGTTAATATAAAAATCACATGTAACCCATACCTATATGACCAAAATCACATATGGATTATATAGAAAATGTACAAAGAGAAAAAGAATTAGTTGGATCTGCCAATAATTACTTACGGGGTCGCAAGCAATTATTAATTTACATCAATTTAATTTTCTTTCACATCAATCGAATATTTCTTCCTTACAGTCACATACTATTCCACGTGATTGTAAGGAAGAGATATCAAATTGACGTATCAAACGATTTCATCGTTATAAATAAACAATTACTTGCAACCCCACGAGTAATTTTCAGTAGATCCAATTAACTCTTTTTCTCGGTGTACAGAATTCCTTCACCTTATTGATATCTACATACGTCGGATCGACCTCGGCCGTATTTTTTTGGAAGCCCGTTTCGTGTCCCGCAAATTATTCAATTGAAAAAGTCGTATAATGACGAGAACGAAAAAAAAAACGATATTACGCGTCGGGTTATCGGCGAAGCATCGGGGAAATTATCGGAGGCACGCGCGACTCGTCGCGGCGTTTATCTGTCCGGTAAATAATTCAGGGACATTAAGAAACTTCGATGTGCCCCGCGCCATTATATCGCGATCGTTGATGACTCTACGAATTACTCTATTCGTCGTCGAGCATAGGAAGTTTCGATAGGTTCGTTCGATAGGTACGCTTATACGCGATCGTCTATACGAAACTCTCTTCGTTTGATTATTATTTTTCGTATCATCGTTATTTCTGCAAGTTTTCCGATATCTCCAAAGCGTGAGAACAATACACCTAATTTTATCGCTACGATCGCGTCGAGCTCTCGTCACGTGTTTTCGCGATAAATAATTCAGGAATATTAAGAAACTTCGACGTACGTGAGTTACATAGCACTCGTTGACGACCCTACGAATTACTCGATTCGGCATAGCTATCGAGGAAACTCGAAAAAATTCGCTTAACATATCTACGATCGTTTATAAGAAACTTTGTGCTCTTCATTTTTATTATTTTCGTTATTTTCGTAGTCGTCATTTCCGCAAATTTTCCAATATCACGCAAGAGAGAAGTAGACATTTTATCGTTCTCTGGGAAATGTCACCCGATTAGGCGCTCGGCTTGAAATGCGTCTTTCGCATATTTACGTTCTGCCGTGACGAGGAGGATGCGACAGCGGTATTTAAATTCGCGGTATTCGTCACGCAGACGAATGTTAACCATCCTTCGAGATATCATAAGCATCCTTGCTTAACATATCTCTTTAAACCTACTTTTTTCTCCCCTTTCTCGCTCGCTGACGTATTTTGCGAGAAGACGCCGTCATTCGATTGAAAATCTGATGTAAAATTTAATACAAATTGTGCCTCCCAGAAAATTCGCTCAGGAATTTGTGTTTATTTAACGGAAATTGGCTTTACTAATCATCGGTACGAAATTCTGATTGATAATTGAACGAGAAATAATATATTATGCTCGTTTATCATAAATACGTGTTAGAATTGTCAAAATAACACAAATTCTGCGTGATTCTCAAACTTAACACGAGTGTTTCCTGCTGAATCAACGCACGAAAATGTTAAAAATCTAATGTGAAGATTTTAAAAGAGAATTATTATCAACACTATGAAGTGTATCGGTACTGAATCACATAACAAAAACCGCAAAAATCACCGTAAATGGAAAAATATCACACAATCGCCAAAACCTCGTTATCGCGTTTGGAAAAATCCAAAAAATGACTCGAACACGCGCTATGCGCGAGAGTATGCAGTGCAACGCGCATTTACAAATGCACGCGCATTTGTTAAGACCACTTTCAGCCCGGGCCGCATTTCGAAACGAATGCCTCGTGACGCGGGCACCGCGACGCTGTCGTCGGAGCGCCGCGTATACGAAAAGTGAAATATTTCCGTCGTATTTTCACATACGCCGCGGACAAATGGGCTCTGTGCGTCTGACAGGTCTACGGGCCGCGCCGGCCGAGCGACGAGTTAAAAAATACCGCCGAATATGTAACTCCTTTATCAATTACAGGAGCGTCGGGTGCGTGCATTGCGGGCAGAAAAATATGTGCCCCGCTGAATTTTCGCGATGATACTTCCGGGTCATTCGCGGGCTTCCACTCGAGTACTCCGCGTAATTCGTATTCAAAGGTTTTGCCAGATATTTCGTCTCGTTTTACTTGTAGTTAATAAATGTATGCTTGAATATGGCAAAATAAACATTATTGGGCGAAATAAATATTTGTTAGTTATTACAATATTTGTTTGGCACAATTAGATCCTCTCAGGCAATCATTTGAATGAAATAAAGATTCTGATAATTAACATGTATTTTCTTATCCTATAACGAAACATTTATTTCGCCGTATTTTAAATTACGTTTACTGGCTATTAACGAACTGTTTTCTCGGTGCAGAGGCAACAAATGTCATCCCCCGGGCGGAAAAGTTCCATATGATCCATATGTGGTTTTGGTCATATATGGGGATTACATGTGATTTCTATAATAACCATATATAGAGTATATATGGATTATACAATCATTTAAAAATCTATATATAATTCTTATATGGTTAAAATGGAAATCGTATAAAATCCATGTATGACCAAAACCACATATGGATCGTGCACAAAATATATAGAATTTTTTCACTTAGACCTGCAGCTCACTACTGCCGTTATGTTCTTTTCCATCGAGAAAAATAAGGAAAGGGACGACGAATTTAAAATGAGTACCTATATATACAGCAAATAAGTAGGTAAATACCTTCTTTATGAATTTCCGGAGCAACGCAATGGAATTAATGTTAACAAAACTTGTTTACATTTCGACACATCGCACCTCGCTCTTCCGCTCAATTTTCATACTCAAAAAGCGTAACCTTATTTTCCACGGCGAAGGCAGCGTGACGATAAGAATAAACTTCGCGGTTTTTGCTCCAATTTCCCTCCCACGAGGAAGTCTCCCCGATTAAAAGACACGGCGCGCGATCCGACCACGCCGCGACGGGATACAGAAATACATATTGTATCCCATACGCGGAGCCGTGCCCCCGATGCGTACGCGTTCGTTCCATGTTTATTCAACAATTTTTGACGACGCGGCAATCAGTCACGGATTCCTTCCTCCCAGATCTTTATCCGGCGCGACAACCGCGGGTAATTTACCGTGACAATCGTGCAATTACCTGAATTGAAAAATTGCCTCGGATCCCGCTCGCGTACCTATACATAAGTACATATATACGAAAGGAGGAGAGAGACGAAAAAAGAGAGCAGCAAGAATTTCACGAACTCGACCGCGCGGCGCGTTCGAGTTCAACCGCGACTTATTCCAACATGGACGCCCCTCGCCGGGGACCCGCAGCGTCTTCCGGTGTGCGTGCAAGACTTCCGTCGCGCCGCCGACGGCCTCTGCCGGTACTCGGCCTCGCGCGCGTGACGTCGTCGTCGGCGCGCGAAACCTAACGATCGTTAACATATATCCGGCGCGAGATACATATCGAAGACTGCGGTTCCGAGAAAAGGAACGGTGCGATTCGCAAAAAAAAAAACACTGCGACATGTATAGAAATCAAGAGCGAGGCGTGAAAACGCGCGTATGGAGTCGTTGGTGGACTTCGAGCGCTTCCGGTTTACGTGCCGCGAGGCCGCGCAGTCTGGTCGAAGTGATTCGTCCGGCTACATCGTGATAAGATCTCTCGCGCGCGTGAAAAAGAGGTCTATCGTGTTTTACCACGTTTTTTTTATTTTCGGTATTTATCAGACGCGTTGATGGTTTCAATTACTGGATGTCAGTGCTTACTGTTATTAGTTCTGGTCGGAAATAGCGTCCGTAAATATTTTAACGAATTCGAACGAATATTATTTATTGTAGGATTGTAACACCAGTCAACGATAAAATCCATATTCATTTCGCCATTTAGAGAGAAATATCAGATCGAATAGACTCGAATGACCAGAACAAAAAATTCATCGTACGACGATCTGATATTCAGGATGACAGGCTTCATATTTTGGAGTAAACGACTTTCACGGTTGCCTTCCATAGGCGCGGAGGCGTTGCCAACTCTATCTGCGCCTGATGAAAGTAAAGTAGATAAAAGTAGTTATCGCCATCTCCGCGACGGCAAACAGCCGCCGGCGCATTCCATTGTCGCGCGGGGCCCGCTAGATGGCGCGAAAACGAGTCTGCCCTTACGCGTCCGCCTCTACTTCGGTCCGTAATTTCTCGCCGAACCACGGCGAGTGCGCAACTATCGGGACACGGCGCGAGCGCGCGAGGGGTAACAGAGAAATAACAAGACGCAGGAATAATACGTCCCGCGCGGTCGACTGTACGAGGCGAGCGAGCCTCGCGGGGCCACGGCGCGCCGAACTGGCCTATCCCCCGCCGCCACCGACCGGGGCGCGCGCTACAGGGGAAGAGATGGATCATCCATCGCGGTGGCAATGAATCATGGGAGCGCTAGGTCGCTATCCAGCGAGCGAACCGGCGTGTAGATGCGCGGGTCGAGGGACGTTGGGTGGGTCGAGCGGGGGTTGGCCCCGGGGAAGAGGTAGGGGCACCGGGTCGGTGAGCGCGCGCGCGGGGGAGGCACGCTTCCGGAAGTCCGCTTGGCGCGCCGCGCGTTCTCCATTTTTCAAAAATAAAAGCGACCGCAGTGCCGCCTCATTGTTTAGTTTGTCGGGTGCTCGCGCCGGGAGGGTTCGAAGGAAGCGTTGGTAGGGCGGGGGCGAGGGAGGGAAAGAGTGCGCGCCGAGGGTCGCCAAAGAAAATATTATTATCATTCCACCTCCGACGCTCTTTGCTCCGTCGTCGCGGGGAGAACCCACTATGCCCGCCCGTGAGGGTGAATCAATCTACCCTGCTCTCTCGCGACCCGGTCCCTCCTCCCTTTGTCTCTCTCCGTTTGTCTATACGCGATTGCGTGGTCGCGGAGGGCGGGCGATCGGGGAGGGACTTTTGTGCTGAAAATAATTGGCAAAAATGTGGGGATTTTCACCGTTGGGTGATGTAGAGCCGTGACAGACGCGATGCGTTGTTCTCGATTTTTAAAAATCGTCACGATTCGCACATCAACCAATTCCACCCCCTTTTTCGGAGCGGATACTGCCAAAGTCTGCATGTAGGAGTTTACTCGCGGCTAAGCCTTCGAAGATCCGCCAGTACTGGTCCGGTTAAATTCTCGAAAAATGAAGAAACCATAAATTTTTGCTTTTTTGAAGTAAACTACTTTGAACCATACATAGGCATACCTCGATAGGTGGTAATTTGGCCAGAAACCCCGGGGAGCATTGAAAAAAAAATTGTTATGACATTTTGAAATCAATATAACTCGCAACCGGACGTTAATGTCGAAAAAAGTTTCAAACAAAAATGACTGAGAAAAAAATAGCACGCAAAAAGTTATACCACTCCCGTCCCCGTATCTCCCAAGATTGAGCCGGAAAAGTCCCCCGAAGTTCGGGGATCGATGGGAAAAGCCTTTCCCCTGCCATAAGAGTCGCGTCGTGCGTCTGTCTATCCCGGATCCCGAGGATGATCCTGTCGACGAAAGTAAAAAATCGGCTCGCCGGGACCAGCACTGCGGAAAACGCGACCCAGGGCATTTAAAAGCGCAACGGAACGTCATTTCCAGTGGCGCTCGTCACGTTCCCGAGCTAACGACGACGAAGGGTGCGTCTTGTATGCGAAGAAGACACGCCGTCGGACGTGACGGGGATGATGACGTCACGCGTCGGACGAGTGGCAACGGGGTAATTAACGTTGAGGATGCTTCATCAGTCAAGAGAGAGAAGAGCCTTCCCTCGCGTCATCAGCGGGGTCGGGGACGTTACCTGTCATCTCTTCGTTAAAACTACCCGACCAAGAATGCCGCCCCTCTGATTACACAGGAAGTGGTTGTTGAATTAATGATTCGATGGAAGGAGATCTTAATCGATTAGATTTCGTTGAAGGAAAAAAGTGAGTATTTTTACGGCAGAAGAGTTTAAACGTCCCTACGAAGTCATCGGAGTATTTATTGTAATTACGAAGTACAGAATGATTTTGAATTAATTGGTTAAGAAAAGCAAGTCTATCGGTTTTACCAGATTAAACACCGAATTTGAAATGACATTTATTTTGCGATTAAAGAGAAATTTCACCAACTAAAGTAAAGGTAAAAGTAAAGTAAGGTATTCCAAACTGGGAAGCGTTAAACTGTACTGCTGTTTTTCTACAATTGTTACTTGACGAAGACACTGATGAAACTCAAACACCGGACGCGGTTAGCGTTAAAAATCCAGTAATTTAGGATAATCCGAACGCACGAATGAGATATGGCGAATGATCGATAAGGCAGAATTGCGAGAAAGAACTATAATAATTCAACGTGTCACACAGAGAGAGAGTTGGCAGTATTTTACTTTTACTTTAGATGGCGAAGCTGACCTTAAAAGCGAGTACATCTAGTAAAACAATTGAACGATGTGACGATTGGTGATCTTTAGGGTCTATGCACAATGAAGGAACAGGAAACAGGAATAAGGAACAGCGCTTCGCAAACGCTACGCATACGTAAGAATTTAGAGTACGTTTAACCTGCTCCCCGTTCCTTTACTGTGCATAGACATTCCAAAACTCCAACCGTTTCTACAAAACCAACGAATCAACGCATCCGTATACCCGACCCATCTCAACATTGTATGAAGCCCGCACCGCGCGCAACCGATATCGGAGCAACGCGCGATTGTAAAAACCGCTCTCCCGCCTCTTCTCCATCCCGTATCGCCACAGCGCGCGTCCCGGCGCGAGTGTCTACCGGCGATAAATTTCACGAGAGCGCCACGTGGAAGGTAGCGCGTCCACGGGACGCTATTGTGGATAAGGCGAGGTACAGGCATAAGGGCCGCGTCCCGGTGCCGAATCTGACCCAGTTACGTCAGCTCCCGTCACGAGATGCGCCGTGGTACGCAGTGCAGAGACAATACGCGGTCCGAGCGCTCATAAATCGTTCGAGCGGCAACCACCATGGGGCTACTGCAGTCGCGCAGCGCGGCGAGACGTACCTACATAGTCTACCGAGTTTCACCGCTCCGCGCGTCTTCCTGCGTAACGGCGGCACGCGTAGCTAACTGTTTTTACTGCGAGAAACTTTTCCACGACCGGTCGAGTTTGCGCTTCCTCCCGATTCGTCTTTACTCCCCAGTATAAATTTGTTCGGATATATTGTCCAGATCGCTGTCACATAACCCGACCGGGTCCCGAATTACTTGATATGAGGACATCGTCTCAAGACCTTGTATAAAATTTCTATTCAGGTACCCAAGCGGAAAAATTCTATGTATTTTCTGTATAATTCATATGCAGTTTTGGTCACGTATGAACTACTTATGGTTTCTATATTTACCATATAAGGACTGTATATGGATTATACAAACATTCAAAAATCTACATGTAGTCCTACGATTAATACACTAATCATAGATAATCCATATATGACCAAAACCACATACGGATCATATACAAAATACATAAAAGTTTTCTCCGCCCGGATACCTACCGGGGATCGTTTCGCGTCCCGAAACACTGTTGCGACGGAAATACGTGGACGACTTCGACCGCCGCCGTCGCTATTGCACCCGCGGCCACGAAGTATCGCTATTTTGGGCCCGCCGCGGCGTTGCATCTGTCGCGAGCCGTCTCCGCGCGACTCGTCCGGCGTGTGCAGCACGTCCACGGGAAGTGTAGCTTTCGAGTTAACCCGTGTTCGCTCGCGGGAGGAGAAAATGAATTTTCAGAGCCGGATCGGCGCGACGTTTGTTCGGCGCGCGCTCCGAGAGATCCGCTGATGGTGTTTGACTCGGAGCGAGAGGGACGAGACTTTTCGGCGGTGAATTTACAGATGAGCGAGGGAGAGCGAGAAACCGTATTCAAAGCGATGCGAAGGAACGGCGAACTCTCCGCGCCGGCTGGGGAAAATCAGGGCTACGTTTCGCGGTGGGAGCCGCCAGAAGCGGAGCGTGAGCGCGAGCAATGAAAGCAAGAGAGCAGCAAGTGGCTCGTATGTCAGCCGGTGGCTCGTAAACGTCAGCGGTGGTGCTCGTAAACGTAAACGTGATGCCATAAGGGGATGGAAGGGGGGGGGTGCACGGGGTTGCGGTGCTACGGAATAGCAGTAAAAGGCCTTGGTTAGAGGCGAATCGTTTGCGGGCGGGGGCTCCGGTGGGGAATTATCGCAACGCGTTTACCTGGCCGCCGCTTTTGGGGGATCGCGATGCTCTCGGCACGTCATCCGTTCGTCGGCGCGCGCTGAAACGGATTTTCTTTCTTTTTCGGGGCCGATTAGGCGATGGGAGAAAATTGACCGTATATATGTATCTCATCGGATGATCTGTATTTTTGTATTCAATTTATCAGATCTGTAATTCATTCGATTAAATATTACGGATTCGATTGAATTGCGTTTCGGCCGATTTTTCGTATCCTTCGTAATAATTTAATTATTTTCTAAGCTACTAGCTATTGGCAATAGATAAATTAACAGCTTTCTTAATGCGCATTGTTCGTATAATTAATCTTCTCTTATCACTGAAAATTTCTAAAAAAAATTACAAAAATATGAACGAAAATCGAAAGAGCTCCAGACTCAAATTTTCTTATACAAATTCTGGATAAAATCCTTTACAACTTAATAATTTTCTATCGGCAAAAGTCAATTTACAGCATTTTAAATGCTCACCGTTCGAATAATCAATCTTCTCTTATCACTAAAAATTCCCCCCAAAAAAATGACAAAAATATCAATGAAAATCAAATTTCTGCCACATAAATGTTTGATAAAATTAAGATCAATACAACCATATAAAAAGATGCTTTAAAGTCCAGCAGAAACAAAAAATCGACCCAAATTTAACAACACATCATCATGATCGTATCAGCCGTCTGAAACTCGCTGCCAATTACGGCAGAATCATCGCGTCCCTCTCGGAATTGAAACCCAGCCGATGTCGAAATTAATCGCGAGGCGTTCGTCGGCCTAGCTGCTCGCTCGAATGAATAACAATTAAACTACTGCGATAAGGTGTACGAAAACGACGCGCGCGGAGGGGGTAGTCAAAACAAAGCAGGATAAATAAGCGACCTAAAGGGGAAAGGGAGCATAGAGGGCGGTCAGGGTGGCTCGGCATCATTGAATGGCATAAAGGCGAGACCGCGGGTTTTGGGTAGTGATTAAACTGGGGGCGAAACCTGGGGATTGGACGGGGGGTCGGGGCGTTCATTGGGGAGGGGGCGAGCGAGGGCGAAACAGCGGCGTTCTGTGTTTAATCATGTTTGAGCGAGCCGGGGGAGACCTTCGAAAGGTGGGCGGCGGTGGGATTTGCATAGAGGCTCGCGCGCGCGTGTCTACGGCGGGGTGTAGCCGAACGGGAGGAAGCGCGCGGGGGCGAACTGTACGGGACAGAGATTGCGGCGGTGGAGGACAATGCCGTCGGACGTATCCGTCATCGCGCGGGGGACGGACGCGAGGGTTGAATCGCGGACCGGATGTGTGCGAGCGAATTCCCCTCTGCCTGGAAGATGGCGCGCACGCGCTTTGATAACGGGGCTCCGCGCGGATTCCGAATTGGAATTTCGGAGGTGGAAAAGCGGTCGGGGGTTGATGGGATATTGTAGATTCGCCGAGTTGGATGCTGTATACGACTTGATGAGAGATCCGGGAGAAGAGAAATAATTGCTTGTGTGCCAGGAAAATGTTCTTTTTAAATCAAAAACATGATACAATTTCAGGATCAAGCCATGGTTTTCTTCGTGTGAGAAAGTATTTGATAGACTGGAATAATTGTTTTTTTTTTCACGCAGAAAGAATTTTTTGTTCCAACGAAATCACTCTTGAATCAAGAATATATTATATTCTTCGACGAAGAATCTGTATTCATAAAAATTTGTAAGATTATATTTCCTTGGTTTAAGACATTTGTTGTGATATACTAGTAATTATTTCTCTCAGCGTATACACGACTTCAAACTTATTCTAATTCGGGGTGAGAACTCCGATCGCTGTTATCTCGCTACCTGTGAACTCTTGACTCACTTTGGTAGAATACTTTTTTGAAGGTTACACCTTTATCTACGATAAAGTCTTATATCGATGTAGGATAAAAGTTCACGGGTACCGAGATAATAGCGATTTAAGTTTTCTTGCTCACGAGTAAAATTGGAAATGAGCTAATAGAGCGAGGGACTGGCGAAAAAAGGTAACGAAAACCAATCGTCCGCCTCTTCCGGGTATCTACCCTGTACCTACCCGTATCGGTACGGCGATCGAGCCGACGCGCTACGTTTTGCGCCGCGCGGCAATAATTTGCCACCCAGAAATACAAAATTGCGCGCGCCGTTGCAACGAGAGAAAAAAAGAGGAACCCGAGGAAATACCGAAATTACGATAATGATCCGGCTTTTCAGTTAAGACATTAGGCGACGTATATAATTTCGCCCGCGACGGGCCGAGCGTGGTAAGCGGAGGCCGGTCGGTCGATCGAACGACGAGCTCTCTCGTGATGATAAACGTTAACACGTATTATGCAGATCGGCTCGAAAGCCACGGTGTATCCGTAGTCCGCCTGATTACTTACGCGCAACCCTCTGTCGGATGACGTTAACTCGAATTGCACGTTTTACATCGTCGCTATTATCTCGGTAAGTCGACTTTCCTCTCATTCCTTTATCCGCCATACTTCGAATTATAGATTGATTTAAATCTCTCAAACTGAAATTCGAAACAATTTTATTCGAAAGAAAAATCTTTCCAAATTCCGTCTCAAGTTAAGATCACTCGACTTTTTCATCCTCCTCTTCATCTTCACTTAACGACGATTAAAGCTATACCGGGAAAAAAATTGTGTAGAATCAACAAAACGTTTAATTTTACAGTAGCAAAGAAATACTTAATCAGCTCAAATTGCACGTTTTGCGACATTGCAATTATCTCGATAAATCGATTTTCCTCTCATTCCTTTATCCGTTATACTCCAAATTACAGATCAATTTACATCTGTCGAATTAAAATGTAAAATTCGAAAAAAAAAACATTTTTTAAAGCTTTGACATTCTAAGTAAAAAGCGCTCCATTTCTTCGTCCTTCTTGTTGCATCTTCACATGACGACGATCGATGTTATACCGAGAGAAAAATTTCGTAAAATCAACAAAACGTTTATTTGTACATTACCAGCAAAATATTTTATTAGCTCAAGCTGATACAGTGTATCGAGACAAATATTTTTCAGGCTTAGAAATGGAATATCCAGGAGGCAAACATCAGCATTTTCGACATCTTTTTTTTTATCAAAGACTTGCTTATAACACCTTCTTCTCCATACACGTCGCATATGTCCCGAACGGCTGCGGCAGCTTTTTGACCTCGATGAAAAGCGAAGAAAAGCAGATGTCGAAACTGCTGATTTTTGCTGCCTGGATATTCCATTTCTGAGCCAGAAAAATAATAAAAAATTCTATTATTCGAAATAACAATTATAACAGTTTTGTAGAGCAGAAAGAGCTCCTTCGAATACATATAAACATATTGCCAAACAACAAAATAAATCGTTGTAAAATAAAAGAAGACATAATTGTGCGACGGAACAGTCTCTGCGACGCGAGTATCCGAGACTTGAGCATGCCGGTCGCAGGAGATTAGCGTCGCCGACGAAAGTCACGTCGCGTGGTGTGTGCGAACGTTCGCTACAATGTATTGCGGTAGTCGCCACGATACTCGAGTCGTCGGGTATCGGATACCTGCGTAGCGTAGTGTGCGAAGGGCCTAAGGCGGAAAGAGGACGGGGCTGTGCGAGAGCCCAAGGCTACACGTGCCCAAGCCCAAGCCCGAAGACTCGCGCGAAATTATAGGCGCGGATAAACGGATAGTTTGCGAGGTGAAAAAAAGAGAGAAGAGTCCAAGTAAAACATTATAAGCCCTCCGCTCTCTGCGCGCACCGAGTTCTCTCCATATTAAACAGCGGAGAAACGTGTTCCTCTCTCGAACGAGAGCGGCGAACGACCTCCACGCGCATATATGTACATATAGCTTACACGTAGAAGTCTTCGACTTCTCGTTTAATCTCAAACCGCAAAGTATGCCCGCGCGCGCAATAATTCGAAGACGATGCGGGCAGGCGTTACAGCGATGACGCGCTCTCAGACGTCGTCGTCGTCGTCGAGATATCGTCTGTAATTGCCGTATCGAACTGCGCGGCGATATGCGACGGCGGAACGAGCGTATTATCCGACCGCAGGTATCTTACGCGAGAGTGGAAAGTATACTCGCGCGCGGGAATGATAAATCGGCGATGCTTCGCGCGACGATGGAACGTCTCATCCCAAGCGCCGGGTATAGGTTATTTCTTTCTTGATATTCTGCGCGATCCTCTCTCTCTTCGTGGTGTATATAGGTATACGTTACTCGCAGATCGAACGTTGTATGAGCTGAATGACTGGAGTTTGGTATTGTGAGCCTTTTCTGCTTGCTCGCCTCATAACACGCTCGTAATAATAGACTAGTAATTTCGATGCATCGTATTGTAAAATTAATATACATAGTTGTAATTTTCACAGCATGTTCTAAAAATGACAGACTTCGATTATAATTTTGAGAATCTATGAGAAAATTACAACATTTACGTTAACCCTTTCAGTCACGAATTTGTTTTGATCAGGTGAAAAATATTTGATTAGTGGTTTTGGATCACTGGAGGTACTATAAATACCCTTAACTTGAAAAACTGATCTTTTTTGCCTTTTGACAAAATGATGACATAGGTACAACTTCAAAAAAATAATTTGACAAAATATATAAAAAGTCCGGCATACTTACTATGTAACCTTATAATATCACTTATAAACTTTCAAAATTTACACAAACCGATATTTAAAATAGTTTTTGATGACATAAAAATGTAAAAAAATTCTGACCGTGTTTACAGTGCTTCTGAACACGTTGTGGGAGTCCATGTAGAAATTGCTTACAAGTCTTATCAATTTTTAACAGATGGTGCCAAACGTGATTGACGCACTTCAAATGGGATGCCATCAGTTGCCTACATCGTGTTTACGTATCAAAACGCAATTAGTTCCGCATAAACGGAATTAAGATTCTTATGTCGTCAATTGACGACGCAGTGACCGAAAGGGTTAAATCTAAAAAATAATTGCATTATGTGTATTTTATGTATTTTATTAATATATATAACAACTAATATTAAATTTAATTAATCGAAAAACGATGCCCCGCCGAAAAGCCAAACAACTATCAATTCTCTCAGCAAACCATTCCAAATCGCCCGACCAAATTCCCCATATAAGTAATAAGCAAAACACCGCGGTCATCCGTCCAATGAAAACCCTTCCACGAGAAATTCATCCCCGCGCGATCGGACGAATGCCATTTCGCCGAGGGTCGAACAGAAAAAGTAAACCCTCCCCCGCGCGCTCCGCCCGAATCTTTCGCGAGAGTGAAAAGTTTGGCCGCGTCACGGATGACGAACGACCGATCCTTCGCCGGAGCGAGCGTCGTGCGGTTCCTCGGCGCGTATTCATTCCATCCTCGACTCAAGGACGCGCGCCCCCACCGCTGACCCTTTCCGTGGTGTCATAAAACGTACAAACGGACGAGCATCGGCCGCGTCGTACACGCACCGCCCGCGCGCCGGCCGGTTAGATACCCACTCGCTCAGCGGGACCGCGCGCCGCTGCGCGAGATATCTCGAAGAGTGTGAGGGAACATCCTGCGTCATCGATACGCTCGCCGCGTGTGCGTGGATCCGAAATGAATTGACCGGCGGGTAGTTGATGGACGTAGCGGGTGGCTCGTTACGGGTCAGCCGCGCGGCAATCAAGGAGGATTCTTACGAATCGCCCGACGTGTCGCTCGTGATGCGAGGCCGCGCGCGCTGGACAGCTATCGATCTTGGGCGCGCGGGCCTCCGGGATGTTTGCTTTGCTCCGCGGGGCCTGATGTATTGGGACGCCCTCGGGGCTATCACTGTATATGCGGCAGGAGTAAGGCTCCGGTGCGCGTTCGCGGAGTGCAGCGCACCTGGGCGATGTGTTGTAGGTATTCTAGACATTTTATCCGTAGAGTGTTTGGTGAGGAATTGTCGTATCGAGTTGTTTTCAAGGGTATGATGGCCCCTCGTTCTCACTGCTTTTCGCTGCAGCGAGGGGCCAATTTTCCGATAGAAGCCACTTCCGTTGTTCTCTACGATTTCTTGAAGATTAACGAAGAGCAAATTTAACCACGTGGAGATATGCGTGCAGAATCATGCGCTTTGTGCTTCGCAATAGGAGAAGAGATACAGTTATCGACAGACAATTATTGATCCTTTCCGATAGCGAGTGCGCTAGTTACGGCTTATTGATAATTAAGAAATCTAATTTCAAATACGGCGAAATACTTAAGTATTTCGTTAGGACAGGAGAATATATCTATGTCAATTATATATATATTAAAATCTCCATTTCATTCAAATGGTTGCCTCTGAGGATCTAGTTGTGCCAAAGAAATATCGTGATAATTAAAGAATATTTGCTCGATCCAATAAAACGTTCATGTTTCCCCATATTCGAACAAACATTTATCAACTACAAATAAACTATCTTCTCGATGTAGGAATATGTCAATGACTGAGAATTTCATCTGCTCGAGACACCAATAAATACACCGCTCACCCTGTGTAGGTATGCAAATAATTTCAAGGTTGCCTTTCGTCAGGCACAGAACTGCAAAACTCAACAGACAACCGCGAAGCCGAATTACCGCTGAGTCTAAAGCGTGCATCGCCCCGTATTTACACGCGAATAAGCGCTCCGACGTATCGCAACTAGACCACCGAGAATTTCAAAGAGGGAAAACGCAGGAGGCGCCCGCGCCTGACGGATACGAGGGAAGCGCGTTGAGAAAAAATCCTAGGAGAAAAAAGACGCGAATACGCAACCCGCCCGCCGCACATATACGATCTTCCGTACAGCGCGGTGCTGATGGATGACAAATGGCTCCTCCACGGCGCGTCACTAGGCGCTGCCAGGGACTTCCCTCCCCGTACGTGAGCGACCGTACAGCTCGCGCGGGCGAGAGAGGGGTTGCCGAGAAACGGGGGTGTGTAAAGGAGAACGCGAGGGGCATGGGGACGCCGGAGTAAGAGAGGGTGGGGAGGGGGGGGGGCGAAAGGGAGGCGAACGGGTCGGCGGAGATAAAGTGGGACGTCTGATCCTCCGTCGAGCGAGCAAAAAGATCCTCGCGCTTCGCATCCCGGGAGACGAGCGAGTCGGGAACGAGAAAAACTCCCCCTTCGGCCCCGCCGCCCGAGCGCCCCTGGCCGACATATAACCTCCCCGCCCCCGCCTCTCTCACGGTCGTGCTCACGGGAAGCCAACCCCCCTCGGAAAGAAAAAGAAACTTTGACGAGAAAGAATCTCTCCGCTCCGCTCCTTCGCTCGCGCGGAGCGAGACATTAATGAGTTGGGGCCAATCTACTATAAATAGAAAAGCGGAGCCTACTATCTCCGCGCGCGGAGGGGTTGTCGTCGTTGTTATTCCCGCGGGTCACGCGTGTGCTCAACCCCCCCCCCCTTTTTTTTTGCGCGTGATACACGCCTGTATGCGTGAATCGTTTGATAAAATTTTCTTCGAATCTCGCTTCCTCTTCGGCGATCCTCCGGTAGAGGATCGCGGCGAGGGATCGGTTTGCCGCAAGTGGCAGTAAGTTGCCAATGTCGATGGAATGCTGTAGATCTCGCGTGTCATTCGTACGGCGCGCACATGCGGATGAAATTGGAGCTGAATATGAGGATCGATCGGACGAATGTGGAACGTTATTTCGGAATGGCTTTTTCTCTCGTTAAACGAATGAAAATATGTTGGAGTTCGATTTAAGTGTTGTATTAATATTATAATATGAATTTTTAAGCGAGAGTTTAACTGTAATTGAGCATAAAAAAAGAAGAATGCAATAAAAAAGGTATATATTTTGTTTTCTACAAACCCGACAATGAAAGTTTGATGGGGAAACATAATAGGAAACGTTCGACTGTTACGTCACGCCATTATGTTTGACATGGCCCCTGGTTCCCCTTGTCGAACATTATCACCGGAGGCCAACTCGAATGTAACATTAAAAAAAAATTGTGTAACGTATGTAATGTTCGAACGACCTTAGAAATATAAAATCATATACGTAAAAATTCGCTCAAATATAAAAAACAAAACTACTCGCTTTTTTTCATCCTCACCGGACCATCAAGACCGGACGGAATTTCCGTGAAAAAGTACCTATCTCTGCCGTAATTTTTTTTCATGACGCAACACCCAAACCACACATTTATTTATGTATTTTTCCCACGCGAAGCCGTCAATACGAAAAGTCGAACGATCCGCGC
This sequence comes from Xiphydria camelus, assembly GCA_963678675.1. Classification (NCBI taxonomy): domain Eukaryota; kingdom Metazoa; phylum Arthropoda; class Insecta; order Hymenoptera; family Xiphydriidae; genus Xiphydria; species Xiphydria camelus. The sequence continues at coordinate 26,608,913 of OY783197.1, read as the reverse complement.
CCGATAAGAATGATTAAACCCGCGAAATAAATCTTATAAGTAGGCAGCGCACGACGCCCGTAGTAGCCACAAATCCGTGGATAAGCCCTCGAAGCGGAAGTCTGCTGTTGCGACGATGTTGGCCGGAATGCGATATCGGATCCGGGAAGAGAGCGAGTGGAGGATGGAGATGGATCGGAGGAGGGAGGAGAATGCGGGAGGACGAGAGAGAGAGAAGGCGAGAAGAGTGGAAGGGAGAAAACGACGAGGGGCAGAAAAGAAAGAAGGATAAGCGACTGATCGAATGTCGTTATTACAAACGACGTGACAATCTAGAATACGCGCTGCTGTATACATATTGCCTGTTATATCCATTGCCGGTCGGGTGGCTGGGGGGATTCCTTATAAATGGCCGCCGTCTCGGGATCTCCTTCCAATAACGTGTCTAACGAAGTATGAACTTCGGCTCCTTCCAAAATCCCGGCAATCCCCTCTCTGCTTTTCCCGCGGTGACGAAATATATTCGAGCTCGGATCTTGCTTTCGTTTCTGAATTCACTTGCGGACGAATAAAGTCGATTAAACGCGTATTTTTTTATCGAGAGCTCCCGAATCGAAAAATTTAGTCCTACTTTGATACTTTTAACGCCCTATTCGGCCTAACATTGGTCTGCTTAGCCTGCGAGCCACTTTTAAATCTAAAGTTGGGTGAAATGATCAATAATGGATCATTCTTAGGCTCAACGGAGGACTCGAGTTCCCGCGAGTCGAAATTTTAAACCTACTATTTTAGGATTACGGTAGGTCGGTTTTCCATTTATCGAAGTCCTATGTTGAGCCAAAAAATGTCCTGTTATTGGCCATCTCACCCTACTCGAGGTTCAAACAAGGGACTCAAAGCTGGTAGGTCAGTGTTAGGACGAATGAAGCATTAAAAGCGTCAAAGTAGAACTACATTTTTCAACTTGGATTTATTTGAGTATGATTATCTTTTTGATTTTTAGAATTCTACTTTTATATTGTATTTTTTTTAGTGTGATTCCGCACGACGCGTAAACCACAGGAACGATCCACGATGCACCAGGGCGCGTCGCGGCGACCGATAACGACCAATTTTGTGACCCTCGTTCTCGAGCATCCCGCGCGACTACATTCCGTCTTGTTAGCTATGGTGCACAGCTTTCGTCGACCCTCGACACGACGCCGCAACCTACGTTGAGCGTCCCTCTTTTCCGATAGGAACGAAATCCTCATCCCCGCGGTGAATATGACGCATCGTCCCCCTCACCCTTCGGCTAAAGCGCGTCACATCTTTGCGTGATACCTTCTCGTTCGAGGGATCGCTCGAGCAGAGACCGTTTTCTAAACAATTTTCAACCTTTCCAGCTTCCCTCGGAAGAGTGAAAGACCTCATTTCATCCCTTTCATCCATCGATTCGTTCTGCTATAAAAAAAATCTCAATCTCCCGATGATACAACATATATCTCCAATTCGACGATAAATAATTTGAATTATTGTTACCCCGAGAGAAAAAGGAACATATTTATGTATTTAGTTTAACTTTAAACGCAAATAACTCAAAAAGCAGTGAGGATACGTGAAAAATCAAGAATATGTGTTTTATAGAAAAGATATAGACGAACATTTTTTATCTAAACTATTTTCCGATACGTCCAATCGTTCTGGAGATAACAAATTTTAAACTCGCAGTTCAATTGTAGGGCGTCTATCCCCCTTTCGCCCGAATGGAATATTTCTAATAAAACATATTTCTACGATTTGAATAAATATCAATTAAATCTATAGGCAAATAGTTACATGTGATTGAATTGAAAAATATTCCGATTCAATCGATATTCCACTGGAATCTACCAAATACGCCAGTAAGAATATTCGATTACCGTGTTTACGAATTTGAATCAAACTCGCTTTCATCCTCTCCGAGCAGAAATAACAAACATCAGTCAAGGCGTAATTCAAACATACGCGATATTTTTCTCCGAAGACAAGAGCCCGCCGAAAAGAGCCAGAGTTGATACACCGCTAAACGAGCGCGCGCATCGCGTCTTTTTGTCTTTCGAAGATAGAGACACGCGAAGAGGGGACCGAGAGAGGGCGAAAAAAGCACCGCGCGAAACGCAGAATAAAGTACAATAGGTGGATGATATATATAGGCGTCGAGAATTTTTCATCCGTCCGCTGGATTTTTCAATGTAACTCGCGGACTTCTCCCTCTCCGGAGACCTGCGGGCGGCGGAGGAAAGTGGTACAGCCGCGCGGTCGCGGAGGGTTGGAGGGCGCGCGGGAGAGATACACTCGCGCGCTCTTCTTCTGCCGGGGATACAATAATGCCGGGAAAAAAGCTCTTTGAGGTGGAAAGAATGAACGCGAACCCGGCATCGCCGCCGCTGCTGCACGGGGTCGCGGCGAACTCGGTAGCGAAGCGGGGGTTGGAGGGTGGATTTCGAGCGACGGCGTCATTAATAAAAGTGTCAATGGTGTCAGTGGACTAATGTTGGCAGTCACTCGCCGGCTGGGTGGTTGGATAGTAGCGGCCCCCGCGTCCTATCGGAGAATTCCACCCTCCGCAGGCCCCGTCCCGCTTCCCGTATCCACCCCGTATAAGGACCGTTTTTCTCCGTTGCGCGAGAGCCGCGACGCAGCTTCGCTCTTATCCGCGTTCGATTTCGCAATTGGCGCCGGGGCTCTGCCGAGGCTCTCTTGATATCCGGCGTTTCGCTCGCGGCTGAAATAGGCCGATATTTTGCGCGATCGTTACAGAATTTAGTGTAATCTTCGTGACTTTCCGTTACTTTGTTATTACGTGATTTTCGTCGTTCCTATGCTCGGCTTGAAAGTAATTTTCACTCGAATTTTTTTCAATTTCTGAACGCAAAGGTGGGATTTTAATTTCAACCCTGGATCGGGGATTCGCTTCGAATTTCGACTGATGATTTTTCTTCCGTTATTTTCTACGTTTATAAGAATATAATAATAAAATAAAGGTTAGATGTAAAGCGTTCCGGTTGAAACGCAAGTTCGAGTTCGATTATCTCAAGAACGATTAGAGATATAAAAAAAAAGTTTAAACAAAAAATACTTGTCTGTGTGTTTTCCGTAGAAAAGCTACTCTTGACTTTTCACGTATCTCCACCGCTTTTCGAGATAAGCTCCTTCAAAGCTGAGCAGAAAACGATGCGCGAACCGATACAAATTCGTAACTTCCATTGTTTTTTAATTCAATACAAAAAGCAGCTGGAATTTAGCGTCCGACCGCTACTATCACCCCGTACAACGGTACGAAACAGCATATGATTAGCCGTCGTCGTTAGCGATACTCGATGTATGCCGGTAAACTCCTAATTACGAGCGAGATACACGATATTATGCGATTCCACGTGAAGCGACGTGCCACCGGCGCGCGACGTAGAGAAAGAATAAAAAACCATTGATAAGGGTGTAATATGTATTGACGCGAGGTGAGCGAGCGGCAAGGGGTCGGCGGGGAATCGCGGAGAGGGGACGGGGAGGAATATCTAATAAGAGCCGAAGCTCATCCGTCCTGCCGAGGGCACCCGGGGGCTGTCACCGTGGGCGTCAGAGCTGAAGGGGTGGGGGTGATTTACATAGTAATAATATCGGGACGCCGGGTCTCTCGCCGTCGCGAAACTCCATACCTTCTGGTCTTAAGCTTGTTTTCTACCACGCGCGCCGATAGCTCGCTCCCTCCGCCGCTGGCGTTATATCCGCCCTAAAAGAGTCACCCTTCGATTGGGTGCAACGATTTCTTTTAAATTTGCGAAGGGGAAAACAACGCGCCTGGTTGTTATCGTGAAACTGTTCGTGTTCCTCCTACTTTTTTTTTCTATCGACGTCAATGCGCGAGCATAAATTACGATTCCATCGTTAATAGACGGATGTGCGATAAACGCTCCAACTTCCGTTTGACTTTGAACGCGATTATCTCGAAACGCAGTGCAGATATGCAAAAGATTCGAAGTAGCTTTCTTGTAGTATAAACACAGATAAACGTCTTTTGTTTAAACCTTTTTTTGATACCGATAATAATCGACCTGTAAATTGCACTTCACAATCATGAGGCGTAGTTTATTCAATTTTTACCTTATACTCTTAAAGCTTGCGCGACGAGAAAAAAATGTTAGTTTTCAAAATTAAACTCGCCTCTAAAGACAAACGAATAATATTATTCCTCCAATCGAAGCAGCCACTGATTAGCGCTTAATTCATTCATATAAAAACCCATACAAACTCCCGCTAGCCAAAAATCAATATCAGTGAATCGATCACGCGGACAACCGATCGATTCGACACGAGAAAACTGTCCTCGAGGAATGACTATACGAAAAAATCAAGTAAAATCCACCCTACGAGAAAGAAAGGATCGCGATGAATAAAACCAGGGGACGAGGGAGCGAAAGCCGAGCCCGAGGAGCAAGAAAGCAGCCGAGAGTCGATGAGCTCTTCCCGATTAGAATATCAAGCGAGGCGAGCGCACGGAGCTCGCATGACAATCGCGCGACGAATAACGAAAGGGGTGCGGACGTCGCGCGCGGAACGGCAGCCGGCGCCGAAGGGGATGATTGGTCGCGTACCGCCTTCGCGGAACAACGAGGAATCGCCCCCTCGCGCGCGCGCGCGCGGCGTTTTGACGTCTCATTCGGTCAAGCGCAAAATGTTAATTAACGAGCGATCCGCTCGGGAGTCGTGCGGCGCACTTGCGCGTCGGACTACGCTCGCGCGATCCTCTCTCGATCAACGGAGGCATTCATACAGCGCGCTCCTCTCTCCGCGCGCGCGCGCGCACAAAGCCCTGCAGTCTCTCCGAAGAGCTCCCCCCCCCTTCGCTCTCCTGTCTCCACCGTAGCTAAGCTCCCCTCCCGCGATGCACTCCGCTCTCTCTCTACGCGGTCCTAGACTCTCTCCCCCCTCCTCACCTCCTTCCCGCCCGGCTCACCCGCCTTTCGGTACACGAGGCTGCGGCGGCGGCGGCGTCGCCGACGCCACGCACCCCGACGTCGCCCTGACGCGCTCCACTGACGCTGCGCCGTGCGGAGATTAATGGCTTCGGACTCTGAAATCCTGGAAAATAAATAGCGGGGGACCGGAGCGCGCGCGCGCGCGCGCGCAAGAGAGAGAGAGTCCTGCCGGGGAAAGACGCCGCGCGCGAGCGATCCTCCGGCTTCGCGGACCCCGCGCGCGAGTGTAGGACCCCGTCTGGCTCCCGGGGGACCCTTCTCCACCGCTGCTGTTAGTGGCGAGCCTACTATACGGCCGCCATCGCCGTGTGTGTGCCCCTCCGTCGCGGAGACGAGATATCGGGTGCTGCGCGGCGTTCTTATCGCGCGTGGGGATTGCGCGAATTATTTTTTTCCTCGACACGGGGGCGGGGCGAGTCTCCGGGGAAATTGATTTATGTAACGTGTCGCCCAGCGGCAAATTAGAGAATCGACACGATCGATGTGCACGCGTGATGCGTCGTGCTCCGACGTATCGACTTCGATTGCCATTTTAATTTCGTCGTTCCCGAGTTGATCGCACTTTTTTTTTTCATAATTTCAAGGTCGTCATACGTCCAACTTTTGTTCAATACGGACGAACTCACCCGGATATCAGATATTTTCCGAGGGCACAGCGTGGAGAAGAAACACTTGTTAACCCTTAGATGCACATGCGTGAAAATTTCACTCCAGTGCACAAGTTGGATCTCCCAGACTCCAATACGAATTACGATATAAATTATATTCTGGTTATAAAATGTAATGTTTTTTAAGCGAAGAGAAATATGTTAGATGCGATACATGCTTTTTCATATCCGCACTGAACATATTTATCATCGGAGATTTCAAGTGAACGTAAATCCATCGACCATCGATTACGATGAGAACATATTATGATCTTACAAATTGTTAAGAATGCAGATTTTTAGTGGACGCTAATATATTCTAGATTCAAGAGCTACCTTCGCTGTGACGAGAAATTCTTTCCGCGCGAAGAAAAAAAATGACTCGAACCTATCAAGTATTTTCTTGCACAAGGAAAACTATCGATTGATCTTGGAATTATAACACGTTTTTGATGGAAAGAGACATTCTTTTAGCACCAGTAATTATTTCTCTCGGTGCGGATCCCGCACAGAGAAACAAAATTAGTTAGATCTACGAACAATTATTATTTGCGGAGTCGCGAGTTATTTATTTAGATCAATTAGCTATTTTTTTATATTAATTCGATACCCCGTCTTACAATCACATACTATTTCACACGGTCGCAAGGAAGAGATGTCGAAAAGATGTGTTAAAAAATTTTACCGATATAAATTATTGATAATTACTTGCAACCCCACAAGTAATGCTCAGTAGATCCGACTAATTCTTCTTCTCTGTACGCAGACCCGACCCGTGCATCTAAGGCTTAAAACTGCATCGCGGACGACACTCCGACTCGCCCACCGAACCTGTATCCTCGTAATCGCGCGTCACGTGTAGCGTAGATGCGCGGAAGATTGCCGTCCGGTGAAGCCGACGAAGCTGGAAACCTTTTTCCCTCGCTCGCCGCAGCTGCGAGGGACGCGGGAAGGCGAGATGCTTATCGAAATCAGCTGCGTTGGCCGCGATATTTCAGAAGTCGAGAGGGCGAGAATTTCTCGTCCGCTCCGAGTTCGGAGATGGATAGCGCATAGACACCCATGCGAGCACTGAAAAAAGTATTTAGCTAATCCAGCTATATTTCTGGCTGCCTCAGACACAACTAGAAAAATATTGCTAGCGTAGCGAGAAAAATTCTTGCTATTTCGAAGAAAATTATCACTGCAATTACTATAATTTTCTAATTGTGGCCAAATTTTTTTGAGTGAGAGCATCCGCGCGCGCGCGTGTCAGTGTCTTCGGGCGAGCGTATTGTCGAAGATACGCACACTCGTTATACGCGTGCGCGAGTACGTTGTATTAAATACTAAATAACCAGTGGAAGAGAGACCGCCGTCTAATTGTCGCGTCGTTTGCATAATGCCCGCTCTGTAACCACTCTCTTCCCCCACCCCTGCGAAGCTCCACTCGCTCTCGGCTGTTCTCCACCCGTGACTCCCCCCCTCTAACCCTGCCGCTACAACATTTCAAGGCACCCAAAGATTAATCGCCGATTCTCGCAGCCGTAACCAGTCGCTATATTAAGAGTGGGCATATGAAATTACGATATGGTAGCCCGAGGAAAAGAGCGCGCGCACACTCGTATGCGCGTGAAGCGGAAGAGAAGCGCGTTGATGCTCTTTTAAGTGCGACGTACGCGCCGCGCGCGCTTTTCGCTATCGCGCGATGATTTGAGGGTGTTTCGTGGAATCGCTTTCGAGGAGGATTCTATTAATTTTCCGTAATCGAGGGTTCTCTAAATCGAGACTTGAAATATTTTTTGTGGAAAATGTCATGGAATAGACTGAGAAGAAAATTTGCTTGATCGAAGTAAACGTATTCTTGAATAGTCCTGAGAGCATATTTATTCGATTAAAATGAATATCGATTGAACGAATATAAATATCATTGATTTAATTCAATATTATTTGGATCTGATCGGTGTTCACTCGAATTGAATAAAATATGTTCTTAGGACCATGGAAAAGCATATTTATTTCAATCAAGCAAATTTTTTATCAGTGTACAAGTACACATTGACCGATACCAAAAAAAAACACGCATCTTTTCACTATCATTGTTGAACATCGAAACTCGCTGCTATGCAAGAAAAACTCGGTTTCACGGGCGTCTTCAACCCCGTCAACCTCATATTTGACACTTAGTGACAGAAAATAGAATTCGTTATAAGGGCGTTTCGCGTCGTTTTAACTCGTGTGGTTGCCGCACTCGCTTCGCTCGCGCGGAAGACTTCCCACTCGTTAAAAACGGCGCTTCGCGCCCTTATAACGAAAATATCTAAAGTCACGTCGATGACAGCGAGGACTTACGATGCCATAGCAATGAGTTACGACGTTTCTCAGTGACAGTGCAAAAGATACATACGTGCTTTTCTCTGATATCGATCGATGTATCCGAGATATCGTTTAACCTGGATTGAAAATTCGACCGCTTTAAAGTACCTACCCTCACGGATATTCCGCACACCGAGAAAAGAGTTTATTAATAATTAATAAATGTAATTTAAAATACAGCGAAACAAATGTTTCGCCAGGACAAGAAAATATACGTTAATTATTAAAATCTTTATTTCATTCAAATGTTTGCCTCAGAGAATCAAATTGTGCCAAATAAATATCGTAATAACGAATACTTATTTGATCCGATAAAATGTTTATTGCGCCGTATTCAAACCAACACTTTTTAACTACAAATAAACGGTGTTCTCGGTGACACAGACACTGATTTCTTTCGATTCGGTTTCTCACACGCCCCTCTCTGACGTTCAATACCGCGACCACCGAATAGCACGACACTTTCCACCTCGACGCGCCGTTATACCTACAACCGTGTGGGAAGAAAACAAAGCAGCAATCGGTGGAACGTCTTTGAATAGGAAACCCAACCAGCGGAACGAATATATCTATACGTCTACCTATGCGTAGGTAGACGAAAGGGTTAACCGTGAACGCTCGCCGGCAAATCCCTCCAAGCCCTACGTACACACGTCGTGCCGCACTTCCGGCCGGAAAAGCGCGGAGCCCGCCGACCAAATAATTCGAACCAGTCTCTCCGCCGCTCGTGGGTATACCTACCTACCTACGTACGTCGACGCGGTAAAAACGGCTAATACCGCTTGGAAGAAAGAAAAAAGCGGTCCTACCGCGCGCGAGTAATATTAATAATACGGCGAAAGTAAAAAATGTTTACCCCGCTTTTTACGGCTCCGATACCGAGGACCCCGCGCGATCGCGCGGCAGCCGCACGGGGCCACGCGGCGTGTGATTGATCGCCCGTCTCTCCGCTTCTCCCGCTAACGGGGTGCGCGCCTATGGAAATTGCCTTGGCGCGCGCGGACCCGCGTGCATGCGTGCCCCGCGCCAACCCCCGCGCGCGTATCTGCCGAGATGGACGTGGGGTGTGAGTATCGGTGGAGCGAGGGGGAGGGAGGAGAAAGAGGGCGATGTCGCCTCGAATCAAATTTTTCTAATCTCCATCCCCGAGCTACTTTCATACCTACGCGCCACCCTCTCGATTCAGCGTGTGTGGTATATCGATACCTTACTTTTTTTTTTTGAAAACCTCGTAAGTGCAATTTTTGACAAAAATGCCATTTATAGCTTACTGTGTTCAGATTTTAAACGTCAACGCAGTAAGCTATAAATGGCATTTTTGTCAAAAATTGCACTTACGAGGTTTTCAAAGTAAGGTATCGATATATGATGGCGCGCGTTTCCTTATCGCGCGTGGCTATGAAGAAATACAGACGTCAAGGTGTTATCGTCGGCGGCGTGCGAATCGTGGCGATCTTCTCTTGTGAGGGAGGGAGAGGGGAGAGAGAGAAAGAGAGAAAGAGGAGATAATTAGTTAGGGGATAGTAATTATTAGGGTGGATTGCACGTATATTTTTTAAGTGGCGTGACGCTGCTATAATTGGGGATGGATGGAAATGTGGCGTATCCATTATAGGGCGGTTTTTCTTTCGGAGATTTCCTTGAAACATGGGGTTGTTAGAGGTGTAATTTGTTTCGCCGTTTGTGTTTTATGATCAGAGAAGGATGACGAATTTGATACGATAAAAGTATCTTTTTTCAGGATTGGGTTAAGTCGATTTACACGTGTGCTCTATTTTTTGATTCCATGGCTATTGCTGGACTGTTAAAAAAGATGGGAGATATCGAAAAGAATGTTTAATAAAAAATGTCTGTCCGTACTTTCAGTATCTACGAGGAAACTACTCTTGACATTTCACGTATCTCCACTGCGTTTCGAGAAGATCGCGTTAGAAGTTAAAAGGAAACTGAAGCCTTTTTGTCTCACACAGAGACAAAGAATTTGTCGGCTCTACTAAAATTTACTCGCGGAGTCGCAAGTCATTATTTATTTACATCAATTAAATTGCTTAAAATAATAATATGATATTTTTTCCTTGCAATCGTATATATGTACTATTCCACGTGATTTTGAGGAAGAGATATAATCAAATTGATGTGCATTAAAAAATTTCATTGATATAAATAAATAATTACTTGTGATCTCTTGCAGGCAATTTCCAGAATATCCAATTAATTCTTTTTCCCTGTGCACTTCTATACCTACCCTATATGTTGGATAAAAACTTTCAATGCATTTGTGAATGTGTAACAAACATTTCTAACGAAGATCAGAGAATCGAACTATGTTGGAAATTTAATTCCTTGTCAACCCTGCGCGTGCATACAAACTCTTACGTTCCCAAAGTCCCCTGCCTCCGTCGACCTACGAATATTCCAGGGGACTACCGAAATATCCGACGAAAATTTCAGACGTCCGACTCGTCTTCCGGAACGCCGGACGAACCGACCCGCATACAAATCACGCGTCGATCTGTTTCAGGGTCCCGGGGAATCCTCGGGGATTACATCACGAGACGTCTACGCGCGTACACCCTCGTGTATTTGACAGCGACTCCGTGTAGTTCGTCGCGGCGCTCTCGCGCGGCGCATTACCGCTGCACGCAGTCCGTGTCGAGCCGTCACGAGAGGTTACTTCAACGGCGGCTGCGAGGATCGCGCGCGTTGCTGTTCACCAGGGCGCGGAACAACAAACAACGAGATCCTTCGCCCGCTGCAGCAGAGGCTGCAGCGCCTTCGACTCGCGGCAGCGGCGAACAGCTAAGGATCGGAGAGGCGAAGCGAGCGCACGCGGTAATCCGGATAAAATTAAATCCGCGGCGCGCGAGCACGGGAGAGTGAGATACATACAGTGTAACGGGTATCTGGAGTAGTGGTCCGTTAAAGCTGAGAAGAATAATTAGATTAAAATGAGAAAACGCATCTAATTAAAGGCGTTTTGTTATTCTAACCGAAATACTAATCAGTTGAATCTGATATTTAGTTATTCTAACGAAGTGTTTTGTTATTCCAATCCAACGTTTGGTTATTTTAACTAAAAAGTGGTCAATTTACATGGAGAAAAAGGATTAGTAATTTTTTACAGTAAATCCCAGTAGGATACAGGGCTGCTCGAGAGGTGAAACAGCGTACTTTTTACAGTTCGTAACCGTATAAACATTAATTTATACGGTAAAATTTAACAACTTCCCGTTGATATGTGTCGGGTGCATAACAAATTTTACTGCAAAAGCTGATGGATTTGGTCATCGACTCCAAAATTTTGGTTAAACTGTTTAAATTACTTTTCACAGTACACGTTCAGGAGGCAAACAGTCGTGGCACGCCGCAGCAAAAAATGCCAGACATGAGTTACACGCTCGCCAATAGTTATTTATTGGATGATGTCACGACGAGGAGAAGAAGAAGAAGAAGAAGGGTTGAAGGTATACCTAGGCCGTCGCTGGAAAATGCGGGATTCCTACCCGCGTCAAGAGGTATTCATGGGAGAACGAGCAGAGGTCGGGTTTGACAAGGCGCTCCAACGAATCGGAGGAGAGAAGTCTTTGTGTACGAAGGAACCCGCGGTGTGAATATGGAAGCTGCAGGGGTTTGGAGCTTCGTGAGCGACGCCTACTCTCGCGAAGATTAGAATTAAGATTTTAGAATTATTGAAAGAGTTGTATAAATAATGTGTCGGGAAGAAAAGTGCTTCAATAGTGAGTCGAATTATTCATTTTAAGAAAAATTTATATTTTTAACATAATTGCGCATAAAGCTTTTCTCAATACATGTAATTATGAAAATTAACATACTGCCTCGTGAAATTTGTATAGAATCGTTGTTGAACTTTATCTATAATTATGTTAAATTCAATACAAATTTAAGTATATTAATTTTCATCTTGATATTCATACGTAAAAATCTTCATAGGTATACATTTATATATTAAAAATATAAATTTTTCTTATAGTATACAGCAGAGGAATCGACGTAAAACTTCTCTGGAATTTCATAAACGAAAACATTGAAATGGAAGAATTCTTAAAAAAAAAACCGCTTCATCCATTCAAGATTCCGCGAAAAAACTATAGCGAAGAAGAGGAAGGATTAGAAGTTCTTACAAGTGGACGAATGAATACGAATATAATACCTATATTATACGTAGGGGTACACTGAAAAAAGTATTTAGCTAATCCAGCTGTATTTCTGGCTGGTTCAGACACAACTAGAAAAATATTTCTAGCGTAGCAAGAATTCTTGCTATTGCGAAGAAAATTATCACTGCAACTACTATAATTTTCTAGTTGTGGCCAAATTTTTTTGAGTGTACGCAACACCTTTTAGAGAGAAAACACGCGGAACCGCGAGACGGAGATGATCGGAGTCGCGCAGTCACTGCGCTAGGTACCTACTACACGAACGCCTCGGAGATTAATGTTCCAATTTCAGAATTGCAAGTATACCCAGGTGTATATAAGTCGAATCGTTCCTTGACGCTCCGCGGCGCGGTGTTGGTCGGAGAGTACTCATCAATTTTCAATGAATTATAACTCCGGGCTACTGGCGAACGGATTGATGTAAATCTCCTCCGTTTCGACGTGACGTTAATCTAATTTAAATTTCGGGATTGATGATCACTTAGCAAATTGAAATGTTCTTTATCACAATTCGCCCCCGCGCGTCACTTATCGCGCTCTCGTTGCGCGTTATCGGGACGATTATTATTCTCCCGACGCCGCGCCTACGCGAATTCGCGGGTATTTCATATTCGCGTTGCGCGCTGGGACGGCGACCGATCAATTGAAGTATCGTTTGGCGTAGGTACTCAAATAAAAAGTGCAGGTTAAATATCGATTAGCTTTAAGACGATTGGAGATATCGAAAAAAAGTTTCAACAAAAGATGTTCGTCTATGTTTATACTATGAAAAAGTTGCTTTAAATTTTTTAGATAACTTTGCTACGTTTCGAGATAATCGCGGACAAAGTCGAACTGAGGCATTTATCCCACTCTTGCCCTGTATCACGAAAAAAAAATGGGTAGATTAATCTTCGATCGTGATATTGACTCGAGGATCGTAATACTAATCGTAAGCGTAGTTTATATGTGCGTAGAAATATAACTCCCGCGAAGGGGAAATCGAATTAAAAAATGTACCTACTCTAAGAAAAATCCACTTGCCCTGCATGCTGAAAAAAAAAATTTTACCCTGTTTTCCACAAAAATACACGAGGCCACCGTACGAAATATAAAACCCTTTCTTAAAAACTCGACAATCCTTCCCAGTTTATCCAACGCATCACCCATCAGTCTCCACACATCAGCCCTGAATTTCACCATAACAAAGACCCTTATCGCTCCACCGATAGCCAAGCCAACTCCCGATCAACGATCCAATGCGTGTACCAATAACGCGCCCTCTCGCCCGGCCCCGTCACGTGACGCGCTATCACCAAAGGGCCGACGAACTCCTCCGTACACAAAGGAGATTGATGCCGCGACCGACGCGCCGCGCGCGCGTGTACGTATGTAAATCTCGCAGGAATTACCGGGAGGATGCGTCGCGGCGTGGGGCGTCTGTCGGGAAGGTAGTGTTATTAAAAAATCCTAGAGACACGCAACCCGCGGACGCAAAACTGATGACGGGGCAGATTCACGCGGTGTATCTTCATTAGGAGGCCGTGGGCATCACGCACGAGTCTGTTTACCGCCGCCGCGGTGTCGATAACGACTCTTCGCGCCCGTTGCTCGGTCGCCTTTTATCTTCCCCCGCGTGCCGCGGCGCTTCTCCTAATATCCCGACAATTATTACCGCGGGCGGCTACGAACAATGAGCGGGTCGTAATTAAGTGGGTATATCCCCCCTCCGCTCTCCTCTCGCGTCGATTTACGCCGCATTATTCATTCCCGCAGCAGCGGCGGCGGCGCGCGCGTTCATTCCGGAGCGGCCGATTCGCGCGAAGCCGTTGCACGCTGGCACGTGTCACACGCCGCGATACCGATGTAGAGTGAGAAAAGGAAATGGGAGATTGTTTTAAATGAATGCGACGATTGGATATTTTTAATGGAATTCTTGTTTGATAGAATGGAAATATCCATTAGATTAATACAAATCAGATCAATTGAGTTGAGTAGTGTTTGTATCTAACCGATATTCATTTCAATTTTGAATAAATATTTTATGAGGGATGTTCGATTGCCATATTTATTTGAACTACTTGATTTAATCGGCATTCGTTTAAATTGGATGCATATTAGATGCTATCACGGAAATATTCGATTGTCAAGTTTGTTTTAAATATGTAAATGCGCCTTTCTTTTTTCAATATAGAAGCGTGCCAAAGTGAAGAAGAGCAAACTGTTTCTTCCAAAAGTTTCCTTTATTTTTCGACACGACAATACCCGAATGAACACTTAGTCCTAATGGGGAAATTGATAGTTTCGTAGGGTAGATACTACACGATAAAAATGTACGACTGAACATACAGGGTAGACCGAGGCGAATCGAATCTCTCTCATACCTAGATCTATATTTCTTTGATCGTGGTGAAAATGAGCATTTCGATTGTTCACATTACTTCATTGGAGAGGAACGAAGAAATACGAACGCTCTCTCGAAATGCTCATTTTAAACACGATTTAAGAAATATGGATCCACGACGCGATTCACCTCAATTTACCCTAAACTACTTTCGGTGTTTAGATAATAATTGCAGAGTCGCAAGTAATTATTTATTTATATCAATAACATTTTTTAATGCGTCAATCAAATATCTTTTCCTTACAATAATTTAGAATAATATGCGATTGCTAGGAAGAAGTATTCGATTAATTTTTAGTAGATCAAACTCATTTTTTTCTCTGCGAAATCAACACCACCATTTATTGTCTACTTAACGCGATAAATATATAATCGAGCGATGCGTTTAGCAAAGAAAACACACAAAAGTGCGCCGATTCGCCCGCGAAGAAGCATTAGGTACATAACGCGGTACCAGACAAATCGCGTTTTAAATCGCGAGTCGTAAATACGAGCGTGTGTTGTTCGAGTTCGTGTCGTAAATAAATGTTGTTCGGGCGGCGCGGATTCCGCCGCTCTCGTGATAAAATTGTTTTGGCTGGTGGCCCGTCGACCCTCTCGAATCTGACTGGTAAGCATGCATTAAAGCGTCGTTAATCACGATCTTGACGAGCGGGAGAGTGAACGAGAGAGAGAGAGAGAGAGAGAGAGAGAGAGAGAGAGAGAGAGAGAGAGATAAAGAGAGAGTAGGCGTTCTCCTCTCCGCATTGCTTTCCCATCGGTCTATTCCGCTCGGCTTCTTTTAGACGTCGAAAGTGATCGCGTTCGATGAAGTCCTTCGTATCGCGTCGACGCGGAGAATTGACGGAAGATTTATAGTCGCTCTCGCGTCAGCGAGTGACATTCGACGGTTAATCGCTGCACTTCGAAGTTCGAGCAACGCGAACGAGCGAAGAAATGTACCTCCATTTGCATTGAAACAGCGGCGGAGCGGAAGCGAACAATTAGATACGCGTTATGACGATAATTGCGTTAGGTTTTTTTTTTACAAGCTCCGCGTGATTTACGATCCACGCTTATCTCCGCCGGGAAATTGGACGACGTTATAATTTCTTTTGCTCCTTCTTAATCGAATATGTACATCTCCCGTGATTTAAATAAGCGCGTACAGATGCGGGAGTGTGATATTGTTTGAACTTCTGTAACATTTTCGTAATCTCGCGACTGAATCTGCCGTATTAGCGGTAACAGGGACTAATTACGACTTTCTCCTTCGCGCCGGGTAAACATGAATTATCGCGCGGGACGCTGTGTTTCCTCGCGTTCGAAATAGTAATTCATCATTATCGCAATGTCGGATATTGTTTTTCTGCGACCATTGTTAAAAAAAGAGATCAAAATTTCGGAATAAAATACAATAGTTTACGGATTCCGAGATAACTACGGTGTAAAAGTGAATTTAGCTGAATTAGAACGTGAAGATATTGTAAATTTGAGGGGAAACATTTGCCGAATCAATCCTGGCCAATGGAAATTAAGTGCAGCGCAAGATCGCACATCGTTATAAGAGGGACTCGAACCACAGAATCATTCTTCGTAATTTCTATACACGGGAATGCGCAATCGCGCGCTAAACGGGAGCCCGTTAGCTTCTATATCCACCAGAAAAGATAGCCAAATGCGCGAGAACGCAGATATCAGATACGCGCGTCCCCCGTTCACGCGCGTGAAAAATCCGCATCCCCCTTCCGGATGATATTTCGCCGTCGCCCTCGCTTCTCCGCGTCGCGACGGACAAAACGTCGGAGCGCAGCAGCGACGGCGACGCTCGAGCATAAAACCTCGATTCGCGACGATCTCTGCACCGAGAGAAACAATTGCTAATATCAACGAAATATTTCTTGAACCGAGAACATAATATGATCTTAAGAATTTGTAAGAATACAGATTCCTGGTCGGAGAATATAATATAGTCTTGATTCTCAAGGACAGGGTAGACCGAAGTGAATCGGATAACAGATTCATATTTCTTAAATCGTAGTGAAAATGAACATTTCCAACATCCGCATTGCTTCGTTGGATATGAGTAAAGTGATACGAACGATCGAAATGCCCATTTTCATCGCGATTACAGAAATATGGATCTATGATACGATTCGCCTTAGTCTGCACTAACTTCGTTGGGACCAGAAATTCTTCCTGTGCGAAAAAGAAAAACAATTACTCGAGTCTATCAAAGATTTTCCCGTGTGAAGAAAACCGTGTGACTTGCTTTTGAAATTATATCATGCACGAAATGAAATAATTCTTTAATGTAACATTATTTAAGTTACTATAGCAAATATTTAAGTTAAGATAGTAACGACAGATCGATTTGTTACGGTAACGAAAGAAAAGGAAAGAAACGCAATGATTTTCATCGTAACCAAGGAAACCCGTCAGATATTATCATCCCAACGGCAAACTCTTTTTATTACCGTAATAAAAAATGCTGCTAAGTATAATAATTGATTTTCGATGTTGTTATTAAGACAAAATTAGTTTCTTCCCTGTGTTTCTGTCTGGAGAAAACATTTCTTTTCCCACCAGCAATTATTTCTCAAAGTGTACCTACATATTATCTATATCGTCTACTCGTGATTTCGATCCTCGCGCCATTTTTTCTCAGCGTCCGAGGACCGCGAGACCTTCCCCGGTCACGGGGGTAGGTATAGGCGCGACAATGGGGATAGGTACAACGGCATTTTCTCGCGCCGCGGCGCATTTGCATTGTACCGTCGCGCGGACACACGTGTCGCGCGAGTTGCCGTGCCGTAAGGCCAGGGGAGAGAGAGAAAGAGAGTTTCTTTCGAAACTGGAGCAATTTATGGGCTTCCGCGAACGCCCGCAATATTCGGCCTCCGTCGCTGCGCCGCGGGACTTTAGTTCTCTCGCGTGGGGGGCTCTTTCTCCGCATTTTCCGGTCTTGCATAACATAGGTACCGGTGAAAACGCGCGGCGGCGACCTTCGAGTTGCGCAATTTTACGCGCGTCCTTTCTCCGAGGGTGGGAAATGAAAATTTACGCCACGTCGCACACGTGTTGCCGTTTTTCGGGACGGAGAATCGCGCGTGTTTGCCTCGTCGCGATTCGACGGAATCAAGAGATTTCGTGTTTTGGCTTGCAATCCGACGATGGGTTTATATGTCGACTCGGGAAGTTTTTTGTTAATATTAGAGCTTACACGGGGGCAGATTTGGAAACGTGAAATCTTTCAATCAAGCTTAATTTGTACGGGCTTCGCGAGCATGCAGATTCAGTGCCGTTTGCGAAGCTTCCATTTAGGTACTTGGAATTAAATTGACATCGAAGAATTAAGTGGAGAACATATCGTCGAGCTGCAGTGCAAGATAAATTTCAAATTAATATATTTGTATATAAGGCGTCTATCGAATGCGTGATTAATTGATCATGGCAATTAATGTACTCCAAATGAAATTTTAAGAAAATGTTTTGTTAAGTTTATATTAAGTATTTATTGAATTTTATATGCATACAATTATGTTAATGAAATTTCACAAGGAAGTGTAGAGTAGATCAAGGCGAATCGGATCATAGATCAATATTTCTTTGATCGTGTTGAAAATAAGCATTTCGATCGTTCTTATTACTTCATTCTTTTCCAATGAAGTAGGTAATATGGACAATCGAAATGCTCATGTTTACCATGATTTAAGAAATACAGATCTATGATCCGATTCGCCTTGCGATCCGATTTGCCTCGGTCTACTTTACTAGTATTTATTGAACTTTATATACCTACCTATACATAGAATTATATTAAATTTAATAAAATTTCACGAGGGAGTATATTAAGTTTCATGATCCATATCGATGAAAGCTTTATAGGTGTACAATTATATTAATTTTAACACAAACTTTTCATTCTGTCGATCGTTACGATCATTTTATACATTTTCACGAGTTGAAACTATTTACGACGAAGATTCGTTCAATTTAGAAAACCGCGCCCAACATATCTTGGGCGCCAATTATAATCACGATACATACATTAAAACGAATTGAAGAACCAAAATAAACGACCGCTCGCTCCGTCGATTCCTGCAACCGGAAGCTTCGCAAACGGCGACGATTGAACAGCAAAAATATCCAAAGACTCACCGCAAGCTCCCGATCCCCCTCGACGCCGAATAAGTAGATCGTGATAAGTGTGGCATCTCAGGACCAGAACGAACACCGACGTTGGATGATCCTGAAGAAGATCCGTGCATCCGGACGACTGCAGCGCCCAACCTAACCTTAACATCAAGCTCAGCATGACACATACGATCCGTTTACCAAGAAGATCGCATCCGGACGACGTTACGCTCTCCGGAAACCCATGTAAACTTACCCGTCGGCTCGCTGCAACAGTTCGATCCAGAAAACGGTACGATTCCCGATCCAAGAGTACCTACCGTGCTCGTCGCGATCGCACGCTCGCTCCGTCGGAACGACGCGGCTGCGTCCGATCCCTCCGATCCCGACGTCGCGCAGTTTCGCGCCGTGCGCGATCGACCGGAAGTAGACTCCGGCGGCTTGATATATTCATAAAAAGCGAGCCCACCGCCGAAATAAGACGCAACCGCGAGCGCCGGGCGAGCGAATCGATAGAAAATAACGGTAGCGGTGCGAAATCTGACCGTCCAGGTGGCAGCACTTCGCCACGATTTCCAGGCTCGCATCAATGGCCGCATTTTTTGGGTAGATTAGGCTAATGCGATGGTCCCGATGAGATATGGCCCGGCGAATGAGAGTACCGGGCTAGAGCGGCAGGGGCGGGCCGTACCCTGGAAACGGCGTGCCCCGGGCCGCGGTCACGACGTGAACTAAGTGCTGGGTGGAGCTCCGTCTAGGCACTACCTACCCGATGGAACCATCATCCACGCCTGGTGCCACGGCCCCTAAACTCATGGCCGCCGCGGTACACCGAAGGGCGCCAGTTTCGAAAAAAAAATATCCCAAAGCAACGTTCCGCGGTGGCGATGACTGCGCGTCGGTCGATGATTCGACTATCGACCGGGTTCGCGTACCGGGCCTGTGTCAGGGGCGATAAGACGAGTCGACGGCCGACGGAATCGGTTGCCCGTCTCTTATTTTTTTTTTTTTTTTTTTTTTGGTGACTCGATAGATTCACGATTTTTTCTCGCGCTGATGTAATCGAAGGGCAAGATGTGAGGTAGGTATATATTATAAATTAATAGATCTTTTGAGATTGGAATCTCGCGCGGTATAAGACAAATATACCTAAAGAGAGTGATTGTAATATTTCTCATATTTTTGAGAATGAAGCATGATGATTGAAAGTTTTTAAAATAGTTCATTAATAGTTAATTAGTTGCACGTGTATTGGTTTCCTTCCAATTTTGTCATAATGTAGTATGTTTTCAATACAAAATCATTTCCAAAATTGGACCACTGCTTTCTAAAATAAGGTATCGCTAAGTGGCGCGTGAAAGAAATGCTTTATAAAGCTGTCATTTAATTCGGAAGCTGCTCCAATAATAGCTTACTCCACCCGAAGCTTCAAAATTGTATTCTAGCCTTCAATTTTTGGATTCCATTTCCATTTCAGAGAATCGATATGATTGTTCTCATCTATAGGCTAAAAATTCGTATTTGTGAGCAACGACGACTCCAAAATATAAAAAAAAAAGCACGCTTAAATTAAACCAGATAATTTTGGGAAACGAAACCCACTGAATTGTAATCAATCGTAATTCAATTCTTGGGTCCCATTTCCATTTCACGGAATCGATAATTTTTCTCATCTATACACTCGAAATTCGTATTGGAGCAACGACGAATCCAAGCTATGAAAAAAAGGGCACTCTTAAATTAAACCAAAATAAATTGGAGAAACAAAACCCACAAATTTGAACGCCGCCATTTACCCCAACGAGACGCTAAACCTTCGCTCGGTCACATATGTAAGTATATCGTAAGCTAGGTCACGGTAAATCGGAACACATGCTCCACATATTTCTCCCGTCGCGCTGTGACATTTCACATGCTCGATGCCCGCGACGTAGGTACCTACGTTCCATCGGAAAGAAAGAACCGATGCCTACGAGGCTCGAATTTCTTCGGTTGAAAGTAAGCAGGCGCATATCTCGGCTATAGCGAAGCACGCGCGGCTACTTACGTAAACTAGAGGGTAGATATTAATCCTCATTATTTCGGATATACACCGCAAAACCGTATTCACATGAATAGGTATACCAACACTGTTAGAAGTTTTTAAAAGCGTCTACATGCTTGTGAATTATATTTATAAAACTAATTGTGCAATTCAAAAACAATTAATTGGATCCACTGAAAATTACTTGAGAGGTCGCAAGTAATTATTCATTTACATCCACTAAATCTTTTTTCATATTAATTTGATATTTCTTCCTCGCAATCACATATCTACCTACTATTCCACATGAATGTGAAGAAGAGATATCTAAAGACGTATTAAAAAATTTCATTGATATAAATAAATAATTACCTATTATATAATACTTGCGATCCAGCAAGTAACTTTCAGTAGATCCAACTAATTCTTTTTTTTTCTTTGTATAAGCATATTGTACGATATCTTATAATATTCTCTACAATATTCATCAAATAGTTAGTATTTTTACAACACATTCGTATTTGTTAAAAGCTTCCAACAAAATTTGTGAATTCAAAACAGAAATTTTTAACAGTGTAGGTATACGTTTTCCCATGTCTCTCCTCGATTGTCGCGCGCATAAATCCGCTCTGAAATTTCAACGGAAAAATATCCAACGCGCGCGCAATTCCGAGGGTGTAAATCGAATAAATTTTTCGTTATTTCATGTATCACTCGAGAGTCCACCGAAATCCTTCGAGAGGTGAGTGGGTGGATGGGTGGGTCGGTGCCTGCCGTACACATACCCGTGGAAACTTGCGGTGCGAGCCTACATTGCGGGGTCGGTACTCCCGAGGGATATTCGCCGAGTGTCATCGGGATATCCGGCTAATTGCGAGGGTGCTCGGCGGTAGCTCGCTTTCTCCCGGAGTGCGGCTCCGTCTCCCTCGACAAGCTTTCGCGTTTAGCCCCTTAGTCCGCGGTTGCCTCTCCCGGCAGCTGCGGCGCTCGGAAAAACGACCTGTGCTGCAGTGGCTTGCATTTTTTTGGATAGCAGTCGCACCGAAATATCAACGACGATTGTTGATACAGTCAGTTATCGCAGTTTGTTTTTCGTATCTTTGATTCCTTTGCGAATGTCTTCCGTATTATTGTTTTTATGAGACTATTTTGGACTCCTAAGATTATCTGCGATTATATTTCTGTACTATGGAATTAAACGATTCCGTCAATTAATCAATCACACGTCTAAGTCGATTTTTAGCTAATTCCTGATTAACGTAATAGGAAAATATCTTTGGAAGGAAATTGAAAATTGATTTGAATTACTATTTTAGAAAATTTAGCCATTCTAATAATGTGATTTTGAATACTGCTCTACCGCAAAGACTAATTTCTGAATTGCTTCTGCCAACATCCAGATGTGCTGTTTCCAAAGGAGCCATTTATCATTGAGCGAAAACCTCAAACCTCAAACGTTGTTACAGACAAATTTACATCAGCAGTGCCACGAATTGAGGAAGAAGAAGAAGAAGAAGAAGAAGAAGACGACGAAGAAGAAGATGAAGAAGAACATGAAGAAGGTGATGAAGACGAAGAAGAAGACGAAGAACTCAGATTTTATATAAATCCTACTCAACTCAAAAGAAAAATCAAAGAAAGCACGAGGGCGTGGGAACGACCAACGATAGAATATAAGTCCCAAAACCGGCGATCAGAGAGACGCGATAATATTTAATCGAGAAAATCGGTATAATACTGGCGGGGGGTCGGCGCGCGCGGGATTCCCTATGCCGCGGCGGAGACGTGAACATTGATTGCAAGAGAGACGCCGGCGTCGCGCGGTGTGGTTTGCACGGGAGAGACGACGCGGCCGGGGTGACGAGGGTGGGTGGTCCAAGGGTGGAAACAACGGAGGGGAAGCGATATTATTGATTTATGTCCCGTGCCACGGTTACGTGTACCAACCCCGCGTCTCCGCGTGACTCCCAGCGAATGATCTACTCAAAATGTTGCCCCGTTCGAGGGCCCCGATCTAAAAGCACTGGCCGGCGAGACTTCGCCCAATTGGCCGAAGCCAAGGAACTCTCCCAGAGGATTTCCATCGCTAATTGGATCGAGGCTCCCGTCAACCGCGAGATGTTCGAATTGGACGCGCTATACGAGAGAGACACGTCGCTTTGACACGAAATTATAAACTTAGCAGGTATTACTCGGAGGTAAACTCGTCATCGATTTGAAAATGAGTTAATTGTTATATAAGGAATTTATTTTTACTCTACTTTTCAGCAAAAGTGGAGTAAACATAAATTTTGCGACTTCTTAGGAACTTTTTTTTAAAGACCAAATGAGCTAAGAGTAAAATCCAAGTAAAATCTTCTCATTTTGTCTTTAAAAAAAAGCTCCTAAAAAGTCGCGTAATTTGTTTCCTTGGAAAATTCTAGCTAATTTAACGATATTTGAAAATAATTAAATTCAAATGCTCGGGCAAACTCGGAAAGTTCAAATATAGCTCATAGCCCGGAACCCACTCCTCGCGGTGACTACGGTCTAGTCTACTCTTCTTTTTTTCCTTCAAAGTGGCGTGCTTCCTGTCCATTATCGGCGCTACGTGTACTACTTCTATTCTTGGAAGAATAACAAGAGAGAGTCGAGCCTCCCTCGTGTGCGAATAAACGCTCAGCGGAGCTCTCAACAAGAAAGAGAGAAGGAAAAAGTTCTCCCGGACGATTGAATTCCTCTGAAGTAGGCGAGATAACCACTCGAAAGAAGTTGTAGATGACGAGCGGTGTTTCGATACGGAAGCGACGCGAAGATACCGCGCACCGCGGCGGAGCTCTCCGGCACTCTCGGTTTCCGCGCGAGATTTAAAAATCCGAACGCACAGTTGCGGATACGGGATAAGAAAAACAAAATCGACTGCAAAAGTAACGAAATAACGTGACTCGTACACACGGAAAAAAAAACAATTTATTAGTGTAACATTATTCAAGTTACTGTAACAAATATTTGAGTTAAAATAGTGATGATAGATCGATTTATTATCACGACAAATCGATTTGTCATGGTAACGAAAACAAAAGGAAGAAATACCATGATTTTTATTATACCTAATCAAGGAAATGCTCCTGTAATAACTGATTTTTCGACGTTGTTAATAAGACAAAATTAGCTCTTTCCGTGCAATGTCCACCGCCCTCTTCTCTCCTCGATAATTAAGCAGTCCTACATTCAATTATCCACGATCCGAATTATACAAAAGCGGCCAGGGTGACTTGATCGTATGAAAGGTGAAGAGCGCGGCGCGGGGTGGGGCTCCGAAAATTGATGCACTTTCTATGCAAAGCAGTCGAACGACGCCGTTGCCACGGATAGCCTGCGTATAATACGTATACGCGTGAAATACCTACTACCGAGACTGTACCTCACGACCCACCCCAACGCGACTACTCGAACGGAGAATCGAGCAGCATAGAAGCGGTTAACACTCTATTAACGCTAACGGCGCTCATACATAACATTGGCCTAGCATAACGTAGCGCCGGGCTAGAATTTATGGTCTGTTAATGGGGGTTACTTTATGTGTTGTGGCGCGTGCAGTCGTTGTCTCGGCGGCAGGTAGTGACGTAAATTTTACGAGGTCCACCCCTTATCCCGCTACCGACTCGGCTGCTACCCCCTCGCACTCTTCGTCCCTCCGGCGCGCCGCTCTGGTGACGCGGGAAGGAACGACCGAGGCGAGCGCGCAGTTAACGCGCGGAGACCGTATATCGGATACAGCGTCTCACGAGGGGCTACACGTGTACCTACGGTCTCACACGACACTTGCGTATTATATACGTAATTATACGTACAATTAATACAGAAAATAGAACTAAATAACCGGCTAATATACGCATGCTATACGTTTATTATCCGTATAGGTGAAATATATGACGTTATTCATATTATATAATATACAAATTAAATTTTCTGTAGTATGTATTGAAACGAAAAATATATGTATGTGTAGGTAAATACATATATTTTTCGTAACCATACCTACCTAAGTATACGTAATATAGAGCTATATCTACATAAAATTTTTTCACGTATAATAAGCGTAATGTGTCATGTGGGACGTACATGGGAAGCGCGCGAGTGCGAGTGAGAGCGCCGATCGACTCGGGTGAGCGCGAGTAAGCACGAACCGAGCAAATCAGACGAGGACGGCCGCGTTGAGCCGCGAGTCGTTAGACCCTCTCACTCGCACTTGCCTCATTCCTATGTGCGGCGTACGACCCGCGACCCTGTATAAAGACATAAATCAGCGGAGACGACTCCAAAAGGAGCGTATCGGTACGCGTGTAGCGACCGCAATCGTCGAGCGTGCGCACGAGCGTCTCGTCTCTCGTATTCTCTCTCTCCTCCTTCCCTCTCGCTCGCGTATCACGGCACAATTGCGTCACGGGATATTTTATGAGTAAAAAGCGGTGAAAGCGGATAAGGTTAATCGATCTGTCGTAGATCTTCTCCGAGAGAATATAGAGGGGAAAAAAGTTATCTCAAAGACTCCTTCGAAGAGCAGAACAAGCCACGATCGGCATCGACGTCCCCTATACTCAAAAACATTTGGCCACAACTAGAAAATTATGGTAATTGCAGTGATAATTTTCTTCGCAATAGCAAAAGTTCTTGCTACGCTAGAAATATTTTTCTAGTTGTCACACACTAAATAATGTCTGAGGCAGCCAAAAATATAGCTGGATTAGCTAAATATTCTTTTCAGTGTAGGTAGGATCTGATTCTTCCAAACCGATCAACGATATACAGCTCCGAAGAAAAGGAGAAGCACCGCGGAATCGCAACTTCCCGCAAAGCTTACTGATACGCGAGAGCAAGTGTATATTACGTGAAAAAGTACGGACTTACCGTTCGCCGAGTGCAACGAGTCGAGTGCCAAAGTTCATCATAAGATCCTCCCCGCCTTCCTCTCGGTCGAAGGAGCAGAGGAGACGCGCGAAGACCGGTAAAGTGATAAAGCGGCCATAAATTCTGACCGCAATCCCCCTTCGCCCCCTTTATCTCGCTCGTTCTCGACTCCTCTCTTCCTCCTGTCGCGCCGTCCTCGTCCCGCCGCCGCCGCCGCGATGTACGCCCATCCTTCTCCCTCGCATCTCCGGACGAGTGACCCATCTGCCTTGGACGCGATGCACCTGCAACACCGGACTCTCGCGCGCGCGTTGGATACTCGGCGAGGAGGCTGAAAGCGGGTCGCCTCTCGACGGTGCACTTTGCTTCGTGGGCATCCCCTTCGAACGCCGTACACATCGTCGCGACCGCATCCTGTACCTATAATCTGCGGGAGTTTGCTGCACCCAAAATTATACGCGGAAAGCCGCGTGAAATAATATCGGGGCGCGCGCGCCTATCGGCAGTAACATCGGAATTACGCCTCGACTTGAATATTGGAATTAAATATGTTAAAATATACTTACGATATATAGTCATTAAATTCGTGGCGGTTTTCTTTTGGGACCGAGCTGCCATTCCGGGTCGATCTTCGGCCCGTCTCTGCTGATCGATCCGGATGTGTCGAGGGCAATTGAAGGGTGGCTTCTCGCGAGAGCGTGGTACCTCGTGGCTTGGTCAAAATTCATTTTTTTTAGGTTCAAGTAGATACTTCAACATTTCTTGGACGTTTTTCAGTTTTCAAGGTGATTCACATTTCTTGGAGTATTTTAATTTTTTTTTCACAAATATATAATACGAAGGTTATTTTTCATTATTTGTACAAATTTCGGAGCAAAAGAAGTAAAAGTTCTAATTAGATGAAACTGAAAATATCAATGAAGAAGAAAGAGGAGCGGAATGACATTTCTTTACGCAAAACTTTGAAAAGTCGACACGATTCATCGAAAAACGTACCACGAAAATTTGCTTCGCAGTTAATTTTAAAGACCCGACGAATAGAGAAGTTCTCTCGCTCTTTCGAACAATTTCTATTTTGAGAACGGTGCGCCACGCTCTGGCAGGCCATTTTTTTTTACGAACGAACCCATAAAAGGGTGCCTCGAAGATACTGTCCTAAACGAAGGGAACAAAAAACCCTAGCGAAATCCCATATCCGACCTACTCCAGCACGCGTGAAGTGCCAGCTCGGCTGGATATCTACAGACAGCCTGAGTACGACGCAACTTGCAGCGGAGCATCGGAGAGGCCCGCGGCGAAGAGGAGCGATCCATTTTCGCGAGACTTTCGCGCGGTCATAGGCGTAGGAACCTGGTCGGAAGAGAGGCTCGCAGCTGCATCCGGTCGAAATTTCGAAAGCGAACGTCGAGCCGAGGCATACTCGGAATTGGCCACGGAGTGTTCAGTGCTGTAGGGGCGAACAGACAGAAAACCCAATAAATCATCCCGTCACGAGCCATAAGCCAAGGCGGAGCCTCTCGCCTGGTATTAGCCAATAATAATCCTCTCTGAGGTGGAGGCCATCTTGGATTATACAATGGTTCCTTCCGCCGCAACACATCTGAATGCAAACTCCGAGTACCGGCGCCCCTTTTGATCTAGACCCGCAGGGGCGTATCAACGGATGATTTTCGCCAATCGGTGTGTGACGGGGAATGAAAAAAAAAAGAGGATAATCGCGTCCGACGTCTATGCCCGCAATTCTCGCGACATCTCGTTTGTCGTGAGATGAGATTTTCAGTCGGACTCGTCGATGGAGATGAAAAACGTGAAGCGCGACCACGTGGGGAATAATGCTTATGTCAGCTGTTTGTGTGAATAGCGGGTAAGGGAGAGAATGGATTGTAAGTAAGGGTTGGCGATGTGCCATAATTAACCCTGTAAGACCTCTCGTTGCGCGTTTGTAAGTCCGATTGTTTTTTAAAAGTTATCATTATGTAGTTGGAGTCATAAAATTGATATGTATATACGATATGTTTAAATAAACGATCTATGAGAATGGATCATATTTCTTTTTCAATCCCGTCACACTTCGATTCCGAAACTGTTAAATTCAAAATTGGAACATCAATATCGCAAGAAGACGTAATATTAAAATGATTGGAAACAATTATAGGAATTTTTGGAAATATGACAAAGACTTGCCCAAAAGTCTCGACGCCGCTGTGTGAAGGGCCAATAAAACGGACGACCGTTATCATATTCAACCACAATTTATTTCTCGTTTTCAAACACAGTTATTATAATTAATATCATTATTATTAATATGGACAGACTCTTATATAATACAGTGTGGCTTAGTCATCGAAATTATAGCAGGCAACACTATTACCGTTATCGATCATCGCCATCATATTCGTAATACGTATTTCGTTTAGCATCATTATCACCGTTATCAATATCATCGTCCCCGTCGTCGTCGTCGTCGTCGTCGTTCATCGTCGTCATCGCCATCATCATCATCCTTTGTATACATTTAGTTTACATACTGCGAAACACTACAAAATTATTCATATACGTTTACGGTAATTATAATATCATATTCATATTTATATATATATATTTATTTATATAGATTTATTTATTTATACTTTTTTCCGTTAATAGTCGTTTCGGTATGCATCTATACGACGTACGTTTCTCGGGTTTTTCCATTTTTTTTTTTCACTTCTGGAATTTAGTTCAGTTAAGAGTGCGGTACTTTCAATCGCGCATATTATAATATTTCGGGACCGGAAAACTTTGTACCCGGACAATTTGCACGGGCGTACGTACGTGCCTTCGGTCTGGGCAATGCGTCCACGCGGCCAAAAGGTTACTTGAGTGTGCAGGGAAAGAAACGAGAGAAGTTCATTCGCTATTACTCCTCGATTAAACTTCGCTGAACTTTAATACGAATTCCTCGAGTGGCGAACTACTGCGAATCGGAGTGGTTCAAGTTCACTTGCCTCTTTCTCCGCTTTGATCGCAATTACCTCGTTATCTGTCAACTTGTCACCTATTATAGTATTGAACTTTATTGAAGGGTAACGAAATAACGGTCATTGAACTGAGGAGAAAAGTAAACCCAAGCTACCCTTACTTCCAATAGTTGTTATACTCCTCTGCTATGCAGAAGCCACTTTTTGTCGTTGAAAATTCGAAATTATCTCGCGCCTTGACAAATTAAGAGGTCTATTTATCGTAAAATTTAAAGTTTAACGTTCAGCTATGAAATTGAAGGGCAATATTCTTGTTTAAAAAAAAAAGAAAATAATGCCAAACGAACAACTGAACACGCAAGAAACCTTTGCACAGTGGTACAGACGACAGCGTCGCGGCGCTCGTAATATTGTCATCTCTTACTCTAGAGCGGCCGTAAAATTACAGTTGACTAATTTAAATACGAATCGCCCTCCCCACTTCTTTACAGAACATCGTTACAGTACATTGTAATAAATAGTATAGACCTCTGCTACTGTTACTTTGTTAAGTTTAGTCTAGTAAACAGGTACCTACTTTACCTACGCGGTATCGTATACAGAGTCACGGCTCACGATTCGACGCCGCGACGTTAGACGTCGCCTTTCACATCACCCTACCGACAAAATCAACCGATTCTCCCGCTACTGATAAACGAACCAACACCACGATAATTTTTTTTTTTTTTTTCGTGCTCTCAGTGGCTTATCGTTGCCGTACCGCAGCGAGCAAAAATTCCGCCTTTTTAAATACAATCGGGAAAAAAACTTTTTGTCTCGCGGTGAGAGAATTTTTGATCGGTACTGATACCGATCACGGTTGACCCTGGGGCCCATATGCACGACGAAACTTCGCGTCTAAAAATGTCTTTCTTCGTTTCAATATCGTAAAAATATCGCGTTTCGTATATTAAATAATCGTAAAAAGTGAGCAATGCAATTTTTACGAGCTGAACGAACGGATCCTCGTGACATTTGGACCCAGCACGGATGCCGATACGCCACTGCGCGTTACGGCGCAAGGTGGAAAAGTAGTAGCAGTTTACGATGACGTGTCAATAAATAATCGTAAATTTACAAAAGGGGGGAAGTGTTTGTCCTTGTGAAAAAGTGTGCAATTGGACTTTTTTCTTTTTCAGAACGTGCAACAGAGAAATATTAGTTATACAGTTTTTTCTGTATAGCAATAATCATAAATTCATCTTTCTGACGCGAAAAAAAAATTAATGTCACACACGAATGATAACTGTCACAATAGAAATGCCCCGATAATATCCTATTGCCGTTTCTAAAATAGAAAAACAATCAAAATAAGCGTAACAATGAGATAACAAATATAAATCGACTCGAACGCAACTACTATTCCACCCTACATATTTTTCACTCGAGGGTTTCTTTTTCACCCTCGCTCTGCAGGTTTCTTTCACTTCGTTTCACGAATGTCATCGGATTGATCAGTCTTAATAAGGTGGAACTCTACCGGTGAGACCGCATGCTCCACCTATTGAAAATTGACAATATAAAAAAAGGACGCAAAATTCGATTCATTGCAGCAAAGAAACATTTTATTTTTAAAAAATCACGACTTCTTCTGGGACGTTTTGAAAACTCTCGTAAGATTGGATGAAACGCGGATGTTGCTTTTGCGTAAGAGTTCGATATTCTACACATCTACAGTTCGGGACGCGTTTCATACGCGCTAATAACGAAACGGCGACGTTAACATCAATTAACGAACACACTTGGCCCGTATGTGAACACAGTATAAAAACTTTTCCACGAAAACAAATTAAAGCTGACTATATATCACCGACTAGCGAAACGGGCTTAGTATGTGGTCTCACCGTTTGTCAGAGTATGCTCTCGAAATTCTTTGTTACATAATTGTTTTGCGATATAAGAAAGAAGGTTGGCATGTAGCTAAACCTCGCGTGCGACTTTAAACATTAGAGTAAGTAAAAGTAAATCTGACGAGTTCTCTTGCGTAGGAAAGTAATTATGGAGGGGTTGTTGGGAGGGTAGGGAAATTTCATTACGTATATAGATATAGGTATACACAACTAGTGACACCTGCTGGGAGAGTGACAGCAGAGCCAGGAACTCTTCGGCGCCTGCGCGAGCGAGGACGTGGCTTCAGCGATTATTCTTACAGGTTAATCAACGATCCGGTATGAAAATGTTTAACGACGAAAATAACCTCTGTATTAGTTAGGAATTTCGCGGCCACTCACGCGACACTTCGTCTTCCCGAGGGGACGACGAAGAGCTTGCGAAGTTCGAGGCTCTCGACGGCCGTTTCTTTCGATTCGTCACCGAAAAGACGTGAAAGTGCGACTCAACGATACCGGATAAAAGTTCGAGAAATCGGCTCGCACCGTTTCGTTTCGATTTTCATGATTCTCGGATCAATTTGAAAGTGGAACGAGATAAATATTTTCGGCACTGATGTGAATGCTCTACACACGTCGTACCCCCTTCTCGCGCGTGAAACGAAAGATTAATCGCATCTTTGCGAAGCAAAATCATCGAGTTTGACACTCCCGAAAGCATTCGTCGGAGATTCGGAGCCGAAAGAAAGAAGTTAGATTTGAAAAAATTGGCGAGAACCGCCGGCAAAGTTCTACTTGACCGACCGAGCGTTTTATCGGCTAATATTTTCACGCGCCACGTCTCCCCTGCGGCGAGTACTTAACATCGCGCGTCTCTCGTTAAACTTCCAGCGGCGTTTGCGGACTACCCCGAGAAATTATTAAATTATGTACACCTCCGCAAACCCCATGACATTCCCGCGTTTATCCGCGCGAAACAAATGTCGACGCTACCGCCACGCGCGTATCCGCGTCCCCTCCCCCCGCGATCGTTCGAGCACCCTGGCGTCGATTTCCCGAACCGATCGAACTGTTCCGCCATTGCCCCCGCCCGCTGCTACCGACGCGTTTGTTTGTTTAACCTAGATTCCTTACTCCCTAAGATTTAGATTTTAGACGTAAGCTTAATCCCTTAAGGCCTACAGCCTAGCGACACGCCTCGTACGTACACCGGGTTTCCTTTTCTCCGTTTAAACTCTATTTTATAATACATACATCCACGGTACTTTTTTTGTTTCAATTACGTATATCCGTATCTTTTACGCCGCTGCATACGAGTAGAGTTAAAATATATAATTTGCATTTATACCTTTTCGTTAAACCTACCAATTGTTTTTCTTATTCCGCGTTATATCTATATATATGCATATATATATATAAGTATAATCGACCGACATCGACACAGTAGTGGATACAAATCTTTTTACGTACATTGGGTGTCGTGCGGCCATCGCTCCTTACGGCACGAATCACCGCTAAAATTTCTCTTCGAATTTGTCTTATCGTGTTTGTTTTTGGGCGTTCTCTTTTCATTGGAAATAAATAGTAAAAATGTTGATCAACTGATCAGAAAGAAAAAGGAGCTTATCTAAAAATAGATATATTGCTATGAAATTGATTATCGGTTCAATTGGGACAGAAAATTTATAAATTTTCGTCAAAAAAATTGAGTCGCTATGTGTATAATATGAAAAAAATATCGACCATTTTCAGTTAGGTATATACATTCAATTCATCGAAATACCATGCAGTTGAATTCATAAAATCTCCCTTTAACAATCGCGCCGTAGCGAATGATGGCCGAGTAATTTTTGTTTTGTATGTTTCGCCGTTCATCAAAATAAATAAATTTCCCGAGGGAAAGAAAGGCTGATCCGACCCGATCGAACGGGCCCGAACCGCGTATTACGTATATCAGTTCTATGCTTCTTATACAACCTTGGGGAGGGGGGTGGAGAGGGGACACGCAGATACCCCAGGATATCCTTCGTTCCCATATCCCGCGTACTCGGTAAGATCCTTCTTTAAATAGAGAATACTCATGTCTATTCGCAATATATAATATTTCGCATTACGTATATCGTGATTTAGTGCAATAAACTAAAAGTGTCGAACTATAATCATATACAACACAGCACAGAATTCGCCGCGGCCCCGTCTCGGCTGCCGAGCGCCGGATCCGGAAATTTTAGCGTCGAGCGTGACGCGAAAAATCGATAGATCCGTCCTTGGATAGATCGATTCATTTGCGTGTTTAGAAAAAAAAAAAGAAAGCCCAGTTCTTTTACGGTCGTGTCACGTTAATCGACAAGAACTGGAAAAGAGAAAAACTGTACAGCAGTCGAACGAAGCGAATCAAATGAGATTGGGAGATTTTTGCGAAATGACGGGATTATTCGTGATGTCGATGTAGGGGCTGCTTCGAGATAAATGGAAAATTGAATTTTTGCATTTCTCGAGAAATATGAATTTAACTATAATCACGTATAATTGAAAGAAAACGCAAATTTGAGACAACTTGTTTGCTCATTTTCAAGTATCCAGGAATATTAATTTTTAATTCCGTCCCCGAAAAGGTGCTATCGTAACGATTTTCACGACCCGATCAAGAAACTCGGTCACGGCACGAGCCAGCACTCAAAACCACGAATCATCCCACATCAAAACCATGCATTCCGACCGCGCGTCACCGACACAACCCCGTCTCACGATCAACCCAGAACGGAGCTCACCATTTTCACCCGAACGCCCACGTTCTACGATAAAAATCTCCGGAGCCCTCGACTCTCTCATTATTATACGAAACGCACTACGATCGGGCGTGTTAGCGCGCCTAACGCGCACGTGCACGCGCCGAACATTCGCTACAAACTCACTGATCCGAGATCATCGTCGTCGTCGTGAACCGCCCACATACGTACAGTTCGCGTGGCTACGCTAGTAATATCATAAGGTAATTTCTCGTATTTACGCGTACATCTCGGCGCCCCGCTCTCTTTAGCTTTCCGTCACGTCCGCCACGTTTGAACTATAAGAACGCGGGTGTCCGCGCGCGCGCGCGCGCAAGTATAACGACGCGTTATACTCTCCACGACACTACCCGTAATTCTTATAGGACTGACCTTGTGATGAGACTGACGAGGAAAAATGCCAAGTTGATTCGTCCCCGCGCCGCCAGGTGGCTCCGTATGTGTATGCAAATCGCGCACTGACTCAGCTTCGTTTCCACGTTTCGCACCTCGTCGTTGTTCATCCACGCTCTGATCTTCGCCACGACTCCGCCCTCCTTCTCGCCGTTGTTCCTCCGACGCGCGCGAACTTTCTTCATCCGACGATCGCGATCGATCACCACGAGGACTCTGGCATCGATATTAAGCATCACCGTATCACTGGGCGGGTAACCCGAGCTCCTCGCGTGGCTCTGCGTCATTTCCTCGCGAATGAGAAAACGATCGCTTCACCCACCGCACCGACCGTACTTGCACCCTTCACGCGTTCGCCGCGACGCGTCGCCCTTTTCTCGCCGCGAGAACCGCCGACGCCCGCGTATAAGGTCACACTTGGCACGTCGCGAATCCGTCGCCTCGCCGAGCCAACCGCGGACAGTAGAGAGAACTCTATCTAAATGATCTCTAGTACACTAAACCGCCTATCTATAACGCTAATAGAGACGTAATGCGTAATCGTTACCTATACACTAGCAGATTCTACGTATGCTACGTATGTACGACGTAAGAGAATAAATAATAACAAAACGGTCCTTATGTTTTATACCCAGATTACTTCGATTTTCTTTCTCTCGCAATCACTTTCTCTCTCTCTCTTTCTCTCGCACAACGTCTACGGAGTCACGCACGCGGCACGCCAATCACGTGTACCCCGCGCACGCACCCAGCCGGGCATCGCGAACGACAAACGCACACAGCTCACGCATTCGAAATCACACGCGCAAATTTCATTCCACACGCCGCGTTCCTACGCTTCTCTCCTTCCCTGCGTTCGCATTTAAGTTATGTATACTTTAATAATCTTTATATAAGCTTTAGTAAATTATATTCGATTAAACGTAATAGAGGTTAACGCGGTTCTGATTAGCATGTGATCCAGTTTTTTTCTTTTGTTTCTCGTTTTCGTATTTCATTTCCGCAAACATTGCGCACTCTTTCCCGTACGGCCGATCTTCGCATCCGGTGCGCCTCTCTGAACGTTCGCTCGTGCTTCCCGCTCTTCGTATCTTCTCGACGTCTGTTCTTCTCTTTCTGCCTTCTTCCTCTTCCAGAACTTCGTCGTATATTTCACACACTCTCTCTCTCTCTCTCTTTCTCTCTCTCATCTCTCTCGACTTCATCGACTTCTTTTTGGTACAAGCAACTTGATTAACACGACAAAGATAAGCGTCATTGCTGTGGGGGTCATTTGGAGGTCATCGGGGGAGGAGGTAGTGTTGGAGACAAGGCGCGACCCTGAGGGATGAGACCTCTTTGGAAGCTCTCGCACTCGTCGGGCTCTCAACCTTGGGGCGACGTTTGTGGCGAAATGTCCGTATCACCGTCGCCCGAGCCCGGCTCGCCCTTCGTCTTGTTCTCCTTCTTCCACTTCATCCGTCTATTCTGGAACCAGATTTTGATCTGTCGCTCCGTCAGACAGAGGGCGTGCGCGATCTCGATGCGTCGCCGCCTGGTGAGGTATCTGTTGAAGTGAAACTCCTTTTCCAGCTCCAACGTCTGATACCGGGTGTACGTCTGTCGGCCCCGCTTCCTCTCTACAACGGAAAGAAGAAGGATCGCGGGTTAGTGTCGGGCGTTCGCGTGGAAGGCAGAATGGACTCGCCGTGGCGAACCGGTCGAGTTCGAAAGTTTCGTGAAACTATGATACATATCGATACCATACTTTGAAAACCTCGTAAGTTCAATTTTTGACAAAAATGCCACTTATAGCTTACTGTGTTCAGATTTTAAACCTTAACGCAGTAAGCTATAAATGGCATTTTTGTCCAAAATTGCACGCACGAGGTTTTCAAAGTAAGGTATCGATATGCGGTATCGCCGGGGCATCGACTACGATATTGGATCAATTGTATGCTTAGAAAGTCACGCTCCATATTCGGTGGTACTCTCAAATTTTCGTGGGATAGTTCGCTAGAGATGGACTAAAACTATCGTTATATTATCTTCAGACGACGGAGATCGAGTATATGTACGTCCCACGAATAGGAATATTAATTGAGGTCATTTTCATTTCGAGCTATAAACATATATACATTATCGTAAAAAATTGGTTCTTAATATATCGAGTGGATGAATAAGTAATGTCCATTTTTATATAGGTAAGTCGTTTCCAATTCGGCGGACATCACTTATGCCTCAATCCACACAATATCAGTTAATTACCAACGAGTTATCATTCCATCAAAACCGATATAATGTAGGTACCCCAAGTCCTATTTCAAGGCTGTCAGGCCAAAATAAAAACTGATCTATCTATGTAGGTACCCACGAATACTCGTGAATAATCGATAAGATTCCGTCAAAATCGTACGTCGCCCGCGCACACACGACAGAGACCTCGCGCGAGGACCTATCCCCCGTGTAATCTGCAGACGACACGGGGCATACGAAACACGAACGGGAATATTAATTGCGGTTGCCGAGAGTGCGGCTATACGCGCGGGGCTTACACCCGACTGGTACAATCTCAAAGGGTTAGATTAGCCGGCCACGAGTGCGAGGGGGCAGGGGGGAATATTTCAGAGTAGGATAAGAGAGAGGTGAAAAAAGAAGCCGAGGAAGAAGAAGAAGAAGAAAACTCCTTGGCGGGCATTCGAGGCAAACGCCGCCCGTCGTGCTGTCGGCCGATGAAGACGGATGGCGGTTCCCCTCGTGAGTGAGGGGGAGGGGGAGGAGAGCAGAGGATGCGTGGACTCGGAATCGCGGAGGGAGTGGGAGAAGGAGAGCGATAGAACGAGGGAAGCGAGAGCGAAAGAGAAAGGGGCAGTGCCGGGGTGGGAAGTGGGACGGAGACGGAACGCGAAGGGAGCGGCGAGACAGCGCTGGGAACACGCGCTCCCTTCCTCCCACCCCTATTCCCTCCCTCGGGCTACGCTTTCAAATTAACAACATACCAATCTCTAACGCTCTCTTACGTATAAGCTCCAACAATCTACGCGGTTTCCAGCACCCTCCGAGAAGCACCCCCGTTTCGGACGCTGATTATGGGCAATCCGAAAATTCCACCGAGGTACGATAGGTATGATCCGGGTGGGAGAGGCTGCGTTTCTCGCCCTTTCAAGAACTTTTCCGCACGGAACGCGCGGAGAAACCATTTTGTAGACGTAGGAACGAAGTCGAGTCGGAGTTTCATCGTTGCGACACTCGGAACGCGGTTATTTTGTAAAAAAAAAAATAGAAAAATTTCTTTTTAAATTGTAAAAATCACATGTTTCAAGGAAATGGAAAATGAAATTATTAAAACAGAAAACATCTGGTTATTATAGCAGTTTGGAAATAAGTAATTATTTTTCTCGTGTGCAGAGAAAAATAATTACGTAACTGGATCTACTGAAAATGACTGGCGGGATCACAAGTAATTATTTATTTAGAGTCAATGAAAGATTTTAATGCATCAATTAGATATCTATCTCTTCTTTACAATCATGTAGAATGGTACTTATGTGATTGCAAGGAAAAAATATCAAATTAATATGAAAAAAAGATTTGATTTACATAAATAAGTAATCACTTGCGACCCCACAAGTAATTATTAATAAATCCAACTAATTCTTTCCCTCTGTGTGGGGAAAAGTATTTTTGACAAATAAGAGAAACTGCGAAATTGCGAGAAAATCGTTACGTCGGTCGACGCATATGTGGATTTGGAAGACGAATGGCTCTCTATGGAGTTTTCATGTCGTAACCGTGCGACATTCTCATACGCGGTCATCCACCGCGGCCATTAAGAGGATACAAATGACAGAGCGCGCGTATATTATACGACGGTAGATCGGTACGACGGCGCGATGGTATGCGCGCGGGTACTAAATTACTACAATAATGGGATTCACGCCAAGTGGCTGTAGTAGGCCCGGTGCGCGGTGCAACGCGAATCCCTGCGACGACGGGGCACGCGATGCCAAAAGCAGCGCGGTTCGCTGGACACCGCCGCGGTGATCACGATTACTCCGTGGGAGCGTGCAATTTTGTCTTCGAACGGGACCAATGCATTCATCTCCGTCTGCTCGCCGATCCGTGCATCGCGAGGAAACTTGCAATATAGTTGCAAATAAACTCATATTTGTACGAATTGCAATCAGGTTAGCCGTTCGATTCCCAAGT
This sequence comes from Xiphydria camelus, assembly GCA_963678675.1. NCBI lineage: Eukaryota > Metazoa > Arthropoda > Insecta > Hymenoptera > Xiphydriidae > Xiphydria > Xiphydria camelus. The sequence goes on along the minus strand of OY783197.1, from coordinate 26,571,147 downwards.
TGAACCTCATGGGTGGTTGAGAGAATTTGTTTAGGAGCTTAGATAACCCTGTCGAAGCACTGGATTGCTGATGAACCGAATAATAGGTATAGTGAATTCAATTATCCAACCGTTGTTTCAAGTTCTACACATTTACGGCAACTGCATTAGTAGTTAAGTCAACTGAACAGGTCAATTATTAGATTGACCACATTAACTCAGTTTCATCGACCTTCATTTAGTCATGTGAAACAAAATTTGATTAGATTGACTACGAATCCTTTAACCACACGGTGCACTTGCAAACAGAACAATTTTTAGTTCAGTGTACAGTAATAAAATCACTATTTTAATTTATGAATAAAGTAGACTCTGCGCAAATATATATAGCCACGCAATTAATCGAATACGAAAATAAAATAAGATCTGCCTCATATATTACTTTATTACACTATTGCTTTCCGTTGAAACGAGGGGCCAACTTCCTGCTCCCCAACTCACCCCCGTTTTACCCTAGTTCAAAATCCCAAGTCACAGAACAATTCGTCGATGAGACGATACTCGATCAATGAATATTTCAACTTGTTACGCGCGCATTCGCCAGCGCCGATCAAACGTCACTTATGAGACTTCGTCCTTCGTGGCGGAGGTATGCGGGGTTAATTAAAGAGACAGAGCGGCGTCCTACGTTTGCCATGTGCGTACGAGTATATGCGCGTATATTAGTGGCGGCGGCATCCATGCGAGGGAACAGGCTGAAGGCATACCATGACGCTCGGTGCAATAGGTAGGAACGGCGAGATCAAGAGACGCGGTCTTTACGAACCGAGAGATCGGGAATGCCTTTTACATAACTTTCCATTTTTCATTCGGCGACTCGCGGCGTTTGGATAGATCGTTGTCACCGTTTCCGGAAGCTTTTCGTCTCAATGTACCTATAGGTATACGTGTACGAATCCGAGGGCAGGGCAGACAACGCGAAATGTCTCTTCCACGAGACAAAAACTTATTATAAAACGCAACCTTCGTCCCGAGTATCAAGATGAAACGTCGGTCAGGAAGCGGTGTCATCTTTCCGTGTCGGTATTTACACGACGACGTATTTCTCATTCCGTGTGCTCCTTGGCTGGGAATGAGAAATTGATCGTTTAGTTGCGCCGAGAAGATTCGGGTGGGTAGAGGGAAATTTGTTCTTTTTTTTTTTACTCGAGTTAATATCGGTTCGAACAAAAAATAGGTTCAATTGAGTCAACAATGTCTCTTTGAACCACATTAGTATTTATCTTTATCTAGTAGGTGTGTAACTAAGTAATTAATCTAAAAAGGATGATTTTGGAATGGAGAATATCGAACACCGGTAACTCGCTTCGACTGAGATTATTTAATCACTCGTGATAACTTTTGACCAAAAATATAATATAGAACTCCTTTTTTAAATTGAAACGAAATCTTCCAGAAAAAGTACCTATCATATCTAACTCGGGTCAAAAGTTCGAAAGTATAACGGAATAATCGTAATTGCAGAAACAAAATTACACAGTTTAATAAGTGCTATCGATTTGATAATAATTCGGGTAAAAGTGGAATAAACGTCACAGTTTCCGTTCAACTTCGAACGCGATTATTTCGAAACGCAGTGGAGATATGTGAAAAATCAAATTATTTTATAGCAACTTTTTTATAGCAAAAATACAGGCAAACATCTTTCATTTAAACTTTCTCTCGATATCTCCAATCGTTTTCGAGAGTAATCGATTTTTAACTCGCACTTCAATTGAGACGTATACCCTACACCTTTGCAGATTAATTTCTCAAGGATTTATGAAAAAAAAAAGGTTATCCAATCAATCCAATTTCTTCCTACAGAAATAATGAACGAGACAACTGGAGGTAGGTACCATTGCCTTAAAAGGACAAATTTGATTGAGGACGAATCCTTTGTATTTTTTTTTCAGAATCGTGACTCACATCCGAGCCCCGGTGTGCGACGGGGGGGTCGATAACAAGAAAACCTAGTCGTTCTCGGCTCATGCCGAACGACGCTGGCTCTCGCGGACGCGGAGGTGACTTTAAACGCGGGGCAATAAATTAACGGCGTTGGGTTACGCAAGGATCAAATGTCCCCCGGAGTATGCCGAGAGATTTATGGGTCTGCCTTCACTGGCACAGCACGAAGGAACGAAACGGAACGGAGAACAGAACGTATACACAACCGTCGCTTATTATAGGATAGCTGCTCCGCTTCTCCACCACCGGGACTGGTCTGCCCGCCGCAGGACACGCAGGACTTTTCAGATTAACAGCTAGGCGGATGTTGTAACCCGCTAATAAGGCGCGGCCGGGCACTCGCAGCCCAATTAAGCCGAGCTTTACGTAGGTATGTAGGCGCGCTCTCGGAACCGCAACCTTGAAACGCTACCGATTAGATATCCCGATCCTATTAATTTCGTCCAGTGTTATCCGGGTCGGAGGATTAAGCGCTCGTGTCGTGTCGACAACGCGGAGGTTTGCAGTGGGTCGAGCGGAAAGAAACGGGTAATTATTATTAATTCGGTTCGGTTACAACGTGTTGGAGACCGAAAGAAGAAATTATTGCAGGTGGCAAGAAAGATGATTTGTTTGATTTTTAAAGCATAAGTAAATAAGAGTGCCGAGTGGCGGAATAAATGTTCGTATGACGTCATATCTTCGAACGAATCATTTTCCAATGGACTTTCTTTCTATTGGAAAATAAATATTCCATTTGACGAACAGTTTTACTTAGTAGTTCGTATTGGAATAACTAATTTCTCCGAACGCGCGCGGCGCGCAGTTACGTCTCTTCAAATCCCCTTTCCTCTTCGACGCGAAGTATACGTAAAACCACGGTTAACAAAAAATTTCGAATACGACACCGAGGGAAGTGTTCCTCCTCCGGAATATTTACATCAAAGGAATCTCCCTAGTCATTTTTTCCCTCGGCATCCCGCTATCGAGAGAGCCTGAGAACACACGATCCAACCTTCCACTTCCTTCCAGCGGCGAACGAAAGCAAACATATTTTTAGCTAGACGCGATCGACCTCTCTCTCTCTTTCTCCGCCTGTCTGTCTCCCGCGCGCCTCCTCCGGATCTCTCCCCCGAATACACGCTCCCACCGTTTTCCTTCCCCATCCGCTCCTCCCTCTCGACCTTCTCAGTCACGTACGTGTCAGCTGGCATTGCCGAGCGTCGCCGTGTCTCGTTGGGAAAACGAATTTCCACATTTTCCAAATAGGAAATCGTGCGAAATTTGTCAACAAAACGAAATCCAATTCGGTCTTTAAATATATAAAGAGAATATTCATATTTTTAAATTCATTTTGTAATCCGCACATATATTCAATATCACACGAAAAAATAATTATTCGAGTTATACCTAAACGCGTTTCTCTCTGCGACATCGTGACGTCATCGAAACGCCAGAGAGACGCACGATGACGTGGCTGTATTCCAAAATGTCGTTTTACAGCTCAGATAAGGCCGAAAATGAAAAACGAAAAACACGCGATTGATAATTTTGTCCGCATTTTTCGAATCTGCGATAAAAAAAAATTGCTTCAAAACCGAATCACACCAGCGATTGTTTAGAAAGCGCCGAGGTGTAATTGGTACCGGTTTTTCCCGCTTCTTTTACGTCCCCGCGAGGGAAAAGGGGTTGGAACAAGAAAATTAGCGATAATGAGCAGAGCGGCCCGTGCTACGGCGCGGTGTTACGCGTCGGACTCGTTACCAGCCTCCCAGTATCGCGTGATGGCGCTGCACCACGCGGTATGGCGGCTCTCAAAAGCGACCGCGAACCCAAGATTTCTGTGGATCATCCGTCATCGTCATTCATCCCTCCTACCTTCCCCTGCCACACGGCTCGCGCTTCGTTTTCTCCACGCTCCTCCTCCCTCCTCTGTCCCATACAGCTCCTACCCTTTTTGAATACCAGCGCGATGCCGCCATCGTTGCTGCAGCGCCTCTCGGCGTCCCACTGCCGGGAATTCCGGGCGGATTACAATAAAACGAAGGCGCGTTTTAATTTAAAAATCCTGAACCGCGCGACCTCTGCGGCCGGGGCCCCGGATCGCGCGCTAACCACATGGTTTCGGGAGAAACTCCGCCGCGACGCGACCTACGAGCTCAAAAATATGGAAATTCGTGGAGGGAAGGAAGCTCGGCTTTCTTTCGCGAGGGAGTATTTTGACTTTTGGAAAATTTTCGATGTCTTCTTAATCGAGAAATTAGCTTCGTTAGAAGTGACTTTTGTAGATATAATTTACTCTCCGGATATCGCTGCACCTACGTTTTGTGAATGCAAAACACTTCGAGCTTTTGAATCGTAACGAATGTAAAGAAAACTTTGAAACAAATATTTATAAATCGACTTCTCAATAAAGCTCTTTAATTCGAGCAATTGGGTAAATCAAATTGTTATATCGAGGGAAATATTGTCACTCATTAAATAAGAAGACTGTCTAATTTAATGCGGAAAGTGATATCAAAATTTGTATTTTTAGAATCCAGCCAATTTCAGTCCATATTTCCCAGTATAATGAGTTTAAAAAACCAAAAACTCATTGCATTCGAAATTCGTCTGTCTGATGATGAAAATACCTTTCAGATAATTCAATTCACACGATAAGAAACTTCGCAACGTCTTCTCGACGGAAGCCGCGTTACGTTCTCGCGTCGCGCGAAAAGATATCGATAGCGATCGCTTTTTGAGAGTCGGCGCGCAGCCACTTTTCAGTTGGATGTCGCCATTTCTTCTCTCGGATCTCTCATTTATATACCCCGGGGTACAAAGGGAAAGGGAAAGAGAGAAAGAGAGAGAGAAGGAGAATAATGCGACGACGTCAACCCCGCGACAACCGAAAATGGAGACAACTCCATCGATCCGCTCGAATTCCGAAGGGCCCTCATACACGCTTCACATTCGAGCGTCAAATACAAACGGCGGGGCGACATCGTACGGCTTGATGTATAGTATCTAATACTGTATTTGACCGTTTCAATTTACGGCTTAGACAGGCTAATGGATGCGAACTCGTAAAACTTAAGGTCCATGTTCACAAAAAGGCGTATCCATCATGCGCGCCCGTCTCCGTTACCGGTCTCGCAGGCTCGATTTGTAACTTTTACCCGCGGGGTTAAATAATCCGAAGATCCCTCTGTCCCACGGAATGCCGGCTTCTCGTGAAAGTCTAATTAAGAATTGTTGTTGAACGAAGAAAATGTGGATTTTTATAAGACACGAAAAGAGAGAAAACTCTAAAGATAGGTACATAGTATGAACGAAGAACGAATCGTATCGCATGAGATATGAAAAGTCGAGTAGGTTTTTACTGAAATAATCTCTTTCATAAAAACGATATGACGTCATAACGATCCATTACTTTTAATAATAGGTATTTTACGGTTCGAAATCTCCTAAAAACATATAAAAGAAATCGCAACTCAAAATATAGCAAAAATATAAAACTTGAAAGTTTTACGTTAAAAATGACGTATTTTTGTATATCACTTGAACTCAAAGCATCTGTTAATTCCAGAATTTCAACTTCAACACTTAGTGTGCCGTTAAAGCTAGACTCAACACTTTTAATACGTATGTGATTAATTTCTCACCAAGCCAATTAAATACCTATATCTTCTCCGCAAGTGGCATACCTTTAATCATCTTCGACTTACAATATTAATCAAATTTACATAATAATTGGGTTAAGGCGACACAGTTTAAAATCCTTTAATAATTGAATAAAAGTGACACGTTTTTAACGTAACTATAATTCAAAATAACAGTCATAATGACATAATAATTCTGTTATAGTAACATTCGTTACCAAAACATTCTTCTTTAGATTCGTATTTGAGTAAATCGCTTATTTTGACTTGCAAAAATAAGCGTCGTACCTGATTCTGATATTTATACTTAATAAATAGTTGAAATTTAGGCAAATTTTTTCGAAATTTAAATGTAGGTATATAGAGATAGAGACGATAAGCCGGCAGTCGCAGTAATAAAACGACGTCTTCAAATAAGACTAAAACGTCAAATTACAATTTTCTCATAAAATGCGTAAAGACCTCATAGGTAATGACTGCCTGAAAGGTTCCAAAAAAAAAAGAAAAAGAAAACGGCAATAAATTCCTCCAAGCGGTGAGCCGCCGAAGTATCCAGGCAATAATTCACGTCGAAGCGACACTTATTGAAATTTCTCTCTTACGTAATGGGCACTAATAGGAGCCCATAAAAATCGAAGAAGCGTTCGAAAATTACGACGAATCTTAAGAAGCTGCGTCGTTAAAAAGAATGGATAATTAACGTCCAATTACACAACGCGATTGACCAGCAGATGTTCTGAGATCGCGGCGCAATCATAAGCCTCCTCCGTTGGAATACGCTATATCACGAGCAAGTGCACATCCCCTCAGCTATATAAAAGGAATGTTGACATTCCCACCGATAAGCACGTGGGCAGATGCACCCGCGGAATTGAGTCATGCATAATTCATCGAAGACGTTCGTAGTTCGCTTAACGTAACATTTATTTTGCAACGGGTGTCCGCGTTCGCCACCCGCGTAACGATCGCGAGAAGACAAAGGAAGGTCTCGAGAGATTGTCAGTTTACAACCAACCACGTGCCGACATCTGTGAGGGGATCCCTGGACTCGGTTCGTGCATTCCGCTGACGCGCGGTGGAGTGCTCGCGTGTGTTATTTGCCGCCGCTGCCGCGTCATAAGCGGAACACTTATCGGCCAATTGGTGTCTTGCCTCGTGCGTGGAGCGAGCTTCGAAGCTTAACCGAGAGATGGTACGAGCTGACGCGCGCGTAATCCGACGGTCGGGGCCGCGCGCAGTGATTCGAGACGAGATCGCGTTCGATCGAGGACGTCGTAGGTCTCGCGTTTGCACTCGAGAGAAATCCGTGTCGTTTCAATTGAAAATTACTCTTCCTAACGAAATAAGTACCATATTTCTACGTACCTCGAGATTCGTTTTATTTTTGAAGAAAAATTTCACTGGTCGATGACGGTTTCGATAGATAAAAATAACCTTCCGCATTCGCGATTCGAAAAATGGTCGAACGTCAGAAAGGATCGAAATTTCCGAAGATATTTTCCAAGTCGAAAACTCGAAACCAAGCACTCGTTTCAACGCGAAACGATGAAGAACGACTGAGGGCTGCGAGCCTCGAGCAAAAGTGGTATGTAACACCTTCCACCTCCACGAAGATCGACTCTTCCGGGGGGGTTAGGCAATATACGGACAATACTTCTTGCGACTTAGGTAATACGAACCCCAGGGACTGACGGAATAAGAGCAGAAGCGGCAGGGGGTTGCAACCTGTGAAGCGAGGAGTACGTACCCTACCCCGTGCACTCGATACCTTCCTACGTAAGTTACGACCCGGCCTATTATCACTTCGTTATGGGCGCCATAAATCCTCGGCTGGTTACGCGCGCGATCTTGAGACCTGGCGTTTCTCGAGAACCAGATCGACCTGACGAACTCGGACGTGCTTCCTCGTAAATGCGACGATGCTCCGATTGTGAAGAAATGGGTACTCGATGAAGGGGAGGGGGAGAGACAGTTGTAAAAGAAAAAGTTGCCGGTTGCATCGAGCATGGTTGCAAGGGAAAGAGATATGCGAGAATACGTGAACATGAGGGAGAAACTTGGAAGATTTAACTCATCGGCTTATCACTATAAAAAGAACAGGTTATTTCTCAGAAATAATACCTACAAAGAGTTTTCAGTGAAATCGTAAAAGTAATAATACCTGACCTCGTACTTTCAACGCAAGAAAAGTGTCAATACATCGAAAGTTGCCAATGATCCCACGACATTTTCGAAATTTCCTTCGCGGATTTCGAGCGATGAGATTCTCTCTTTCGTCGAGACCTAGCCAAGGCAAGCCGGAGTACCTGATCTCAGCCGAGAGAAAAGAAAACTACGCCGAATACATTACATGCTTCAAATTGCACGCGCGATCCCCGTGTTTGCAAGGTGAAAACAAGGGTGTCCGGCCGGAGGAGCGGGGAGAAACGGCGAGACGAGGTTGCGGGTTAAGACGGACATAAAAGTGAACGAGTCGACTTGGCCAGCGCCGGGAAGCAACGAGCGGCACGGACTTTTATGGGGCCGGTCTACGTGTGGTGAAACCGCCGGGCCAAAAGGTCGGGGCAATAAATAACTCGAATTGCCGGTACGCCTAGAAAACTGGGGACATTGTGCCTATCCCCCGACACCGCGAGCCTACAAATCCAGTCCGAGTTTTACGCGTTGTTGCGTAAATCCGGTGACGGGACCGCGGCCGTCGTGTCCTACCTGGGAAAGATTTCCGGAAGCAGTGCCGTGTTCCCGGTATTCTTCGGTCGGAATCATCGGTAACGCGGCGCGACGCCGAGGAAGCCTCCCGAGCTTTATTTCCAGAAAAGGGCACATCGTCATCACGGCGCGGACGCACGTGTATCGCGATGACATCGTTAAAACCCGATTCCGCGAGATAGACCATCCCGGAACTCTCGACCTCGCAACGCGTACGGAAAAGCGGTGACTAGACTGGAACTACCGAAGGTTCGTGCGTTCTGAGACGGTCGTTCTTGCGGGTGATTATCTCGTTGTCTATGGATTTTTGGCCTATATCGCTATAGAACTTTTTCGTAGATCGAAATATATCCTACAAAAAAGTATTCCATCAATTTTGACGAAAACCTCATGGATTACGAGATAATAATCGGGGTCGACCGGCGCTCAGAATAAAGCACCAGTCAAATTGACCAGTGCTAACTCGCGAGTCGAGACAAAAAAAAACACCCACTCACCAAATTGACTCCTCATCCAGGGGTAAAGCGGACTGGGCAAATTCGCGCTCGCCGCGGCTTGCGGCGCGGTCTGCTGCTGCTGCCCGAGCGGCGACGTTACGACGCCCTGGTGCTGCTGCGCCTGTGCCTGCTGCTGCGGATGCATCGCCGCCTGCTGCTGCTGGGCCGTCGTCTGTGCCTGCGGCGGCTGCTGGTACATCATGTGCTGTTGTTGCTGCTGCATGTGCTGCTGGTGTTGCTGCTGCTGCTGGTGCTGCTGCGGCTGCTGCGCCTGCATGTGGGGATGCTGCGGGTGCATCTGATGGTGCATCTGCGCGTCGACCAGGGGCGGACTGTCCGGACCGTCCAGCACGCTACCCTGGTGATCGACCGCGGCCGCCTGGAGCTTGCAGCTCGCGTAGACGATGGGCGTCGACGGGTGTCCGTTCGGCGTCGGCGTGTGCCCCATGTGACCCATACCCGAGGCGGGCGAGGTCGACCGGTACCCCGCCATGCCGTCCATGCTCCCGTGCTCCTGCTGCTGCTGATAGTAGGCCGCGTTTCGAATATCCATCCTGTCGTACGGTGGAAACCTGGGATACGGCATCCCGGGCTGCTGGCCCGCCGCGGCGCCATAGTGGTGGCCCGGCACACCTTGCCTGAGGAGATTGGCGTCGCAGGGATCGGCGGCTTGCTGGGGTTGCTGTTGCACGGGCTGAGTCTGCTGGGGCACTTGGACAGCAGCCCCGTAGTGCTGCTGGTGTTGATGGGGATGTTCCACCCCGCCATTACGCAGGTCCGGAATATACGAATTCGCGAAGTACGAACTCATGCTATTATGCTATCACTTCCTAACCGCACGCTCCCGCCTCCGCACGCCCACGAGTTTTATTGGCTTCGCAGCACGCTTTCCTCTTGTGCTTTCGGCGGGAACACACTGACACTCTTTGTTTCGGCGGCTGCGCGAGCTGCCGCTCTCACCTCGCACTTTCCTTCCTCCTTTTCTCGCTTCGTCACGATTTTTATATATATATAAACTACCTTCTTTTGCGCACAATTTATACCCTCGACCGCACACGTTACATATATTACACTTACGAAGAATCACTTTCTATCTTCCTCACGGCTTATCACACTGGGCCACTACCAACGAGAACCGAACTGGAGCACTATATCGCGAGGTACAGAACCACGTTACCAAGCGGAGGATAAGTAAAATGTGGGGGATTCGGTAGATCGGAGAGTTCCTCGTCTTCGGCAGAACTTTCCTCTCGTTCAAAGCGTCGCGCTACTCCAGCGGCGTCCTCTTCTATCCGACTCGCTGATGACGTTACGCCGCACCTGCAACACGCAACGAAAGGACTGTTTTTGAATCGGGGCGCGAAATGCGAACGTCCGATCGCGGATGCCGGACCGCGCTCGCGCGAGATCCCGATTCGCAACGCCGGACAGAGAGAGAGAGAGAAAGCTCTCGTCGTGGCGCGCGCTCGCGCGAAATCTACAGCCGCCACGGACGACTTTGCCGAACTTTGCGTCCGGGTAACCGAATGGGCCGAGCAGAACTGGGTCTGAGTGACAGACGGCGAGGTGCACACGTGCTCGTCACGGTGACGGCCAGCGCCCAGACGTTAATGCGTAAGAGCGTTCGTTATGGGCGGGCTGAGCGATCGTTAAATTTGGAAAAAATTCCGAGGATTGGGTAACGCGTGGCGACCGCGTCTCTCGGGACCGCGGAGATTTTTCCCACCGAAAGGCGATCTTTGCTGCGCGATATGCTGATATGGTGATTTTTTCTCGCGATTGTGTATTTTAATTGCCGAATTCGCCGATTCGCGTAAATACGAATAGATACGCGTGTATCTGCAATCCGGAGGAAAAGTTTGAGAATGGAAATAACCGCGCGACGCGCGTATAAAATCTTAATGGTATAAAAATATACTAGCGAGGGGGAGACCAGTTTACAAATCGATTCCGAACGATACGCGGCCTTCTTTTTTACTCCGTAGAAACAGGTACGGCGATAGGATAGTCGCCGAGCCTCGTCGGCTGTTTTACGCGTGCATAAATATTCATTGGCTACCAATTATAAAAATTCACGCTCGCGAAAAGGAGGCCGGGATGAAAGCGCTCGGAGAGAAAATACAGATGCGATTTCGCAAAAGTAAATTATACGCTTTCTTGTTGATTACGAAATAATCCAATTGCAAGCGAAATCCGGCGAATTCCCGATCTTAATTTAAAGCGACCGTTTAATTGGAAGATAAGATTACATAAATTTCCTTAATATGCGCGTCATTTTGCGAATACAGCGACGAGCGAGAGTCGCGCGAAACAGTTATCGACGCAACCAAGCCCCGCTACTTTTTTTCCAACAATAAAAAACGAGATTAAAAAAAAATACAAAATAACCGAAAGAACCTCCTCTTCGAGAATAAAATTTAATTTCCGTTTTCTACTTGACAGTTTCGCCTTTTTTTTCCCCCTCGAATCCTCGAAAGCGGCGAGTCGCGCAATGGAAACAAAAGTATCTACATTGCAGATATGAGAGCAAATAGAAATATATATACATGTGTATATATATATATATACGCTGTGGTGTTGCGGATGGCAGGTCTGGCGGTGGGGGGAGACGGTGGAAAGGGAGGCAACGGGAGCTGGAGGTTCAGGGGTGGGCCCTTGGGAGTTTGCAGCATACGAGAGCGAGCTCGCGCGCCGTGCGCGGGACGATCGCGATTAACATTCCGGTCACTGGCTCGCTGTTCGCGCGGCGCTTTCATTAATTCTAGCGTATTGATTCTCCGGATTGATGAATGGCCACCGATAGCGATTCTATGCGCTTCGTCCCCGTATAAATTTCCCGGGCAGCGTTTGAACTCAATTCTGAGCTAAGTTCGCCTTTACATTTAGATATCCGCGGTAAATGTTTTCCTTCTGGAAAGGCGTTTCACGGTGACAGAGGTGTATGAGAAACGCGCAACATTTGGCGAAACGCTTGAAATAATTCGAATATGATTTCTGCGAAGAATTATTTTTGACGTTTGATAATGTTTGAACGGTATTTTCTTGTACGATTTACCAACCGAGCAATTTGTAAAGAAAATATGCCGAAGACTAAACTACAAATTTATGTGTCTGAGAGTTTGACGATGTTTGTCCTTCGCAATTTACTAGGTAGACGTGAAAAGGTAAAATATAAACAAGTAATAGAATAGTTTATAAAAGCGATTCTCACGATGCAATATCAAGCAATTTATGACTGCATTTTTTTGTATCTTCGGAAAGCTACATTCTTGCAAACAATACGCAATATATCGTGGAGCTAACTATTAATGTATAAAATTTAAACTTTATGCCAATTAAGAAGCTCAAGCGATTATTAGGGAATAAAGTTAGCTTTTCCTCTTCCACTTATTATTCGTATTATCATCGGAACTTCCACGAGGTAAGTATAGCAAAAAGAACAACACTTTCTCTCTTCTAAGAAGAGATAAGCGCAATTTTCATTAACTCCTTTCGGATGTCAGCTAATTTCCCGAGTCTAACGAAAAATTGGACGCCTTCCAACTTCTTCCGCAGACTTATTTCTCGACCGAGGCTCGTCCGCGGCGAGCACCCGGTAGATCAGGCGTTGTTAGGTGGCGGCACCGTTCGGAAAAATCATAAACCAACTAACCGTTTGACGGGATTAAGACGTTCGCGGCTTGGTCGGCAGGTGGCGATAGCGAAAGCTTTGGGAGAAGAAAAAAAATGGGGTGGAGCATGTCTGACAACTGGGTGGGTTCGGGGCCAAGGTGATTGAAAGGAGGGTGGAGCGACACGTGACGCCATCGCTGGATATGGAAGATGACGTCACGCGGCTATGATGGCCTCTATTTATCAAAATGGCCTCGCGGTGAGGCTTTGTTTCGTCGAGCGTTCAACTGCACCGGTATTATCTTATTACTGGACACGCGCCTGCACCCTCGCGACGAAAACACCGTCGGTAACCGTACGGAGAGGCTTGTGGCTGATCGTTCTCACATAATGGATAGCAGAAAAAGCTTTTTGGAAAAAGTATGCTCACATATAATACGTATTACAAGAGTTAAAATATGAAAAACATAATGAAATAAAAAGGATAATCCCTGTTGCTTTAGCCAGACGGAAGAGTAAAAAATGGTAATATGGATCCCTCGGAGTTGGCCCCTCGTTATCATTATTCACCGTGGTAACCAGGGGCCAACTTGAAAAGACCCGTATTAAATAACATTAGGTACTAAATAATATTTATTTTCCATAATTAATCGAATAAATGTTTACTTCGATAAAATGAGCAGATTCTCATTCGAATTAAACAAATATTCAACAGCGAATAGGTAAAAATAAAAATTTTCAATTAAAAGAAATTTATTTCCCCGCGCTATTCGACAAATTAAGGGATGTAACCTGATACCGTTCACGCGGGATATCTCGTTTCACGAGCCAATCGTAGCCGAAGTCGTAAGTCCCGATTTATTGCGAATCGATTAGAGCGACGGGTCGTTTATGTGACAAACGACGATACGCCGCGGACGGGCGGTGCTTTCGAAGACTATCGGGTCATAAATGGTACTTGGCTGTGACAGTTATGGGACGCGGGACTCGTGCCAGCCGTTGGCACGCCGTAAAACAACCATAAACTAAACGCGCCTGAACACCGAAGCAGCATAATGGCCGGGACAAGTTAAAAACTTATAAACGCTCAACTCTTCCTGGTACTGCACCGGCTATAGCTACCCGGAAGATCACTAAAGTGCTACTCCCCGCTATTATACAAAGTTCGATTTCGACATTTTCTTTTGCAATTTACGTACGACGATTATCGTGGAGGCTGATAAGACTCTTATAAAATAGTTACTTTTAATCCCAATCCTAACTACTTACACTGAGAACAAAAAAAGATTACAATTTATTCTGTTAGGAGGATAATCTGAGTACGAAAGGTAAAACAGATCAAAAATTATCCTTCCAGGGTATAAAATTTAACCTTCCTTTTAGGATAATTTTCGATCCACTTTACCTTTCGTACTCAGATTATCCTTCTAACAGAATAATTTTTAATCTTTTTTTTTTCTCAGTGTAATACACAAATCCAAATTTGGATAAAATTTTGCAGAGAAAGGTAATTCACGTTCCAGATTAAGATATGGGATATTTATTTTCTATTTAAAATTCGTAGAATGCCATGAATAAAGGCAAGTTTGTAACAAAAAATACGGAGTGAATCAATAAAGTTACAAGAAACAGCTGATCGGTAGCCCCCCGACGACTGATCGTCGCTCTGACCACAAAGCGAGTCCGTATCGCAAAAGGGGCGAAGAGTATTTTGTAACGGAAGGCGCTCCGCGGATGCGTACAACCGCAGCACGTATCGCGCGGGAATCCATCGAAAAGATCGTCGGAGCCGGTGCGTGCCTGTAAGCGGAATCCACCTAGGTATAAGGTATGCGCGCGGCTATACAGAAAGCGGCCCACACACATTGTAACACCGACCGGCCGAATGCTAATACGCGCGTACACAATCGGCTTATATACCACTCGCATCGAACGCGGGAAACCAGTTTGCAAGGACGCTTAAAAGCGATCGCCCATGGTGTACGCCGCCGTGGCTGGCACACTCGGCGCATCCGTAATTTCGTCTTCCCCTCCAATCGCGCGTCAGCTGAGCCCGGAGCGACGTCAGCTAAAATGCGCAGCTGTGGTAGTACAGAGGATAGGCGAATATAGGTGGGTATCCACTTCGCCGTTGGTGCGGTAGGATCGACCAGCTTTGTGCGTTAGACTGTACACGTTCGTCATTTTCTGGCAGTGGTGGCGGAATTAACGAATTCGTACATAATACGAATTATACGAAAGTAGAGACGGGAGTACCTGTCGTCTTATTTCCTGCCCGTTGCCCGCGCGCGAATTGCCCGAATTTTCATTCGCGTACCTCGCCGTGTACCGGGGACCAGTTGTGAGAAAATGATCGCGCGGCGATTCCGAGCGCTGATTCCCACAGGGAGGAAGCTACAGAACCGTCGGACAATGAAGAATGGAGGAAACGGCAGTTACGTGGGAACCGAGTAAGATGAAGGTACGTTTGTAAGGTGGACGGACCTTGAGATTTGAGGGAGATTGAGCGATTTTTGTACGCTACTCATTTTTTTATGAACTCCTGCCTTGGTTTTTACGAGATAAAATAAAAGATATTTTGCTTCGAGGATTCTAACATTTCCTTCACCAACGTAAAAAATGTGGAACTTTTCTACTTATACATTGCGAAAAATCTTTTTGGGCTGACAAATCGTCACCTCTCAATATAGGTTTGTTCAATATCCTCCTTTTGGGAATGGGACATTGAACAAACCTATATTGGGGTGACGAAATAACGCTTACTAAAACATAGGAGTGTATCACTAGGTACATATAATTCCTATGGTACGCCGCGAAGCGTATTTATAACGCACGAGGGACACGAGACGGCACTTTGAGATAATTCCCTTCAATTGTTCGCTTGATTAGCTGTTGTTCTATTCATTGCCTCGCTATTGGCTCTAAGCAACCTGAAACGAACGGATAATCTCGGAATCTTAACCTCACGCGATATAGTCCAGAGCAGTGCTACTTAACATCCCTCCGCTAAATAACCAGCAATTGCCAATACTTATAAGTGTCATATTCAAATTAACCGAGCGCAATCTGTCGCGGCGGTATCAAACGATGAGATAAAAAAACACTAGCCAAGATGACCATTAGGTATCAGTCTCCTCTTTCTAAAGACTAATAAGTATTTCTAATAAGTCTAATATTCTTACTATAAATTCGTAGTCTCTTGAGATTTAAACTACTTAAGTTGCGAATTATAATTTATTTTTTCTAATAAAGTAAACTTATAAATTGTTTTTTTTTGCATTGCTTTCATAAAGAAACACCTCACATAGAATAGAAATGGACCCAAAACAAATTCCCTGGCAGAACCTAGTTGGAATAATACGCTAATGATTATCGTTTCTTCATATAGGTACCTAAATAGATTTTCAACAAAAAATAATTCAAGAAATAATAAGCTAAATAACTGATTCGAAAAACCCAAATACCCTCTACTTCGAAGCCGAAGAGTGTATAGAAAATTGCAATTTTTAAAAAACCCAGACTTACATTCCTCTATAGCACGCGTCGCACTCGATCCTACGATAAAATATCGAGTCACTGAATGCCTCACATGATAAATGTCTATGCCCCCGCAACGAGTACCGCGTCACCGACGAGCGGTTGGGTCATCGCGCGCTGATAAGCGCGTATCCGCCTTCCGGATGCTACTCTATCATGGTCTCGCGCGCTACTCTCGCCGCTTCCCTTTCATCCCTCACCCACTTGACCCTTAACCGAGCAGTTTTTCCATTTTGTTCCCACAGGTCCACGCGCGCGTACGCGGCCGCGTTTATTAAATATCCCCTCCTCTCTCCTCTCCCCCCTCCCCCCTTTCCCATTCCGCCAACGAACTTCAGATACGAGCGCGAGGCTTTCTGGCCGCTAAAATAATCAACACCGCCATAACTCTGGAAGTTTTTATGCCGCCGCTCGGGGAGGGTGCGCCACGGCCTCTCCGCCGGTTAACTCGGCTTCTGGAGAGGCGCAGCGTAACGATTGTTTGATTTTGCAGGGCGAATTTTATCGTTCGCGGGAGGGCGCCTCCGGTACAGGTGTTATATGGGAATTTTATGGAGACGGGGCAGGAAATTGTGATTTTTCGAACATAATAAAATATCGTTAAAGATTGCGAGAGACGTTAGAGATATGCGATGTTCTTTATCTGAATTAATTGACTTAACGTATATCGTGAATTTTTTAGCCTTTTTTAATTCAAAGCACCGTAATTCGTAAAGAAAAAAACCGGAATTTTCCTTCTGAATCATGGATGTAGAAATAGATACAAGTTTCTCTAATTTTGAAATATTGAAAACGAACGTCGAAATAAAAATAGAGTCGATGAATACAAAATTAGTAAGACGGTATAATCTCGTGTGTTTAGAGAAGCGTCGAGTAAAATATCGCGAGCAACTACGTAATTAATCGTATCCCGCAATTTACTCGATTTGCATTACGCGGATGATTTAGGAAGTCAAGCGTACAGACCGATAAGAGAACTTCGGCCAACCGAGTTCGCCCTCTGAGCGACTGATAATTACCTCGACAAACGGTAAATAGGTACGTTTAACCGGCGGCTCTAGTCAAGACACGCGTTAACCGAAAAGCCGAAAATATCTATCGGAAAGAAAAGAAAGAATTTTACGACGACACCGACATCCGAGTCCACTTAACTCGATTTATCGGGTCACAGGCGCGAGCGAAAGAGCGATCGGCTCGTTTCCACGTCGCGATAACGTGTTATCTACGCGACGGAGATGCTGCAACGACGATGGCGAACGCGTGATTTCCCACGGCACGATACCGGATCCGCGCGCGTCGAAACGTCGGGGCAGAAATTTCACGTGAAGCAGAAAATAACTATCCCGTCTTATGTTCTCAGTCCTTTAATTTATCCGCGTCGAGACGTCTCGCACGGATTCGCACGGTAAAACCGTTTTTCTTTCGAATTTTCCAAAAACTCAAAACCATCCTCCCACCTCGCAGAACGAGTGTTCACAATTTCAGAAAAATTCCATCTTTCAATTCGGAGAAAAACGCGTTTCCATTCCACATTTCTCGCGCGGTCTCGACTGCCGCCACGGCGAGTACCCGCATTCGAGCGCCCGCTTACTTTGTTTCAGTGTTTATACGCGAACGCGACCCAGGCTATAGGGCTCTAGCGTACTTCCCCAAACGTAGCTTTTGTTTGTGTTACACGTGTACATATAGAGAATGTACATCCAAGTTTCGCCAAGAAACCCAGCTTGGTGGCGCTGCTTGTATTTACCTTTTGATAACGATTTTCCACGGAAAGAATTTATTTGAATGCTTTGAAATCCACATTCTATTATAATTGAGGCCATGTTGATTAAATCTCATAGGTAAAACACTTCAATTATTATCCAAAATAACGTGTAAACAGCGCTTATACCACGGGCATCTGCTTAATGCTTGGTGCGTGCCACAGATGGCACTCTATCTGTTTTGTGCAGTTACCCAATCGCCCTATAGTTTCTCGTTGCCGCGGCGAGATCTTACCGCCGACGCGGAGAGTCGTCCAGAACGAAGCGGAGAGATCGGCGAGGGGGGGGGGGGGGCGGAAAAGAGAAGCGACGAGAGAAACGCGTAAGCCCGTCCGGGTTGCGAGAATCGGGGTCTCGCTCGGTCGCATTTTGCGCGATTCGCGCCGCGGGGTGTCCGACACCTCCGAGGAGCATCCCCGGTGGCACAGGTTCCCTCTTAATACCCCAAGAATGTTTCCGTTCATCCCAAACTTTCACATTTTTTCCGAAGACATTTTTTTTTCCTTCGGGTCCGCGCGAAATCTGCCGGGTCCGTCGCTTTCACTCGGCCCACCGGATGCCGGAGGGTCAGCAGCAGTCGCGCTCCGAAACCGAGGCGCGATGCGCGCGACTGCCGATGCGCGCGACTGCCGATTCTCGCGAACTTATCTCCGCGGGGACGGGTTTCACCGGAAAACGCACGGGGTCGTAAAAGTTTCAGCGGATCTTCTCCTTCCTCTTCCGCGAGTCTACCCTCCTCGCGGTAGGCGCCGCCGCGAGCGGTGGAGCTCGCGTTTTCAGCCGGATTAGAGGCGTTCCGCGCGGATAACGGGGACTTTCGCGCGGGCACGGCGCGTGTGTGTGCGCGGGGTGCGAGGATGGAATTGACAATGGATTCCGCTTCCCGATAAAGCGGAGGACGTCGATCGTCGTGGATTTTAATTTCGTTTGCATCTTTCTTGGAATCTCTCTGCCGTTTTCCTGTATAATATGGAAACTGTCATTTGGCAATATTTATTCTACTATCACAGAGAAAACATGTTTATCTCTAGTCAACAAATGTATAGGTATGTTTGAATGCCGTTAATATAAAACATTCCTCAAAGAATCGGAAAGTTTCGTTACGTAGAAAAATGATGAACAAGTCGAATAGTCGACTACGTGATAAACGCGTGGCACGTAGGTACCTATAAACATAATATTCAAAATATACAATAACGAATGTAAGCATATTACATACGCGTTATCTACAAAAGAGAAAAATAAATATCTCCCCAAAAAATCACTTCAACGGGGAGGACCGATTTGCGCTTCGATGATTCATATACTAAAATATAGTAGCAAGAGATCAACGAGAAAAGAAATCGATAGCGATTTTGATTAAGCAACACATGTGTCCGCTCCTTCGATACATAGATATAATTCGTATAGGTATCGAAAAAAGAAACTGGCATAGAAGGACTCCTTTCCCACTACGCATATATACATCATTTCTACGAGGCTCCGAATATCCGGCATAATTCGCTTTCGCTTATTCGCTCTGACTAATGGTGGATCGTTACACACGACTCGTTCTGTTTCGCGCGTTATAAATCGAACGTCGACGCAGCGCGCCTTTACGAAGGAGAACAAAATATAACACGACCTAACGGATATTCAAATCGCACGTGGACCACGACTAGGCGAGAGAATCTACATTTGGATAGCCGTCGATTAATTTTGACCCCCTTCCCCCTCACTACATACATACCTACGCACCGTATCATTCGCCTCTTACTCGTTCGCGTTCCAATCGAAAATCGATAAAAACACATTTCGCGGACTTTGCAGTAATTTGTAAAACCAACCGCCACACGCACACTCTTGCTAGCGCGCGTGTGGTAAAAGCATAAATAACTGACTCACAACGACCGGCGGCTGATCGTTTCTACGCTCTCGTTTATCGATCCTGGCCACCGCGGTGTGCGTACAGTGGCGACTCATTGTCAGTGGCTACGCGCGATTCCGCTCAAGCGCAAAGCTCTCTCGAATGGTAAATGAAAAAGAGCCGTTAAATCAACAGCGTAATCAACCGCAGGTGTCGGTCGACGGCAGATACTTGCAACGTATATGCAGTCAGAGACGCGTCGTCTAGTCGATAAGAAATGCCGCACGAAAGCTCACGTGTTTCCCTCCCTCTCCACGCCGTCTCCAAATTTCCCCATTCGTTTATTTATACATAATCTCCAAACACGCGCGTACACCACTTGTGTCACCAACTCGTTCAAATATTATTACGCGTACCGCGGAATGTGCCTAGTAGAATCCGAGGTGTTAAAATAGGCGAGACGCGGATGGTGATGCGAAACGAAGAAGGTACGTCGCATTGTTCGAGCAAAAGGGAAACAAGTTAAACCCCGTAAGAATTTTCAGGATTATTTGCTCGATAAAACTAATACTGCTTTGATAAAATTCAGATTTCCGGGGGAAAAGTGAAACATATTTATGAACTTTTGGCCCACATCGATATGGCCCATAGATAATGAGATAATAGTAGGTGATTGAAGTTTCTTTCCTGGCGAGTAAGTTTAGCCTCGCATGATATACAAAAATATTAAAATATGAAGATGACATTCATTCTTTTCATAGACGTAGAAGCAATTTTGTAATATAAATACCGAGTGTCCTAGAATATACAGCGGAGTAAGACGGGTTATCTAGTTGCAGGGACGGGATTGCACAAATCGCCAGCAGCCACGAAGGAAAGTTTGGGATTTAACGTTTAATGTAAACAACTTATAAAATCTCTCGATAACTTGGAAGTAAATGGATCCTAATAAAGCTCATCATATTTTGCTACATCCATCAGTAATCCTTTCTCAAGGTGGCTGCAAAACATTGATTATAAAATTCCCTGACTATTTCCTTATTTTTCCCTGACTATTTCAGATCTAATTGTACCTATAAGTATTCCCTGATATTTTTGTTCGTATTAGGAGTTTTGTATAATCTGATCAACACAAAACTGTAAATAATTATAATTATAAGAACACGAATTTTCTAAAACGTTTGTCCGTTAAAAAAGTAACGTTGGTGGTAGAGATCTGCATTTTAGTCAATGCGACATACGTACGCAATTGCGAAATGCATCAACAATGAAATTTCAAGAAATTATCTCTCTACTTTATATATAATTTCCAGTAAAAATCGAAAATTCCCTCGCATTTCTCTGACTTTTTCCTGGCGAATCAAATTCCCTGAAATTTCCCAGTTCTCCAGGTCATCCTGTTTCCAACTGATCCGAGTAGCTAACGCTGATCGATAAACAGAAAAACTCTTCCATCACGCGGGCAGCGCTCGACACGCAGCACGTTTAGACAGCGAAGCCTACATCGCGCCGTACCTATCCGCGGACATTTTGTCGTAAAGCAGAACCGCGCGAGTCTATTTTATCTCGTGACGTCAAGTTGCGCCGGTATAGATATAAGACGACGTTGCGCTTGTCTCGCATCTCTGCCCATTTGCATAGGTATAGAAGTACCTGTTCCTTCATGCGTATACGCCGGCGCGGTATATATATCCTCGACATTCGCCGTGGGAAAGAGAAAATGTCCTTGCCATTCCAGGCGTGCGAGGATTGCCGCTGCAGCTCTCGCGGTTTGCGCGAGAAACGCATAGGTATTATTCTCTCGAGATTTTTACGTGCATCTTTTACCGCGTTGTTTAATCCTCCGTTTTGCGAAAAAAAAAAAATCAATCCCACCGCGAGGCACGTACAATTTCGCCCCGCACGGAGAAAAGTTTGTGGTAACCACGCCCACAATTCGCGTGGTAAGATTGAATTACTGCGACATATGACATTCAGTTCTGTACAATGAAAAAAAATTAGTTGGACCTGCTGAGAATTACTTGCGGGATTGCAAGTAATTATTTATTCGTAGCAATGACATTTTTTAATATTATACATCAATGAGATACCTATCTCTTCCTTACAATCATACACTGAGAAAAAAAGTAGTTTGACAACTATTTCGTATTCAACTACTCCAGTTTTATAATCAGCACTAGTTTTATACAGTTATCGCGTTTTTTGTTCCAGTATCCAAAAATAGCTACAACTACAAAAACTGATGCTAAGTACCGAACTTGAGCAGTTTAGTCCAAAATAGTTGTCACAACCACATTTATTTATTTCAATGCGTGAAATAGCATGTGACTGCGAGAAAGAAGTATCAAATTAATATGAAAAAAGTTTTAATTGGTGTAAATAAATAATTACTTTCGACCCCACAAGTAATTTTACTACATCCAACTAATTCTTTTTCTTTGTGTATAAATAGGTCGATATTTACCGTAAGTTAGTTGACATTTACCATATAAGTATTGTCGATATTTACCACGAATATAGCAAATATGGTAAATATCGACATACTTATGATACTGAGCGTCGTATAAAGCAATAATTCAACCTTACCACATAAATTTTGAGAGCGGTTATCACAAACTTTTCTCATTGCATCATTGGCGGTGAACCCGGAAAGCAGATTTTCACCAGAAATGGAACGTCATCTTCCGCGGCTCGAAAATCAAACGCCTCTTTACCACCCGTGGGTCCCGCGTGTGTGTCCAGCTGGCGAGCCGGAGAGAGAATAAATTACCACGCGCGCGCCACCGAGCGTAGACACTTTTAATATCTCCCGCGCGCCACAGTTGCGCAACATCTCGAGCGACCGCAGCTACTCGGTGCGAATCGCGCGCTGCGACAAAGTATACGAACGCGATCGTCTCCCTCGCGCGCGATACCGTAGCCCCGCAATGGTAGCGCGCGTCGCATTAGCGGACCCACGTAACTCGGTTCCTGGACTTTAAAGTGAGTAATTAGGATTCATGACGCGCGTTAGTCGTATCGCGGCACCTAGTCATTTTCCAGTGGGACGAAACCGGAGGGGACGCGCGTGTGCAAGGATTACTCATAATTTAAGCCGGAGAGTGTACGCGTCACGTGACTTCAGCAGGATCTCGTCCCGGGACACTCGAACCCGAGAATCGTATCGTCCGCTCTCCTCTCGTTACTTCCTCTCGCCTCTTCCGGAGTGGCGCGCGTGTTAATTCTCGCCGTTACGGCGCGCCATTAGCGCAGCAGCAGCCGCGAGTGCCGTGACTAAAAGGCGCGCGAGAGCCGATCCACCCCTTTGGCCTCGCGAGGATTATACCTACATGCGCGCGCGCGCGCGCGGTTGTCTATTTGTCGCGCGACCTACCGCGCACGCAGAACCGTAGAATCGCACGAGATGTGAACATCAGATACGTTTGGCACGCACCCATAAACACGAAACATTCCAGCGCTACTTCTTGCATCACGTTTCACGAGTGTAGGGAAAAACCTTCGGCGCTCCGGACTGAGTGTGGTATTGACCGCGATTATCGACATTTCGATGCGCTGCGTAGGTGGTTAACCCGTAACCGGTGATGTGGAGTCTCAGAGACTCCTTCAGAATTAATACTTTGTATAACTTTTAAACCAGTAGGCCGGTGGTTGCGCATGTTCCAGTACCTTCCTAAAAGTGGAAGGGGTACACTAGTATTATATTAGTGTCAGTTTGTGATCAGCAGTCTCTGTGGAAACAACTCGTCGGAGTCTGTGAGACTCCACGTCACTGCCTACTACATATGCTGCAGTTTTATTTGTAACTGAAATATTTGTTTTCTTTTTTCTAAAAATAAGTTACTTATTTACTACTGTAATCAATGACTAATGTGCATTTTTAATATTTTGTAATATTTCTAAAATAAAAATATATTATATATGCCAGTATTTCACTTGTAATAGAATGGCTCAATTTTTTAATATGATGTTCTGTAAAGGCAACAGTTAGTATTCCTGAGTGAAATATGCTAAAACATCTTCTAAATATATACATAAAAAGATAATTACAGTGCTATTTACTAAAAAAAAGAAAGTCGAGTTTGACAGCCCACTTTTGCAAGAGGAGTCTCTGAGACTCCACATCGGTGTTTATGAAACAAAAAAGGTACATCACCGGTTACGGGTTAAACCCGTTCGCGCGAGGGTTGCATGTCACTGATAGACGTAATGATAAATTTTTGCTCTGATTTGGATAACCACAATAATCAGGAATTATATACTCTTCAGCGTTACTATGCCAATGAGTTTCGCTATTTTACCGAGAGCGATATAATTTACCGTGAAAACAGTTTATTCGCAGTTAACAAATGTTTGCTTGAATATAGCGAAATAAACATTTTATTGGACCAAATAAATATTCGTCAACTATTGCGATACTTATTTAGCACAATTTGATCTGTCAAATATTTTCGTGCAGGAAAAAAATCATGACTTGTGGGCCTGGAATTATATCATGTTTTTAATTGAAGGAAACATTTTTTTGGCATCACACTCAAAAAAATTTGCCCACAACTAGAAAATTATAATAATTGCAGTGATAGGTAATTTTCATCGCAATAGCAAAAATTCTTGCTACGCTAGCAATATTTTTCTAGTTGTCAGCAAATAATGTCTGAGCCAGCCAGAATAGAGCTGGATTAGCTAAATATTTTTTTCAGTGCAGTAATCATTTCTCTCAGTATGCAAAGGACACGCAACATTGTAAATGTAACATTGTCAGACGTATATACCGTAACGTACGTCGCGATATCTGCCTTGGGTGCGCGATATTACGTTTCGTATTTCATCGAATTACAATATCCTACGATAATACCATGGCTGCGCGATACATTGTAATTTTTACCTTCATTTCAAGACCGCCTTTTTCCGTACATACCCAATCCCCTTACATAACACAATGACGTGTATTATTACAATCAAACAACGCTCGGACTTCCTTCCACTCCCGCAATGACGCCAACGCGCGGTCAACACACGCCCAGCGCTTCAAAGTCACGCGATACGGCCGCGGACTATCAGAGAGTGTCGCGACGCGTCTACCGCGAAATTACAAACAACCCTTATTTCGGGGCTAGGACTCCGGACGGGGGACGACACCGGAGTGCAAAGTTTTAACGCCACCCCGTAAATCACCCGCCGCGTACACCGGCCCGCACCCCGCCAGCTCCGCGGGACGGAACGGGAGAAACTCGCTACGCGGCGCGCGGAGTTCAGCTACGGCGCGCGAGAGCGACGCTGGTTACGGTACGTCCCCGGGTTCGCCACGCGGGCGTATTGTAACGCGACGCGGGGACGTGAAATTCCGTGGGCGCTATAATTTTGAAATAATTGCCCGACGAATTTATTTAAAGGTCCGCCCGCGGGGAGACGCGCGACGTTCCGCGTTTAAAATCGTTGACACGCTAACGGTCCGCGCCGACGCTCGAGCGATGCCGCGCCAATTAAACCTCGCGCTCCGCGGAGCGGTCGGTCGAGATGAGGTTTCGTAACCGGTCATCGCGTTTCGTTGGAATTGGCTGAGCTTCCGGGGAAAATCGAGAGATTCGTAAGGCTTTGACTGTCGACGACGTCGAAAGGATGAGAATGCGATTTTTTAAAATCTTTTTATCGCATTTTTGTTATAAACTCACGGCACAAAAATGGGGAGCTTTTTAGATCGACACATCCGAGACACTTTAATAAATGAAGAGAATTGATTAGTTTGTTTGGGAATCCAGGACACGACTTCAAATCCTGATGTTCAAGACTATACATCGTTCAAGCAGTTTAAAAATAAAAGCAAACTAATATCTCAATTTTTTAAAATAATAATATACCGATCGAAAAACTGTCGCATCGATGAAGCAATTAAAAATAGAAACAAACTATTATAATATCTAGATTTCTTGAAAATAATAATATACCGATCGAAAGCTCAAAAAAAACCCGGTACTTTACAAAAGCTAAAAAAAGTATAATATTTAAAAAGAAATTCACAACCCTTTCTACCCCAGTTCACACACTCCGACCCTTCGTTATCTACTCGCGTGTTGAAAACGCGCGTCAGCGAGGGGTTAACTCGTTTGTAGGACTTCCCCGGCGGTTCAACGAACCAAGTTTCCCCCGTTAAAGCGAGAATTAATTTAAAAAGAATTTCCGGTTTTTTTAAATTCAAAACATATACGGACGATGTAGGAGCGTAGATAAGCACACGGCAGCAGTCCGGCGAGGATAAGAGGACCGCGCGCGCTACCTAGGTACAGGCGAGAGAGCGAGCAGGAGCCGACTCCTCGGGGTGGGGTGTCAGGAGCAGCGCGCGTCGAGCCGCGCGGACACGAATAGAGGACCACCGTCGTACGAAACGAGGCAGCTTATAAAAGTCAGATCGTCGCCAGATTAGATGCCCGTGAACCCGGGGACTGCGTGTGCCACAAATGCTATCTTGTAGCATTACCTTAATGGCTGACGGCGATTAACACCTGGGGCCCGTCCGTATCACGTGACAAAGAAAACCGACGCGAGAAAAAGAGCAAAGTAAATCACGTCTCCCGTCGGAACTCTCCCTCGTGCTCCCCCCTATATTCTCTCTTGGGATTACGTTCCGGTTTCGATGCACGTGACGATCGATCTCCCGAAATACTCGACTTCTCGGATGAGAGAATTCCACCTTAACGTCAATTTTGTTCATGCTTATTTGAATTTAAGTACACTGAAAAAAATAACTTGGTTAAAATGATAAAACGCATCTGGTTAAACGAGTTTAGTTATTCTGACCAAAATGGTGATAAGTTGAACGAAATATCTAGTTATTCTAATTGCATTTTTAATAATTTTAACTACAGCTATGTCTAGTTATTTTTATTGCAAAATAGTCTGTCTAACCAAACAGATGGGGAATACCTAAATTGAATCTCCTGGCTATTTTAAGTGAATGAGCATTTCCACGTCATCTGTCAGTAGAAATTCGAACCTTTTGGTACCGATCAGTATTCCTACGAAAAATACATAAGATATTTTAATTTTTAACTCCCTTGAAATTTTTTCAATAAAACTCGATCACCATATTTCATGTATTTTTTCACGGTGATTCCGAAAATGGCAGATAGGTATATTGACGATATCTCAAAGTAAATATATGTGATATCGGTGATTTCATGTACCAGAAAATTATTTTTTTAACGGAAAATCATCGATATTTCGGTCTTCCTTTGAGATATCCTCGATATATCTATAATTTTCGTAATCAGCACGAAAAAATACATAAAATAGGATGGTCGAGAGTTCAATTTTTCGCGAAAATTAAAATCTCTGAAATCGATCTCTCGACTACCCTATCCGATGTACTTTTTCACGCTGATTCCGAAAATGGTAGATATATTGACGATATATGAAAGGAAATATAAGATATCGGTCATTTCATGTACCAGAAAATTACTTTTTTCACGGAAAATCATCGATATCTCGGTCTTCCTTTGAGATATCCTCAATATATTTATAATTTTCGTAATCAGCGCGAAAAAATACATAAGATAGGATGGTCGAGAGTTCCATTCCAGAGATTTCGATTTTTGTCAAAATCTTAAGGCATATACTCACGATTTTGACAAAAATCGAAATCTCTGGAATCGAACTCTCGACCATCCTATCTTATGTATTTTTTCACGCTGATTCCGAAAATGGTAGATATATTGACGATATCTGAAAGGAAATATAAGATATCGGTCGTTTCATGTACCAAAAAATTACTTTTTTCACGGAAAATCATTGATATTTCGGTCTTCCTTTGAGATATCCTCATTATAACTATAATTTTCGTAATCAGCGTGAAAAAATACATAAAATAGAATGGTCGAGAGTTCGATTCCAGAGATTTCGATTTTTGTCAAAATCTCAAGGCATTTACTCAACATTTTTTCAATTTTTCGCGAAAATTGAAATCTCTGAAATCGATCTCTCGACTGCCCTATCCGATGTATTTTTTCACGCTGATTCTGAAAATCATGGTTATCAGGTCCATATCTCAAAGAAAATGTGAGATATCAGCGATTTTATGTTCGGAAAAACTATTTTTTCATAAAAGAATCATGGATATCTCGGTGTTCCTTTGAGATTTCCTCAATATATTGATGATTTTCGTAATCAACGCGAAAAAATACACAAGATAGGATGATCGAGAGCTCGATTCCAGAGATTGATTTTTGTCAAAATCTTAAGCGCTGATTCCAAAAATCATGCACTTATTGAGAAGATGTTAAAGGATATCGATGATTTTCCATGAAAAAAAAATGTACATAAAATCGCTAATATTTTATATTTCCTTTGAGATATAGTCAATATTAGATATAGGGTATATATTTTAATAAGTGCATTTTTTTGGGGTCAGCCCTTAAGATTTTAACAAGAATCGAAATCTCTGGAATCAGTAGAAATTCAAACCTTAGTACCGGTCAGTAGGCATATGATAGATGACATGGAAATGCTCATTTACTTAAAATAGCCAGGAGGTTTAATTTAGGTACCGGTTCAATATAAGCAACTCTCCCCTACAAATAAGATTCTTTTTGTACCCTTCATCCCTGATATCGAACAATGGCCAACGGAAGAAAAGGGAACCAATCCACCCGAACCTTCGTCGTTCCTAATTTCCATACGGTTTCTCCCCCGATCATTTTTCTCCGCTCCTACCTACCACCCACCCTCGAAAATTCTCTCGCCACCCCTATCAATCGGCGCGTACCTAACGAATGTTTGTTTTTCCGCGCACTCGAAAGAGAACGTTCGATTCGTCGCGCACCCCGCGCGTAAATTGGCAGAGCGCGACCATTTCGCTCTTCGGGGTAGTTAATGAAAAAAGAAGCGATCCCCAATGGCAGTCGTTCGATCCGTCTCCCTTCGTGCCTCGCGCCGGGGGCGTCTCCCGCTTCTTCGAGCAGCAAAGTCGTCCGGAGGGTCGCGAGGCCTGGGGGTAGACTGGGTGGACGGTCGGGGCGAAAGGGGGAGTGGGGATCGAGGGGTTTAAGGGTTCGGTGAGAAGGGGGGTGGCGGGAGGGTCGGCCGCAGTATTGGATCCGGGAGCGAGCCGCGGGAGGGGTAGTTTGACAACTTGACAAGAGCACAAAGGCCGTGGCTGAAGGGGAGGGAGGCGTCGCGACGCTCGGCGTCCGCGGCAGGGGGTGGCGGGTTGCCGGCTCGGACGGGCGGATGGAAAGGGTCGGAGGGAAGGAGGAAAGGGGCGGGGGGCAGATCGAGCGCCGCGAACAAAGGGTGTCTCACCCTCCGCTTTTCGCTGCTTCGGTTTTGGAGTTCGGAATGAGATTACCTATGCGTATAGATGTAGATATTGTGGCGTCGGTAGGGTGGGAATCTGCCTATACCTACGTATCTATCCATCGCTAACGCGTAGTCGAGACGGTATCGAGTGTTTCAACGGAACGGGCGGGTTCGAGGAATTCGCGAAGGTTGTTTCTGATTAATTAAACCGGGGCGGAGGGTGGAAGGGAGTGGCGGATGTCTCGGGAAGAGGGGGGACGGGAGTTCGATTTTGTCGAAGCATTTCTAATTGCATTACCTACTCGTCGCAATATCGTATCGGAAATAGCGAGGGACGTAGCAATCATTCGCGACTTTCTTAGGGTTCGTAATTTCGGTCGTTAAATGCAGCCTGGAGCTCCGCGCTTAAACTGCGTTATGTGTTTCCCAATTAAATAAATTGAAAATTTATTTATCAGTGTCCGGAAAAAGGAGATACTTTCTGATAGATTCTGCCACATTTTTAACACGGTCATAAAGGTGGATGCATACGTTGAGAAAGAAAAATATATAGCTGAAAGAGAGAGAGATTGATTTGAATTGTTTCGGGCAATCGACTATTTTCTTAATTTATATAACTGCGCTTGATTCGATAATACCTGTTCATTCGCAACTAATACACGTTTAATCGCCCGAAGTAGATATTTAATTGCTACAACTTTACATATTTAATTCACCATATGTGACTATCTTCGTACAGTTGGATCAATTAAATATTTTTTAATTTAATTCATATTTATTTTCACTAATCACGTTTATACTTGCTTTGAATAAAAGAGTATCGAATTAAACACATTCCCCTTAACTCAAATGAATATAGATATTACTGTTTCGACAAATTAAAACGAAAACTAGATCTTTTAATCAAATTCTTTTTTTCAGTAGATATACTCTAAAAGATAAGTCTAGTTTTAATATAAAGATTCGAAGACGGAATTTCGCCATCGACGAGACGACGCGATTATTTATGGATTACACGCCTTACGAATAACAAGGTGCCGTTAAACATAAAGAAGATCGATAATATGCGAGCCACGTGTCGATGATGCATCATGTACGCGATCGAGCGCATACCTATAGATACCCACAAATTATCGCGGCTCGTAACGGAAGATTCTGGGAGTGACTGCGGCGCGGAATGAATTTGGTTGGGGCGTCCCGCAAAAATCCTAACGATTCGCAACAAAGGCCTTCGCATAATACCGCGTGTCGATACTGTTCGATCGGCAATAAATATTTCCGCTAACCGCGCGTAAAAGCGCGCACCACAAAGGCATTCCCTTCATGCGCCACGTAGCACAGTCACACCCATACGATCGACCCCTTTCCACCATCGCCCTCGCCTCCGCGGGTGTACACACTCCGTTACAGTTTAGAATAATCTGTGGGGGATGATTTATCGCGATTGAAAATACATTTGCGATCGTTAAAAATGTCCCGATTTGGATCCCTTTCGACGCACCGTCGATCGGGATTCTTATACAACCGAGGTACAATGCAATATGATTCGTGGTTCACCGAAATGGTTGATGCGGAGAATTTAACTTAATTTTTAATAGTGTACCGTGAAACGGGGCTACTTTTAGATTCGGAGTAAGTTTGACATATTTGTGATTGATTCTGTAGAGAGAGAGAGAGAGAGGTGGGCTGAAGTTGATCCACACTGTGTTTAGCACTGTGTTTCGACAAAAATGTCGAAAAGAAATTGCCTGATTTTTCCAGATTTTCCAGTTTGAAATATCCAAATTTCCAGGACCGCTATGAGTATAAATCTGGTAAGATAAAGTGTCACGCGTCAATAATTTTTCGTCAAATGAACAAATTAATTAATATTCATAGAACGAGTTATGCCAACTGGAAAAATAAACGTTAAAATAATTTAATTCTGTCAAATCGTATTATTTAATAGCTCTTTTTAGAACAGGAAGGAATTTAAATACACAAATACATAATACACATATAAAGAACACTATTTTGAGATTTCTATATAAATTCTTGAAAATTTTAATAGACTATAAGTCAAGCTATTTATGTGATTTGAATATTTTCAAAAAATTCTAGTAAATTTTTTATTTTCCCTGACTTTTCCCTGATCCACGTAATTCCCTGACAATTCCAAGCTTTTCCAGAATTCCCTGACGGCTGGACAACATGACCCAGATTCAGTTGACTTACAATGAGTTCTCCGCGTGCCCTGCGATGCCGAAGAGATACAAACACGATGTGTAGTACACGTTTGGGTCGAAGTTCACCAGACGCTTCAAGGAAAACCGCAGAGCGAGACACTAAAAAGCGAAGCAGGACATTCGAGTTTAAATGCGTTGTTTAATGCGCGCTTCGCACACAACTGACGCGCGTATTGGACCAGATCCTTCGAAAGCAAACCCGCGGACCAACAACCGCGCGTCGAGCATCGGCGCTCGACCGTGGGATCTTATTTATGTGCTTGCAGATGGGATTCCGTCGCTAATCCCAGCGCGATTATAGGGTGAATATGGAGGAGCCGACGGGCGGCGTTCCCGGATGAAAATAACTGGGACAACGGCGAGCCCTGCTGCTTCTCATCTTCGACCTGGATGCGGATTCTCCGAGGTCCGTCCACCGAATCTTTGCGCGCGTTATTCGTACGCGTGAATTAATTTTAAAGCGTGCCCCTCTCTCTGGTACGAAATTTTGTGTTGAAACCTGTCCACCAATTTTTGTATGGCAAAACCAACTGATTCTTAGAGTTAATTTAACATTCTCTGTGTCAATTTTGACATAAAAAATGTTAGATTGTGGTACGAAAAATCGGTTGGCTTTAACACATAAAAATAGCTGTACCAATTTAAGCATAAGTAATTCAATTTTGTGTAGATAAGTCAATTTTTGTTTAAATTGTGCGCAGAATTTTCATCATTTTACACGAGCTACTAGTGCGCTTAAAATAGAAGTTGACGTATTTGTACGTCTAGTCTCATGATAGACGTACGAGGCCGAATGACGGACGAATAGACTTGCACCTCTGACGATAAGAGTACCTACCGTTATCTTTCCTTTTCTGTTAAGCAAACTATTGTTTTGTTTTCTACATCAAAATGTATTAAAGCACGGTTTACATAGACATTGAAATAATTGTCGAGCCTCGAACTGCATCAGTAAAAGAACTTTAATATCGAAACAAGAAATATTTATCATCGAAATTAGAATTTCCAAGTTTTAATTAATTATTTATCTGGATTTCTGCTTTTTCTAATATTTATATCGAATCATATTTTCAGCTCCATCTACGAGAAGCTGTCGCTTCCAAAAACGTACCCATTCATCGAACGTCATATTTTTTATTTCACGAAACACATACATCAAATAGCATTTCCGGGCGCGCTCCACGTTTTCCCCGAGGCATCCACGTCCATCGATGCTATCTCAATCCCACCCCTTCCTGCACCGCGCGAGAGGGGCGCCTTTTGCGTGCACTCCCGCAATAACTCCGAAACGCTTCTACTCCGTCTCGAATGTAGATTCTCCGCCGTTGATCCAACGCGTCCTCCCGCGGCTCTACGTACCCCGCTGTACGCGGGGAGAGAGGCCACCCCCTCGCTCCTCACTCCCGCCAGCCGTCAACCATATTCCTAAGATTCTACACGTCTCCGGCGGGGCTCTCGCGCGCGCCTCTCATCCCTATCTCCGCGCACGAACGACAACGCGAGCTTCGTGCGCTCCCGTAATAACTCTCGACATTCTGCTCTTTCACGTCCATCCCCAGGTTCCGCCCCGCGCGCATCCGGAACCTCGGTACGGTTGCGCGTTATCCGGCTCGTGAGTCACTACGCTCTCGTGTGAACCCCCCCACCTTTGTTCCGCGCGAGATTCCGTATACGCACATCCCCCACACCCCCCTTGCGCGAGCCCATCAGTCCCCACCTTCCGCACCCTATTCCTTCGCCATTCGGCCCCGTCGCTACCCTATTCTCGGCCTTCCCCTCGCGACTCCAGTAAATCAGAAACGCAGCGAAGCGGTATCGTCACCGGCGTCGCGGAGCTACCGAAACCTCGAATCAACCCCGGTCGGTCGAAGTGCCGGGAGGTGGAGGAGGAGGATGAAGAGAAAAAAGGGAAGACACGGGTCTGTACGCTTCCCATCTAGAAATAGAACGCGTCGTCGTAAGGTCGACCGGTCGAAGGGAGAAGGAATGCGAGAATGGCGGAGGTGGGCGAGTCGCGTGAAGCGAGGCGAGGAGGGACGATGAAGTCTCGTCGCGCGACGAGCGAGCGGTGCGAACATTGTTGCGCGTGCTGGACGACTCTGCGTTGTTCCTCTTTGTTTCCCTGACTCGCTTGACCCTGAAATACTCTTGGCCGACCCGAAAGAGCGGGCTCGCGAGTATGGGAATAACTTTGTATGTAGATGAAGAGAACGAAAAACAGTGGCGACGTTGTTTGGGGAATTACGCATTTCTACGGAATACAGTAGGACCTCGATCATCCGAATCGATCGGGGCCACGCTTGGTTCGCATTAGCGGAAGTTTGGATAATAGAAGAGTTATGATGGGTGAAACGATGTTTCACGATAAAACAATATTTGAAACATAACTCGATCATATATAGATATGTTTGATTATAAACATTTATTACAAATTATAGAAATTGAATGCTTAGTTTAGGATTTCTTTATCGTGAAATTCATAACTTTTTGTCGGCGTATGAACAATAGTAATGCCTGGTTTACGCTTAGGTCCTAACTTCCCTCTTCCAATGCAACTCGTTCGTGATTGGCTATTATAAGTTAAGACTGGAACTGACAACCGATCACGAACGAGTTGCATTGGAATAGGGAATTTAAAACCTAAGCTTAAACCAGGCATTACGAAAGAATTATCGATATTTCGCACAAGAAATGGTAGGTACCGATGAATAAAGTTCATCTGTCGCTTAAAAGAAACTAACGACGTGCTTTGAAATGCGTTCGAGAAGAAAGGATGCGACAAAGTCGCCCACGTTATCCGAAATACTTGGACCATCATTACTACTAAGTTTAAGAAACTTCGAAGCAACGAAAATAAACGTTTAATCTTGCCACTATTGACCTACAAATATACCGATGACTACATTTACAACGCGAGGACAACATTCCGTTGACGACGGCCGGGAAAAATAAACGAGAGCCGGGAGGACCAATAAGAGATACGGACAGTGGCGCGAGGTGAAGAGCGACGTTTCTGAGAGAGAAATCTCGTTCCCGTCTGATAAAAGAGACGGTTTGTTATTCCTCCGCGCGGATGAGATCGGAGCAAGTCGTTTGCGCGTTCACGATAACCGGAGTCTCAAGCGCTTGGCTGCGGAGCTACGACATATGCGTGCGTTAGTCGGAACTACGGTGGCTTGTCCCTGGAACGAACTGGTCGTCGTCGATGATACCCCGCAACGATTAGTAGGAATAATTACGCGACCCCTTATCTCGTCCCCAACGTACAACACTTTTACTTATCAGTTTAGAAAGAGATACATTTTACGACCGGAATGAAACGCACCAATTCCAGCCGTAACGAAACTACAACCGGACGATTAGCCGCAGTCCGGGTCAGGTCATCGATCGCCACTCCTTTTCCTTTCGCCGCGGCGAGTGCATCGTCCCTGCGGAATATTCAATCCTCTCTGTTCCACGTCTTTCGCGATCGACGACAATTTTACGTTTTCACGTACGGCGCAAATTTCCAAATTTCTATTATTTTTCGAAAAATACTCATCGCCTGAATTCCCATATCGAGGAGCAAAGCGGTCTAAAAATAGCCGCGTCGCTCGATAGCCGTAAATGCTAGTAAACGGCGCTATAGTACACCCTTCCGCCCCTCCGTGGCAACGCGGAGAATCAATGAAGAAGGAAAAGCCGCGGGAAGAGAAGAAGAGCTTACATTAGCGGGCGAGGAAAGCAGGAGCGCGGCGAGAGGGGTGCGAGGGTGGGAAAAGGGCGGACGGTCGGACATTATTATGCAAGACAACTCTGTTATCTCCCGAGTAATGAAGCGACCCGTTGTCCTTCGCTACCTGCTCGCTTCCCGGTTCCCCGTTCTCCTGCCGCCGCCGCCGCCGTAGTCACGTGACGAAGCGGAGAACGCAAGGCGTACAGGGCGGGAGGGCGGTCGTGGGGTCCACCGTGAAACGCGTCTGACCGCCGCGCTTGAGATCTCGATTCGAGATAACGCGGGGGTGTCGCACTTAGCGGGACATTTGTCTCAGAATTCCGCTTTTTTTTTTCGGGGACACAGCTGCACGTGTGTTCCGGGATTATGTTCGATTACGGTTTCTCGACAGGATATAAAACGCGCCACTGGGTTGGCGGGGGTGGAAGTGGGAGGTCAAGTTCAAGGGCACGCGGTAAGACATCGATAATTTTGAAAAAAAAATCATGGATCGAATTAGCATTAAGTGTAACAAGCGATAAAATATAGGATTATTTCTAATTTTTTCGCGGTGTTTCTTCGAAAATACACGGGGAGAAGTTTATTAACAGTTAACAGATGTCATTTTAAATACGGCGAAATAAATACTTCGTTAGGGCAATAAATATATCTGTGTCATGTCAACTATTAAAATATTTATTTCATTCAATTGATTGCCTCGAAGGATCAAATCGTGCCAAATAAATATCGCAATAGTCAACAAATATTTACTCGATTCAACAAAATATTTATTTCGCCGCATTCGAATAAATATTTATCAACTACCCATTAAATTGTTTCCTCGGTACAGCGAAAAGGTTTCGTCGTACAAACGTTCCGCGAGAAAAATTTAAAAAACCACCCCAAAGAAATATCTCTCTTTTCTCAGTCTCACTGAAGAAAAAAATGAATCTCGCCCAAAAATCTCCCCCCAAAACGTGTCATGAACCACTTACCCAACCCACCGCGCGAGCCTCGTCCGCGGCCGCAATTACAGGTCGAGCTTCCCAGGACTACCGGTCCCCTATCCAGCAATCGGTGGACGTGCGTGATGTCCCGGCGATCGCGGCACTCTCCACATCCGCGAGCAGCGGCGCCCGCTCCCCGGCTCCGGTACCACCGAAAAAAATCGTCTCCGCGAGCCGGATCGCGCGCCCGTGCATGTCACGCACACCCGCGCAACGCGCGTGCCCCGGCGAACACGGCCGTACGCGCGAAACGCACCGAGAGCGTCTCCTGCGGCGCCCGCTATCGCGCCGCGACCGGTAACTAAGTAGACCAGATTGCGCGAGCTGGTGTCGGCGGCGGTGCGCGCCGCGGGCAGGTCCCCGACAAACTGGCAATTACAACGGTGCCGCAGCACGTGGCCTTATCGCAAACGTGTCGCTCGCGTAGAGCGAGCTGTGCAAACAACGGCAATTATATATACACAGGTGTCGATTATTCCGCGACGTAACGCGGCGTCGGCACAGTGGCGGTTACACGCGGCACATCCACCTACTATGTGTGCAGAGATGAAAAGCCGTATCGACTGTCTGTAGAGCGCGCGAGTGACGCGCGCGACTCGTGGGAGTTATTTTTTACAGTAGCACCCACCGACGTGCAACCCTCCGCGCGTACCGAAACCAACGCCGACGATCACAGCCATTTCCGCGAGCACTGTTACAGCCTCGTGTCAACCGAGAGTCAGCAGCGGCGGACCCGCGAGCACTCCGACTAAACTGAACGCGCACTGAGCCGGCGCGCGCACGCGATCGCCAACCGCGCGCGTACAGCAGCTCTCGCTCAGTTTCGGGGCTACGCGATACAATGTGCGCGAGGTTACGCGCGACAACCGAGGGGGATTTCGGGACGGCGATTCTCGATCGCGTCGCCGATAAGACTTGTTGCACCGAAAACACAGTAACGCCGCGGAGCGAGGAGGACGCGACAGAGACGGAGAGACGCAAAGGCGGGAGAAGCGCGCGCGGCACACACAGCGCACACCGTGCCCCGGCGCGTCTCACGTGGTTCGTCGGCCAGCCCGCATCCCGCGGGCGAACTCGTTCGAAACTACACAGTTTGTACCGACGCGACGCGGTCGGATCCTTTCGCGGGTGCGACCGGTTCCACCGGAACCATTCCGGTCCGAACTTTAGAGCAGTGTGCTTTTATCACGTTTTTGTAGTCCTGTGACGAAACGCGCGAACTCGTTCGGCACAGCCCGGACGCGCTCGGACTTTCACGCTCGCATCGCGGTCGACGCGAACTGTCAGAAAAGCGGCGGCGTTCCCGTCGGCCGTCCGTGACGCGCGCAGGCAGCGCGACTGGGTACGTCAGAGCTTCCGACACGGCGAGTGCGGACAGAAGCGGAGCTACGCGCGATATGACGACTGCTGCGACGCGAGGGAGAGAGAGAGAGAGAGACGGATCGAGGGAGACGCGAGCCATGCGAGAAGGGATAGAAGAGGAAGGAGAGAGAGAGAGAGAGAGCGAGTGACACGCCGGACGGAGAGTCGGAGAGAGCGAGCGCGGGATAGGGAAAAAAAATAGAGGGGTACACACTATAAGCGCGGTGTGTCTGCACTAACACGCGATCGACCGATCCGTGCCAATGCGTGAATGCGTGAACGCGTGTGCGGGCGTCCGTGTGGATGTGTACGAAGAAGCGTATCCTCCCGTCGAGAGCCCGCGGAACGGACGAGAGCGTCGAGCTGTCAGCGCACCCCACCCCGCGACCTCCCCGATTCCGAACCAACCCTCCTCCACCGCGCTCCCTCCCGCCAGACCCCCGCCCAACCTTCACCTCCCCCGGCCGTCGCGCTTCGCACAACCCCCCTTTATCCCGCCGCAACTCAACCAACCCCCTCGTCGACCGGATAAGGGAGAGAGAGAGAGAGAGAGAGAGAGAGAGAGAGAGAGAGAGAGAGAGAGAATGAGACGGAGAGAGACGGGTGAGAGGGAAAAGGAAAAAAGGAGCGGTGAAGCGCGCGAGAATACGAAGAGAGTTCGCGTTGCTGCTGCTACTGCTGCTGCTATATTCCGGAGAGAGAGCGGAGAGAGAAAGAGAGAGAGAGAGAGAAAAAAAAAAGCAGTCCCATCGTTGCGTTTTCACCACCGCTCGGATCATAATTCTTGCTTTCCGTCGTGACTTGCCCACTGCCCACCCTTCTTTGGCCGAACCACCACCATCACCACCACCACCCCCTCTCCCCTGCCCCTTCCATTACAACGATCCCGGTACCCTTCGCCGGTCCTCCTCCCCCGCCTCTCCCTTTTGGTCGTCTGCGTTTTGCTCATTTCCTCTTTTCACCCCCCGTCGACGGACCACCGGACCTACCCCCGTGGAGATTCGAAAATGTCAGCCTGTTCAAACACCGCGCGGGTGTGCGTGCATGCGAGAGGTGTGACGGGAGCTGTACTCGCGCGGGTGTGCGGGTGCGCAGCTTGCGAGCTCGTCTCGCCGTCCACTTCGCAGCGTAGCGGCCGCAGCACGGCGATGGCGGAATTTTGCGGGGTGACTTTGAGAGCGGCTGGGGGAAGTAGGAGTAGGGAGACTGCAGTTTTTATAGAGAAAAAAAGGCAATGCTGATTGCAATCGCGTAAACGTATTACGTGTATTGGTGTGATTTCAAATATCTCTATTTTTGAATTAGTTTTTTCTTTAATAAAGGACTCATCGAAACAAAGTAATCTCACTTATCGGTGCTCCGTCACGAGTGGACCGCTCGTAGGAATTTCCCCCCGGACAATTTATCGCGGGAATAGCGTTTCGCTCGCGAAAATGTGTTCTCCAAAATGGGAGACACTGCGCTATCCGTACGGCAAACACGCAAATATCGCTGATCACGAGCGAGGCGCGTTTCAGTTATACAAATACAATCGAATTGCATTTAACGAGCAGGTGGACAGAGATTGTCGCGCGCCTAATAATATGCAGACCTTGGCGCGAATCGACATTCTTGCCGGGCGTTATCTGTCGCGTGCGTTTGTCGATAAAGAATTCCACTTTTTTAGTCTGCTTAACGGAACGGGTTCAGGCGTGATATATGTGTGTGCTTGCTGATAGACGGACCCACGGGGAGGCATATTTTATGAAGATGCTTCGGACACGAGCGATTAAGCGCTATCGGTCATATATAATTAGCGATAATTAGAATACGTTGTTACGGGGGCTCAGCCGAGCCCTTCGTTTCCAATGGGTTAGAAATTCTTCCTTCTTTCGACATAGGATTACGCGTGGCGAGAACTCCCCTTTCGCGGTCAAAGAGGTCGATCTGACGTTCCCTGTAGGAATAATATAAGAGTTATGGGAAAAAACCTTTGACGAGAACAAATAATTCAAAACTATAAAACTGCCAGTTTTCACTTCGTTTCGCTTCAATGCAATACAGGGAAAAGTGAATTAGTCTAATTTGCAATGAAATATTCATTCTTTCTTAGTGAAAAATCACTCTTTAAGAACTTATTTTTTATTTTAAATTAGACTAGCTTTTTTTACTGTCAAAATCAAGTCTTAGTCGAAAAGAAATTCAACGATTATCATTTTTTTTTTCTCAAACAATTGATCCTAATTCCTTCAATCGAAAATTCAACTTTGCGTTCCCGCACCCCTCCTCCCCTGTGTGTGTTTCCCGCTATTTCCGGCAATACATCCGATACAACTTACTGCACACGGCTTACCAGCCCTTGACTGCTGCGACGCTTACACGGCACCTCAAAAACACGTAAAAAAATTTCGGAAAAAAAAACGAATTATCCATTTCAACGCAATAACCCTCGCGTCGCGGTGAAAATTCGGGAGAACCTCATCCTGCGCGAGCCGCGTTGTAACTTTTCCAACGACTGTACTCCGCGCAGAACGCGCGTCCGGCCCCGAAAATTCCTCCGGGAAAAAAATGGGCCGAAACGTTTCGGACGCGACCATTCGTGTGGCGGCCGTGCCGAAAGTGACGACTCTATCCAATCCACTCGCTCGATTTCTCATCCGTGGCTACATGTCCCGCGCGCAGCGCTCGCCCAGTCGTGGCTCAGGAAGAGAGAGAGAGAGAGAAAGAGAGGGAGAGAGAGAGCGCGCGCGCAGGGCTCGCCGGTCACGGAAGAAAGAACGGAAAGGCCGCGCGCGCGGAGGGAGAGAAGCGCCTATGAGTTATTGCCGCCATTACGGTTCTGATAATTATATGCTGCAGCCCCCCTCCCCCTTTGGCTCCACGCCTATAAAAGAAACGAGAAAGCGGTGGACGATACTCTCTCCATCCCTATCTCTCTCCCTCGCGGCCTGCTGACGCGCGCGGCGGCTGCACCTCGCCGTCCGAGGAACACGTACCTGCGCCGCCGCCGCCGCGGTACCGTGGAGCCCTTTGTGCGATCATCGCCACTCGATTCGCTGTGGGAACGTACGAGCGGATCGCCGAAAGTGGACTTTGATAGATCAACGGTGCCGGATGTGGTCGATACGGCCGGAGGATGCCCTCTCGGGGGATCGACTCTAAACACGGGTTAGCGTGTACGCTTTAATTGTACCCACCCGGGATGCGGGGCTATAAATAAAGGGAAATTTTTAATTCGCCCATTATTCATTGTCCGATTTTCGGTTTTTCTCTTATTGCGCTTCCTACATCTCGTTCGAGAGGTTGTGGTTGGCGGAGAGCGTTGCGGGCGTCGCGGTTGTGAAGTTTTGAGCGGGTCGCGGATTTTGACGCGGGACGATAATATGTCGTGTCAGGGGAAAAGGGGAGTTGCGAATGTTCGATGCGTTGGTAACGCTGATACGGTTCAAGCCACCGATATTAAATCGTGTCTCGTTCAAATATTAATTTCAAAGTCGCTCGTTTTAAACTACACTGAAAAAAAAACAGATCAGTAATGTTAACCAAACTTTGGTTGACATGAGAACAACGAAATATTTGTATTGGGACCGCAAAACTTTTAGTTGCGATAAGTAATAATTGTTGATTGTGATAACGAAATATTTTAATTGCGATAACAGATGTTTGGTTTTCAAAAACAAGCATTTATTGTCGCAATAAGAATATTTCGTCGTTCTCATGTCAACCAGAATTTAGTTAACTTTATTTAATTGCGCTCTTGACAAAGCGAGTCGATATTAATTACGCGGACTAAATGCAAGATGGAAGTGGAGTGGAAAAAGATAGCAAGCTCTGCGGAGGGAAGAGAGAGGGCGTGTATAAGAAGCAAAGTAGATACCTATACTTATGTCATCCTACGTGTAGTTCACCCGCGAATTTCTCCACCCTCGACTGTCTGCGATGGCGGTCGTAAATATTGGGGAGAGACAGAGAGCCGGAGAGAGAGAGAGGGAGAGAAAGGACCCAACAGTCTCCTTACGGCTCCCCGAGGACCGCTTATTACGCTGATTCTTTTTCGCGGACCGCAATCATCTAAGTATTTCTTAACGATCGTCTCACTTCCCTTATTACCGAGTCGAACGTATTAGCAATATATCGACACTCTTTCGAGTTCTCGCGCGGAACGACGGGAAATAACGCGAACATATTATTTATTTAGATCACTTAAATCTTTTTTCATATCACTTAAATATTTCTACTTTACGATCACGTACTATTTCGCGTGACTGTAAGAAAGAGATATCAAATTGACGTATTAAAACATTTCACTGATATAAATAAATAATTACTTGCGACACCGCAAGTAATTTTCAGTAGATCCAACTAATTCGTTTTCCCTGTGCACGAAATCGTCAACAAAACGAAAAGACATCTCTAATTTTATCGAGACGAAGATGAACGAAGAAGAATGTCTCGCTATTACGTCAGTCTTGGGATAATCGAGGAATTTCATCCAGCCTCTCGGCGTCGCTCCAATTCATGCTGATTATACGGAGAGAAATAATTAGGTTAAAATGACAAGATACGTCTAGTTAAACGCGTTTAGTTGTTTTAACCAAAATACTGGTCAGTTGAACCAAATATTTAGTTATTTTAACCAAAAAATGGTCAGTCAAACAAAACACAGATAGAGGATCCATATTTCACCAAGCAATTTGGTCATCGTCTCCAAGATTTTGGTTGGATTGATCAACTATTTTTCTCGGCGTATGTTCCAGAATATTCCGCGCTCTACAATTTGATTTTTCACACAGTCAGAAAAAAATCTGGTTGGAAGAACCATGATTAAACCAGAAATCATAGTCAATTTTGGCGCCAAACGTGATTCTACAGCTGTTTTAAGCAGTCAGATTCTGATTACAGTAACAAGAGATTAGAATTGTTGCAACCAAGTCAACGAGCAGAATGATCGATTGATGTCCCCAATCTTTTTTTTTATACAGTTAACGCTACCATGCAGTAATATTATTCATCAACATCTGTAGTTAATTCAACCATTGCACACGACTATCATAAACTACAATCTCGTTGCTATTATTATCATGCAACAAAAGTTATTTCAACTGTATTCATGACCCGTCTAATAATAAACATGGTACTAGCGCAACCAGGTAACATCAACCTTGCGATTATGCTTGATCTTACCATCCACTTTTTTCTTAGCGCAGACGCGTGGCGTCATTTTACCACGATTCCTGCCCGAAGAAGCCTCGTAACTCGGGCGCCAATTTTTGGCCATCACGTCACCGCGCGAGGACAACTGACAAATTGTAGCCAACCTTTGATCGTCTCGTTCCAGTTCGCATTATCGCCCCCTCCCCGCGCTTCGCTGACACTCGCTCTCTCGGAGTATCAAGTCGCCGCGATTCGAACCGAAATTGTAAACGCGGTCACGTCAATGCGGCTGATTGAGACATCAGCCGGCTTAATACGGCGTGACGTCACGCGGCGGACTGTTACAATAATAAATCGGTGCCGTATTATGTTCCCCTCCGCTGTATACGGTACGTTTGTACGTTTGGGAGTGTTTGTAGGTCATTAGCATAACCGACCGGCCAACCCAGAGCCGCCGAGCGGCGAGTAGTAACAGACGCGCGAGAAGCCGCCGGGTGCTGTACGCGTAAACTCCGCCAGCTGAGCCGGAGCAAGGAGAGGCGCAGCGGCGACGGCGGTGGTCGTCGTGATATCGACCGTGATGGGAAACGCGAGAGACGCGGGCCGGGTGATCGCGTTCCGGGGTTTTAGATTGCTGGTTTCAGTACACGTCCACTGAAACGCGATACGCGTCGAGGTGTGAACGAGCTTTCGTGATTTTTTCGAAGGCATCGGGTTCGACAGAGACGCGTTTAGGGCTGATAAGATTTGTTCGTCTCGTTTGAATTTCTATCGAGAGCAAGTTCTACGGTTCAGATTTAAAGATACCCGATTCGAAATTTTAGACCTACTCTTGGAGGCTTATCGGGTAGCCCAGGCGAAAAAGTTTTATGTACATATTTTGTATATGATTCGTATGTAGATTTGGTAATAGGTATGTGGAATCTAAAAACATTGAAAAATCCAAATACAGCATTTATATGGTTAATACGGAAATCATATATAATTCATGTATGACCAAATCCACATACGGACCAGGTACTAATTATATTAGAACTTTTCCGCCTGAAGGATTAATTTTCCATTCTATTGAAATCCTTTATTGATTCTGAAGATGGTCAGTCCATGAATGTTTTACCAACTTTAGCTTCAAAATATGAGCTTACAGGCTGAGCAGACCAATAGTACCTCGAATCGAAACAGTAGAGTTAAAATATCAACTCCCCAGTCATCTCTGATTAGTCACTACGACATTAATCTTGTTATTGACCACCCCGTAGCGACTAACCAGAGTTGTAGAGCTGACCCAAAACCCATTCCGATGGACCGAAAAAAATGCTTCGTGGAACCGAGAAAAAAAAATAAACCAGACAAATCTCGACAAAAAGAGTTTCGCATTTTAAAAATAAAATCCCCAACTCCATCATCTCCCAACGCCGCATGCCCTTCGGCACTTCGTCATCCGCGCGCGGCTGATCCGTGCCCGAAGCTGCGAGTCAGGTGAACCCTCCGGGGTCTCGCTCGAAATCGCGCGGCGCGGCGCGTCGATGAGGTTCAAAGCGAGCGTCGCGTTCACCGCCGCATCGTCGTCGTCGTCGTCGTCTCGGTCCCTCCGTCGAGTTACGTAGACGCGGTAGTGTTGTTCGCCGCGCGGTGCAATTAGTGCGCCATAAATCCTGCGGATAACGAGACGCGGCGCCCTCGAGGCGTCACACCACTCTCGTCGGGGAACGGGCGTCCCGCGCCGCGCGTTCGCCGACCCGCGCCAAGTCCCAGAACTTCCAACTTCTTCGGCGAGAGAAGAGAGCGTCGTCGGTGGAAGAGCGGTGGCGGACAGGAGGAGGAGGAGGAGGAGGAGGAGGAGGAGACGCGGGCCGAGCGATACGTTCACCCTCTACTCGGTCGCTCTCGCGCGGCGACCGAGTCGCGGAAACCCACGCGCCATCCGTCTTCGCGACGAACGACGAGAATAACTCGAATTTAAGAAGTTCGCGCTCGCACGAAAACAATACGGGGGCGCGACGGGCGCGTTGACGTTGCGCAATGACTCGTCGAGAGAATTAGAACTTAAGGGGCGGGAGGGGGCTGTACGTGTCGGTTGGAGTGGTTTTGACGTTCGGGACGGATGCGCGCGTAGTAAAACGGTGTTCTCCGTCGGGAACAACGATAATCGATCGGGCGAACGCGGTGCGGTGGATCCGATCTCCGGCGAGATTGATTCGAGTTCGTGAAGGAGACTCGCTGTTGATGCTGTTAACAGGGAGTAAAGTTACACGGCTGACGGCTGACGGTTACAAAGTTGGACGGCTGTGAGGTGGATTGATTTTTATGCGATGACTGTGAGATGAAGAAATGTTCGTTTAGTTCAAACAGAATAGCGCCTTCTCTCAGCAGCAAATTAAAAATTCCCAAATCCCTCGTACTAAACATTTTCCCATTTAGGTACCTACCTAACTGTTCCAATAGACGGATGGCTAAGCCCAGTATCCAGACGGGCATGAAAATTCATACAGCAGATTTTACCCAAGATTCTTACT
This sequence comes from Xiphydria camelus, assembly GCA_963678675.1. Taxonomy (NCBI): domain Eukaryota; kingdom Metazoa; phylum Arthropoda; class Insecta; order Hymenoptera; family Xiphydriidae; genus Xiphydria; species Xiphydria camelus. Next base: position 26,526,349 of record OY783197.1, on the reverse strand, counting down.
ATTATAGCGACGCTCTTCCTTTATACATCCTCAATTTACACAAGACTTGTTCCACCGGTCGTTCCTTTTTACCCCATTCGATAATTTCGATTAGGTATACTCAAATATTTTTATTTCATACTTTTATCACACCGACGATTTTTCCAATTTCCCCATACCGATCCCATCAACGATTTCCCTCCGTATTCCAGCGAGAAAGTCGACTTCACGCGGCGCAATATTCCCGACAAACTCATCGCAGCGACGGCGAGTCCCGCGGGGCGAGATTCAAAAGTTCCGACATTATCGATGGCTTCCCCGTCCGAAGCGCGGCGCGTCGGATGCGCGACACGCGCGCGTTTACCTGAAAACGGACGTGCGCGACCTGAGCGCGAGGATCGCGGGCACGGGGCTCCCGACTTCCGTAATCTCGGTTCGGATTCTCCACGTGACATCGGGGCGCCCCTTCCTGTCGGTTTCCTTCCTTCACCCTTCCGCCGGGGCGCCGTGATTTATCGCGATGGAAAGTACACGAGAAACGGGAGAAGCGCCGAGCCGCGCCCCCCCTCACCCCCGCGCACGCATCCCTTGCCCACCGCCTATAACGAAATAAAAATCCGTCCTGCGCGCGAACAAAAAATCCTGTACATCCGGTAAAAGTTCCGCGACTGACGGCGCGGTGGGACGCGCCAACGCGGTTGAGATCGCTTCCACGAATAACGACAAACGCCGGTTGGAAACTCCGCGGCGGAAAGAATGGACCCCGGCGAGGAGACGCTACCTAGGAATAAGTGCCTTCTCGTTTATTTTGTCGGATTTGTCGCGGGAACCGGCGAGACTGTCAAAACAGAATCAGACTCGGTCGCGTATACTTTTCGGTGAATTTATAGGTATATCTGGCCGGTGAAAAGTGTATCGTCGCGCGACGCGGGCTGGTGGTGAAAAAGAGAAATGTGGCGACTTTCAAAGGTTAATTGTTATAACGCTTTTTTTCAGTATATTTCGGCTTTTAATTGACTGAGGTATCTGCATTTAAACGAAGAATTCCTTCGATTGAATTATCTATTCTTACCACATATGGTCGTTTGATTTTTTAGAAACCGGTCGTAGATAAAATCGAGGGTATAAAATATATCTTGTAAATGACAGGATTGCGTACTTTTACGTCAAACACCGTCATGAGTTTGATTTCGTTGCATATTGTAAGTAACGATAAAAGCGGAAGAAAGTAGCAACGGAGAAGCAGTATTTGGACGCGCTACGAAGAACTCGCGCGGTACTCAACTCTTTTACCACCGATTCACGTCACGGGATATACTTACTCCACGAGCAAAAAAAGCCATCCTGGTACAGCCAGGTGCCATTGCCTCGAGGCACGAAAGGACGAGACGCGAGTGAACGAATTCGAGGAACTATCCGACGGATAGAAAGAGAACTCGCGAGACGAACCCCCGGAAAAGAACCCAAAAAAAAAGTAACCCGGAACAACGCATACAATATCTATACACAGGACATAACCGAAGGAGACGACGCGAGCGCGATAGCGAGAAGCCGAGGGGATGAGACGGTTCCTCACCGCGGGGAGCGAGCTTCCACACGTGATTAGCGCGCTTGTTAACAAGATCGGATCAAAGATACATTATAAATCGTCTCCACTCCGTGTATCCCTCCCTCCGCGCGAGAACCCGCAGTCGCTTCACCCGCTGCCCGCTCCGCACGGCTGCGGCGCGTGCATCCCGCCACGGTTAAACGGCCCAGCGATCGCTTCGCCGTACCGGAAAGAAAGGACTGCGCGCGCGATCCCCTCCACTCCTCTCTCGATCACCGAAGCGACCGCTGAGCTCGCAGGTATGTATCGCGCAAAATAGAGGCGCGCGCGCGCGGCGGCGCTGACGGTGAAACGAGGCTCGGGATGAAATCCGGCACCGAGAGCTGCTCCTCTCGTCCCGGCGACTGTCCGCGACGAGGGGAAATCGGGGAAAGTCACCGTAAGCGCGTGGCACTGCGAGCCGCGGGGGAAAAAAAGAAAGTTAAAACCTCGCGCGGGGTATTGTCAGTTGCGTCAGAGCTGGGGCGGCGAGCGCGAGGGGGGAGACTCGTCTTCCCCGAGTCGAGTCGCGTGTATAACGTGGAAATTTATGACTTCTCGGGCCGACTGGGCTCGCTCGCGCGACGTCGCTGCGGTGTGCGACTCCGAACTTTTCCTTCGCCTCGCCCGTTACTTCCTTGTTCTCGGCTGTGTTTCGGGGCGGTGACACTTCCCGCGCGCGGGCGAAAGCTGCGACGTCGCCGTGCGCGACGCGGTTTACTCCAGGAGGTTTCGCTGTTTTGTTCGTGCTTACTTCCAGGTTCTTATTAATCCGAGAGACGGATCCGGAATCCGGATTTGGTTATCGTGCAGATTTGTCGGTCATTTTTCGTTCAATTTTAGACTTTTTCGTACAGCCGTCATGCAGTGAGAAAAATTACTGGTAATGTTAACCAAACGTTTGATTGGTGTGGAGATAACGAAATGTTTTTATCGGGACGACAAACTTTTGATTCTGACGAATAAATATTAGTTCCGACAACGTAGTGTTTCTAAAATCTTGTCGCGATTTTTCTCAGTATGCGCGCCGATAAAAAAATAACGAGACGATGATCTCCGTTCGAACAAAGTCACCCGCGGGGTAGTAACGCACGGCGGCGTTTATTAATAACCCAGTCATGAGAACGCCCGCACATGCGGAGAGTTGCGTGCCAGGTAATCGGTATAACGATCAGCAGCCGATTTGACGTATCGCCAGGATAATATATAGAACTGAATATGGGTGGCACATGCGTCGACCCGGCGTGACGCGGTCTAACTCGTCATTGATAGCCGCGTCCCCTGCGCGCGCGCTACCCTCCATCCAATTTTCCAATCACCCCCATCCGCTCCCTTCATTTCCTGGCCTCGCCAAATCCCCGCTACGCGAAGCTCGCCCTCCCGCTGCGATCGGAAGGGACGTAGCGTACGTATACGGGGTATTATAGGTAACGCGAGCGCGCGAGGGTTACCAACCAGCGTCGTTTCTTAAACCGGACGCTATGGCGGTTGGGGGTATTGTATTCTTTTTTTTTTGTATTCGCGTAATATTACTGTTTTTCTAAATAATGAAGATGGTGAGGAAATAAATGACCCCGGAAGTTATAATGGATTTTATAAGAATTAACTTATAAATTGAAAAAAGTTGAAATTTCGGTTGGGGGTATTTTAGTTTTTTTCCGCTGGATTCACATTTCTCGGGTCGCGTAATATTACTGTCTTTCCAAATAATGAACATGTCAAAGAAATAAGTGTTTCTAGAAGTTTCAATGTATTTCATGTAAGAATTAATTTTTAAATTAAAGAGAAGAAATGTCATCTTTACTAAAATAAGCTCCCACCGTTTTCTCAGTTATTTCCACGTCATTTGCGCGCTTTTGTAATTCCGCTAAATACACATGAAAAGTCAAGAAAAATCACAAAAACATCATGATAAGCGTTTGCACGCGTTTAACGAAGAAGCGACTCCCGACAAAGGGAGAAATGCAAATGACGCATAGTAATTGCCAATTAAACGAAACGGACGATAAAACCTCATTGCCCGCAAGCATTCCTCGTCGCGGACTGCGCCTGCGGCGAGGCTCGCCAGCAATTTCGATAAGTCGATCGGCACGTTGATAAAATTTGTTGACACGACGTGGGTAAAAAAAGAAAAAGGGAGAATCGCAGCGAGCGTCGCGCGCGCGGTATGCCGCGCGGCCGGGAGAGCGAGTCGAGCGGCGCGGTGCGGCGACGGCCGTTTCGGAGGGTCGCGCAAGAAACGCGATGAATTACAGTTAACACCGAAGTGTTCGCGTTCTTGTAGCGGTTGTAAAGAGGCTCTTTGGAATTTGCCGAAGGACTATTACAATTAAGAGCGGTTAGAGCGAATCGCCGGGAGGCGCCCGAGGCGCGCGCGGATCGAGAAATTCCGCGGATAGCCGTGCGCAATGATAAGCGCTCCGCGTGTAGCCGTTAAGCTTTCGCTTTTCGTTTAGACGTCGCGATTCGCGTTGAACTTTGGCGAGCTTTTGACGACGGCTTTTTACGGAGGTTGCAAAATATCCCGCTAAAAAGAAATTTTCATCGAAATTTTGGTGTTTTTTATTTTGCATTGAGAAAAGTAACATGATTAAAATAACAAAAAACATCTGGTTAAACGAGTTTAGTTGTTCTAACCAAAATCCTGGTAAGTTGAACTAAATATTTAGTTATTCTAACTGAATGTTTCATTATTTTAACTACATGTCTAAGTACACAGAGAAAAATGATTACTTGGATCTACTAAAGTTAGGTACCTACTTGCGGGATCGCAAATAATTATCAATTTACATTAACTAGATCGTTTTTCATATTAATTTCATATTTCTTCCTCGGAATCACATAGATACTATTCCACATGATTATAAGGAAGAGATTTTAAATTGATCTATTAAAAAATGTCATTGACAGTAATTAATAATTACTTGCAACCCCGCAGCAAATCATTTTCAGTAGATTCAACTAATTCTTTTTCTCTGTATAATTATGCTCACCAGAAAATGGTCAATTTAACCAAACACAAATGGAGGATCCATATTCCATCGAATGGTTTTGGTTACAGTCTCCAGGATTTTGGTTTGATTCGTCGGATTATTTTTCTCAATATAGACGAATGAACATTTTTTAGTTTATATCACCTATTGAGAGTATTATATTTTATATAAAATGTCTACCCGAAATTGACTGACATTGTGGGTTCCTCGCGAGATATCGCGAGGGAAGACGCTATAAAGATATATCTACCGCGCACAGGGTAAAACGAACCACGTGCCGTGGTCACGGGAAGTCCGAGCACGACAAAGAGCGCCGAGGCCTCGCTGGAACCGTTCTCGTTCCACTCCTCGTTAAAGCAGGGCAACCATCCGACTATATTGCCCGTGGCTTTGGTCACGCTTCGAGTTTATTGCCCTACTCGTAATCATTGCTTGGATACACAATTAGTGGCCGCTGAACGCCAAGGCCCAGACAAGGCGGAAACTTCCCTTGAATTCGGGACTTCTGTAGAAATCACTTGCCGCTGTTTTCTTTAAAATAGTCCGGCTTTTTATTTGATTAAAATATCAACTTTAAATAAAGAATTTCCTCTATAAAATCCACTATTCGTATATCACTTTTCAAAAAAAAATGACTAAAAATTATAATAGTCTAAGTCCACTTTGATTGATGCATTATTATTATTTGAACTATAACGTATCCGATTCATTCGAATTCGATGTATTAGCTTTTAGGCGCGCCAATCAAAGGTAAACTTCACGCTGAATAATTCATAGTGAGTAGTCGAAATTGCTATATCTACACCGAACGGATTTGGACGATCCAGGTAGATGATTCTGCTTTTAACGAGTTTCGAGTAAACTACGCTTATTTGAGTTAAACGAGCATGTCGTTTCGACGCAAATATTTAATTGTATTAACAGCGTCCGATAAAACCAAATCAATATTCCGTCGAACCGAAGAAAATTTTACTCGGAAGCGCGTTTGAATACTTAAATTTCTCTTGATCACCTTTTTCCTCAGCTCGTAATCGCACTTTCCAGTGTAATTACAAGATTTAAATCGAAGTTACAATTCGCACTGAGTTATAATCTCGACTCATTCCAACAATTGAACCGTCATTTTTTTCCCCTCGATACTAATTATTTCGATGAAGCAAGGTCACCGAACATATACAAAAAAAAACAAATCCATTCACACACACTGAGACAAAAATAATTACACCAACTATTTTCGATTCAACTGCACCAGTTTTGTAATCAGCACCAGCTATACGCGGTTATCGCAACGATTCTCTTGTTCCGGTAATCAAAAATAGTTAAAACCATAAAAACTGGCGCTGATTAGCGAACTTGAGCAGTCGAGTCCAAAATAGTTGTCGCAATCACATTTATCTCATTGCAACAAACGACGCCGTGCAAACGAGACAACAGGTGTCGCGCAACCCCTGCGGCGCGATCCCGACTCAACGAACGCATCATCCCGACGATTCTCGCGCCCCCGACTTATCCGCGCGAGCGCTCTCCCTCTCTCTCTCTCTCTCTCTCACCTCCGTCGCTTCTTTTTCCGTCGCCTCCGTCGGCGAGGTCGCCTCCTGATTCCGGACAAGCGGGTGATGGTCGTTCTCCGTACCGGTTTCAGGGCCGTTGCTACGCTCCCTGCGAGGCCCTCTTCGGCCGCTCTTCCCTGCACCGGGGGCCTTCCCTCCGCCCCGGCGCTGGACCCCGTCGTGGCTGACGCCTCGCCGCGCGGCCCTCGGACGCTTCCGCCCGTCCCGCTTCGTACGACGACGGATCACCGGTCACCTCGAGCTCGACGCTCGCCGTCGCAAGTCCCAAGCGCCGCCGCGGCACTGCCGACGACACATCTGTCCTCGCGAACTCGCTACGCACTGCCGGGGTGTACGGGGCGCGGGGTCCATTCACCATCACCCTTTCTCGCTTCGTCGAACGATTCCGCACACGCCCTGCCGCGCGGAACGCGTCTCATCGACGGGAAGCGAGACGACGTCGTCGAATCGTCCTCGCCTCCATCGAACGGATCGATGACGAGGAGTGTCGCGCCTCCGGCGAGAGTCTCGTCGTCCTCCCTCCGTCGAGTTAGCGCGCGAGCGAAGAAGACGCGCAGCAGCGTTTGCCTTTATATTTACTCGCAGCTGAAGTGGTGTTAGCGAGGCGTGAGGTGTGAAAGACACGCACGATGTATCGAGGCTCGTCTACCGCGCGAAGACCGGCCGTTCGACGCGCACTGCGAATGAAGAAGAATAAAAAAAGAAGCGAGCGATATGATCGTGTTCTAACTGCGACTCGTCATCCGCCGGAGCGAGGAGCGTCTCGTAGTCGGCTGCGTTTCGGCGAAATCTCGTCGCCGGCTCTCTCTCTCTCCCTCCCTCTACGGCATATCGCTCGCTGCTTCGCAGCTACGGACGAGACGGCCGGGAGGCTACAATGTTTCCGCGGGAGTATGCCGGGACGATTACGTCGGCTTCGGCTTGCCGTTGGCTCTCGTTCGCTCGTTCGAGTTTTCAAGGTCCTCCTTCCTCGTCCTCCGTCGCATGTCGAGCGCCGAGTCGCTCTTCGAATTCGAGGAAAAATTGTATATCGTGGGCGGGGAAATTCCTGCGGCAATCGCTCTCCCTCGTTGATTCTCTTCTTTCGCAGGAGGGATTTGGATTTTTCTTCTCTGCTTCTCTCGGAGCGGAAGCGAAAACTCTCGCGGGCAATCGCGCTCGCGGACTCGTCCGACCCTTTCTCCCCTCCTCGTCGCCCGAACAGACCGGGAATCGCGAGGCGATCGTTCGTAATACGCGCGCACCGTGACGCCGGGATATCGGATGAGGGGAAACCCGCCGATCGCGTTCGAACCCACGCAGCGGACGCGCGGGTGTCACGTATCTTTGCGAGAGATGCGACGACTCTGATCCGCGAACTCGCTTTCGCAGCCTCCACCGCGCGGGACCGGAGCGCCGCGACGCGAGACGCCCTGCACATGCGTTGAGTTTCACCCCTCTCCACCCCCCTCGATCCCCCCGCCCACCCCGTTTCTCCCGCGCCCTCCTGAGTCCTCCACGGTGGTAGTGGAGGTGGTGGTCGTGGTGTATAGTACCCCTGAAAGCGAGGGACTATCGCGCGCCGTCACGTCGCTCCTTTGTGCGTCAACAAAAGCCTCGCGCCCAAGAGAGAGAGAGAGAGGCCTGTATACAGACGACGCGTTTCAGCCATGTTTCCAACCACCCACGGTGGAACCTGTCGATAAAATGGCCTCGTAGACGCGCGCGGGGTGTGCGGCTATCCGCGAACGGAATGCCGGTGCGCGAATGACTTGAACTCGATTTGCCGCGATTGGCCGCGATGACGGGTTTATCGGGTCGCGATTTTTGATGACGAAAGTCTCGCGACGAATCCTATTCAGGGGTTGCGAGACAATTCAGCACTGAGAAAAACATTTGCTTGATCGAAGTAAGCGTATTTTTTAATAGTCCTAAAAGCGTATTTATTCGATTAGGATGAATATTCATCGAACGAATATAAATATTATGGATTGAATTCAATATTATTTGAATCTGATCGATATTCATTCGAATCGAATAAATGTGCTCTCAGGACTATCCGAGAGCATGTTTATTTCGATCACGCAAACTCTTTCTCAGTGTGGGTAGGATCTCTTTCTTTTTGGGATGTCGAGGAAGATTTCTATTTTCACGTGCTCTCCGCGTGATGTTGTTCTAGAGCGCATTTCGATGATTTATTTTCAGTATGGTTTCCTCTTACGATAACAACTGCACCTCCGATACATTGAGGGAAAAGGTTTAGTTGAATACGAACCTGATAGAAAAATTAAGGACGAAAACTTGTACAAACGATACCAATAACGTAATCGTCGATCCACAGTAGATATATCGATCCAAAGTCCATTTTATTATAGTTTCATACTTTGAGAATGAAATGATGACTAATTAAAAAAAAATTGTTTATATCACACTAATTCTTGCACCGAGAAAACAATGTATTTGTAGTTAATAAATGTTTATTCGAATATAGCAAAATAAACATTTCATTGAATCGAGTAAATATTCGTTAATTATTACGATATTTATTTGGAAACAACCATTATGAATGAAATAAACATTTTAACAATTAGCATATATCTTCTCGTCCTTGCGAAATATTTATTTCGCTACATCTAGAATTACATTTACCATATTAATTGTTAATAAACCGTCCCCTCGGTGTGCCTATAGAACGCATCGTCACTTGCATGGTTTCCAACGGGCCGACGCAGTGACGCAACGACTCTCCACCGCGCCTCTCGCGCGCCTCCCCGAAGCCACGTCGCCTCGCGCTCTCCCCGCATCAACCGATCCACCTTTCCGTTCGCGCGTCCAGGCGCGAGGGCCCGAAAGGCGTCACGAGAGCGGAGCGCGACCCGGATTGACTGCGGAGCATCGGAAGAACCTTTTAGAAGAACGTGCCCGGCCTACGGCCCCGGCGGTAAGAAAATTGCAGGAAATCCAGAGTCCGTCCACGCGCGGAGAACTGCCGACAGATACGGCCGTCAATCTTTCAGCAGCCGTCGTAAAGCTATCAGCCGTCCGCCAACATCGCGCGCCCACCGGCATTGGGCTAGGGATACTTTTATGCCGGCGCGAGACGCGCGCGCGCGCCCTCTCCGCGCGACGAGCGCGCGGCGCGATATATCTATCTCTAACGCAGTAGTAGGCAGGAAACGATATAAATAGTTGAGGTAGGTATAACACGCGCGTCCCGATGAATATCGACCCGTCGGTCCTCTTTGGAGTCGCGCGCGGCGGTCCTGCTGCCGCCCGCAAGACCGGGCGCGTCGGCGGACACGGTGATGGATTTTTGGGAATTTATAGCGAGTAAATTTCGAGTCTCGCGTAAAGTTTTCTCGACGATTGGCGAGGGCGAATTGCGGGGCCGTAAATCTTCGCGGGCGATATAAACAATGAGAGGAGATATCTCTGGAATTCGATTGATGCGAGTATCACGTGTACGTGATTCTTTAAATTTTCGATTTGATACTCATCGGGGGTGTAACTTTGTCAGAGGGGAAAAAGACGGGGCGATGATTTTTCGGGTTTTATTGCGAACAGATTTCGCGAGTTCCTCGTAAAGATCGTTCGATGAATCAGGAGTGGGGAATTTTAGAAAATATTTCGGATTCGGCGAATCTCTACGGACGCATTTATTTCTTTAGATTTAAGTTACGGTGGTGTTCGTTGGAATCGCTTCGATGAGGAGTGTGAAGGAAAAGCATACGACGGGCGCTTTGAGAATGTATTGCACATAAATTTCGTTCTCCTCGTAAAATTTCGTACGACAATTTGACGACCAGATTTCGAAACGCTAAATCTCTACCGACGGTATAAATAATACGGAGTATATCTATATTTGACATCTCATGGTTACATAAACGTCTCTTCTTTGGTCATTCGATAATAAAAGCTCCACGTTGTACTTATACGCTCTAAGACCTCAACTCGACGTCGATTAAGACTCACCACCCAGGGCAGTTAAGAGTTTCACGTATATCTATAACGCTCCGAACGAATCATCGTACCTGAAACAGAAAATATAAAAAAAACATTAGTCGAGAAGCATCCCATAATTAGACAAGAAGTGTATACTGAAAAAAATATTTTTCATTCAACCATCGGTGAAATTGAGTACGGCGACACATGGTGCAATTTGGTTCTTAAGCAATTTTTTTTTATCGAAGATGAGAAAAATGTGGGCAAAATTATATACCGCGTGTTTTTTTCATTTTTCTTCATCGGTCTTATCTGAGCTGGAAAATGACATTTTGAAATGCAGCTACGTCATCGTGTGCTGTGAGTCTATCTCTCTCGCACTCGCAGCCTAACATAAGTACATCTCTCTCTGGCGTTTCGCTGACGTCACGACGACGTAGAAAGAAACGCATTTATAACTCGGTGAATAATTATTTTTTCGGCTATTTTCTTTCTCGTTTGATAAGCATTGAATATGTATGCAGATTACAAATTGAATTTAAAAATAGGAATATTTTATTCACATTTAAAAACCGAATTGTCGTCACACAGTAAAGCAACGAACGCGATACTTTCCCCGAAATGGTAAATCTATCATTCAGCATAACAGTGATCAATACACTCTCCTCTCCGTGCATCGCTCAAAGTGGCCAGACAAGCGCGGGTAATACGAAACGGCGCGGCGCCCGCGGCCAGAAATTAACGGGACGCGGAATTGGCGGAGCAAGAAAATCGTAAAGTAGGCAGCGGAAGTCGAGCCGCGAAGGCGAGGCTCCGCCGATCAGCGGCCGTGAAACAAAGCAGATGCCGCCAGCCGTGTAATTGGACTCCGCGGGTCTTGATTCTCCTTTTGAGAGGAAGAAGAACGAAGCGCGCCATCTTTCTTATTTACTAATCGAGACCTCCGCCGAGACGCGCCACTGTGCCAGCGCGGTCTCGCCGCGGTAGCGCGGCGGTAGCAGCGGTAGACACGGACCGAGCTCGCGTGTTTGCCCAGTTGGCTCTTGATTGTGCGGCGACACTTCCCCCCACCCGTTCTCCTTCTTCGCTCCACGGTACCACACTACGCCGCGCCGCTACGTACCATCCGGGCGAGCGCCCTTCTCTAACCCTTTCCTCTCTCGCAGTTAACTCTCGCTCGTCTCGCGTGATCGCACGATAGGATGTCGTGATGACGGGGCCGGGTCTGTACGCGTGGTCCGTGCATGCGACGCCGAAATGGCGTGACCCAGATCGCCGTGACGAGGAGGCGTCGTTTGCACGACGCGCGTACCGCCGGAGCCCGCGCGGGATCTCATCCAGTCGTGAGTAGTACTCGATCGCCCGCGGTTTCAGTTCGACGATATTCGAACTTCGGAGAGATCGAGAAAAAGGAGTGCACGTGCGTAGTTGAATCGAATACGTATGCATTTCTGGAGCGCGTAATTAGTTTATTATTCGTAATGAATTTTCGTTAATCGATTTGATCGAGTTTGGGCAACACGATTTTTTATTCAGTCCATCGAATGACATCTATTTTTATAAATTCTCGCGACTCGACTATTAATTTTTTCCAGTAAATAGCGGTGATTCAAAAATGAGAAACAGAAGGCTGTTAAATTTCGTCTTGACTCTGAAACACTCGATGTATCAGCTATGTATTAATTCTTATAATAAAAATTAACATATAAATGCCTACGAAATATTATATAATGTATTCTCTCATTTATCCATTACAAGATCACAAATTCAGTAATTGTTCTTCTAAGATCAAAATTCTCGTAATATTCCGATTGTAGTTTTCTTACGAAAACACCTAATAAAAACTTTTCGTAACACCCCACGACGAGTGCTTAAAAATCAACCAAGCGTGTTGCGTTTCCTCGAGGCGCGCAGACGGCCTCCCTCCCTCAGCACGTATTCCTCGAGACGTAGGTACTTCAGAGAAACGGCGATAAAGCGCGAAAGGCCGGAGATCGCATTTCCCGCTCATATAGCTATAGCGCCCGCCGAGGTTTCGTGAGTAGGTGTACCCGATATAAGAGAATCTCGCTATAGAGCGGCGAACTCGCCGCGCGGGAGTAGCCGCGGAGGCGAAGCCAGGGAAGTTTCGCTCGAGAGCGTGACGGGGGTGGAACGAAGGGTGGCATGCTACGGACTACGGGCGAAGGGAGAGAGCGGGGCGCGGTGAGGGGTTGCGGAGGGAGACTAAGGGGTGCGAGGGGATGAGCCAGAGTTGGAGCGATGGCAGAGTATTGATTTAGTGGGCTTCACCGTCTCCGTCTATTCATCTCTCTCGTTCTACATTTCCACGTCTCCGCGCGGGTCTACGGTTGGAGAAGAAAGAGGGAGTGTGTATTAAAATAATCCGGAATACCAGCGCTCGCGATTTGTCCGGAGCGCGATGTCGGCTAAGATTGTCGAAATTGTTGAAGGGGAGGGATATGATTAGCTTGGCGACCAATTTTTAACGAATAAAATGTGATTTATACTTTTAAGAAACAAAGAGTCTTATGCAATTCTTTACGATGATTGCAAGCCTTGACGACTACTGAATTTCATGAAAAATTTGGAATGATGTATGGCCACCTGTACGGTATACCTATCGTAATCTCATCGCCTAATTATTACACAATATTTATGAGAATGATTCTGAAAAGTACGGTTGACTGGCGACTTAATTTTTCACGTATGATTTATACACGCGAACGTGCTTATCCACCTAGTCGAATTCGTCGATTACGAACATCGCGATTCTCTATTATCGCGAGTAAGTGTAGCGCGGCCCAAAATAGTTTCTCCGCACCTGCGTGATCCGAGGAATAAGAAGCCCCGCGAAAGAAACAGCTGGCATCGAACATTTCATCGCGAATACGTATATCCAATTTATTCAGAAATTGAAAATTCCGATCAATCATCGATTCCACTATCGACCGAGGCGCGAACCGGAGTCAGCTGTTCCAAATCGCATATTTACACGATTCCCATTGCTCGTCGAGTCCGGTTAGTACTACGGTGAGATGTTGCTCGTACTGCGGCTTCGGAATAAACCGAATAAGCCGTCTGAGACCTTAAAAATACGACATTTTCCGAGAGTATTCCACGGAGTAAAAGCCAGTTCTCATCCCGCCTCCACACAGCCCATTTGCGCCGATCGATAACACACCTCTCGTTTCCCACTCAGCAATAAATACGGATATTTTATTCGATCGTTATTGCGTACAGTTGTAAAAAGATGCAAAAACTGAAAAAATACAAAAGCTGTATCTCGACGAGTACTACGACTGCGCCAAAAACCAGAAAGATCCAATTTGCAGTTTCCAAGATTTTTAATAAAAAGTCCACAAAAAAAACCCAAGTTTACGAATTCATCTGAGCGGACCGACGCGAATGCACATTCGGCGAAACGGAAAGCGGAATTACGAAGGGCCGAATTGATAATAATTTTTCACTTACACCTCATCCGCGATAACGTCAGGACGTGTGGAAGGGAACTTGGCGATGTTATCTCTATACAGTTAAGAGGTGTTTACAGCTCCGGCAGTGAATCTGCGGGTAAGTGGGAGAGAAAATGGCAGTAAATATTCCTCGGTCCTGCTCTCTCTCTCTCTCTCTCTCTCCCCCTCCCACCCTCCGGCTTCCACTCGCCGCGCGCCTCACCGTTTCCCCGTTGCCACCCTCCCTCCCGCACAATCCCCCACGCCCTGCCATCCTAGGCACTCGTCGCGACGCGGAATTCCAATTTACCCTCTTCGGTCCTCCTTCTTCGTCGATTGGAACCCGCGCGCTTCAAAACGAAAACACCCAATTGATTACATTTCGCTGCCGCCCTTATCTTCTCTCGCTTCCTTCGGGTCTTCCCCATTTCCGCGAGGCCACTTTCCCCGCGAAGTTTTATCGACGAAATAAATTGCACGATCCTTTCGAAGCGCGCGCGCGCACTTGGCCGTCGCTTCACGCGCATGCTTCCAATTTTGCGAAAGTTTTAATTGCTCGATCTCTACTTGTTGATCGTATACAGTTGGGCGGAAGCAATTCGAGTTGTCGCGACGTCGTTTTCGACCCGGCACGGATTATCGTGCCGAATTAATTGCTTCCTCGGCGGAAATGAAAAACTAATCGGATTGCAAATTCGTTGCGCCAAAAGCGGTGGATTTGTAATTCGCAGTTTTTTAGTTTCTCAAATCAACGAAAAATAGTTTTGCACAAATCGAAAATGAGTATTTCGACTTAATTTTTTTACACGACCAAAGAAACGGGCGACATCAAAATGTTCACATCATACGTTGAACAGTAAAGAGATTACGATCTTTAATCACGACGAAGAACACCGCCAAACGACGTCGTCAAGTGGGTTACCCCTAAAAAGACGAGGGAGAGCTTGACGGCAATTAGGTGCTAACCTCGCGGCCACAATTGCCCCGGCGACTACCGCGCACGACGGAGGAGCGGAATTAGAGGAGACAAAGTAGGTGGGTAGCCGGCAATTCTCTCTAGCATTGCGTGCCGTTGCGTCCCTCTTCGCAACGTTGTTTTTAAATCAAGCCATTATGACACCGGGGGAATGGAGTTGCCAAGGAACTACCCTGTTCTCACCCCCCTATTCGTGGGACGCGTCGCTCTCGAGCATTTAATCGTCTCTTCCTTCCCTTTGACCCTAAAAATAAGGACACTCTGAAAAATGTATTTAGCTAATCCAGCTATATTTCTGGCTGCCTCAGACACAACTAGATAAATGTTGCTAGCGTAGCAAGAATTCTTGCTATTGCGAAGAAAATTATCACTGCAATTGCTATAATTTTCTAGTTGTGGCCAAATTTTTTTGAGCGGACCTTCGCTTGTACCCTCGATTTTTATCTACCGCAAAACTTTCCGGGTGTTAAGCAATCACGACGATCTGCGTGCTGATGAAAAGTCGTCATCGAGATGAAACTTTTGCATAGTGACATTATCCTTTGAGGCACGCCCTTTTGGCTGAGCCGAAATATCAGAAGAAAGGTTACTACGCTTCGCCTTATTAGTGAGCCATCTACAGTTCGGAGAAAGGGTGCTTTCACCCTCGTCGGGAAGGCTTTGTTAGAGTATAAAAAAATTGCGAAAAATAAAGAACTATCTTTATTTTTAAGATAACGAATTTTTCACTCATTTAAAATTGAAAATTATACCCTCGAAGACATAACGCAACCTTGACCCAAATGAAAAATGACCTTTCAACATCAACCAATCAACGACAAATACATAAACAACTATATATTGAGTTTCTAAGAATGCAGAGCGATTCTTCGTCGAATTACAATAATTCAAAACTAAAGTCTCCTCCGATAATAACAATCGAGGACAATTTATCGAATATAAACTTGTTTTCGGGTTTCGACAACGCTTTAAAGCACCATTTTCGACGTGAACTCGACGCCGATCGACGCTTCCCGAACGGTCACGATATTCGACCGGAGTTTTCAGAATGCAGTTTCGAAAACGTGGGAGTCTCGCATCGTGAGAGTAGCGCAGCTGTGCCGCGCCGGTACACCCTCTCAGCTCCGGCTGGCCACACAATTACCCAGATACGGCATTGAGAGGAGGAGAAAGGGGGAGGGGGATACGGGGGAACGAGGAGGTTACGCGAGGGATGACGAGGATGCGGGACGTGAGGGGGGTAAGGATCCGGAGGGGATGGAAACGCGTTGCTGACGGCGGTTCGACCGATACGAGAACCACCGCGTAGCTGGAAATGAAAGGCCAGGCCGATAGGCGATAACTCACTCGTGAACCAAACGTGGCAACTGAATCCAACGATGCACGTGCTGATTCGAAGAATGGGTTGCGCTGGAGGAAAGGAGTCGTGGTAACGCTATCCATGCGAACGTTTTTTTTTTTGGCTTTCGAACGGTTAGCAGGTTTTGACGACTGCGACGATGAGTAATTTTAGAGAGACTGGAATTAAATCGATCGAATTTGAGGGATTAGTAGATATCTTACGAGATAAAGCACGGTAGATTAACGAACGTAGAGGGGAAAAAATGCAATAAATTGAGGTACAAACTACAATATAACATATCGTCTAGAGAAACTAGGTTATAAATTCTTTTAAAATTTACTCTTCGGGATGCGAAATATCAGGGATAAATTGACAATCAGAGCAACAATCATTAATCGTCTACCACTTTTAGCACACAGATTTACTTATATTGAAAACTGGTGTATGTAGAATCCTTGCATTATTGACGTCGAGAGCTCATCACTTGAACAGTACCTACACATAATCGACCAACAAAAGTCAAACGAGATTCTGAGTCACTATCGCCAAGTTTTTTACCAGTAGATAGATACAAAAAAATTCGACGACAAATAAATTTATCTACGAATATCTTCGACGGGTTTAATATTGCACAAATCCCTTTATACGTTAAAATAAATGTTAAAATGCTTCGATTATTTCTCCGACGGATTGCCAAGGATTAGACGCGATTCACTCGATTATTTTAGTCACGTCACAAATTTTTCAGGTTAGCTATATTCACTGCACAAGTCGATTTATGAAAATGTATTATTTGAAGTACGGGAAAATGAAAAAAAAGGGGCGGAAAATAGCCAAAACGTTTCCACGTTGTCACAACCGAAATTACCATCAGGTCCGCCCGCCAGTCCTCCACTGATTTTGCCCGTTCCAAAACGACGTCAGAATTTTTAGTTTTCTCTTCGGCAAGCGTGCAATTTTCTCGAGCCTCGTCCGAGGGCCAAGGTGGGGACAAAAGTGAAACTTCCACGGCATTGTGCCGCTTTTTCCGACTTTTAACAAAAATAGAGGGCCGACTCTCACGGCCGCCGACTCTCGGAAGGCAAAACTTTCACTACCATAAAAATATAAAGCCCTCTTCCCAGCCCCCCGCCACGGCCCGTTACGTAAAACGGAGGCCCTAAATCTTCGCGCCCGCTATCCGACTTTGGAATCTTATTATGGACATAAAGTTGTAGCAAACAAAGCGACACGAGGTATTTACCACCGCGCTTCCTTATTGCATGGCAGTCGTTTTAGTACCACGAGGAGGAATGATAATTCGAACACGACTTTGCCTGATTAGACGCTGACCGCGACGGGCGGCTCTGTGTGATGGTGAAAAAAAAAAAGTCCAATTTACGAGCAATATTCATTCCGGAGAGTCGAGTTAACGGCGGAAGCGTAAACCTGTTCGATCCTCTTTATTAAATAAAAACTCTGGTTTCGAAATCGTCGGCATTTCGACAGATTAAGTCATCAATTCCAAGCCTGAGCTGGTGCTAAGTCTACTAATACGATTTTATAATGTAATAGAATGCACTGAGAAAAAAAAAGATTAAAAATTATTCCGTTAGAAGGATAATCTGAGTACGAAAGGTAAAATAGATCAAAAATTATTCTAAGGAAGGATCATTTTTTATCTGTTTTACCTTTCGTGCTAATATTATCCCTCTAACGGAATAATTTTTAATCTTTTTTTTTCAGTGTGCGTGGAGAGGTACAAATTTATTGGACTGTGCAATTATAACGGAACAAATTAACAAAGGTAGGTACCTAATAAAAATGAAATCTTTATGACGTTCATAGAATTATATTCATTTTTCGTTTATTATTCAATGAATCGAATTTTTATTTACTAGAGAGCTTTTCGAGCGTAACATACGAGCATTTAAATTTAAAAAAAAATCATTTTTATAAAAGATTTCATTAACAAAAGATTGATTGAGGAAATTTCAGGATATACGCAGTCACAGATGTTAGGTAAAAATTGATTGAAATGCGTCATTCGACGTCTTCGTTCCAGACAATGTTACCTATTTCAATTACGATGGAAGAGATGTTGTCTCGCTATACGTAGTCGAGAGCAGAGTACCGCGCCATTAAATTCAATCGAAAAATCCGATAAACATTGGCGTGGAAAAACTTGCACGGTCGACTGTACGCGCGGTAACCTCCCCTTTGGGGAATAGGGCGGGAAGGAAGAGGCACCCCAGCTCGAAGCGTAGCCAGCAAAAGGGCGGGCAGTTAGAGTGAAATGAAAAGGGAGATTTAGATGTCATCCCCTGACGCGTTCACCTTCCTCCACCTCGATCCTCCTTCGCCCACCTCCCTCGCGGACTACCCATGATGACAGACAGAAACGCCGAGTCGGCTTCCTCAAAAGTCGAAGAGGTGATTTCTTACTTTGTGGAACGACTTCGGGGCGCTGGGGGAAAAAAAAACTTCCAAGTCGCCATGCTCCATCGCGCGTCTTACACGTCAGAATTCAGGTCAGTATGAGTTTTCGTAGAAAAGATATTCGAAATTTAATGTTTAAAAAATATATAATCGGTTTGAATGTTGGAAAAAAAATATGATATTTCGCTTGAATTATAATGCACTGTAAAAGTGAACAGTGAGTGCAATTTTTAATTGTTGGATCAAATTGAATGATTTATTATTTATGTATTTCATTTCGAGTGAATTTTAATCCTCCCCTTTTCCGAACCGTTGCCTTGTAAAGAACGCCAGAATGGAAAATCTCGACAGGGGCTGTTACTTTCCAGAAGTAAGACCTTAAATTTTGTGCGCACGGGGTTAGTTCAGCCAATCAGACGTAACATTGAAAGGGCGGGCTTAATTAAAATCTCCTCGGAGTTAGGCCGCGATATAGTAGCTCTGCTGTGTTCCGCAGCTTCAAAGGCGTTGGCGAGGTACGAGAATGAAAATTTCGGGGCGTGTTCCGTAAATTGAATAATGAATATTCTTTAACGTACGGTTTGACGCACTTGACGACATGTGATGTCCGCCATTTTATTGTCGCACTTATCAAATTCAAAAAATACCTGCGTATAATTAGGTATGTGTCTAGAAACTGACGTTATAATATTACAATAGATGCAATAATTGAACAATTAAATGAAGTGTGTTAATCATTGCGAAATTTTAGTTACATACGTTCTTAAATACTAATTATTATTTTATTAAGTCTATCTGATAGGTATTAAAAATCAATTATTTTCAGAAATTTATATGGATTTCGAGATAAAGTGAAAAGTTAATACAAGTTTTAATTATAATAATGCAATTACGAAACGTTTTATAAGTTAAATTGTAAGTGAAAAGATAAAAATATCGAAAAATCGTTACTTTTTCTAGTTGTTCAGCGATTTAACATTCCGTTGAAAATTTCGCAAATCTAAAATCTAGATTCCCCAGTTAGCCCAAAACCAGAAAAATCATTTCTAATAAAACGTCGAATAAGTTTCGTAGTTTCATCGCTACTTCAGCGTTGCCGGCTGGCTACTAACGAGCCGCGGGGTAAATAAATTAGCATATCGTTTGTTATTCAAATGCTTCAGTTCACTCGTCCGATTCTCAATAAGGCAGAGGAGGAGAAAGAGCGACTACACGAGTTTATCTCCGCAGAGTGTCGACATAACCAGGTAATAAATCAATATTTTTAATAAATGTTTAATTGCTCTGACCATTGCCCACGCGTGTTTAACCTTATAATTATCGAGATAGAATCACGGAAATAAACGCGCCGACTGAATTTGACAAAAACCGTATCTGTGCGTGCATCGAAAGGGGAGAAAAAGCTGAAAATTTCCTCGGCCACGCACAATACTATCTACTATTAAAATTATTTTTTGCAACGTGAAACTGTACAAATAGTGTTTAGAGGAGTTGGTATTTTTATTTAAATTCAATTATTATTCTCATCAGTAAATATAAAGAGGACGAAAATGTTAAGAAAATAATTTTTCCATGAATAAATAAAATTGCAATTTGAAGCTACGGACAAATTTCTAAACTAACTTACATATAATTAAAATTGAAACGAAACAAAAACTCCGATTCAAATAATTAAAGACGTATCTTAAAGGAGATTTTTAATTTAATGAAATTAAAGCTTAATTCAATTTCAGTATGAAATAAATTAGGAAACGTTTCCTCGAATGAAAAAACTCTACATAATATTAAATTATAAATATGCAGGATAATTTTCAAATACATCCGTGGACAGAATCGTATATACCTAAACATTTGCGAATTTCAAACATTCCCCATTCGGAGCAAAGCCACTAGAGAAAACCCGAAGTGAAGGAATTTCCAAGTCCGTAAAAGTCGAATGTCGAAAACTATCTTCATCCAATCGATATAAGTGGATCTATAAATTCAGCCAGGAAACATCCACCCTATATTTACTCTATTATGCAGGACCGTTTTTATAAGCCGTTTACATTTAACGGCAAATAATCGTTTAGATGCCGCGCCGAGATACCGGCTATAAATCGTAGCGCTATGGTGTTGGTAATGTTATGATGGCGCGAGACACGCGTAGGTCAGTACCGTATATCGCTTTACGAGGGGGGAGATGGCAGCACGGAAACAGCTGTACCCCGACGGAGCACCCCGGCTCGTCGGGTGACACTGCACGCCATCTGACGTATTTCCGTTGTAACATCTCCTAGCTGGTGGTTCCCCCTAAATTCCACAGATGGCTACGCGTCGCTTGGCGGGAAACCCACACATATACAGCACACAGACGCAGAGGAACCGCTCGATACATTCGATGTTCATTGTCGAACACATTGAACATTTTTTGTTATTCCCAAAAATTGAGTTAGAATGAAATGAACAAAAAAGAAATACGATCATTTTGATAATCTTCTCTGATGCGCAAATTTCAACGCGAAAGACTACTCCGTCGATATGAATTACCTACTCACCATCCCGCAAAAAATTATCCGGAACGAGTACGTCGTCATTCAATCCCAGCGAATTAGCAGTCACGCGATACGGCGGAACGTGCGTACGCGAAATTATTTCGAACGATACGAAAATATCAGGCCCTCGCATACAAATTAACAGCGGCCTCGTCTGTCAGAGTAGGATAGTGACACTGATACGGAATTTATCGATACTTCCCACGACGCTACGTGTTCGACGTAGTAATTAGAGCTGTCGATTGGGTAGCCGCCTATTAAGATTATCATATATGCTGCGAAGTATATAATTGACATTCAAAAGAGCTTCTCAGCGAGCAATCCTAGCACGTGGTTACGATATATCGAAGTTGATATACTTCAATGTGTTACAAAACTCTACGATCGACACGACTTTCGGACCTCCATTGACCTCTGAATGGCACTGACCTCTTTTTCGATTCAGAGTTTTCTACTTCAGCTTTTCAAAATACCCTCCTGATGTTTTTTGTACCTATTTACGAATGATGCATCACTCAAAAATTTGCGCTTGTCGCAAATGAAATTCTATTCATTGCAAATAGAATTTTCTTTCGGCAAGGAGGGTTCTACTTGCAGTGAATAAAATTCCACTAGCGGCCAGCGCACATTTTTAGAGAGTGGTAAGCGAATACGTGAGTGATACCATATGAGGCTAAACTTACTCACCAGGAGAAAAATTTGAATCGCTATTATCTCGTTTCCTATGGGCTTTTGACTGTGATATCTGTATAATACTTTTTTGAAGATAGCGTTTTTATCTACAATAAAGTCTTATATCGATACAGGCCAAACATTCATAAATAACGAGATAATAGCGATTGAAGTTTCTTTCCTGGCGAGTACACTTGAGAAGTAACTTATCCTTAAGTTTTGATAAGCTGCTCCTCATTTAGTCTCACACAACATACAAAAATTGAAAGACGATTAATATCTACTTAAACTAAAATTTTAGATCTGTTCTCAAACAACGTTGGAATTCGATTTAACGATAGTTATTGGAACGTATAATACAAGTACCTACGGTTTGAAATGGTACATTTGAAATAAGCGATTTAATGCATTCTCCTTTCACATCTGGTATCAATGATCCTTCTTCCTACGAACCATTTCCATTTCTCCTCGAAAATCTACATCGCGCTGAGAACCAAACGCGAACGCGCATAACCAACAATCTGAAAAGTCCGTCGCTCGCGCTAGCGCCAAGATATTTATCCGCGGCGATCCCCCGGGTACTCGCGCGCGCAACTATGTACGTCGCGCTGCTTCTTTTGTTTATCAGCGCGCATAAATGGTATAGCAGATTCGAGTGACGACTGTACTCCCACCGCGGGCGGTCCCGTCGCCTTTTCCGTAAGCGGTTCGTCTGTCCGGCGCGTGGCGCTGCTTAGCAATCAGCCCGATCGACCTACTCCGTTCTCGTAATACCAATCGGACCGCCGGCTGGCCTTCCACGCGGAATCGCCGTTCGCGATGTTTGGGTGGTCGCCGTGACTTGCCAGTTACGAATGTCTATTATTAATACGGGTTGGGAGCACGTGAAGGAACGTCCGTTTTTGTATCGGCCAACTACTCGCGCGCGCGCGCGCCTTGCCCGCCCGATCGACGCGCGGTGTGCGGCGCTCGCGTGAAATTGCACGCGCCGGACGGAATATAGATGAAGCGCCGCGCCGCAATTGAAAGCGGCGCGCGAGGAAAGAAGGAACGTCGGGCGGCAGTGTTTACCTTGCCGATCGATCGTGCGCGCGCGCGTTTGCGGAAGGGAGCGGAGTGCATTTTTATCGCCCTCCTTTTTTCTCTCGGACCCCCTGCGAGTGCAGAACGCCGCGCACGGTAACCACTCGAACGGTCGGTCGGTCGTCTCGTGACTAGCAAATAGCTATGTTATCCCCTCGACGCCTATTTGTAAGCGCCGCGCTGCGGCGTCGTAAAAACTCTCGCGAGGTGCAACATGCGTATGAGCGCGCTAATCGAGGGGAACGAGAGGGAGGGGAGAGAGTGGCGGTCAGGGTCACGCGGTGAGAATTTTATAGGCAACGGGTTTCTTTTTAATTACTTTAGTTATTTTCGGTGGAATTTCTTCGGGAATATTAATTTCGGACGAGATTAAACTGAAATGCTGCCGCGCAACTGCTGTAAAATGTTTCGACGACGTACGATAAAAGTCTGATGAGCTGTAAAACGGTTAGCGCGAAAGGTCAATAAAATACATTATTCGAATATACTGCACGGATAAAAGTTTGTGATAACTATTCTCACAATTCATGTGGCAAGACTGAACTGTTGCCACATATGACATTCGGTACCAGAAATACCTCGATATTTACTAAAAATATATCAAGTGCGGTTATACTTTTAATAAATATCGACATATTTATGATACTGAACGTCATATGCCGCAATAATTCAATCTTACCGCATGACTTGTGAGAACGGTTACCATGAACTTTTCTCCGTGTATCACGCGCCAATGCAGAATCGATACCATAACCTATCCCATCGCAAAAAAAGGCACGATCCCCGGGCAAAATCGAATAGTCGACTGCACGGGAGACCGACCATTTTCCGTCATCTCGCGCATCGATAGCCGACGGACGCAAGTATAACGATCTCGGGGGAGAGAAGATAAATGATAGCGAGCGGCGGGGGATGCAGCTCCGTCGGACAGGTAGTAATACTCTTCGCGGAGGCTGTAACTCATCCCGCGCCGCGGAGACGGCGATGGGCTATCAGAAAAAGGAGGAAATCATAATATGGGTAAAAAGGGAGGACCGTATAGTGTGGGGCGTGCGAGCTCGGGGGGAGATCGGACGGGGACCAATTAGCCCGCATAACTGTTTTACGGCTGACGTCGCCAGTTGGCCGATGCCGGATGCTTCGGGAGATCTTATCGAGCGATGAGACGAAGTTACACGTAAATTTCACGTATCGTGCCCTGCACGAAAAGCCATGACGAAATTTCGTCGTGCGAATTCAGGACATTGGGAGAAAAATCCGATTGAAGGAACCATCATTTAAGTAACTAGAAATCGTGGTCGATTTTGGCACCGACTATAACCCTGCACAGAGAAAAAAAATAGTGGATCTCTGACTAAGTCGTAGGTTCCGAGCGGGGAACGCCGATCAAGTTATTTGAATTTAATGAAATGGTTATAATGATTATAAAAACTGTTTGGCGAAAATCAGCTGTAGCCAATTTTAGCGAATTATTGATTCAGATAACTAGATCTACGTTCCCCGCCCGTGATCGCTAATTTAGTCAAATCTAGGTACTACATTTTTTCTCAGTGTACAGTTGTTCTAAACTGTGATATTCTGATTATGGTAACAAGAGATCAGGATTGTGCTGCAACCGAGTTAACTAACAGCCGATTTAGTCAAATTTACTTCATATTTCTCTCAGTGTATTGACGAAAAAAAAAATGTAGAGCAAGGGCTTGAGCAACAAGGACGGTGGAAGAAAGAAAGAAAGAAAGACGGGGTGGGGAAACCGGTATCTCGAAAGATCAAAGAAAAAATCTCCCTTTTCCCGAGCCCCCCCGAAAGCCGACGGCCGCGACGCTGTCGTCGCCGCGGCCGTTGTTCGCCACCCGGAACGGGGAGAGGTGGTCTGTTCCACGTCTCGCGCGGTCCACCCTCCTCCTCCTCCTCCTCCTTCTGCTGCTGCTGCTCGACTCACCGAACCTTCGGAGCTCTTCGAAGATCGAGCACGTCACGCGCCTTCGTAGCGCGGCGGCGAAAAGGTACAGCGAAATCTCGCGTGCGCCTCGAACTCGTTACATATATTAGGAGGTTACATTAAAAGCCGCTGCGCTCTCCTGTAGATGGATCTGACTACTTACATCGTGCGTAGCGACTAATATTTCTTGTATCACTCTAAATTATGGACATATCTCATCAAGATTCAATCAGGAAAGAAACATTGATGGAGCTTGAATGGAAAGTTCTCCCGCACTCACACTGAAAAAAAGAAAGATTCAAAATTATTCTGTTGGAAGGATCATCTGAGTACGAAAAGTAAAATAGATCCAAAATTATCCTAAGGAAGGTTAAATTGTAAACCGTGGAAGTTTAATTTTTGATGTATTTTACCTTTCGTACTCAGATTATCCTTCTAACAGAATCTTTTCTTTTCTTTTAATCTTTTTTTTTCTCAGTGCAGCGTGGTCGCGAGTGATTATCATTTATTTAGATCGCGATGCAACATGACTCGGAAGATACACACTTCCATGATTACTAAGAAGTCAAAAATTGGGTTGCCCAGTCGATCAGCCCAAAAAGCAGACAAATCTTTCGTCGCGGAATTCCACTTCTGCCAGAAAAGTGGGGAAAGATTATAGCCTCCGAAGACAAATACTTTGATTAATGTGTTCACACATTTTATTAAGACATAATGTTTTCGAAACAAGAAAAAAACAGCGGCTTTCAATGCAACCCCCTGATAAATCGCGCGTCTCACGCTTCACGGGCGAATTCTCCCATCCCCGAACGCGTTTATCTCGCTCGCGCATCATCAATGCGGCCCCGATTCGCCCGCCGAATGAATATACCTCCGACGACGCGATTTGCCACGGTCGCGTCACCGTGAAAAAAAAGGCACTCGCGCGCGTACGCCCATCTCCGCGCGGTTAATAATCCCGTTACACGCGGGGCCCTCACCCGCAGCGCGCCGCTGCTTCTAGCCGCGCGAGTAATGGACGCGCGCCGAGGCTTAAAACCCGATCCTCTCTCTCTCTCTCTCTCTCTCTCTCTCTCTCTCTCTCTCGCTGTGCCGAAGACCGCGCGCGCGCCGAGGGCGTAAAAGGGGAGAAGCGAGAGAGATAGAGAGAGAGGCCGCCTCGTCATCCGTCAACTGTCAAACGTCCGACCAATCCTGCACGCGGGAACGCGGACCCGGCCCCAACCACCCACTGGCCCAAGGGCGAACAGCGGCGGAGCCTCACCTCACCGCGGTTCGAGAGTCACGGTTCTCGCGTGTGTATGGGCTATGGGGAATTCTTGCCGTGGGTTAAAAAATGGATTTTTACGCCGGGGAACGAGGGGAATGCGAGGATCGTCGAGAGGAAATGGAGAAAAATTCCGGTTTTCGCGCGTGCTGGAGAGATTATTTCTTTTGGCTCTTTTTGGGCTACTTTGGATTAAATCGAAATGTCGGGTGGGATTAAAGATGGAATCAATTTTCAGTCGGCTTTTTATTGGGTGTGGCAAATAAGTAGGTACCTATTTTTCTGGAAGTTGATTAAAAATTCATTGTGATTCTCGTCGCATTCGAGAGCTTGATACAGTGACCGATAACTATGGTGGAATTGCTACAGAGATTTCTAACGATGTTATATTAAAGTTTGGAGCAAAGCTTAATGATATTATTTGTGCTTCAACTTTGATCCAGTCAGGCTGACTATAAAGAATTGAAAACTTTTGTGTTGTATTTTAAAATCAACTGATTCTTCGTGTTAATTTAATAATTTCTGTGTTAATTTCAACATAGATAATGTTGGACTAACACAAAGAATCGATTGATTTTAGCATACAAAAATGAATGAACCGATTCCAACACGAAATTTCCAACTATGTAGATATACGCTTCAAACTTAAAGTTGGTTGAATTGCTGTAGATAAAAATATCTACACTGAATTTTAACATGAAAAGGTAAAAAAAAGGGTAACTTAGTTCTGATTTAACCTCAATCTAAAACGTAGCTAAAATAAATTATTTTCATCGTGGCGATTTTAAACATAAATGTATTATAATCATCCTGAAAAAAATTGAAATTCATATGCCATATACTTTCACTTCCAGAGATATTCGAGAATGAGCCTGGCGCAAGATGAGAGATGAGGGTACAATCGAACGAAGGTACAATCTGATAAGGCAAGTTCCATGGTTGCAAGAAGGTGATCTCATATTCAGCGCGCGTGATGCAACTGCCGTTAATTCCTAGCGTCGTCAATATCATCCATACTACGATATATTAGCACAGAGAGACTGTATTTCTGTTCGAAGATCGTTGGGATTTCTTAAAATATCGCGTGATCACGGGAGCTGATATTTATGCTAGGTCGTTAAAAATTAATTGCGACGTTAAATAACGGAAATGAATGCGCGAGGCGTTCCGAAGAATAAAAATTCTCCAATAATTTGCAAGCATCAATTATTTCCAAGATATAAGTACATATTTTCGGAGTCCAAAGAAAAGTGCAATCCGTATAAATTCTTGAAAATGAGCTCGAGATTCAGCGCTACCGGATCTAGCGTTAAAAATTGCTATTTTTTTCTTTCCCTGCGACACATCAATCGTTCCCACACTATACGAAAAAAAATAAAAACCAAAAACCCCCCGATCTAACCAACAAATACCTTTTCAGAACTCGCCATCCCGTTCGACGTCCATCGGCGGGACTCTTGCGGCGCATCCCCCGAAGCGTGACGAAAGAGCCTGCTGCACTCGCCGGGCGAAACAGAAAGAGAGAGAGAGAGAGAGGGGACGAGAGTGCGCGCGATATCACGAGCAAAGCGGTACGTGCGGTACCAACACGCGTACCGCGCGAGAATACGACTCGCGCGTTCGCACGCCTGTGCTATAGGTACTTTTCGCCAGAAGCGCCACGCGGATCCGCGCGGCGGTGCGCGCGCGAGAGAGGTATCAAGATCGAGCCGCGAGAAAACACTGTAGGGTTATGAAGTGCGATGTTGATGCGATTGTGGCGGAGAGCGAGGAGGAAGGCGAGGCGCGCGCGGGAAACACGCCGGCAGCCAGCACACGGACGCGCGCGAGGTGCGCCCACACACTGACGTACCGACCGGGGCCCGAGCAGCGCGCTCGGCACGGACGCACGAACACATACCCGCGCCCAAAGAGCGCTCCGACACACTCGCAGCGCCGGCGGGCGGGCGGCTCTCTTCCTTTCCCCGGCGCGGAGCAACGGTGCCGCGCGTGTAGCGAGGGGAGACGAACGGAGAACTGCTATGGTAGCTATTATTGTTTGTTGGTCAATTCCGGCTCATTTCGGCGAGTGTTCTTCTATTCGGGACCCGCGCGGCTCGCCTCGCCGGCCGCGCCATATATCCGCAATTACGGCGGTAGCGGGGAATGCTTTTAACGGGCCGACCGCCCTAACCCCCGCGCGCGAACGAGAGCGAATGAAACTCAACGTGCATGCCGCGCCACCTACGCGGCGCGGGGCGGCAGGGGAGGCCTAAAGCAATACCTAGAGAACAGCGCGCGGTGGCGATACGTCGTACGGGTGATATACCTACGCGTGTATGTATCACGCGGGGTAGAAACTGCAGCGGTAACACTCGGACGCGCAGCCCCGGCCATTTACGGCGCGCGTGTGGGAGTGCGCGCGCGTGTGTAAGGGTTCTCGCGCGCCGCGATGCGAATTACAGATACAGCGTTCAACTTTTACAGGACGTTCGTGGAAGGGGGCGGTCGGGGGAGGGGGGAGATGGGAGGTAGACTCGAGAGAGAGAGAGAGAGGAAAAAATGATGGATCTCTCGAATGCCCCTTGACACGGTCCGGGTCCGCGCGAGTGTTGGTAACTAACGGGTCGTCTCGCGCGTCGACGACGTTAATTCGGATGGCGTGAAAGTCCATCGTTTCGGCCGGCGATGTCGCGTCGCGCGATTTGACGACTTTTCGGGCGCGAGGACGCGAGGAATTTTGGAACGGTCCGCAGGGAAAAAAAGTGTTTAGTCGGCGCCGATGCGAAAAGCTTGAATAGCGGACGGAGAAGTCGCGAGATTCTTTCTTTTTTCATTTTAAATCGACGGTTGGCACGCAAGTGGATGGACTTGTGTTTTGCTTTTTCAAATTTTTTTTTACAAGTTCAATCGAATACCTATACACTGTAAAACTTATTTGTAATACACTTTTACTATTATAATTCATATTTATTATTCACATTTATAACTTATTGTCATAAATTATATATATATTTTCATACATTTCCTCATGAAATTTCCCTTCTAAATTTCACGACGGAATATAGCTATTAATTTTCATAATCACCTACTGGATAAAATACTACTTTGTATAGAATTATATCCAATGCCATTTTTTCACAGTGTACGCAATCGGTTTTTCATAACTACTTTTCTATTTCTAATAAAAAAATTAAAAAATAAATATAGAACATATGCTATTATGAGATTACATCGATTTGCGAACAACTTATAATATATAGAATTTCGAAAATCCACCACAATACCCGTCAAACGCAAAGTCCGCGCCGCGGCGCCAAGCCGGCACTCCGAGATCGCGATTCGATCGCGTCCTCCGAATATCGATACAGCCGCCCGAGAAACGAAGCCGACTTATCAAATATTTATCCTCCCAGTCGCGACGACGTCCGTCCACATTCTCGGCGAAGCCCGAAATACGCTTTTATGGATTTCCATCCGACATACGTGATGGTGCACGTGTGTCGGAAGTACTGAGAGGGGCGGGAGGGGAGGGGGACAGGTTGCCTCCACGCGAAATCGGGAAGTCGTGTGGTAGCAATTACGAATCGCGTGATTTGTGCCCGTAACTCGCCCGACGGCGGCGTCGTGACGCTCCCAGCTTACCCGCAGGTGGCCGGCACGAAGTTATACCTCCGCCGCGAAACTGTATTTTGGATAACGGAATATTATTTCAGGTTATCGCGCGCGCGGCACCCGATCACACACACACGAGAGAGAGAGAGAGAGAGACGCCGCGCGCGATCGAAACGTGGGGGACGTCCCCGTCGAGCCGATCGCTTCTCCCCTGCGCGCGCGCGCGCGCGCGCGAACGAAATAGCGCGCGAATACACAGCCGGAGCGAGCGACAACTAAACCGTCGCGTCGCCGTGGCGGCGAACGCCGTTCGGAATACCGAAACACGCCCGTGGAACATGTTTCGTGTGACCCGGATCCCCCGGTGGCCCGCGTGCGTTCTCTCTCGGCCATGCATATACCTTTCCGCGTCGCGCATAGGGATATAACCTTGTCCGCGCGCCGCTCTTTTTATTCGCGACGAGGAAAAATGGCCTCTGAAATTGTATCCCCCGCCCGCCCGGCGATCCGTCGCGTCACGGCATTCGTGCGCGGAGAAAAATGTCGGTGAAAAATTACCGCGAAAATCGCGTAACCATGGGACGTGCAAAGAACGAATATTTTAATGCAGACCACGGGAAAAATTCACATCCCTCACTCTGTTTCAGTACCTCATTTGTTTTTCCTTAAAAAACAGTCGATTCGCACGTGGACAAATTTGGTCGTTGACATCGTGATCCACGGTTACGTGAATTTCACGATAATTTTTAACGAAAATTTCTGTCCGTGTGGGACGCCGAATGAAAAATTGTTCCATTTCAGCGTATCCCACGTGGAAGGAATATTACGAAACGTCGCATCGGTTCGCGATACCTACGCGCGCGCTTCGCGCTCTTTCCACGGCTCGCCAGGGTTACCTACGTAGGAATCGACGAGGGAGATCGAGCGTACCTCCTATGCCAACAACGAGGGACTACCGCGCGCCGCCTTAGAACGCTCGACTCCGTTGCGCAACTGGCCCATATACACCGCGCTCGGGTTCTTCTTAATTGTCCACAAAGAGCCGGTTTTCCGAACGTGCCTTCCACGTTCTCGGATACATTGTTACCATTCCCGAGCGCCGCGGCATTGCCGAGTATATAATGTCGTGGGCACCGAGCGTGTATACAGCTATAGCGCGCCAGTGGTAATTGCCCGGGCGAGCACGCTCTACAAAGGGGGACGCCAGACACGCGGAGAGACCTCGACACTTCTTCCACGTGAGAAGCCCCGGCGACGGCTGGAGAAACGGGCTCGGAGTATTTTCACGATCGAATACGGGGAATGTTTAATTGACGATTGTCGGTAAACGGGCATTTTTGCGATCATTTCTCCCGGAAAAGTCGTACGAAAGGGAGCGAGACGACGGCCCCGCAGAGGCTTCGACGCTTCCACGTGTAGGTCGCCAAGAGTTCACTTGACCCAGGTTTCAAATTTGAGACTGACTGTACCTACTTGTTTTTTTACATAAATAGTTTCTTCTTAAAACTCGTATCTATCTACTCCCAGGCGGAAAAATTCTATACCTATGATCTATATATGGCCAACACTACATATGGATAATATGTAAATTATATAACATTTTTCCGTCTGGGCTATGAACGTTCTTCGGACTTTGAAAAAAATCGTTTTTGAAACGTGTACTATAGAACTATTTATTGCTTCATAGTGCCATATCTTATGAGAATCATCCGTAGACTACCTATATTAAGAAAACCCAAAAAATAAAGAAATTATGACACTTTTAGTGAAGCAGCTCATTTTTCACACACTCACTTATTCAAAATCGTTTTTTAATATGTTATCATTCCATTTCTTACGTTGGCACGATGTTTCGATGTTCCATAATGTTCTTATAATGTTCCATAATTTGTTGGTCTAGATTGGAAGGATATTGTTCATATGGCTATCATTTAAAAAACAATCGGGTCCATTTGACCCATATGTGACCATCGCGAAACTGTACGGACGTCTGATCGTAGAGGGTTAAAAATAGACAGCGAGAAGAAATAGACTCGAAGGAATATCATTGCGTCAAATCCGAGAAAATTTTATTTTGTAGAGAAAAATAAAAAACATACTATCCTTCTTTATTCTCCAGAAGTAAAATCGCCAAAGAGCGATTCTTTGATTCTATGCACGCTCTTGAAACAAGAATCTAGCCACCGTGACGTCCAAAGCAGTAGCCAATCGTAGCTGTGAATACGAGAAGCCAAAGGAGACCGATAACGGAGTACCTACAGCAGCAAAAGTCTCTTAGGATACGAAAATCTACGCGAATCGACCAAACGAATATTCAGTATCTACAACACGACCCAGTTATACAAGCCGAAGAAGAAATTTGTCTCGAGCGGGAACAGAAGACCACCTCGTGGCGCCGAGGACGGCGGTCGAATGCTACGTTTCGTTCGGAAAAAGTCCCACCCATCGTCGCGTCGCACGCGGCAGTCGATCGTCAGGGGAATCCCGCATCGACGCGCGTCTCGGAAGCCCGAAGAAAAACGTCTCTTTCGCGGTTAATTGGAATTCGGTGGCTCGCTCGCCCGGCTCGGCTTTAAGGGTGGTCTCGCCCCCGCCGATTCCCGTCCCCCTGTTTATTCAAATGAGCTTTCGACACTCCCGGAATGATGTAGCGTGTCGGTAAGCACCGTTGTCCGACTTGACTCCGAAGAGGTGTCGTGTTGCGCGCGCATTAGGCCGTCCGATTTCGGTCGTCGGTGGTATAGACTCGTGGCGAGCCACTGATATGCGCGCTGTGCTTATTATAATTTAAATATTATTCAATCCCAGAGGTCGTAGTATTCACGCCGACCCATTAATTATTGGGACCAACATCGTCTGGGTGTTGGCTGTCGAGTTGCGAGATATCGAGCCGCGATCGTGTGTGTGTGTCTGCTATAAAAATATATCGGGGGACATTAAAAGAGACGCGACGCGGCAACCAGCGCGCCGGGCGGTGGACTGGCGGAGCGAGGGAAGACCGACGGGAGGGGGGCGCAGAGGAGAAACGGGAAGAAAGAGTGGGAAAGAAAGCTCGCGAAGGAAGCAGTGGGAGCGAGAGAGAAGGAGAAAGAGTCGGGTACGTGTGCGGCGAACTTAGGAAGTAACGGGTGAATTTATTCGCCGCTAATTGAAAACGGACAAATTAACGTTCCCCGAACGGATGTACGCGATTTATAATATCGCGCTCGAACGCTAAACGGAATGCTGCGAGTGGTGATTTGTCACTTGCGCCGGGCGGCGGAGAGATGATATCCACGCGATATACCCTCGAAGCGCGTGTAGGTAGGTAAGTTCCACATATCCCGCGTGCGAGATAAGCGTGGAATTTTCTTGGGAGGCGGCGCGAGTGTTGTGATATCCGTCGAATGTGGTTAAGGACTTCTATCGGAGAGCCGTTTAACGTTACGTGCTCGGGGAAGTGGTTTATTTGAATGATGTCGGAGAACTAGGAAAGAGATGACGCGCGCGCGCGCGCGCGGTGACGGCTGCAACGGGAAGCCGGCCCCTCGTTTCCACTACTTTTCATGACGATGAGGGGCCAATTTTTCAATATGATTGTCCTCGGTATGTTTTTTATTTGCAATTTTAATAATGACAACGATGAGGATAGAAAATAAAATCGAATCTTAGGATCAAATATATAGGTATATACTTATAAATACAAAAATAGGTACCTACTGCAACTATCTTTCCCATGTAGCAACACGGAAACAAATAAATCGTAGCATTTAAAAAACTTGTAATAAATTTCGGGACAAGGCCAAATTATTGTTACAATAACTACAATTCCAGTAAAAAGTATACAGGAACAATTTTGAAATTTCTACAAGCTTTAATATAATTTGTACTAAAATTATAATTATCGTGACAATAAATTGGCCTCGTTTGAAAATTTACCACAAACTCTGTAAATGCTGTGTGTGTGTGTGTGATAGGTATATTTTTTTCCGTGAAATGAATTCACGATAAAAATGTTCTATTCGCGCGTTTCAGGTATAGGTACTACATTAAATTTATTCCACTGAGTTGGGTAATTATTCTCATCGAATGGGTAAAGCTACATTTACTCGTCAAATACCTAAATATACTTTCGCAGATTTATAATTAACCCACCGTTGGCATTGCCCTTATTTGGTAGTCCCCTGTAATACCGGTGAATTCGTAAACACAGGGGCCTACCGTGGGTCTTCAAAGACCCACAATGCCGGTGAATGGTTAAATATATCATTTATATTTAGAAACAGATTTTTATTCGAATAACGCTTCTGCAACAATTTCAATCATTTCGATCGAAAGGTGTGAATATCCCTCATTTCGAGACAATTTCAATTTACCATTAAATTCCCCGCAATCGTCATTAAAGAATAAATACATTCTCGCGACCCGCGGCTTGGCTCCGAGTTAATAAAGCGAAAGGTAAGTGGACAACCGCGTCTATTTACCCCGTCGTGGAGTAAATAAGGAGAATTCAAACAAAGTTTACCCATACGGGCGTATAAATACACAAAGAGAACCTCGCGGAAATGGCAGCCGATGTGAAAATGGCGGAGCCGACAAATACGCGAGACAATTATCGAACTCCATTTGAGGGCAGACAATAATTATAATCATTACCGGCAACAGGAAGGCAAGCACCCGCCTAGGGATAAATTACTGGTTTGCTTGCCGTGTGCGGTCGACGCGGTGGTATTGGTACGTTCGATAGATAGGTATCTGACTGTTCTGCACGATAGGAGGCGCCAGTACCTACAGCTGTCGGCCTTCTTTGCTCCTTTTTTTCATTTCGATTTAGAAAATTAGCTCCGTTCCCTCGAAACGTTGCAGCGAAAATTTATACGGAGCCCGGAAAGGTCGGAATGGACGGAGAAATATGTGGGAAAAATGGTTCTCCGTCGTTTGGACATAATACTGCTATTTGAAAAAAATCGAATACTTCATGAAATTTTGTCTTTTTATACAAAGAGTCCAGAGAAATGGTAGGTACAAGTTTGTAGAGGATGCAAGACGAAAGAGGGATGAGTTATTCTGTAGAAGGTTTTGTACAGAACTATGCGGAAATAAAACTATTCTTAATCTTCATCTGCAAAGAGTCCAGAATAATAAATTTTGCCAAGGTAACCGTCCCAATAGCGGGACACGTCCTGGTAGCCGGACATCATCTGAGCACACATTAAAAAAGTGATGCAAATTTTTAACACCATTTCACCGGTGTTGACCTATATACCCCTTCTGGTGTCATTCAGTCTTATGCCATTGTTATCTAACGCCAAAAGTGGTCTGTACAGGTCCGCACTGCAGCATTTTTTACAGTACAATTCAAATTATTGAATGGGATAAAAGCGAACGACTAGTAGAAAAAATCATCAATAAATTATGGATATACCTATACAGGAAGTGTCATTGGTAAGAACCCTGAATAAAATGTGCTGTATAAATTTGTATGGCTGTTCGGATACCGGCGACTTGGTCGTCCGACTATCGGGACAATTACCTCATCCCCCCTACAAGATAAAAAAGAGGCACACAAAAATATATAATAATTTTTACAATATAGCAGAACAATTTTTACTGAAAAACAACAAATTCCGATGATCTGACACTACAATTTATTGATTTCAAGGAAAAAATTGTCAAACAAAAATACCCAGAAACCCTTTCACGTACTTCCTCCAGATACCGCATAATCACAGACTACAATTTACCGCGCCACTCTTTCCGCATACATCATACCACATATATCCAGAACACCCCTAGACACGCGCTCGCACCACCATGGAAATCGAAATCGCCCATTCAAATCCCTTTATCCTTTCAATCGCCTCGCACTCCGTTCCACAATCCTACGATATTTCCGTTTCAATTGAAAATCTATATACACAAAGCCGCGCGCGCGCGCGCGCGCGATTGCCGAGATTCGCGCCGATATCTCGCCCGCTCGCGAGGACCTCTACGGCGATGCATCTTCCCCGTTCAGATATCGTGTAGCGTTCGCCGGGACACCTAATTATACGATTGTCGTTTGTTCGCGAAGCGGAGATATCGCTCCTCTCGCGCGCGCGGCGCTCCGGCGAGCCCCCTGCTCGCGCGCGCGGACAGTTCGGCCTCGCTCGCGGGCTTCGGCTATTCCGCCGCGCAACCGCGCTTCTCCCGCTCCGCTCCTCCGAGCGGTAAAGATTGTCGCGCGATTAGCGCATGCCCCGATGTCACGCCGAAGATGCATTGCTCTCGCGCGCGGCCGTTATACGTGTATACCCCCGCGTTTTATACAGACCGCATTTATATACGGCAACACCGTAAGTGCATAATCGCCGATCGCATCTGCCTGCACTTTACGTCAAGCCTCACACCTTGCGAGTCGTTCGAGTGTTGTGTACGTCTACGCGCGGCGGCGGCGGCTTCCGCCCTCCCCTCCCGCAACTTTCTTTCTTTGCAACCCCGCGCGCGGTACGGCGTTGCGTGGCGTGCGTTGCACTCCGTTGTCGATAAGTGGAGGTATACACAAGTACGTATTGTGGTTATCGATCGATGCGACTTGTAGATGCTTTCTGTCGATACCTACTAGGTGGCTGTTGTATAGTTGAGTTTGTTTTTTTTCGAAATATCGTTCGTTCGATCTTTTATTAATCTTCGAATTTCTGCGTCGAGACGAGTTTAGTTGCAGGAGAAAAATTGGTCGAATCGATTGAATGGAATATTATACGAGAATCATCGTAACAATATTTTATTCTTTGGAATAGGTAGGTACCTAAGTATTTCATTGAAAAATAGTAAAATAATATAACAGTAAAATTCCATTTGAAATGAACAATTTTTTATTTTGCATTGAAGGAAAGAAAGTAGTTCAACGTTTAAGTCGATAATACTGAAGAATTGAGTGATATACAACCCCGACTATATCTACATATTTTTTCCAGAATATTTAAAATGATATTTAGTTAAATTCATTCAATAATTTATTACCAGCCGTGGCGACCCGCTTAATTCACGTCGACAAATCCACCTTCACTTTACAGTAAAACATACCGGACCCCCTTTTCCCGCGCGACAAATAAACCTGATCTCCGCAGAGAGATCTCTCAGCGCGGGAAAGCGACAAAGGCCGAAGGAAAGATAAAAATGACTTATTCATACGAGAGAGAGATGCGCATCGACGTACGCCAGGCGGGGCTCCCCCCTCCCTCTCTCACTTCGCTACACCACTCGGGTATTTAGCAAAGAAAGGCCCGAGCACATCTGTAAGCGGGAGGACGTTTGTATGGCAAGGCGATGGCAGCTCTATCGCTGGTATCGTGAGCGTGTCCGGTTTCAGTTTCATTCTGCGCGGACGCAAATGTCCGCGTTTTAAATTATTCGAAATCCAGCCCGCGCAATGGTCCCGTGGGAGGCTCAGCGATTCTCACCCGCATGTGTACGCGGATGCTGTGTCGGTCTTTGGTGTCTTTTGTGAAAATCGAACGCGCGCGAGGATAGAGCGTCTTCCGGAATGTACCTATGTGTTGAGAAAAGAGAAATAAAACCGGATAATCGATTGTATTCACAATTTAGTACGCTCCTTGTCAGTATTAAACGGTTCGTCCATCTTTTAATGTTGAAATGAACTGATCCTTTGTATGGATTTAATAAAATATGTTGAATTAACACGAAGAATCGGTTGATTTTAATATACAAAAATGAGTGGAACAATTTGAATACAAAATTTCGAACTGTTTATTCACATGCAGAGTGGTACATTTTATTGTATCTACAACTTTACAGCTAAGTTTACGTTAGTGCAGAATGTACCTACACACTTGATAAGTACCTACCTATCACAGAAAGAAAATAAATCGTAGCATTTGCAAAACGGTTTGTGATAAATTCCGTGACAGGCTCGATTTATCGTTACGACACCTGCAATTGAAGTAAAAATTACAGCCTTGCTTGTAACTTTTACGGACATTGTAATATTACAATTTTGGCCAAAATTTTAGTGACAGAAAATCGCCCGTGTCCTGAAATTTATTATAAACCGTCGTAAGTGTTACGATCTATTTCTTTCCGTGATGCCAAATTGTCATACCTGCACGAAAAAAAATTTGTGGTAAATTTCGAGACAAGGCCAATTTCTTGTTATGATAACTACAATTTTGGTAAAAAACTATAGTAAAACTTGTAGAAGTTGCAAGCGTTTGCTGCGATTTCTACTAAACTTGTAGTTGTCGCAACAATAAATTGACCTTGTCCCGCATTTTACCATAAACTTTGTAAATATTCCAGTTAATTGTTTTCCGTATACAACATTCTAATAACGAGAGACAGGTAGGTACATTTTTCCCGATTTGCATCCCCCTTTCTCTCAATATAAAAACCACAACGACGCCTAAAACTTCACACATTTGTATTCGAAATTTAATTCAACGGCCGCCTCGAAATAAATCAAACCACTGAAAATTCTCGCGGCTTCGCCTCGATTTCGCCGGAACGCTCGGACCTCGCGGCATCGGGCCCTATGACGGAGCGGCGTTAACTCAAGCATCCCGCAATGGCAAGGGGGCGAGTGGAGTCCGGAGCGCGAGTGCGCGAGAGGCGGTCGACGGACCGGCGGATGATTCACCGTGGCTCATTACTCAAGCAGCTTTTTACTTTAATCACATTAATGAAGCATTTAATCTCGCCGCGTGTTTTACAAGCCGCCGGTGTGTGGCCTATCTCCGTTCCGTCGTTGATGAGCATTTCTCAGGCCCGCCATACATTGGCCCTCCTCGCGGCCCACGAGCGAGCGAAAGGGAGAGGCGTATTATTTTCTTATTTTCTAAAGACCTCCCTCCCGCGGGGTTCGCTAATCCGCGCACCTCGTTTAAACCCGTTTACACCTGTACCGAGCGCGCGCGCGCTTCTCCAACCCTCGCGCTTTATCGTCGCTGCGAAACGCGCCGTGCTTCGTGTGATGCCAAGTTGTGATGTGTGTCGCGCGCGTTATCTATTTGTCGAACGCGCCGAAGATATTTCACGAGGGAGGACTGAGCGAACTTCTGCGCGATGATATGTACAGGTATGTGGAAACGAATGACTGCTGTAGTCGTTTTTCGTGTGCAGCATTAGTTATTGTCGTGTTAACGCTTGACTAGTAGACGTGTAAAGGTGATAAGGCAAAATAAGGTGGGTTTAAATCGAGAGGAAAAATGGTGGCAGATGTAAATAGTGGCTTGAAACGAAGATAAATATTACGATATATCGTACTATCACAATACATTGTGGTAACTATAATGGACATTGTAAGAATTACAATGCGTATTGTCGCGTGTCTAATGCGGATATTGCAATGCACACTGTAAAGCACGCACTTCACATTGTAATATTTACAATGTAACATGACGAAGTCACTGTTACAATATACACTGTAAAGTGTACACAAACATCGAAGCGTTCTTTTTTTCATGCAGACGATAAGTGTTACGTTACGCATTTGGTCTATCCGTAGTTGGCCTACCATATCTTTAGCAGTGGCATATATACCTAACTGTACCTACGGACGTGAAAACCCACCCAGGCGAAAAAGTGCCATATGTTTTGTATAAATATGATCCATATGTGGATTTGGTCATACATGGATTAGGTACATACGATTTTTATGTTAACCATACGGTCTATACAAGGTGTTCACGCCCAGGATCCGAAAGTAGATGGAGTATACTTCGAATCTGTCCACATACGTGAACCAATAGCGGCTCGGTTAGCCTCCCTTTCTGTCATCACAGCCATGCATTAATTAATAGGAAAGTTAAACGAGCCGCTATTAGTTCATGTATGCAGTAAATTCGAAATATGCTCCACCTACTCTCGGAACCCAGGAGTGAACACCCTGTATATGGATTATACAAACATTCAAAAATGCAAATATAGTTCTTACATGGTCGATATAAAAATCATATATAATAAATTCATATATAACCAAATCCACATATGGAACATATCTTACAAAATATACAACAATTTTCCGCCTGGACACTTTGATCGTCGAAATTATTCTGAATTTTTTGCAGTAATTATCCTACGTTCCTCTTCAATCGCACGTCAATTTCAATCAACGTCTTTTCTCAAGGAAAAAAAACTCAACCACTGCAGATCCGTCATTGGAATAATACAAAGTAAGTAGGTGCTTACATTATCCCGAGAAGGGAGGATAGGCCGTTCACGTAGGTACTCGTATACGTATGTGCAGTACGAACCCCGGGGCGGTGCGACGTCACTTACCTGAAACAATAAATTACATAGCGTTACAAAGCGTACATATTATGCGCACACAAATAGGTAGGCATATGATTTACGATTCCCTACTCGTATTCATCCATGCGTAGATACGACGTACTCACGGGCAAATGCATATGCAATTGACTGATATACTAATTAACGTTCTTCTTTGGCAATGTCAAACCCAAATCGGTCAACGTTTATTTATTCGTTGGTTATTATCTTTGCTGATACGCGGAATGACGATAGCAATACCTTTCGAGGTTGCGATACGAATGTCATTTTTAACGGTAAATAAAAGTAGAAATTTATAGAAACGCATGACACGCTGAAAGAGTAAATAATACACTCGAACTCCACGCTTCATTCCTCGCGTTCGATATTTATTCGTTTGTAAATTATTTTATCGAACACGAGTTGCTAACGATAATACGATTTTTTACGGCAGTCGTACTCTGCATAAATTACAGATATCACTTTACGTCGAGTATTCAAGATTCGCCTCGGAAAATGGGCGTTGCTTTTCACGAATTCTTACCCAGGCAGCCAATGATAATAGCCGACGGTAGGAGCGACAGCCAGTTGCAGTCAGACCACATTTAACCAGGAGTCGCTGCTACCGGCGATCGATTGCTCTTGCCGTTGGCTGACTGGGTAAAAAAATTATGAAATTAAGCCCATCCCGCTTTCGGACTCGATACCGATACAATCGGTACGACTACAGATTATAGCAATTTTCGCTAAAACGATAACGATCTTTAGTAAAATTATAGTGTTCTTACGCTAAAATAAATTGCAGAGATCGTATGCAACTTTCATGAAATAAACACCCTTATAAAATCTGCGAGATATTGCGCTTCGGGTGCGATGAAGAGGCTGCCGCGTATTATAGCACTTAGTAGATACGGCGCGCAACGAGTCAGACTCGTCACTTTGCGGAATCGCGCCGATTTCAACGGGAAACCGTTCTCCAGCATTCTTGAAATCTAGAGATAATTCGGTACGGATTGTTTGCTCGCTGATTATTTACGTCTGCTCGTCAATTTTTATAATAAACAATATTTAGTAGGTAGTTCTAAAATTTCATTTATGAAGGAGCAATTTATTTTTTCGATATTTCCTGTGAATTACTTGCACTCTAAAAAAACTTACTCCAATGGAAAAAATTATTTCGGAGCTGCCTCAAAGAAACTGAAGAATTTCAACTAAATCAAAAGAAGTGAAACATTGACAGTAGCAAAAATGCTTAGAATATCAACCTATTTTTCTACGCAAATCGAATTTAAGCCAATAACGGCGAAAGATTTTTTATGAAAAATCGTTAAACCGATCAGGAGAAACGACAATCTAATTCGCAATGTAAAATACTACGAGAATCACCCTATTTCGGTACGTAACCCGAATGTAAAGTAATAATAGCGATCGATTTTCTATACCTATGCGAAACCGTCGAACCGGTCGAATGAAACAGCAAGGCGCACTAGCGCGACTATCGTCGCTATTAGAAATGAAAATTTTAACTGAAATTGAGTGCACTGAAGAGTTTCAATATGTAGATACATTGAATTCGCATTTACGAAATAACACTCTTTTACGCATATTTTCACATACTATTCTGAGGACAAAAATTGTGTATCCTATGTACCTATGTACTTCACCGAAAAATAATAGGTAGGTCATGGAATCACCCCTGCATTTTTCTACACGCGAAACATTTTGTACCTGAAAGTATTTCACAAACTCTTTGATCCGAGCTTATTTTGCATTCGCACGTAGAACAGCACGCCATTTCCCTTCTTACGCAAACACACACGACCAACGTTTCTAAAAATATCGGCAAACATAGCATTTCTCAACACCCGAGGAATGTCCGCAGTGACTGAGAAAACACGTCTGGGTGCATTTGGAGGGCATCAAAAGAACTGCAAGCGACGTTATCCGAGATGGTCGAATAGAAATCCGTAAATTTGGAAAGAAATCGTAAAATTAAAGGAAATATTACACTTCTCATTGATCGAGAACCACTTAATTAAAAGAAATCGTTCAACCACAATACAACAATCGACATATACCGTTCCGCTCGTCTCAATAACGTCAACCCCGATTTTACCGTCAACGAAAAACGAGCAAACAATAGAAGAAATATTACATTTCTCATTGATTGAAAACCTCTTAATTAAAATAAATCGTTCAACCACAATACAACAATGGACATATGTATCTATACCATCCTCCTCGCCTCGAGAACGTCAACCCCGATTTTACCGTCAGCGAAAAACGAACAAACAATTCATTACCGAAAAAGCATTCAATCGCCGCGTCGCGGGCGCGCGTTGGAATCGCATTCTTGACACTTCACCTCAGTTGGCGAGCGGCTGCAGCGGTCCTGCATCCTATAATCCTATTGGTCGAGACCATGCGCACTCGCGCACACTTATTGGACGCACTCTGCACGTGGCGCACACCGCACAGCATCCGATTCACGCAGCCGGACTCACTCGGATCGGTACACGCGTCGCGGACCCGCGCTCTCTAATGGAAACCGAACGACGGCAATTGGAAGCGCGTGTAATACGAGAAACAGGTGTATAGAGAGAGTCGCCATAAACCTTCCCGGCCGCGAGCCGCCGCATAAATATTATAGGAAGGTAGGCCTCGTGACGGTCGGTCGGCATTGCCCGCCGAACCGTCACGAGTGGAGCCGGCGCGGTGGGGATGTCCGTACGGGTGGAATACGGCGGAGAGAAGGAGCGAG
This sequence comes from Xiphydria camelus, assembly GCA_963678675.1. Classification (NCBI taxonomy): domain Eukaryota; kingdom Metazoa; phylum Arthropoda; class Insecta; order Hymenoptera; family Xiphydriidae; genus Xiphydria; species Xiphydria camelus. Next base: position 26,484,008 of record OY783197.1, on the reverse strand, counting down.
AGAGAGGGTGGGAGAAGGACGGAGTGAGGTGGGAGGGAGGGAGAGGGAGCGACGCCACTACACGGTGCAACACGGCGGCGTGAAACACGGGGAAACGGCGGAATGATCGATGGGATTCTGCGCCGTGGCAGGCGTGGGTGCTCCCCGCCCGCCCCTCCACGAACGCTGCACTCCCCTGCGCGCTTCTCCCACCTCTGCGGAGAGGTCGCGCCGCGGGGTTTGCGCACGTGGTGGCTACGACTTTCGGGCTTGCTCTCACAGATGGCGCCGCTGGAAGGGGACAGCGCCACTGCGCGGAGATATCGCGAATCTCGTCGCTGGGATGTAGAGAGCACGCGGTGGTCCCTCCAGCATCCCGCGGACTGCCGCTGTAGCGCGCGCGGGATAAGGACTACTCGGGGAAATTGAAGTTGATACGCACCGAACCGCGCGCTTAATCGAATAAACCTACCCGGCGCGCGCGAGAAGTGTGTAAATCCTTTACACATATTGTCACGGGGAAAACGATTGTCGCCAATTAGGCAGGGCAATTCGCGTGCAAAAGGCATCACGCTTCCTTCTCGAGTGTTTACGACTTCGCCAGACAATGCCGCGGCTAATTGTCGCTTTGCCAACCCGTCCACGGATGGTATCCGTGCATTCGCGCCACCCATATGCGCTGTACGCCACGCTTGCGACGCGATGCGTAACGTAGGTGCGAAGTTTAGTCAGGCGACACCTCGCGCGCACGCGCCCATAAACTACGGACGCGCGGAGCATACGTGAAACGCACCCGCGGGCCACCCATGTCCTGCCCTACCGCATACATTCGTCGGGTTCCCCCTCTGTCACTCTCACTCCCTCTCTGCCGATCCCTCTGGTCTCCCTCTCGCGAAAATTCCTGGCAGAAATGAAATCGCACCCGCGACGGCGCGAAAACGAGTGTTCGCGTACATCGGGGCAGGCGAGACTGACACACCCGTTTGACGATGCCGCGTTGAATTTAACACGCTACACGCCGCGGGGTTTCCGGGAAGACGCCGCGAAATAATAGTCCGACCAAATGGAAATACGAACATCCGATCGAGTGGATTGTACGACGCAATTGTAATTTAAGATTACTTCCGTTTCGACGCATGCGCGCAACTCGCGGGGCTCATACTCGGTAACGAAATGAATATGAATGAACGTCATATATACGAAGCGGGCGGAAGTTATTACTTGAGCATCTCGAACATCTGTTTCGTGCATTCGGTTACGCGGTTGAACTCGTACCGTACCTATCATGTTTGATAAGAATTTAATTGTAATTTCTCATTCGTATTGTGTTGGAAAGGAAGCACTGCAAATTAACAAATATAAACATTTGAACTTCCTTTTCGATTTTATAATTCGATCGAAATCTAGAATATAGCGTAAAATCGAAGATTTCAGCCGAATTGAAATATAACATTAAAATATATACAATTTAAATATAAAATAAATTAAATATTAAATATAAAAATTTGAATTTTTCTTTCGATTTTATAAATGCTCCGAAATTTGGAATACGGCGTAAAATCGAAGATTTCAGCCAAATTGAAATATACCTACCTAACTTTAAAATATAAAATTAAAATATTTAATATAAAAATAAGACAATGTTACGAATTTTGTTTACTATAAAACAGGAATTTTCCAAAACGAAATTTATCATTAGAAATCTACCTAACACACACACACATCTCACTTTTATATTAAAACCAAATATCTCCCTTCAACGTCATAAATGCAGTTCTCGAGCAATGAAGGATTAACGGCAAAGGATGCCGACAACAAAAAAAAACTTGGCGCTACACCCACACTTCGCCACCCCTCCTTATCGCACGCGACTCGAATTACACCTCGCGGGCACTGCAGTTTCGCGGCGGCGAGAAATAGCGCGAAGCACGACGAAGCAATTGATCAATATAGCGCCAACGCACCCTCTCGCAGCCGCCCTCACCCCCTCACCCCTCGAGGCACACACCGCCGCGGAAAGAACGAACCCCCTATAACAAGTTTCTTACTCATCTTTTTCGTTCAATAACTCTCCACCCAAGATGGCCACCGCGGTCGTCCCTCATTGGCTGGGGGGAGGGGTGGACGCGGGGTGGATAGGGGGTTGGGTGTAGAGGGGGTTGGAAGCAGTGACGCCATCTATCTTCCGTTGCCTTGGCTCGGCGTAACATAAGGCAAGATAAATTGCGGGATCTCCCGGGTTCTTGAACCTTTCTGGCAAATTGCATAAGAATATCCACCCCCCGCTTGCCTGCCCGCGCCCGCTGCCTCGCGGCTCCAATGGAATTGGAATTAACTCGAATAAATCACCCCCGAGGCTCTGCACGGCTACGCG